>JAQJVK010000008.1:34718170-35391434 GCA_035578135.1 Flexamia atlantica | reverse complement strand
TAACAAGAGTGGAAAGTGCGTCATTAGATATTCGACCATATGATTGACTTCATACGAAAAGCACTTCCACTCGTGTTTTGAATGATACTATTTGCTGCTCAGCTGATGAAACAATAACAAATATTCGTTTGTTTATGTTGGGAAATCCTAAGAAGACATTATTTTTGCATAGTAAACATCGTTTTTGCGTGGTAAACAATGTAATGATGAATTTTTGCAAGTGATAAATTCATGGCGAAAACAGGCCTTTTCATAATAGTGTAACGTAGATAATTTTGTTTTATGTTCAGTTTGCTGAGCGACCATTTCTTTAATAAATCTGTCCGCTCTGGAGGTATTTTTAGTATTTTTTTCATCCTTACGATTTACTTCCTTCTTTTACTTTTTTAATAGAGATATTTTTTTTTTAACTGACAAATATTTTAAGATGAGTAATTAATAAATATCAGACAATTAATATTTTAATTTATCTGTTGTTGGAAAATCTGCTAAATTAAAATTTAGAGAAACACGAGAATCGATTTTTTAATTTTTCAAAATGTGTGGGTGAAGAAGAAACAATTTTTTTTTTTAATAATTAAGAGGTGTGTTTTTTTAAGTCAGTTTCCAGAAAAATGTTGAACATAGTAAAAATGGACCTTAATTTTTTTAATTATATTTTATAATGTGTCACGCATGATATTTATACTTATTTTTCACCGTATATTATAATTTTTTTATCTATACTCTTGTTTCACGATATTTTTTAAACCTTAGACAATTTACGTACAGCATGCAAATAAAACTCTAAACATGCATTACTTATCTCAAATATGCCTTCCATAAAAAATCTTCTCTATTAAAAACACTTAGTTCGAAATTCACCAAGAGAACAAAGAAAACAGGATCCAGAATATTGAAAGCTTTGAATATTGCATTACAAGCTGGTAAGAAACTAATGGCTCTTAAACGATACTGAAACGTTTCCTTGGAAATGGATATTGGGCCTACTTTTTACGTTCGTACTTTATTTATATTTATGTACTTTATCACCGTTTCATGCTACAGTATAAAAAGTAAAAATTTAAGTGTAAAACATATTTAGTTTAAGAATGGCATAGAGAATCCTGATGAGAATTTTCAGGTGCTTTTGTAACTAAGGAAAGTTTAACATTAATGAATTTAATCATTAAAATTGCAGTACTCTTTTGGAGTATTAAATCAATTAAATTAGTTATCAAATAAAATTTTTAATAAAAATATAAAAAATTAAATTATAATCAACAATATTCCAAAATTATATTTATTAATTATTTAAGTTTTTTATTAATCTCGAATGCACGATGAAAAATCGTAGGCTAATATAGAACAAATCCAATCTTTTGTAAACACCTAAGCCAAGCAATGTGGATGCCAAATGAGCTTTGGAATCCTCTTCTCTAAAGTCAGTGGTTCAAGTGCCTATGGTGGCCATTGAATTCAAACGATATCGGTCAATGTCAAAGGCTAGGAGTACAACGCTCACTCAATGGACGTCAGGAGTCGACTCTCTATGATTATCCTTCCAGCGTGTTGAGTGACAGATAAAATATAAATCTATCTCTTATTCAGTCTACGTATTTTTATTATTAGCCTTATACAGGAGGTTTACACCTTCTCGGGTTATTTCCAAATATAAATATAAACAAGCCTATTGTAATAACTGTCCTGTGGAATGTTTTACAAAAGCAATAAGAAAGAGGGGGATTACATATAGAGTTGTCTCCAGGACTCTCTGTATTCTTTGATTTTTTAATTTAAGCTATATATAAGCTCTTCTTATTTCCTCATTCCTGATCATATCTCCTCTTGTGTATCCATTTATCCTTCCTAAAAATCTCATTTCTGCTGCCTGAATCTTACTTTCTTGTTTATGTCAAAGTAGCATTATGTTAAGCTCCCTGAAGATGTGTTAATATGATGATTGTTTTATATTTTCTAACATTTACGGTTTTCAAAATCAGATGATTTGTTGGTGACTTGTAAATCGCAACAAAAAATATAAAGAACCATTATAACTCAAACTATTCACTAATTGAAGTACTTTTTTGCACTCTTTTCAGTCGAGGAATTGATAGATATCGTTATGAGTGGGATATTTGTACGTGTTATTTCAGTAAAGTTAAATATTTAGTAAAACGTTAAGTATGACATTATTTCCCATGTCATGATGATCCCGTGACATGAAATGATATGTGAATGATAAAAGAGCATGTAGGAATAAGGTTATGTACTTTTCCTTGAAGCAATTGCAATGTATGCTAGAACAATATAATAAGTAGCAATCTATCTTTTCACGATAAAATATTTGTTCATGGATGATTTATTTTCATTGTAATTTTCACTCTCAGTACAACTTGTAAGTGAATTTTCGATTTTTCTTTTATTATTTACTCTTATTGTAGTGTTTCTTTGAAGATAACACATCCAGCGAGTCTTCAATTTTTAGTCTGTGGTAATGGTAGTCTGGTTGACTCCGGCATGACTCCAGTTTTAATAAGTTTTGAAAATGTTATCGATAATACAACTTTTAAACATTTTGACTGTGACAGCTTTTTATTGAACTAATCGAACTAATTCGGCCAACTGACTTTATTTTTCTTATTGTACTAAATTTAATTGTATGAAATACACATGTTTATTTTTCAGTATTTTGTGCTTTGAATTGTTTATATAGGAGACTTTTGTATCAAAGGGGTGTGTTTTACTTGCTGAATTATGGAGGAATTCATTTCAGAACCCTCTTTGGATATTGAGGATGCAATCCGAAGTGTATCTCTTGAATTAAATAGTTTATCAAACAGCGATCCAAATGTAAATTTAGATATGTTAACAACTGCAATTGGTTCACTAATCCAAGCAGTTGATGCTATTAAACTTGAATGTCAATCATCAACTACCATTGCAAATAGGTCACTTACTGAAATAGCTACTCTGACATCTAAGCTGGAGCATGAAAAAGAGCTTAGACACAAGGATGTTAACCATTCTTTAGAACTCCAAGATTCTATCGTGGTTGAAGTCAGTAAGTGGAAAAAAAGAGTCCTTGAGTTGGAAACAGAACTAAAAAATTGTAGCTTAAGGTATAATAGTTTACTAGCCGAGCACAATGATCTATCTGCTAAACTAGACAAACTAAAGAAAGAAAACACTGCTTTATGTGGCAAAACAAAATTTTTAACTGATGTTAATATTAAGCTTAAATATAAGGTTGATACTGAAACTAAAGAATGTGTTTTGTCTAAACAAAAACAATCATGGAGCAGTGATAAATGGCTAGATGACACTATCTTAAACTCATATTTTAGTACTATGTCTGAAAGTGTAACCAATGGTGATGTAATTTTGTTAGGGCCTTCTGCCACACAGATTTTGAAGTTTTCTGGTTGTAGGGAAGTAGCAGATGTAATGAAGGTTTCTTCTTTTGATAAATATAAGCATATTCTTTGTTGTGTAAGCAATAGTAAAGATCCTGCCAAAGATGATAGTGGGACTCATTGGAGCCTGCTATTTTGTGACATCCAAGCTAATAAAGCTTATCACTTTGACTCACTCAAGGGTAGAAACTGTGACTCGGCAACTTTGGTTGCATATAAATTAAATATACCTAAGACAAACGTTGTTGAGGTGTCTTGTTTGCAGCAGAAAAACTCTTTCGAATGTGGGATCCATGTGTTAAGTAATGCAAAGCATATTTTATCTTATTATTGTATTGGTGATAAGGGATTAACTCCATTTCATGTTTGGTATGACCGTTGCTTTTTTGGTAGCAATGCAAATGATTTTCAGAAACCCTGTATCTCGATAAATAATGATGTTCGCCCCCTAAAGGTTAAGTTAAGGAAAACTGCAGGCAGTAACTGGGTAATTGTCAAAAACAAAAGGAACAAAGTTGTAAAAAGTAAATCTGAATCAAGTTGTATTCTTACGCGTAACAAATTTGATGTGTTAAGTTCGGTTAGTGCGGGAGACGATTCTCAGGACGTTGACGCCAATGACAGTGTTGTGGCGGCTAGTGCAAAGGACGATTCTCGGGCCATTGTTGACTCCAGCGACAGTGTTGTTGGTAAGGAAGTAATCACAACTAATGGCGCTAAACAGGTGCCAGCCAAGTCAACAAGTATAAGAACAGTCTCAACACAAACACCGCAAATACCAAAAACTGGCCGACAAAAGCTTACAAAAAAACATAATGACAATGCAAATGTGATCTCACAAGTATCTTGTCCTCAAGTTCAGAGTTCAGATACAAAAACTTCAAACTATGGAAAACGTAGAGTTACTATTTTGTCGGATAGCCATGGGCGGCATCTATCTGGCATTATTCGAAGTAAATGCTCAGACACTTATGATGTTGTTGGTATTGTCAAACCTAACGCTAAGTTAAGTCAAGTTATCGATAACTTTGAGTTTGTATTAAAAGGTATGACCAAAAATGATACAATTGTATTACTTGCTGGAACGAATGATGTTGAACCTGGTCACTGTAATGATAGCATTCCTTCTCAGATTGAAAGTCTGTTGAAGAATTCCTTGGGTACACGTTTGATTGTGGTGGGGTTGCCCCTCAGGCAAGATCAGCCTAGTTTGAATAGCCGTATATCAGCCATTAATGATCAGATTTGTAAATTGGTCTCTGATTCAAGTCATGCAACATTTTTGTCTCTGAATTCAATCTTTCAGCCTGTGTTCTACACTAAGTTTGGCCTCCACCTGAATATGCTAGGGAAAAAACGTGTAGCAGAAATGCTTTTCAACATTATTTGTCCACCTCTGACTGCCGAGTCTAACTCCATTCAGGGAATTCCAGTCCACATAACCACAAGTGCCTCTTTCAATGTAAAGTCAACAGTAAGAAAACACTTAAACAACAGTAGAAACGTTCAAAAAGAGAACTATGTCACAACCATCTCTCAAGTCAATCCACAGCCAAGTAGCTATCCTTCACATCCTCACATGAATTTTTTATGCCCAATCCTTTGGCCACCTCTACCGACTTAGTACACCCAGACTCATTGTCTAAGGTCAGTGGAAATGTCCTTAGAATTGCCCATCAGAATGTTCAAGGCATTTTGGCCAAGATCAACCTAGTTGAAATTTTTGTTGAGAGTGCTTCCCCTACTATTTTTTGCATGTCCGAACATTTTCTTCGTGAAGATGAGTTGAATTCTTTCTGTTTGTTTGATTACACTGTGGCATCTGGTTATTGCAGATCAACTATGGATAAGGGAGGAGTTTGCATAATGGTTAGGGATGGTTTTGTTACCGGAAAGTAGATGTTGAAAGGTTCTGTACCGAGGGTTTCTGCGAATTTGCAGCTGTAACCTTTGACTTAGAAGACATTTCGTACTTCCTGCTGGCTGTGTACAGACCCCCTCATAGAACAAATGAATGCGTTGTTGAGTTCTTAGAGCGTCTTTGCTTCTGCCTTGAGCACTTTTCCAAACCTAACATGAGAACGATTGTTGCAGGCGACTTTAATATTGATTTATCTGTTTCTGACTTTTCTTCCGAGAAATTTTCTGAGGCTATGTTGTCTTTTGGCTTGTATGATACAGTTCATTCGTATACAAGGGAATTCAATGGTAGTAAATCCCTCATTGATAATGTATTTTGTAATGTAAGTCCTCAAACATTTAACACAGAAGTTGTAATGGCTGGTATATCTGATCATCATGCTCAAGTATCTGATATTAAGTTGGTCTCTGATTTGTTCGGTGATGTTCCCAAGTTCAAGCACACGAGGTCTTTTAACGATGACCTAACGTATATTCAAAACTCTCTTGGAAAAGGAATGTTGGGATCTGGTTTTATCGGCTCAGAATATAAATAAGGCATTTGACAGTTTTAATTCTACTCTAAATTATTATTTTGATCTATCATTCCCCTGCAGAAGAATAAAAATTCGCCAAAACCGTTTTTATTCACGGGTTAAGCTGGATCCTCAATTGTTGCAGATGCGTGATGATCTCTTTGATTTATTTCAATTGACAAAACATTTTGATCCACTGGGCCCCCGGAAAGTTGTGTATACTAATCTTAAAAGGCAATATAGGGCTGCGGTCAAAGCTGCAAAAGCAGAAAATGTTCTTGCTCATCTTAACTCATCTGGTAGTAAGCCGAAGGCTGTCTGGGATATTGTCAATGAAACTATTCCAAATAAAATCTCGAATAAGTCCTTCAAAACACTTACAATATCCTCAGAAAATGGTGACGTTCTCTCAAATCCGGATGAAATCGCAAATACCTTTAATGCCTTTTTTAGTTCCCATGCTTTCCTTGAAGACCCTGTAGCTTTAAGCCGTCCTTTATCTGCTCCACCTTGCTTATCTTCTCTTTTCCTGTATCCAACCAGTGAGGATGAAGTGATCCAGATTATAAGATCTTTGAAATGTAGCAATTCTGCTGGTTTCGATGGCATCTTCTCTAAACTACTAAAGAGTGTCGCACATTGCTTAGCGGGGCCTTTATCTATCATAGCAAATCATTCGTTCGCTGAGGGGAAGTTTCCTGATGCCCTTAAAAATTCAATTGTGAAGCCCCTTCATGAAAAAGGCAGTAGGTTAGACAGAAGCATTATAGACCCATTTCCTTACTCTCAACATTTTCAAAGATCTTAGAAAAGTTGTTTTTGAATCGTTTAAATTCTTTCCTTAATGATCACAGAGTCCTTTTTGAAAAACAATTCGGATTTAGGAAAAACTCTTCTACTATTGACGCTATGTTTAGTTTCATATCAAATGTATCAAAATCATTAGATGAGCATAATCATGTTTTTGGAATATTTTTAGATTTGAGCAAGGCATTTGACATGGTAAATCATAAATTACTTTTGAAAAAGTTAGAACATTTCGGAATTAGAGGCAATGCTCTTGGATGGGTTTTCTCGTATTTGGAAGGCAGAAAACAGGTAGTGGAAGTACCATTTTTGGATGCGTATCATCTGTCAGATCAAGTGAAATACTTGTTACAAGCGGGGTTCCACAAGGTTCCGTGCTCGGCCCGGTCCTTTTTCTGTTATTCGTCAATGACATAAAATCGAGTGTATCAAACGTCGACCTCTGCCTTTTCGCTGATGATACGTCGTTGAACATCAGTAGTGGTTCTCGTGAAAGTCTTGAGATTGAGTCTTTCATCCAAAGTAATTTTCTTGTCCAGTGGATGACAGAGAATAACCTTTCTGTAAATACTGAGAAAACACTCTTCATGGATTTTAAATTGCGCAATCCTCTTGGTGACACTTCAACATTGCTCTTAGGTGACAATGAAATTCAATCTTGCCAGCAGGCAACTTTTTTGGGTTTGACCATTGATCCTCGCCTCGATTTTTCAAACCACATTCATAAAGTTTCACGTAGGATAAACAGCTGCATTTTCATTCTTCGCAGATTGTCCAATTTTGCAAACGCCCAAGTTTTACTTACTGCCTATTATGGTTGTCTGTTCCCTCACCTTAGTTATGGTATTGCAATTTGGGGAGCCGAGTCTTCAAGGACAAAGTCCCTATTCATTTTACAAAAGAAAGCGGTTAGGTTGATTTTTGGACTTCAAAGAAATGATTCATGTAGAGGTGTTTTCTCCACGAATAATCTGCTTACATTTAGTTGCCTGTACATATATGAATGTCTTTCTTTCTACTTTAAAAACAAAATTTTCTTCCAATTTCGAAATAACAGTTGTTACGACCTTAGACATTCCTTGACTTTAACCATTCCACAGCACAAAACCACATTTTTTGAAAAACAGACCTTCTTCAATTTAATTAAACTTTTCAATTCCCTCCCGAATTCCATCAAAGCCGAATCAATCGAGGCCAGGTTCAAAAGAAAGTTGCGGTCTTTTTTGGTATCCAAGGAATATTACAGTGTTCAGGATTACCTTACTGATAATTAGGAGAGGTTTGTTTTTATGTTATATGTAAGAGTCATATACATGCACTGTATTTTTTATTATTTCTGTACATATGTTTGTATGACGTTTGTCCATGCTTCTTAAAGTTTATGACAATAAAGTATTCTTGATTCTTGATTCTTGATTCTTGATTCTTGAACGTGCCATAATATAATGATACATCGATTAATGCGGCTGCATACTTATCGCTATACTTTTCATACATTAAGACCTGAGGAATATCTGAGGGACTACACATGTCTTTTTAATAAGAATGATCAAACGAGGTTATTTTATTTTAATTTAAAATATTGCATACCTTAATAAAGAATATATTGGAATATATCACTTACATTTACAATACTGAAGTGGGCATTAGGAGCACAATATCTGTGCTTAGGAATAAAATCATTGAGATAATTATCAGCTGATATTCAACAGTAATAGGTGTCATTTGATTGGACACAAACCAAATTAAAGTATACGATAGGCTGGACGCGAGCAAATTGTTACCAGTTGTCATTCCATCAGAGATATGAGTTTAACTGAATTTGTACATAATATTAATTGTAGTTTGAACTTCACCTTACGATCTAATTGTTCATGTGAATCTTTTGTTAATTTTAAGGTTTTCAATTTCCCTGAATATTCAAACTTAAATTCAAAGTTTGGTTCTTGAGTTCCCTTACTTAGAACCTAAAACGGGAACATCTTTATAAGCAATACATTTTATAGGTAATTTGGGATTTTAGATTTGTAGATTTTTACCGAATATAGTCAGTCATATAAATTATAATAAACCTAATGTCAAACCTAAGTTTACCTAAGCTTGTCATTAACCTGACTTAATTCTTATTATACTAATATACCTATAAAAAATAATCATATATTATGAAGCCAAGAAAGTTTATTCTTACCTCATATATCAAAATGTTACTTCCAAGGGTCAACTCAAATACGCAAATACTCAAATGACCAACCAAATTAAGATATTTAAATAATTTAACAGAGAGCCAATGTGATAAGAAAAATGGAACATTAACGGAAACTAAACAGCGTTGAACTAAAACAAAAAAAACCATAGGGCCTGTTGATCATAGGGCCTTCAAATTCAATATTTTACTGGATCATACTTTGGTTTGACAAATAAAGGATACATTCAATTTGCTTTCGACCAAAGTAAAGAATTCCTGTTAATTCTCTCTCCTTATAAACCGTATACGATTCTGTGTAGTAAGGCATTGTCGATTCTCTGAAATTTATTATGTTCCACCAGAGCAATTTACCAGCTCATTTAGTTAGTTACTAGCTCACTAGCAATTTACTATTTAGTTTAGTTTCTTCCTAATATTTTATTCACTTTTTCTATCTACATAAAAGTCTAAATATATTCGTAATCAAACTAGTGTCCTTCTTGTCAAAGACCTCTCTCAAGACCTCAACCATATTAGACTTTTTCAAATCCTTATTCCATCAACCCACCTTTAAAATTCAATCCCTTAACTTTTAAAAGTTGTCAGTTAAAAAGAATAGCTTTATTTCATCAATCCACTTTCACAATTAATAGCTTAACCCTAAAAAGTTGTCAGTTAAAAAAAAAATTTCATTTTTTTAATGCTCAAGAAAGGTTTTACTTACACATTTACACGGGTTTTCGACATTTCTTTAATCCTCACAGCTTCAACAGAATACAAAAATAAGGACTTCAAACGAAGTGACAGTAACTTAACTTTGTGAAAGAAGTGTCAGATGTGAAGCTCGTTGACACACGCTTTGTAGTAGCTTGTCAAGCAATATCTGTAACTTCTTTGGAGCTGAATATAAATATTTTGTAGGCTACACGGTATTAACTGGTTTAAATTAAATCAAATATAACATGACAGACTGTTAACTGCTTATTTAATGCTAGATTGTTTTTTATGAAATGATCGAGCTCTAATATTATTATAACATTTTCGCATGTTCACTCTTTTACAAGCCTATGATGCGAGAGTATTTTTATGAGGGTCATTTGTGATAGTATTTCTTTAGTTTCAAGCATTTTACAGTGAACCATAATTTAAACATTTATTTTTCAGTTGGTTCATTACAACGTTAAAACTTAAACTCATAATAGTAATCATGCATATAATGTTTTCATGTTGATTAATTAACTTTGCACTTTGCATTAATACACTTTGCATATTGAGACATGGCCTCGTGTCTAGACCTTACATCTTACAATGAGACCTACTCTTAGCTTCTTCCCCATAGAGGTACTGGTAAAAATAGGAATAACGTTAACGATTTTTTACATTTTTACAAATTTTTCTTTATATTCATTTTTACCATCCCATTTTTTTAACTTCTCAACATGCCATTTATTCGGGTCATTTAGTTAGCTAATTATTAGATTTGGTTTAGTGGAAGTCAAGTTTTTTGGCTTTTAACAAGAGTGGAAAGTTATTGTTAGTGAGTTTTCCTCGACTTCAAAATGACCAGCGCGGGATGGAGAGTGCTTAAGAGGTCCTCAGAGCTTTCTGCCTCTCCAACGCCCATCTTTCCCATGTGGCAACATTTTATAGCTCAGTCCTAGTTTAAGTTTTCATTACAACATAAACTGAAACAATTTATGAACTCGCTTAAAGCTATGCTAATATAACTATAATTTTAATACCCTTTTCAGTACTAAAACGGTACCATTGTAGAAGTATATCCATCGTAAAAGTATATAACTGCGTTTTCCTAAAATAATATGTATACTAACGATAATTGCGTCTGAAATAATAAATACTTCGACTTCAAGAGACTGTATAACTGGCGCCAATTCTTGGGGCCCACGCCGTCCATAAGACTAATGTTAATTTTAGCATTGGTGTTATGGACGGCGTGGGCCCCAAGAATTGGCGCCAGTTATACTCAAGTATAATCTAAATAAAACAGAAATTCAGCCTCTTAATAATTGAATGTACTACCTCTGTAAGGATCTTAAGTACGGGGCTTTTATATAAATCCTCACATGTTTATATTTCATCTGTTTGATCCTCTAAGATGATACGTGATCGATAAGACTTTTCAATGCAATTTTATAGACCTTATGTATTTTTTTAAGTTTCCTAAATTGAAATTTTTTAGTTAATGTTGACTCAAATATTGGAACTCTAATTTCTAAGATTCCCAAAAAGTCAAATTAATCAAAACGTTTTAACACGTTCAAAAATGGAATGCTCAAGCAAAAACAACAAACAATGGTAAATTTTATATGAAAATTTAAGATTATGCTTTGAAGTAGCAAGAGAAACTAAACATACACTAACAAAATATACAGGGAGCCAATTGGAAATAATGCTTACTTAATTACTTAATCTGTTTGAATTCTAAAGTGAATTCTAAATTTATTTAAAGCACTACCATAATGTATTAAATAGAATATTCAAACCTGTAAAGAACACCTATAAAAGCTGCTGTAGAGTAAATATCTCCATAACAAAACAGTGAAATGGAATGAAACAGATAAGTTCCCTACATAAATCTTCAATACATGTATTGAATTGCATGTTATCGAGAAACGGTAAAGATTAGCACTATATTGTCACTCGAAACCCAAATGACTATGGCTATATTTAAGACTTTTTAATGTGTCTACAGCCCCCGTCCTTTCTATGTGGGATGCGTCTTAAGCCAAGCTCTCGGAGTGTTAGGCTGTATGTATTTTATCATTCGTTACCATACATCGTAAAAAAACATTCAATTAAATATTGGTAAAAAATAAGAATAATCTCAAAATATAACAAAAATAATAAGAAATAATTTAATATTATCTGCAACTTGCAACTACGAGTATTTTTACAGTAACAATTCTTTAACAAGTCTTCTTACCCTGTTGAGTTACATGTGAGTACAACGTCCTGTATAATTCAGGCCGCCCATCGTATTTGCATAGCAAAACTACCTTAGATCCTCGAACTTAACCTACTGGTTCAGCAAATTTCTTAAATGCCTGTCAATATACCACTGGTCTATGCCACAAGAATGTGACGACATTAAAAATATTTTCAACCACTACAAGCAAATTTTTATTCATTCCATAACATGATAATTTAATGTATCCATTTCATTTAGTAAATAAATTTTCGTGACCCAAGTTTTATCCCGAATCAGTGTAAAATTGTTAATGATGGTGGCTTCAATTGAGCCTCTATAGTCTCTATTGGTAATTATCCAGGTTTTGTTCGTAAGTGCCGCCGTGGAAACCACGTGTTGCAGTCAGTTTTTGGATTGTTCCACAGGTTTTGTGGGTTAAATCGAGTTGCATTGTTGTGAACAGTTTCAACAGTTATACAAAGAGAACAAGTTCCTATTGGTGTGTCTGAGCAACCAACATTTCTGTAATCAATAAGTGTTGGCTTATGGAACATCAGAGGGCTATTAGCTAATGGTGTTCTGCGAAACGTTCCGTGGCATCTCTAAGTCAAAATTGGCTTTGAGATTCAATCCTCCTGTAATTATTAATGGGTCGCTTTATGAATGAGTTTGAGCGAGAAATCTATCATCACAACTTCATTTCTCTATGTAAATTAAAAAATTATATAATTTTAGGTATTTCTTAATAGGTACTCAATTTGAGTTGTCTTTTACAATTGTTTACGTTCTTTTTCGTTGCTTGTCCATTACAAAATAGAATTATAATTTATTTTTCCTCTTGGAACAATTGATATAATTTCCGTAAAATCTTGATTAATAAAGAGAATTTTCCTTGATTTAAAGCATTATTACATGTAACACTTAGTTAAATTTTACGAGTATATCACATTTTTTCATACATTACGAACCTACATTTTAGATTAGTGATACACTTTATTATTATTTATATATCCGCTTTAAAATTATTCTGTTTACTGCGAAGTTAATTCCGATTGTCGTTGAAAAATTAACCAAGCTTTACAGGATTAATTTATGTTGACAGGATTTTAATATGCCTAGAAAAACTAGAGGTTTTAAAATTACTTGATATTTATTTGTAAGTACACATTGTTTGACTAAATTTAAACTATAAAGACCACGAATTATTTCTTGGCTTTGAACCTCAAGTCTTATACGGTATTTTTTCAACTAATCAGTTTCATTTCAAATTTTCGTCTTCTATTGAAAACACAACAACAATTAATTAAGACTAACCTTTTTTTCTAGATTAAGCTCAGTATAAATGCCCTTGCAACATTTGGGGAGCGAATTTTTCTCTTTTTTCTACTACTAGAAACGTTGCTTAAAAAAGGATTAACATTATAAATTCTATTGATTGATTTATTTTTATAATCTATGAAACTAAACAAAAGTGTTCTGGGTAGCAATAAAACAGTTTGGTAGAGTTTAAATTACTTCCAAAATATAGAAATAAACTTTAAGTGATGGAGTAATCATGAAGAGAATAACTTAACATTGCAAGTATCTAAATACGTCCAAATGATTTATAACATTCAATAAGATTCACCAAAACTAAATGTTTTCTGAGTATTTTACCTCCCTTTTAAAATGTTTTCGATAGTATTTCTCATATTTTCATTTAGCGTAAGAAAATAAGAAGTCAACAACAACACGCATGAAGAAAAGGCTTTATAAACAAAGGATAGAAAGAGCAATCTGTTCTAGTTACGTAAAATCAACAGCCCAAACAAACACTGGAGGTTAGAAGCTTCAGTGATTTTGCAAACATGCTTGTAAAAGTCTTGGATGTATATTAATTTCATTATTCGTACAGCAGTTACTTTTCACATTGCTAAAAATATGTAATTATGAAAACATAGTCATTAATATTCAATTTTTCAACGTTTGTTTCTGATAAATTCTTCGGGATTGGAAATATATAATAAAGTATTCATTACGCATGACAGTAACGTAAAATAACAATAAAGGTAGTCACTTAATTATAGAGTGTGCGTGCAGTGCAACAAACTTGTAATATTCTTAACTACCGTTTTATATCCACCGATAACAAACATATTTTCTCTTAAATATGTGTTGCTTTCGTTCTAAATTAGAGAGATTTTTTTTACAGTTTTTAACTCCTCTTGAATGCAAGTTTTATAATCTGTTGTTAAAAAAAAATTGTTTTTTAAATATACTTTATTATTGCTTGTCAGAGTATTGTATTCAACATGGGAGCTGAACAACCGTTAAACTGATCGGTCTTATACTCCATTGGGTATCACCACAAATAGAACCATCTGCAACTTGTTGGCTATTTCCAATAGACTATTGTTACGTACGTCTCAGCGGGTGCCATATGGAAACTGTCTACATAATGGTTTTATGCTTTAAACTTTCCATCACTTTATATTTACGATTAAAAAGGGGTGCGATTTATTATTTCTGTATAAAACTACCATTGTGATTATTTAAAAATAACTTCCGGAAAATTTTAAGATATTTATATTTAATAATTACATTGTTTGTATTTTAAGTTTAAGCAACTAAGGCCTACTGACTGGCGATCCCGACCATGCTTTAAACTGTGGTTATCCTTCAGGACTATTTGAAACCATTGCCTTTTGTTCAATTGCATAAATTGTGTGTCGAATTTGATCCAATGTTGACTGATATCACCACTGTTCCGAAACGTCTGCTCTTTTATGTACTGGAGTGATGCCTTTTCGGAAGGTAAGAGACACACTGGCAATTATACTTAGAAATGAATTTAATTAAATACCTCAGACGTCAAAGTTCGTCTTAACGTTTTTGAGCTATAACTGTAAAAAATTTCCCTATAGTACTTAATTTTAGCCTTTTTAAAACGTTTTTTAAGTATGAATATTAAATTTACAAAAATAAAAGAAATCCTGACTTTTTACATTAACATATCATGAATTCAGTATAGCAAACAAACTTTTTGGTTTTTGTACACTGCATTCAAATTTTAAGTAAACAACATGTTCAGCTCAACGAATGATCGCAGGCAACAATGGAGTTTGGTTTGCACCACAGAAACACGAATTGTATTTGCAGTATGTTTGGTTCCGTGATTAAATCTTCGAAGTCTATGGGGATACTTCTAAAATTTACCTTTATTGGAAGAATTCCCTTATTAGAAATTGTTAATTTAATCTTTAAAATAATTTATGTCAGTGTTCAGCAAGTAATTGTTCAACGTAACTTTTTGCCAACTTGGAAAGCGATAAATACATTTCGATTTCAAAACTACAAGCCAAAAAAGGACCTTATGTAAAACAGTCTGTTCCCTCCTCAATATTTTTATCATGCGTCGACGTTTTTTTAAATTATGTATAAATTAATTTGGGGACAGCTGTATAAACCGAACATAATTGTGTATAATACATTACTACATACTCAAAAAGGCGGGATTTTCCACAATTTTAACGGTTTATTTATCGGTATTAGACTGATTTCAATGTTTAAATTGGGTATTATATTAATTCCATCCATCCAAAGTGATTTTTGTTTAGTTTAATTAATGCCTGATTTTATGTGTTATGACCATTATAAATCAATCAAAACAATTGGGAAATATATCACAAAATACGTTGAAAGAAGAAGTTTATGGTACCAATAAGGTAGAAAAAGAATAAATGTTTCTGTGTATGCCGTCTGAGTACAAAAAAATGGCTTCTAAATGTACCGACAATTCTTTTAAACAATTATTTATAAACTTCCGGCACAATTATCGTTCGGTTGAGTTTTCATATCACCACACTAACCGTCAAATTCAAAATTTGATAAGTTATTCAGAAGGTTGTAATTTTTTTCGAAATTTCAAATCGATTAGGAATAGGCACTGGTGAGTTTTACTTGAAAAGTACTTCAACTAAAATGGCTATTAGTTTTAAGTTTTTAATAGAGAGCACCCATCATCCCAAGATTTGCATTCCGTGGGTTGGTGGTTTTGGTATCTAATTTTAACCAAAGGGGATGGTTAAAGTTCTCATCAGGCATGGTTTAAAAACTGTTGATTAACTATTATTTTAAAGTTTGAAGAAATTTTCGTGGTCAAAAGCAATCTAAAATAAAACTACACTCTTGCAATATCCCACGAGACCGATTTTTAGATAAGATAACTCCGTCATTAAACTTGTTTTTATGGACTTATCCGGCTGGGTTTGAACTGGTCTGAATTAATTAAACCTTACAACTTAAACTGGGGCCGAACTTTTTCCCTTTTGCTAAAAATGACCTCTGTAGAAGTCATGGCATCATGTTGGCATGCAGCTGACACTTTCACAGTCATGTAGAGTCCTCACTTTGATCTTGCCTCAAGTACTTCTTGAAAGGAAATTGAAGAATGCGTTGCTAAAAGGCGTTTTTTGTGACTGAACACGTTCGTGCACTTACTCACACTAATGTGCTTACCACAATATACTCTTTCAAATGTTCCATATTATTATTTTTTCATAAGCATTAAAAAGGTAACAAAAATTATAATTGTATTTTTAAGTTTCAAACACATGTTTTTAAGAAAATTGTATCTTGTTGAGTTTCATAATAACTAAAATTACTTTGACCATCCCGATTTGATCTATGTTTAGGAATCGATTAAACATACCATAAAAGCAAAATATTCTAAAACTAGAACGCTAATATTTAATCATTTAACGTTACATTATCACATTACATTATGGTAAAGTAAAATTCCTCAAATCTATTTTAATCGGGACAAAATGTTGAAAGATCATTTTACTTTAAAATGTTTTATTTACCACGTACTTTATAAAAAAAAGTTTATTTCATTTTAGATTCGTTAGTTTTTCTACAAATGTTACTTGTACAAAAACGAGAAACAAGACAAACATCCGAGGATCTGAGGATAAACCAGGGATTTTCACTATGTTCACTGAGTTGTTTAGTACGTTGATATTGTACTGTGATAACTTTTAAACTGACTCATCTCTTTTCAGCTTTGCCCCCTGCTTTACCAGTGGTTTCCTTTTTTTAATAATTTCTATATTATTTTTAGCTGAACTTTGTTGAAATAAGCAAGTTTTGTTTCTGTTAAGATGACTTTCACAATATTAATATTTATGTCCTCTCTCTCGTGTTAAGACACATAAAATGTGTAAAAATTTCGAAGTTCAAAGTTCAAAAATATCTTTATTGAATCAAACAACAATACACCAAATATACATTTCATATGCCAAAAGTGGCATGAGCGAAATTAAATTTTAACATCTATTTATTCAATCATACAGTATACCATTCTTTTGTCGGCGTGCTGAACCACTAAATACAAAAAAAATCTTCTAGGCCCATATATAATAAAAATATTACTCATACAATAAATAACAAAACAAACTTATCAGAAGTAACAGAGAAAAATTAACTATATGAAGGCAACAAAAAACAAGAACAATACAGTAACAGCCATAAAGGTGAAACAATTAAGTATAACAAATAACATATTAATGTCGATCACTTTTTACACATATTCCAAAGCTTACATCTTAAATTTTGGGTTTCTTTCCATTAATAACTCATTAGCATAACTTTAATAAACTTATTAAAACATTTTAGCCAGAAAAACAGAACCGTTTCCAGCCAATTTCTTTAAAATAGTGTGGAGTTTCAACAATAATTTTACTTGATAAACGAGTATTAACTGAACATTTTTTAGTGCATAATTATCAAAATACTTCCTAATGAACAAGATCGAGCTAAAAAAATACAGCTGTTCGAAATTTAAAATGCCCTCATCTTGAAATTTGTGTTATCCTATCAAATGTTTGTAATTTATTAACGTTACGAACAGCAAATCTTTGGAGCATAATAACAGGTTCCAATATCGACCTGGTAGGAAGAACCAGGTTTTTGCGTTTGATTGTGTTGTGTAGTTGTATATGTCTGTAGTATTGAATTTATTTTTAATTTGATATTTTTTTAGTATAATACACTCACGTTACAGTGTCGAAACAAACGTCTCATTAGGAATAATAATAAGGGCTATAGAGAATTACCTCTCAAATCACTACTTGACTTGTCAATTCTTTAAGACGAAAATGCACTCCTTTACTCTCTTTTGCTATAAGTAAAGGTTGATTATTGATTTAGGATATTTTTATTTAGATACTCAGATTTTTCAAATTTGTAAGAAACCAAGTGAATGCTGTTTTGATTATCTAATGGTCACCGTTTCGAATCCTAACTAGGTTGAAAACAGTCCTCCATTGTTCCGTCATTGGACTATACACTACGTTGGTTCGGGTTTGATATATATATTTTTTCAATTTTCCTCTTTGGTACCGTATTTACCACTATGCATACTCAATGCATAACATCAGAGTTGTATTAATTAACAGTAATAATCATTATTCCCAAAAGTGTGTTTTGAATGGTTTTTGTTTATATTTTTTATGTATTCAACGAAATCCCTGGTATATGTTGCCTCTCTCCTGGTATTTAAACGGTCCGCCGTTAACATGGAAATATGAAATACACAAAAAAATACCAAAATGCAAATAGAATGGCAGAATATTGTTCGGAATTATAATTACTATGGATGACAATAAGAAATCTATCAATGAATAAATTATACGTTTAACTCTAAATTTTTAAATTAGGCCATGATTTTACCTCGAATAACTTATGTTGCTGTTATACTAAATGACACCATTTGAAAGCAACTATCGCTGGATATGATTTCAAAAATGAATATGATCTGCCCCCTATTCCAATAACCAATGAACTCCGTAGTAGCTCTGATTGTGGCGGCCTACCAATGGCACCAATTTTGACTTGGCCATGAGTGAAACACAGTCACGTGGAACTTTGTTTAATGTTTCGCAATTTTTACTCACAACACTCATTGGTCCAATCGCAACGTCCAATCGTTGCCAATATGAAGTGTAATCGATTGCCATGTTATACTCAACTGCAGCTCGTTGTGGTCAAACGCAACAATTAGAAGTCGTTAACTTCGATTTCATTGACTCCGTTCTACCAAAGAGAAAGCTTTTTCTGTGGTTTTACTTCATTTTGCGCTTAGTGTTAATCGTCAGTTTACTCGCACATATTTGATTTGTAGCATTGCGGATTTTCCTATGTTTGTACGATTAAACAATTGGTGCCATTTTGAAGAACCATAATTCATCAAACTCGATATTTAATTAAATTATTAAAGCTCAGTTGAGATGAAATTACTGCATAAACAAACATTTCTTAATAAATTACCTGAACAAACTGAAACTGGATAAACGTTACGATATTGAATCGATGTGCAGTGTGCTGAGCCACGTCGCGTCGTTAAATCGCCTACTTTTTGTTAAATAGGGATGGCTGATTTAGCGACGTGGCTAAACCATATAATCCTTCAGTATATAGGATTATATGGTGGTGGCTGTTCTGCGACTTCGCTCAGCCACCTAGTGTATACTAGGGGCCTTAAATTCCCAATAAATTGAAAAATCTTACAGAAAATTATATATTTATTTCAATACCAGTATATGTATATAATGCTTTCAACTAAATATGTGTCAAACTCCTGGAACAAAATAAATTAATATATACTTTTCAAACAAAAATCATTCCGGTTATTAAATCATAAATGTATTATTTATATCCTTTACTTTTTATGATCCTTTTGCGGGTTCGAAAATTA
This sequence comes from Flexamia atlantica, assembly GCA_035578135.1. Classification (NCBI taxonomy): domain Eukaryota; kingdom Metazoa; phylum Arthropoda; class Insecta; order Hemiptera; family Cicadellidae; genus Flexamia; species Flexamia atlantica. Next base: position 35,371,948 of record JAQJVK010000008.1, on the reverse strand, counting down.
CGGGTTTTAAAAATTCCTGAGTTATTGCTGAATTCCATTGTCAAACGTGTGACCTATTCAATTCAAAACGTGTGTACGAATTCAAATTTGGTTATGCACACCTGATGTTATTATTTGAACTCGTTTCTCCACAGAATGCATATTTTTGCAAAGAACTTTGAAGGCCCGAGGTAAGATCAAGAATGTTAATTTAAACAAACCTCGTTCTCTCAGTGACGAACAGGACAAACAAATGTTTAAATTTGCTACACACGTTCTTGAGTAATTGAATAACCAAGGGAAAACAAGGATGGATTTTTTATTTACATAGATAAACTATGTATATTGTGTTTTAAGACAAAACTGTTAACGATTTCTTCAAAAACTTTAATAAAAGGAGCAACAGATTTAATATTCCTTACATAAAACAATGATCCATGTCTTTTTTCCAAATAAAATCTTACTATCGTTGCGGGACGAGTTGACTAAAGTTTTATCTGCAGACGAAATGACCAACACATTCAGAAATAAATCTCAAGAGGTCCTAGCCTGTCAACCTCGCCCGGCTGTTGAGACGTCCCTCTAACCTTACAATTCTTTTTTACTTTTATATCAATACTCTTCGTTATTCGCAGTTTTATTTTTTAATTCAACTTATTTAGGTATCCTAAAGCGTTAACCTGTTTCATGACAAAAAACAGAAACAAAAAACAGAAAAAAAGAACAAAAAATAGCTCTATGGTAAATTTAACAGCTTATATTTTTACTATGACAATTATAAAAATAAAATCCCTCATTTTACCCCTCAGTTATATTAAAATGATTAAACACATAGACAAATGATTAAAATACCCAAATAGGTCCATGTCCTGATTCTAGATTGTGAGGATTGACGATATGTTTCTATGTTACACGTATATTGTTAAGTTTCTATGTTACACGTATATTGTTAAGTTTCTATGTTACACGTATATTGTTAAGTTTCTATGTTACACGTAAATGCCTTGAGGGTCGGAGGGAGGGTGTCAGGGGGATTGGATGTCAATTATATTGACCCAAGTCAATTAACCACTTAGCCACTTAGTCAGTAACCACTTAGTCAGTAATACAGTTGGCTACTCAAGGCATCCCATTTACACCTGTAATCAGTTAATGTTAGCTCTAGTTTGTGTGATAATTGCCTTCTCTACATTTAACTGCGTACCTTAAAAATATAAATAGTCTGTTTGCTTGTTTACTGTGGTTTTTCACGATAACTCTTTTTCTAAGGATAAAATTAATGACGAAACATAAATCATGAAAAAATGGAGTAGCATTTTAGAATATATATCATAGTACTTCTAGAGCACATTCTTTGAAATAGGTGGGATTTGTAATAGCATCAGTTTAGATAGTGTTATAATTGAACCGACAACGTAATTACGAACCTCATTATGGTAAATGCTATTTGATCACAATATAAATGCATGCATTTTAAATTAATATTTAATATATTTGAAAAATGTTGTATTATAAAGGACATTTTTTCCTGGGTATAAAGAAAAATGTGTAAATCCTTTAAGTAGTTATAATATGAATATCAATTGTAAAATCAGCAACCAATTAATCCTGGATTATTGTTCTACTTTTTTGCCCTTCTTTCAAAAACTTGTCCTGTTGCACAAGAAAAACATAACAGTAAATTATTTTATTTTGAGGATCCTAAGAAATATAGTAACAAATTCTTAAATCCATATACATCATAAATCTGTTGAGTTGATTTATTGAAATGAGTGCAGACGTTCTGAGGGACATAAAACGTCGGCAGACATTTAGGTTGGCACATGATGTTGGTGTATGAACCTTCGGAAAGTGATTTCTGTCATATTGCGCCTCAACAGATAAAATAAGTTCCTTGTGTCTCTCTAAGAAGCAAAATCAGGGATCCGTGAAAATGTTCGTTGAAATCGTAAATTTTAAACGTTTACCATACAACGTCACTTAAGTTCAAAAATCGAACTTGAGATGAAAGCATAACGTAAAATATGACGTATTAGTTAGTGATTATCCTTTTGATTATCTAATTGAATCCGTTTATTTAATGTAATTTCTTACAGAGATCTCTAAGTGATCGGGTTTACAATCTAGCTAATGTAAAAATCGAACATCAAAGTAAACAAGAAAGACGCTCAAACAATTACTTTTCCTAGTTTACTTTAGATGGTTCATATATTTTCATATCCTAAACAGTTGGAAATTTTTTTTAATTTTACATAGAAAATTTTATTTCTTAAAAGATTTGCTATTTCATTATATTATTTTATATATATAATTTGAATTTCTATTGTCATAGTGAACATTACATTCTGGGGTCATCTCTTCCTACAAGGTTCATTAATTATTATATTTTGGTAGCGTTTACTGTTTGTTCATTATTTATTACTTTTTGTCCTTTGCGTTCTGAATTTATATACACCCTCGTTTAATCAATCATGAAACATTCACAAAAAGTGCATTCATTCAGTCTTGTAAATAGCTGCTAACTCACAGAAGCCTTCAATGCAGAATTTTTCCACATCAACTTTTTGGCAGTTTTTGGACAGTACTGGATGTGTCTCGTCTAAAAGGTCCAGTGAAATCATGGTCAAATGTGGAGTTCCGCAAGGTTCCGTGCTCGGGCCAATTCTCTTTCTGTTATTTGTAAATGACATTCACGCCAGTGTATCCAACGTTGATCTCTGTCTATTTGCAGATGATACCTCAATGAACATCAGCAATGGTTCTCGTGACGATCTTGAGATAGAAACATTTATCCAAAGTAACTTCCTTCTACAATGGATGTCTGAGAATAATCTTTCTGTAAATACAGAGAAAACACTTTTCATGGATTTTAAATTGCGAAATTCTTGTGGTGAGACATCAAGTTTGATTTTGGGTGAAACTGAAATCTACTCCTGCCAGCAGGCTACTTTTTTGGGTCTGATCATCGATCCTCGTCTAGACTTTTCAGGACATATTGATAAAGTTTCACGCAAGATCAATAGCTGTATTTTCATTCTTCGAAGACTCTCTAATTTTGCAAACACCAAGGTATTACTTACAGCATATTATGGATGTCTATACCCCCACATTAGTTACGGTGTCGCAATTTGGGGAGCCGAGTCTTCAAGAACAAAGGCTCTATTTGTTTTGCAGAAAAAGGCGGTTAGATTGGTTTTCGGAATGCATAGGGATGATTCATGTAGAGGTGTCTTTTCAATAAATAATTTGCTTACCTTCAGTTGTTTGTATATCTACGAATGTCTCTCATTTTTCTTCAAAAACAAGCATTTTTTCAATTTTCGCAATAGTAACTACTATAGTCTCCGACATTCCACTTCCTTAACTATTCCACAACACAACACCACATTTTTTGAGAAGCAGTCATTTTTCAGCATAATTAAACTTTTCAATTCCCTCCCCCTTTCATTAAAATCTGAATTAAATGAAATCAGGTTCAGAAGGAGGTTGCGACATTTGTTAGTGACTAAGGAGTACTACAGTGTCCAGGATTATTTGAATGATGAAAATAAAGAATTATTTTAGAAAACATAAGAATCAAATGTATAAAAGTGCACTGTATTTTTAGTTTATTTTATGTAAATATGTTTGACGACTGTCCATGCTTTGTACAAGTTTACGACAATAAACACTCTTGATTCTTCATTCTTGATTCTTAAACATTAATGTTAGAGGGCGATAAACTATTTCCGTAGTTCTTCCATTTTGATTACTGGTGTGATTATAACCTTCAATCAAATATGCATGGTGTCGATCATACAGCAGAGCACTCCAAAGAGGTTTATATTACGGAACTGTTTATTCAGCCTTCCAAGTGCACTTATACACCCTCGGCCCAAGATTCAAGCACCGGTGTCTGGCACTCTCCCGATATAGCGGTCCAAGGATTTATCTGCCTATTGTTCATCTCCACCCCATCTAAAACTGATTAGAATTATCAAAAGGTAAATCCTAAATGGTTTTCTAGTCATAGCCAACATGTTTTTTTTTTGTAGACAGAAAATCATTAGGGTTCATCGTGAATTAGTTCATTGGTCATTTGGTCAGGGCCATGAAGTCGGACTTGGTTAGATGCAGTATTTGAATTATTGTTAAAGTTCCTGAATGAAACTGAACAATGTCTGATTTTTATGTTTAGCTGAAATTAAACTAAATTTCCGTTTTGTAGATACAGCTCTGGCAGGATTGAAAACACTTGTACACTTGGACTAAATAGCGTTTTGCTATTAAAATATATTGAGTATGCGTCAAAAGACTCATGACATTATACTGATTCCATCGGATTAGGTTTTATACTGAATCCACAATAGATAAAAATGTTAATGAAACATCCGGTAACATTTTAAAGCAAGCAACCTCTCACTTTAGGGGCCACTAATCCTAAATCCTTGGGTACAATAAATGTTTTGAGCCGTTATTTTCCCCATGTAGGAAAATAATCATTTAAGAAATCGTCTATATGATATTTCCATTGTAGTTGAAGAGCGCGCATTTATGTAAGGGTGGCAATGTTTGTTTTATTTACTCGTTATTCGTATGGAAATGCACCAGAAGAATGTAAACACTTTCCTAATGCCATTCATATTCCGTCTTCTCCAGCCGTTCTTTTTTACTATGAAATGTGTTTCTAAATTTTGAAAACTACTCTGTTTAATTATTTTTACTGTATTACTAAGTAATTTTTTTTACTTTAGCTAACGTTAATGCCCTCTCGTTATCAAGGTTAACATCAATACAAACTAGTTTAAGACTAAATTAATTTTTACCAAATTTGGACACCACTATTCTTCTAAACACTACGCATAGAGAAAATGATAGAGAAAAAGCAATCAAAATTGTGTTGTTACATAACTTATTGTAAAACATATCTAGTTCTACAATGTGTTTGTATTAATGCTTACTATACGTAGAACTAAATATTCCTGAATTATTAAAATGACCATCTTCCTTTCAACTTATCCTTAAAATATGTATTTTAAGGTAAAGTATTTAAGTTATATCTTCCTGGTTATTTAAAGTTTATTGTTATTTCTTCATTTGAGTGCCGATAAATATTAATTCAAAACTTATTTTATTTTTTGTTTGATCGTTCAGTCAGCATAAACAAAACGGCACTGTTTCCGCAGCGCCTTTACTGAGTTGTTTATGACTTTTTCCATCGTAATATCAAATGATTCTTGGTATTATTTCACAAATGTCCCTTGGCCTGTGTGTCAGTGATATTCATAAATCAAATATTTATTAACAAAACAGGATGAAGGTCGAAGGTACGAACACGAGTTATTGCTGAAGACGTTAGGGGGCTGAGGATTATTTAATTTGTTATAATCATGTGTAATAAATAGTTTTAAAAATAATTATATATCGTAGTAAAATTATGATAAAGAAGAAATATTTTAGACCAATGTATTAGAATCAATATTAAGATCTGAGTACCCATTTTTATAGTATTGTATTTAAGCAACAACTTTAGGCTCTATGGCCATTTTCGAGATGTAAAAACTTTAGTTACCCTGTATAGATTACAACTGAAACTTACTTCAGCCTTACTTGTATCATAATTATACCAGTAAATATGCCAATACATTTTAAATACTTAAATCTTAATCCCTCAAAGTATTGATTCTCAAAAATAAGAGCATGACGACACTTTTTATGCTAGTTTGACAGAATGACACAACCTTTATATCGGTAACACAAAATCATTTTTTGAAGAATGGTTTTGAACGTTGGTCGATGTTTCAATTTGACGGTTATTAGATGTTCCATCTTTGGCGACATATTGGGCTACATCTTCCAATAAATATAATACAAGTCCTTGACATGATTATCCAGGAGTGTTCAATAATGCGAGGCGCGTACGCTCGCTTCTCCCTCCTGTACGGTAACGATATTATGAAAAGATTGCTTCTTCGTTGGAAAGATATTATACAAAATTGATCAGCCATGCTTCTAACTCTTCCTAACTCTAAACTGCGTATATTCATACTCCACACTCATTCCCAAAATGTTTGGATTGCTAAGATCATTTTCATCTCGAAAATTATTTTATTATTTGTTGTGTTTGCGGTTTTTGTAATTGATTTTTATCAACTTGCCAATCTAATGTTATATTATAGTCAGATGATAAAGTATCAAAAGAAAATTTCTTTTCGAAAACAAGCCGGCCTGTTTAGAAGGCAGTATTACTCTGATTTTCTCATTTACGACAGTACTCCGGTAGATTGTGCTGCTAAATAGCCCTTCAAGTAATATTCTATTAAAGTGCATCTCCTTAACAATCCACTCTATATGCAAACGTTATTTACTTGTTTCAGTTATCCAACGGCTTAAGGATTCGACATCTTAACACTAAATTAATATGAGAATTAATAACAGATTTTAATCAATGAGCTACGTGGGATAGTTGTGATTATCTTTTTAAAAAATATCTTAAAATTTCATGGTCTCAAAGTTTTTACTTGTCGTTTACGAAAAATTCTCGTAATTTTCTTTCTGACATATTTAGTAGGTTGGTGGTTTTATTTTCTGATGTGACAGAATATATATAAAACCTCCAGTAGGTAGTTCCAGTATTGTGATGCAGTTGTCTCCAACAATCGTGGCTCAATACTAGTGTGTTCTTGGAAGAAAAAGGACTCTTGAACCATCCGATAGATTAAATAAGACGGATGCTATTTTAAATCAAAGAGATTTTTATCTTCTTTAAGGTACCATACAAGACCGTTTACAGAACGTTTGCGTTCAAGAACGTTTTCTCTTACATCCCCGCAGTTCCTACCAGATGATAAAATTCAAAAGTTTTATTTCTTATAGACTGAATCGCTAAGGCCAAGTACGCTTTAAGGGTCCCCGACTTTAAGAGCCGTCCTCAAAACGGACGTTGTTAAACTATTCCGCTTGTTGTAACCAAAACTAACGATATTCTGTCAAAAACTTTTTACTTCGCAAATCATGTCCTCTGAAGCAGGTTTTTTTATTAGTATTGCAATGTTTCTACACTAGCCTGTAATACTTAGGCCCATGTTCTATCGTATGTGCTACAAAAATATCTCTTATTTTATGTTTCTTGATATTATTTGTTTAAGATTTTTATGTTAATCTTTACTGATAGTAAACTAAGTGTAGACGTATGTGAAAACAGCAAGGCAAATGAGTTTGTATTGCTGAATCTGCTAGAGAATAAAATTTGCATAACAACTAAACAATTACAATTGATAAATTTAAAAAAAAATGTATATTTAGATATGTTTTATATAAAACTGTGCTGATTATAAGAGCATCCATTTCCATGTAAATAGGCACATTCAAATCACATGTGAAATTTCTCTATTCATAAACGCACACATCACAAATATATGCATTTCAATTAAAAAATTGTTTACCTTGATTTTTTTAAACCATTTTTCTAATTCTTTTATTGGCACAAAATATCCGTGCGTTCGGCTGCCATCAGTCAATTTTTCAGTCCCACCTGGCAATGCAGATGACGTTACGACAATAGAGGTCATCCAATATCAATCTAACGTCAGCCGCCATGGACTTTCTATATTTGACAATCAGAATATGTATAATTTGGTCTTCATGTGACACTCAGAGTACAGTTTGGGCTTGTTTGTTGTAATAAACTCATGTTATAGTCAAACAATTTCTTTTCAGTCTCCACAATAGATTTACACTGGGATTTTCTGCTTTATCATACACAAAATACGATAAATGCTACGGTAGTTGGGGCCGCCTTATTTCTATTCTGAAGCCGCGTGTAAAAGCGTAGCTGGAAAAAAGAGATACTCTGACTTCATTGTATCCTGCCGTTGTTTCGAAGTGTTCGTCTCATCAGACAGAGAGCAGATTCCAGCTGTCTCTGTACTGCAACGAACACAGAAGAATTTATATCAGCACTTGTCTATTATCAATGTTTTACCAGCCCCGGCAAGCGTAGGCGCAGCTACCATATCGGCAATATTAAGCTGCAATTTATGGACAAGCTGGCTATCGTGACTATCATGCAACACCCCGATACAAACACTTGCTGGTTCCCACCATTGTGCCAGTAAATACTCGCACACATGCACTCGGGCGACAGCTAAAATACTGATGACTGGTCTTATTAATCTTTTTCCTCGAAACATATTCTTTAATCTTCGTGGTAATTTTATATTCTAAACTATATTTGTTATAGTGATTCATACAAAACTTCTTTTCTCTTCCAATTATTCGGAGAGTACTTCATTAATTCAGCCCTTTACAAAAATCCTGATTTTCAATTTTTTTTATCCTCCTGTCTCCACGATATCACACAGTGTTTTCATTTGCATCTAACGTTAATCAAATTGTCTTAGTAAATTGTTTAGGCTCTCAGGCTATCTAAAAATCATCAATCAAACCATGAATCAAACGTATAGTGTATTTGTCGGCAATAATGTTTTTAATAAATTATTTTAGTTACTTTGTCTCTCTCACCCCCTTATAAAATAATATTAATAAAAAACATTTTAGACAATACACAGCTGAATATGACCTCTGCATGTAACCTTATCTAAAATGGAAATTGCAGCCAGACGCAATCATCGCTATTCGGCAGGTGGCGATCAATTATAGACTATCAGTGCACCCGACATGTCATTACTCACGATGCAGTTTTGCCTCGTTTTAACTGACGTTTCGCTTTGATTGTCTTTTCAAAATACAATTATCTACCTTTGCCGTTTAACTTTTTTACGATTGAACAATTATCCGGGACACTTGGTGACAGTCTTTTAACAGGTTAGGTTATGGAGGTTTTTCTTTTTTAGTTTAACAAGTCCAGATTTTACGCTGCACAACAAATAGATTTATTCAGTTTAATTGTTTTAGATTAAGCTTAGGTTTTTAAAAAGCCTAAAATGTGAACAGTAACCACGAAAATTTTTACTAAAGTAACAAAAAACAAATTTAACGCAAAGAAGTTAAAGCATGGATTGCAGGGTTAACAAAATCAACATGGTTTTATACTCAATTCCAAATTCACCTTTCAGTGTGGAATTTTCATAAGCCATGTGTTTCAAATGGCATTTTAGGTTGTACTAGCCATATGAAATAATAATCAGCTGATCATTTTTACTATCAAAAGATACGGATTTAGTAAACAAATAAACTTAGAAAAGGTAATAGAATAACTGTCTCCCATAAGGCCTGTACTGAAAGGTGAACGTGGAACTGAGTGTAGTAGAACAAATTTCTTACAACAAACACAACAACTTTAACTGCAACAAATTTGTATTTATTCGTCTTAAGAGTACAACAGCAAAGTATAAAATTATAAAACAAAGGAGATTTCTATTTGCGTATTTGTATGTCAGCTGTTCCGGGTAAAAGCAAAAACGTATGGCCCTCGGACTATTGACGGCAAAAGTTTCAAAATGATTACATTTTTAAAGAGGTAAACATTCAACTCTTTAAATACTGCAATTTCCGCTTAGAGAAAAACAAAAACTGCTTTTTTAAGCCAACTGAAAATTAAATTCCAATTGACCTTAGAGGCTTCCCGAGTGAAGAATGGGTGCTTACAGTGGACTAGACATTAATAAAAATAAGTTAAACGGTAGCTGGAAAATCGAAAAAAGCTAGAACAAATACAACTTAAGGTTTAAATTTAAAATATATCCTAGGATATAATAATATGCATTATTATTGCTGATCAACCGCTTGCTAAATAATTTTTTTTTGGTTTTTTAACTCTGGAGGAACAATACAAATTCCTTTTCAAATAGAACTAATTTGCTCCTAACTACTCTGAGGCCACTTTAACCTTCAGGTTCATTTATCTTCAGTTTTGGCTCTCCAAACAAATAACAACGTTGTTACTAGAGGCCGAACTACAATTAAATCAACCACTACACATACATCAAGTGTAAAAATCAATCGTATTTAGATATTTTTAAAGTTTTCCTTTTCACTGATGACAATTGCTTGAATAAAACTTTCTTGAATAATTTTAAATATATTTATATTTTAATACCACTTAAATTTAAATAAGTCCCAATTTTCATTTATTAAATAGAAGTGCTAACAATGAAATTATCAGAAGTTACATCATGTGTATGTATTTTTTTCAAAATCTTATATTGACAGTTAAGGTTGTCTGTTTGTATCATTCTTTATAGGTCTTATGATTCTTTTGTTTGGATATGCTATCCAATGAAAGTATCATTGGAGTACTTTAACCGGTAAAAACCGAACTACGTACTGAATTACAACTCATCAATCACATTATTGTTTGAATTATAGTTTGTTAGCGTACATTACAGAAAATTAAAAATTACTCGTCCCTGGCTCTATTTTGATATGCATTTTCTCTTAAACTGTTTAATCATGTTTCGAGAGGGTAAAAATGTGGCCTTTTAAATCTGTTATTTTAAAGCAATTTAAAATTGTTGCCAGCAACCAATTAATTAGGTTTAAATAAGACTCGAAATAATTTTTCTCTTACTTTTAAGTTCATTATTTTCAATATTTGATTCCTTGTGACGCTTTTATTACAGGGAAATTTATATGTTCAAGAAATAACTCCCCAATTCCATAAAAGCGCAAACACAGAATAAATTCATAATAATACCTAACACAAAAAGTAAAATAGAATCAGTATTACTTTTTAAATAATGTACAAAACGTATAAGCTAAAACTTCAGTTTTGTCCTGATGATATTGAAACTGAACCATAGCCTTTGGCTTGTTCTGAATAGTTTACATAAATTATCTTTTTGTTCTATACGTATTAATGTTTGTCCTGAAATGCTGAAGATCACACCTGTTGTTGCAGAATAAATAAATTGTTTTATTATTCTAAACCAAAAAATATATTTTTTCAAAAAACGGGTTCTGTAATGATAGATTTAATAACATGAAAAAGTTGAATTTTTGCAACAAATTTATTTCTAGATTAGTTGTGAAAATTTCAGCCACTGCTTTCAAATACAGACATCGCTCTATTACATTGTTCTAACTGTTTAAATATTTGATGACAACTAAACCGTTTTCAGAATACAAATGTTGTTAACCGAGTATTTGCTTCCATTTAGGGAATTTACATGTCAATAAGTTGCTAAAAGCTTTTTCTAGAGTTTTCATTTGTATGTTAAGCTATAAGTAAGATTTTCATTCGCCAAATTTTAATATAATTTCAAAGAGATAAATACCAAAAACTCTAAATAGTAGTGGAGTTCCCTGATAAAGTTTTCCAAATTTTTACCGTAATTTAAGTTATAACAACAAATACGCAAATGTAATTAATTTGCTTGAAAGTAGGCTACGTGGATACCAATGTGCTTTTAATTTATATCTACAAAGGTTAATATCGACTCGAATATATAATTAACAGTTTATCCAACCATTAGTTTATCCAGTTTATCAGTTTAGTTTGAAATTTTTATTTCCAACACTGGAACTTTTATTCAACGTTTTTGTTTTTGGCCAAAAAATTTTCCTTTATTTTGCTTTTATAACGAGGTTTTGTTCATTATTGTATAATGAATTGTATAGTTTTAAATGTATAATTAAAACTGAATTTAAGTATAGTACTAATTGTTTTATTATTCGTATATAAATTGTCAACAAAAATATATGTAACAAACAAAAATCAGTTTATAACTCATCCTGTCAATTGATCTGCAATGGACCATTAGAGCAGTGTGTTTCCCAAACTTTTGGTGCTCGCGTACGACCTACCACACTTTCAACATTTTGGTGTACCATCGCAAGACCCCCCTCCCCCCCGCCAATATGAGATCCCCTCCAACATTGCTTATAGTTACCCTTTGGTGGTTTTGTTTTTGCCAGCTAAATTTATTTTATTTTCTTGTCAATGTACATTTCAAATCGAATTTTGATTATAAGGATATTTTGACAAATTTTATGTCCATCTCAGCTGTGCTCAATAAATAATATAGTCAATTTGGCGAAAAACCCGTAAGATTTTGAATTTGAATTTCGTAATGTGAAAAAATGTGTAAGTACACGGGGAAAAATAATGTCTGTCTGTTATTTGGAACTTAATATATTTCTCATATTATATATTGAAAAATTAACATAAATAAACAGTTCAAAGTCATTCAAAGTACAGTATACTGTATTTTCACCCATAACTTCATATTTAAGCATATTGCAAAAATGTATACAACAGATCGACATAATTAGACTGTGTGTTCACAATAGAAAATACGTTCAATTAGTAAATCGTACAACTAAAAACTGTAGTAATACCACCGAATCATCACTGTAAAACTGGTAGTTTTTTTTAATGGAAAGAACATTTGTTAGTGCCAAAATATTTTGTAAAAAGAATTACTGTACTCTTAAAATGAAAGATTAAAAATAGTTCCTAAAATATGGTACGAAATTGGCATATTATGACCAAAACAAATACTGAAAAAGTTAATAAAGTTAACGCATGAAGTGCAACTGTACTGTTCGGCTATTGGGAACTTATTGGGAAGTCCGCCATTAAAATAACAACTCACCAATATTGTTGTACTCTATCTGTCGTACTCCAGACCAGTGCTTCATCATTTTTGTTACGAATTTTAGAATAAAACTGCTCAGTTATTCACAAGCAAGAAATTATTAATTGACTATCTGAAAATGTTTACAGACTAAAACTTCTAATTAAACTGTTTATACTGTCTAGTCTTTTTTTATAAGTTAAGCATCCCACGTATTCGTAGATTTAACTTGAAGTCTTTCCCCATTATAGGTCAATTCCCTATATGTATCCTAGTTTTTCACAAAACTTCAATGAAGTCAGAATATTGAATATAAGAAAGAAGCAAAAAGAACGCACACACGCACAATAATACATAAAAAATGATTATTCTATGTTTTTGCAGCGAAGTATTAAGTAGAAATAAATTCTATGGGGTTCGCTCATCACAAAAGTTCATATTAACTGCAACCTAAGATAAATTCATAAATAATGTAACAATTTATGTAACAAGTGCTTGGTCAACCAAACTCAATCAAACCGTCGAGCAATCTGAAAATTCTGAATATGAAAAATGAACTTAAATCCGTTCTAGATCGACTTACTGACTGTTTTGTTATGCAAACATTGATTGCTCTCTTTACAGTTTCGTTTTGGCTCACTAAGTTACTTTTATGTAATAAAAGTCGTACTTCCCTGTAAGTATAGTTTGATCGTAAAGCGATTGTCATAAATTAAAAAAAGTATCATTAAAACAAACTAACGCTTTTATTTAGTTCTCTAAAAACCATTTACCAACAAAAAACATATTTACCTTGTTAAAAACACAAATATGATATGTTTCGATTTAGCTGTGGACCAATTCGTGAAAGAGAATCAAAGTTTTGATAGACTTTGTTAACGTTTGACAGTTATGTAGTATGTTTCATTTTCCAATTTTATAGGCTCGTTTTTCAGCTTTAAAATAACTTGTGATTTAAATTAGGATTTTATTTTAAATTGTGGTATATATACTGCATAGGCGTTTACTGGATGCTGGAAATTTAAAAAATAAGCATGTGTACTCGTACTTTATTGACGGTTTACTTTAAACAGAAAAAAATATCGACTCTTTATTTCTGTTATTATTAGGGCAAATAAGATATTTTGTTTGTATACAGGTTGCGCATAATATTTTCATGGTGCTTCTATTTTATTAGCGTACCATTGGGCACTTATTGTTACGGAGGACACATTTGTTTTGATCTGCAGACATAACTTTCTGTTCTTTTGCCTGTTATTGGAAATGTTTAAAATTTAAAAGCACGTAAAACAGAAAAAATGTACTGCTCGTATCTATTCTTTATTTTCAGTATAGATATAGATAAAATTAAAATGAAAGTTCAGTTCCAACGGAATTCAATTCATTACTGTCATTTAAGATCTAATGAAACTCATTTAATGTAACTTTTAACAAGCGGTGTCACCCAACTTTACGCCTGAACTTTTCTTGAAGTGTAAGAAATTGTAAGCTATTTATTCCAAAAGATACTGTCCTAACTCAGCCACGAATAAAGGCTAGACAATTAAACTACACTAGTTATCTATCTTAACCTTAAACTTATACAAGGAGGAAGCTAACTTACTTAGGTCATTTTGTTTCATTTTCCCGAGTTTTTTTCACTTTGAAACCTTCAAAACATGAATATCTTCCTAGAAGTTTTTCTTAAGTTACTAAATATTTCTTACTGTCAAAATATTTTTAATAACACCCTGTGGGGAATCATAAGTAGTACAATTCAAATTATATAACAGTAATGAACAACAGAACAAGCTTAAAAACAGTAACTTTCCCTTAAAAACTTCAACATTTTTTGGTACCATTCGACACACTCTAAAAGAAAAAATCATACAGAATTTGAGCATTTCTTACAAAACACAAGTAGTAGTATCTAGTTTCTTAGATCACCAATAACACAACAGTTTTCCTTTGAACTCGATTACGAAATTCATCTTAATATGTTAACAAAGAGACATGATGAATGTTTTAATATCCAAATAAATGTTGGTGGTGGTGACTTGAGTCAAATGAACGAGTGGTTTTTGGTACCCGGGGACCTAAAAACGAAAAGTTATAATGGCCTTAGGCTCAGGTCTTACCATGACCTGACGGTAACAGCTTTTCCCTTGTGAGGAAAATTCGCTAAAAATCAATAAAGAAAGTAGGCTTCCACTTACGTAATACGTTGCATTAAAAACTAAAACTAACTCTGCAATTTGCCATAGAGTTTCCCGGCAATATGTCAGCAGTTGTGGTTATCGATGAACCAATTGCGGGATGGCGCTCCGGCGCTTCGCGGTCAATCTTCCAGAACAATACGTCCACATCCACGGCTGCACTGCGTTGCTGCTGCTTTATGGCATTGTTGACACTGAAAAGTACATTTCAATATCAACTCTGATCAAGATAGGACTTGGTATCATTTTTTAAACAAAACTACTAGATTGACATTTGCATTCCTCCAGAGGGTGAAATTCCTTCTTCATTATTAACTTAATAAGGGATGCGTTAATATAAACATTAGTTTCTTCGAGACTGTTTATACATGGTCCTAAAAAGGTATTTAATAATTAAAACTATCTTTTTTACCTGATGTTTCACGTTAGTTTAAGTTCCAGTATTGTAGTTTACTGACCCCTTCTCAGGACTACAAATCTTTCATCTCTCATTATGAGTGAGTATTCCAAAGCAATAAAAATTAATGATTAAATCAATCAATCGGGGAGGTAATATATTTCGTAATTTTTGTATTTTACATTATTGTTATGATGTTTTTATTTTTAAAGCTTTGCTTCCAAATATGTGATCAATGTTTATGCATCAATACTCCTAATGCCCGCTTCGTCAAATCATAACACTTTGGCCGAGTCATCCTTTTTAAGAAATAATGGAATATCAATTATTCCACCCGCTTTAGGAATGGATAATTTACTATTAATAATTTTTGTCGTTACTAAATAATTACTGCTAAACATGTTAAACACGAAAGAAAACTATTATTCTTGGTCATGTTGAAAGTTTGTTGTTCGAAGTTTCGTCCGAGTTGCCGTCAAAGGAGCAGGTACAGGATGTTTCAAACTTCTGATAGTGAGTTTACTCCATAAGTAGTTTTACTAAGTAATTATCTAATCATTTTCGCGACTTGAATAGAGGGGTCCTATCCCACCCTGTCCATCATTGTTGTGATGACTAGAAATCAAGGTAATACCACACTGAATTACAATATACTCAAGGTCACGGTCATTTATTACAATAAAAAATCCTCTAATTTAACATTTCGAATAGTAATAATTAATTGGTCCTCTGGTAATTGATTAGACCAGTGTTTCTCAACCGGTGGTACGCGTACCACTGGTGGTACGCTAAGGCCTTTCAGGTGGTACTCAAGAGATTGAAGAAGTAGTACAAAGTAAAATACTAGGTTTACAAACGAACGCTGTCCCGTCGAACAGTAAAGTCGCACTTAATGCCTTAACTTTACTAACTTTTACTATCTGTTTTGGTCATAACATGCCAATTTCGTTCCATATTTTAGGAACTATTGTTTTTCTTTGATTTTAAGAGTAATTATTTTTGCAAAACATTTTGGCATGAAAAATCGTCTTTTCATTAAAAAAATACTACCAGTTTTACAGTGTTAATTTGGTGGTATTACTACACTTTTTAGTTGTACGATTTACTAACCAAACAAACGTATTTTCTGTTTTGAACACACGCTCTAGTTATGTCGATCTGCTTTATAAATTTTTTGTAATAGGCTTAAATATAAGATCATTGGTGAGAATACGTACTTTGAATTGTTTATTTATGTTAATTTTTCAACATAAAATATGAGAAATATGTAAAGTTTCAAATAACAGAGATGATTTTTTTTTATTACGAAATTCATAGTCTAATTCATACGATTTTTCCACCGAATTGACTGTAAAATTATTGAGCAAAGACTAATGTTTTTTTTTTACTGTAAAATTGTTTATGAACATACCTACGATGTGGCAAAACGTCCTTATAATCAAAATACGATCTAAAAATGTACATTGACAAGTGAAATAAAATAAATTTAAGTTTCAAAACCAAAACCACCAAAGGGAATCTATAAACAATTTTGGAGGGGATCACTCAGTAATAGGGAAAGGGGGCCCTTGCGATGGTAAGCCAAAATATTGAAAATTCGTACGCGAGCACCAAAAGGTTGGGAAACACTGGATTAGACCACTCTGAAAATGTACATGATGTTCATAAATAAGATTTACAATAAAATTAACTTTTATTGACAAAAAGAAATTTATTTTTCTTCCAAATAGAAAAGGAAATTATATGAAGTCTTAAATTTTAAGTATAAAATCACTTACAATTACTTTCAATTCAATGTAAAAGAAAATTAAATGAAATTGATAAAAAAACTTGTAAGGTTTAACATTATTTCTATAACATATCTATTATTTATAACTAACACATCTATTATTTATAACTAACATATCTATTATTTATAAGCCCAGTGATTGAACACATTTATTCATTTCTTGGCAAATTGTAATTTTTCCACCGCACTCAGACATAATCACTTCTTCTGTTTTTGGATAAATATCTGGTAAACGGTTAGAAAAGTAAAATTGTTAATATAGTAGTTACAGTTATATAGACTAAGCTTTTTTCACCCAACTAATATTTAATCACTTGTTTTACAAACGATGGGGGCAGAAAGTAGCTCTTTTCCGCCCTAGGACCGAAAAGGTAAACTTTTCGCTTACTTGAATCAACGTAAATAACTAACACATCCAGTATTCAATATAGTTTCTAACGGTACATTAGTGCAGTATTTCATATGATTTTCATTGTTGATGTTTCTTAAAAAACCAAGTTAATGGAATTAAATGACGATTTATAACCTCGAAGTTAATTTTTCAATGCTAGTATGGTGAATAATATCGTTCGCACCTCTGACGAAGGTATTATGCAGCTTGATATCGTGTTTCAAGTTCTAAACGGAGTTGGCCGGAATTTACTAATCATTTACTCATCAATCATATAATTAATTGATCACGTAATTCCTTAGAATAGTTTTTTCTGGACAAAGAATCATAACCATAAATATACTGGATTTCTTAGATATTTTTTCAAATTTCTATAAAATCCCACTTACAATTAGGCTGCTCATAAAAAAACAACAGTTTTCCTTCGTTTTTAATGCCTATTGGCGTTCTGACTGCAACCAGCCGAACGGTGCTGATACTGACTTGTTAGTATAATCAGTAAGTCCATCACAGGAAAGAGTTTTCTGCACAAGCGCTGTTATAGGTCAGTTGGACACCGCACCCACAATAACAAGCACATGATATAGACACAAATCAAATTGTAAATTCCCATTTATAACGGTTTGCGATTAATAAACTAACCATTCATGTTTAGTTTACTTATTTTTCATTGGTTACACCATTTTTACAAGAATAATGTACAGAGACTGTGACAATTAATGAACAAAGATAGATGCATCATGCTTGAGGACATAGATAATTACCATAAGTGCAATTAATATAATACTATCTGAAAAATAGTTTTGAATCACAATGCAAAATCAATAACAATAACATAAACTGTACACCAATAAATATCAACTGAGCAAATTTAAATCATTACAGTGAAACATGCTACAAATTATCTTTAAATTTAAACATAATTAAATAATTAATAAGTTCACTTAAAAACATACGACCTGTAAAATGAAGAATAAAACCAAACTAAATCAATGAATCTACAATAAATCAATGAATCTACAATAGAGAAAGACAGTAATTGTTTCCCACAAATAACTTAGAAAATCAAAAAACAATCGATGGTATACACAAAAATTTACAGAAAAATAAATCACAATAATTTTAAAGGCAAGAAGAAGAGCATTCTTTGTTGCAACATTAAACTTTTTAAATGAAACGTTAAGCTTAAAGAAAGCTGCCGTTCAATCACAGCGAAAGAGACATATATATTTGTACAGTTTGTTCTGAGATTAAAGCACCGGTTTTTGAAAGACTGGTGGGGATCTTGCAAGGACACGATTATCGATCAGCCTGATTTGCTGTGTCTGTTGTTATTGCACGTGATTATTTGGCCCGCGGGGAATCTCAACAATAACATTCGATAATGGATCCCTCGGCTCGAGGATGAGATGGGTGCGAGGGGGTGGGGGGTAAGGGTGTCCCGAGGTATGAAAGAGCAAATACAAATTACACTGTAATGTCCAACAGCCCTTAGGACCGTTTCGAGTGAGGAAATACCAAGCGTGAGATTTTACAAGATTAATAGGCGCTCTTGTTGATTTTTTGTTATACTTTTATTAAACTGATAAAATTTCTATCAACGTTGAATAAATGATTATGCATGAGACCTTTCTTATATTTTCCCTTCATGCCTCCATACTTGCTCTCTCCTATAAGGAGGTATTCATTGGAAAACCTGCATAAATTATATATATTTAATTATTAATAATTCATCATAATGTTTAATTATATACATCATATAATTAATTAGAAGTATATTCCTTTTACGATAGAATTTTAGTCAATAGCTGTTGTCGGATTTTTTTTAATTAGTACTGTACGTTATAACCCAGTACCTATTTGGCTTGCTCGAAGTTTTGATGTTCAAAGTTTCTTTAACAAGTTTAAATGGGAGGTTAAAGTAGGAAGTAGGTTGCGTCAATAAGCAATTACACTTTGAAAGTGATTTAATTGAATACTAACTGTTTTTAGTAAAAATTAACTTAATATACCTTACATAATACAGCTTCTCAGAACTACATAACCCAATCGTTTGCTTGCTCTTCCGACAGGTCTTTACTCAACATTTAACTTTGTGCTCTTTGCCTAAAAGATGTAGCATTCAGAAAACATGTGCATGCGAGCAGTGGCATATTTTATATGTACATGCTATTCACAAGAGGCATCAGTTTTTAGGATAGCAGCAGCTTCAACAATATTTTAGTCAGTTTATTTTGTTAATATGAGTATACAAAAGGTTTGAGGAAGTTAATTTGGATTTGGAAGACTTGATATTTGTATACGATAAATAATATCTGTGGTTTTGAGCATACAATAAACAAATAAAACACACATACAAAGTTAAAGAACATATCAGCCTACCTACCTATAATGTGGGAATGCAGAGAAGAAATTTTTAAACTTTTACAACTTAAAAGCTGATTTTAAACAGCTAATTTTTATCATAATGTCCGTGAGGACGGTTTTATCTAACTTATCATAATTATTCTAGGCATATTTGGACTATAAACAACTATCATTTTTTGACTATTCATGATCTCTAACAATTTGAAAACATTATTCTGATGTATGCAAATACTGTTTGTTCTAACACGAATCTCTAACATCGGGTATTTAATTTCCTCAAGGTCAGTCGAAATGCAAAAGTAATCCAGCCCTAGGTATGCACTAGTTTATGTAAAGGGCATCAGGTAGGCCTAGAGGTTGAAACTGATGTACAATTTATTCATAGCTTCTTGGAGGTTCTGCATTTTTAGCCTTGGTCTTATTTATATGTAAATTAGATTAAGCTAATATTTATGTATGGAATAGAATTCAGCGGTTTTCCATGGCATTAATTATAAAGTACAATAATCGGTCAGTGGCTTTTTTTAAATACAACATTTCTAGTATGCAGATTTTAATTGAAAATTTAATAAATTGAAAAGTCAACTTATCATCTTTTTCCCTACTAAACTGTACTGTGGTAGCTGAGAATGATTTTGCCGTTTTTGGAATCATAAGTAATGTACGATATTTTCACAAAAAACTAAGTACTTATTTTTAAAAACGGGAATCGCCCAGTTTATTACTATTGCATAGAGGCATTATTAGCATTATAATTAATAATTTAATTATGAATATCATTTAAATATATTAAACTAAAAAGGGGAATAAGAAACTGAAAACTAGTTGATTCATTATTCATCCTGGCACATTGTGCACATACTGGCATTTTGCTTTAAATTAAAAAAGTTATTGTTACAGTATCCATATTGGAAATTCTTTATCTAAACATTCAAAATATGAATAATGTTTAATGATTTGTAGTACGGATTGATTTGCAAAATATGATTGGTTCCAAGTGTTTTTTTTACCACGCTAAGTGTACTTTATACTAAACTATTTATTACTTTAAACAATTATACTTCTTATCTTTAATAATAACATTGTATTCAATTTGTGTTGCCTCTATCATTAGTTATTTACTATTGTTCAGCATATTTTAGATAGCAACTAGTACAAAACGCTATTATAAAAATAAAGTAATTAAACTAAAACGCAAACACGGCAAGAGGGATGGCAGGGAGTTGTAGTTTGTCACTTTTGACACTGACAAAATGGCAGCTACGCCAGAAGATTATATCAGCTGACTGATGACTGATTATCAGCTGTTGGAGCAAAAGCTTTGTGGTTCAGTCAACACTAAAGCCTTCCATGAAATTGGCTGGGAACTTAGTTGGAAATATTTGATTCCTCTGTGATGTGACTAAATACGGACTATACTTTTCCATTAACCTACACCTCCACCAATCTGTTCATTCATAAAAAAAGATTTTAAAAGTAAGACTTACTTTCAGTAAGTTACTTTACAACTTACAACCAGTTAATGGCTTATCCGTAGCTAACAATTATTTACTATTAATCCATCTGATGTTGACATTGCAAATTCAACATGTTCTCCTTTCAAAACAAAATTATTAAATATATACTATTTTTATACTCAAAATATTGGTGAAAGAATTTTCTAATATATTTAAAAGGACTTATTGCGAACGTATGTAAGTAGATTTATCACCGTAGAAAATATTATTAGGTACTACCATTTCAAATGACTTATAAATGTCGTAGCCACATGCTGTAATTGGGCACATAGTGTAATTGAATGGTTTCATTAAAAATTACAGTATGTGACCAACAAAACTGGGCACTTGCAATAATTATTTCTTTTACACTGTGTCCAGCTCAGATGCTGGGCACTTAATGTAAACACATAAAACTGCTGTTAACGTTCTGTTGGTGGTATCCAATTTATTATTTTTTATTATTCAAAATAAAATATTTTTAAAGAATTTTTTAAAACGTTAAGAATAAGATTGTCTACCACGAAACCAGACAATTATTCTTGCATCATATTTTTTATGATGGTGTCTTTTGTTTTCTTTGGTATTCTGGCCACACATCATTGTTAATATTATTATTATTATTGAAACAACAAACGATTTTAAAATTGAGTGTTTTATTATAGTAATATTAATAGTGATATGTAGCTAAAAATAACTCTGAAAACATAAACCAGACTATTCACTCAATTTTAATTTTACGCTTTAATAAAATTAAATACCTACATTAAACATTTTACCTCACACATTTATATGTAACATAACACATCAACATTAACATTAACCTATTTTTAATGTTTTAAATGATTGACTTGTTACTTAGTCACCCTTAATACAACTTATAGTAAATCAAAATACCGCAAGGTATAACAAATTTACAGAAAGTGCAATAAGGGTCTTGAAAAAGTTAATAAAACAATTCTTTAGTTTTTTCTTTGGTATCAAAATTTAAAACATTTATTTTATCTGAAATTTTACCATTTCACTTTTTTACAGTTTTTTTAGCCTTCACGTCAATTTAGGTTTAAGTTTTTCTTTTATGTCAGTGTTAATGAGTTAACCTAACACCATTATATCAAACATCTTTATTGTAATTATTTTCCTTTAAAATATAATAAAAAATGTATGTGGTGTCCTGTTTACTTAACAGCTTTTCAGTAATATTCTTTAAATTTTCTCCTGCTGACACTAGTAGCTTAAAAATCTAAGTTTGTGTTATTCAATGACATTCGCCCCATACATTTTGAAATTCATATGGAAAATTTGTCTAAAGGGATAACCTATGAATATTAAGCGTTATTCAAAAGAAAACATTCAATTTTTAATTGTATTTTTAACAACGCATTACCTATCATTATATACTATCCATTATTCAATTTGAAAACTATTTCAAAACCACAATATATTTTCGAAACTTTACACCAATTGTAATTTTTATGTTTTATTCTAGATTAAGTGATTACTAATTTATTGTGAAAAATAACTACGTTATTGTTAATTGTTTATTTTAGTCAGAACTTATAAAACAAATAAAAATTATACAAATATAACGTAGACTAATTATATTTTAAAAAGGCGTATTTAACTTAAATAAATATACATTTTTTTAGATTTGAAAAATATTAAACGATGTCATAGCAAACAGTATCATTGGCTACTTAAGCACTCACATTGGGATTTAATGTAAACATTGGGATTTACTTTAACAAAGATTTTAAATTAACTGCTCAGCATGCATCGATAGCTACAGCATGTGTCCAATGAGCGCTGGGCACATCATGAAGTGTCCAGTTTTATTGGGCACATGCTGTAATTTTGATTGAAATAATCGAGTTACAATATGTGCCCAGGCGCGCTGGGCACTTTATGAAGTGCCCGGGCTGCGTTGGACACTTCATGAAGTGCCCAATTACAGCAAGTGGCTACGACAAAAACATAATTACAACTGTATCTTACGATGGTGTACATTCCATTAACCACTAGAAAAAACATCTACATAACAAATAATAAAAAGGAGGGATTAAAAAAGTTCTTTACTTCGCTTATTTCCCAACATATCTAAGTAAAACTTGATTTGTGGCTTGATTTAGTTAAGATGTATAATTGCCTAAAACCCCCGAATTTCACATTATTTACGTGTCAGCAATCGTGCACACTTACCTGCATAAACATAACATGGGAAATAAGTCTCCACCCGAAGCCTCCTCCTCCTCTTCTTCTTCTTCTTCTTCTTCTTCTTCTTCTTCTTCTTCTTCCTTCTTGGAGAGGGCCTGGTGAAACCCTCCCCAACAGCAGTTGCAATCGGGGCCTCTCCGCCTCTCTCCAGAGGATCGGCCGGCGCGAATTGCACGTTTACATACTGCCTCTTCTCCGTCGGATAAGCCGTATTCGTAGGAGGGGTGGTCGCCGGTCTCTTGGCCCCACAACTTGTTGATCCAGCGTATGAGGTTGGCCTCGTGGGGGTATGAGGGTTCGAAATGGGCAGGGCTGTCCTCCCGGGCTCATGGTGTCACCACTATGAGTCCGGTATATCCTGTTCCGGCTCAAAAAGTGGCTCAGTTGCCAGGGATAGGGTAGGCCCCGTACGAAGCTCACGTAGACCTCCACCCTGACGGAACAGCGGGAGGCACTTGTCTTCCGGGGCATTTTCTCTCCTGCATTGGCTGGTGGCCATGAGTAGTCAGTTTGCCCTGGTTAGTGGCTCGGGGGAAACCCCTTCCTCGATAGGCAAGGCCTGACGAGTTTGATGGTCTTAAGCCATCTCGCCAGCCAAGGCAACTTGGCTGGGGCCGGGTAAGGCTCTGCTTAGGTACCGGCTATGGAAAGCGGTCCGCCGCGCACACGTGAAGTAAATTGAAGGCGTTGTAGACTACGTTGATGGAAGTGGAGCCTGCTTCTGTTTTTTCTCATTGCGCCGCCTGAGCGATGCCTCCCAGAGACCCAGCATCGAGTCAAAGACATCACTCGGATATCGGAGACTACCCCATCCTTAATGCCTATTTCCAAGTTCTTCTACCTTTCGGCGAACATGTCGAGGAGAGTGTTCCGGATCCTCTTCAATTCCTCCTTGACCTTTTCCTCAGTCATGGCCAAGTTCTCTGCATCAGACATAAAGAGTTATGGGAAATATAAGGAGTTGTAACATAGATAATTTTTTTCAACATTCGTTTTAATAGTTATGCCCACAAGGGAAATATAAAATGAATGGGATTTTCTGTTATCAGCACGTTTACTATATAAAAATATGGATCCGATCAAAGATCAAACAATTCGTTGTAGCCGTGGTTGAAGCCAGTGCATAGTAATTAATTGGCTGTCAAATAACTTCACCCTGCCACTCTCCTTCATCCGCTGCAGTTGATACACCCTGACATCTGACAACAACATAGAGACTCTTTGATAATGCAATATGGATAGACGTTTATGGATACATCAATTGTGCAATATTCGTTTACCCTGAAGGTTATACGAGTGTAAACTAATATTGTATGATAACGTTTATTGAGAGTGTGTTATAGAGGCCAAAGACCTCCACCCTGACGGAACAGCGGGAGGCACTTGTCTTCCGGGGCATTTTCTCTCCTTCTGCATTGACATACAAAACAAATTATTATAATATTAGACATATTACAAAGTAATTTGAGTTTAGAGAATTGCGAGCAGTATTAGTATTGACGCCTTTCCTGCCTTTCTGCCTCTTTCTCTGCTATGAATCCGATGGGAAATTCTCAATATATTAAATTAATTCTGCATTGAATAGATTTTTAAAACATCGTGTCAAGATTTTTAATATTTTCTGCCAAGTTAAATACCTGGTCCCGCGTTGGTTTCAAATTAAGTGTATTTCAATGAATTTACACCTTAACTGACGTCAGTACAATTTTTTCATCCTCAATTTAACAATGGTAAAGTATTTTTCAATACTTCCTATTAATACATAAAATATCTAACCTATTATAGAAACCTTACAAAGGACTTTTAAATAATACTTTAAATATCTAACTTTTAGTTGAGAATATAATTATTCCAGGTTCTCATCTTAGTCAAGCTTGAGTCTCTATTGCAACATAATCGCTTTGACTATCTCGCTTTGACTAACTGAATAATTTTCTTTTGATCTTCCAAGCTCTAAGTCTTTCCACCATGTTCGCTGTATACCTTGAAAGCGATCATACTGCGTATATCGTTTTTGTAATTTATAACTTATTTTACTTGTAATTCTGTTAAGATTATACAGGTACTAGCAGAAATACTGCTAGTACCTGCGGTACTAAAACCCCCGCTGAAAGGATAGCTAGCCCCCCGGGGGTATTGGGCTTCGCCCGCTGAAAGGATAGCTAATTTTAATTCAGTTATATTATGCCTTGTGCAATTCTTAGGAATAATTAACAAATGGACTGATGTATTTGCGCCATGGGCGTGCAATTACACCCTTAAGATACAGCTGATGATTCCACTCTAGATGAAAATGAGAAAGTATAACGCTTCCTCTAATAATGTTCCCCTCATGATCAGCAAATGGTATGAAATAGCTTCCTCCCATTTCCAGAGAGAATGAGGATAACCCAGAATATAAGACAAATAAGACGCTAAGGATGGATTTTCGACTTAAAATCAATCTGAATTTAGCATGTTTTTGAAAATAAACCGAAAACTTTAAGAAAAAGTAGAAATATCTTGACAAAAAGCCTATTGTCCCAAAAAGTTTTTCATTACATTTTTTAATTTTATTCTTTCAGTGGATTGGTTCTCGTACCTTTTCTGTTCCCTGAAAATATTCTACAGCACTCCCATCCATAGTTAGGGAAAACTGAAATGGACGCCATTTTGATTTTTTTAAATATTCTATTTAGCCGTCTGAGAAAGAATATTTTAAAAACCTTTCTTTTTTTGGCATCTAAAGAATAATTGTGCCAAGTTTCATGGCCCAAAGTCTTTTAGTTTTTGAGAAAGTAAGCTTTGAAAGCTAAAAATGGCCGCCATATTGTATTTTATAATATACCATATCTAAGCCTTTAGAGACAAAATATTGCAAAATCCTTTCTTAGTACACATCTAGAGCCTGTAAAGAATATTTGTGCCGAGTTTCATGGCTCTAACCCTTATAGTTTTTGAGAAACTGTGATCAGTCAGTCAGTCAGTCAATGGGTTTTGGCTTTTATATATATAGATTATATTATTGTAATTTGTCAATCCAAAAAACAGGGTATATAATAAGAAAACCTAAGTTTAAAACATCGTGAATTTCAAACTCCAAAAATACTTTTAACTGGAAAACAAAAAGAAGATTTTACAAACTAAATTAACTTGGCATTTTGTTGAAAGTACTGTTATTACTACAAAATCTTTGTTTGTTTTTGTATAAATGGTGTTTTTATTTAGCAAATTACATTATAGCATATGCTTGCATTTTGAATTTTATGAGGTTAGATTTTCTTTAGTATTTATAAACGGATCTTTTAAATCAGCCAATTGTTAAAGCCAAGGGTAGACCAACCAAAGCGTCTGCTCCAATCCCAACAGGTCTGGGCCTACATCCCACAGGCGATTGATTATCCAATATAATAGTCGTGATTCTCTAGGGCCCAACTAATCAAGCTGTTCAACACAAATGTCCACTGCAAACGTACTAACTGTTTACATTTGTAGTTGGCACTATGTTACGTTTTAAACTACTTAATCACGAGAAAATAACCTGTAATGAATTGAAAGAAAATTGGTGATTAGTGGTGAATATTTAGCTGAATTGAAAATATATAGTTACGTATTTCTAATATCCAGCAAACGATTGGGAAATTTATTGTGTAACACTTTTTATCCTATTCAAGATAGTGGCTTTTTATCCTCATGGAAATGGTCCGATTGTAAATTACTGATAATACTCTAAAAATCGACATACATTTTAAAACAAACTTTCACTGTTAAATATTATTTACAAATTTTCCTTTGTTGACTTTTTTGTTTGTGCAGGGTGTGGGTGTATTTTTTAATGCAACCCATTTCCAAGATTGAATCATGCACATGTAAATATGAAATGGATTGCTTTGTTAATCTTTACATTTTATACAACCTATTATTTAAGTTTGATCACATTTAGATTACATTATGTGTTCAAACAATCCACCATTGCCATCCAAACAAAGTTGTGCTCTCTCCATCAAATTCCTGATGAACACGTTTGCTAAGTACCTCTTTGAATTTATTGTATTAAATTTGTTATGTTTGTTTTGAGGTGCTTGATATCCTATGAATTGTTTTCGTAGGCCTTACTTTGCATTCCCAAAGAAAATAATATAGTGTGGTCAAATCCGGGGATCTTGGGGGAAATAATCCTTCACTGATAAAATAAAGTTTTGGGTTGTGTTTATTAAAAAAATAAACACCCTATATTACCTCAATTCACATTACCTTGACTCTTAATTAATATTTGATTTTTCTGTTATAGAGGCAGTTGAATGCAGTAGATTTTCGAGTCTCCAGTGATCTCAAGTTCGTCTTGCTCATATCAGATGTCAAAAAGGTGAATTTTCTCTACTTTTTTAATTACTCTTCAATTTTACCATCTTTACTAGAAAAAAACCTTAAATTAATAGTTTTGGCCAATCATAAAAATACTAATTCACTCGTGATTAACTTAAATATCTGAGAGTAATCATAAATATGAATTAATAAGACATACAAATGAAAAGGAAACAACCTCAAATTCCAGCATTGTCAACTTAAACAAAACGTTGGTAGGTGAGCCGACTGCTGTTTGACAGTTTGTTTAATTAATTGTCGTGTCATTAATTAATTTCCGCCCTAACAGGAGTAAAGGTGCTTAATATTGCTTTCCAAAGTCTTCCTATTCATGTAAATGATTGGTAATAGAATTTTGTTTGGTCTCATTGACAGGTATTAACACTTTTAATCAAGACAATCTGCATCTAGTTAGTAAATTCATTCTAGTCACTATAATTTTTTATATAACTCAAAAAGCTAACTAGTAGTAACTCTAGTACATAATTAAATACGAGGGTTTAATTAGGACTCAAGTAACACACAAATTTGAATACTAGAAGGTTTCCGTTGTGGATAAATTTAAACGGATGACTTTTAGATGAATTCAAAGCAAAGTAACTTACAAGGTTTCTATTAAGTAAATGTGGGATTTTGAATGCTTGCTAAAGAAATTCCTAGTGAGGAAAAAAATAGGTTCTACAGCAAAGTCTTGTTTTTATTATATGCCTAAAAAAACAGTCCTAATGGACAGTTATCTAATTGTAATTTTTTTGTTAAAATGTTGTTAAAATGTTTAAATTTCTACTTTTAAAAATTCATACATGTTTATTTTTACCGAGATGTAATGAATTTTATGCTGACCTGTATGTACTAAAATATTCTTGTTTTCATTCAAGTTACGAGAAAAATTTAATAGAATCAGCTTTGGGCTCCCCCAGCTCTTTTAGTGACACATTACAGATTTATACCAACACGATTGAGGCGAGGTAACACATCCATTAGTAAACAGCTTGTCTTACAACATCTTTTTGTAAAATGTTTGATTCATACCAACACGTTTGAGGCGAGGTATATGTATGAGGAAACAACTTGTCTTACAACGTCTTTTTGTGATATGTTTCAGATTTATACCAACACGTTTGAAGCAAGGTATCACATCTATGAGGTCTCAACTCAGTAAGTACTGAATTGCCTTTTCTTTCAGCGTAAATAATGAGATTTGAATCAAAACAGAAAGCGGTTGGGAAAGAGTTTGTTTGAACTGGGCAAACTAACGATGTTTATTTCGCTATCGATAAACTATGTTACAGACTATTTAACCTTAAAAAACCAATATAGCTGTATTTCATAATGTATAATGTATGTTTTTGTTTCCTAGCCCAAAGCAAATAGCATATATTTTTCCATAACTAAAAAAAAAAACAATTCTGCGATCGTTAGGTATATACATTCCTCCTTACATGAGCATGGAAAGTTTTGGCAAAGCAATGACTGAGCGTCAGTAAAACTGAGGAAATATTTCAACTTGGCACCCTTTCTTTATTAAAAGGTTTTACTTGAGAATTTATGACCATTCACAGTATTATATTATAACAATAAATAAAACACTTAATTTTGACATAAAATATAATTTCCTATATTTTGTACAGATTTCAACATTTTTAGTCATTGAAAAAGTTGCCTACAAAGAGATGAGTTGATTTTGTTTTTTGTGTTGTTGGTTGAGTTTGCTTTCCTCTGAGAATAATAAAGTAAAGATGTTTTTCAATGAGAAAGGTCTCAAGTTTTGAATTTTATGGATTTTAAACCGAATATAATGCCAATCTAGATTTACGAGGAAGCGTAAGTAGATAAATTTTGGCTTTGTTTATCTAACCTGACTTTACTCGAGTCAGTACAGAGTGATCTGGATGAAAGCCAGGGAACTTGTTGAATGCGAGGCAACGCTTAACTAAATCTCTTTGAATTTATTACATCAGCTAAACACCGCTTTATGCAAATCACGGGTAAAGGTAAACTGTTGCTCATAATTTTACAGTCAACCAATAAATTGCGTCAAATAAGTTTCTATACTTTCTGCTTTTTAAGAGTGTAGGGTAAACTAATTTTCCTTCACCTCTGCTAGAAGGTTCAAAAGATAAAGCCAAAAATATATTCATTATCCCGATTTACAGGTCAATCATCCTTTCAACTTTCATGAATTTCAACTTGTGTTTTCCTTTGAAATGTCAGTTGTTAGCTTACAGTATTTAAAGTATTTTGCAAAACTGCAGAGTAGAAAGTACTAGATTTTAATATTGAAAATTTAACTATGTTTTCAAATATATATTTTGTTAAAGAAATATAATAAAATATTTCTGCAAATAACACTCACACATTAGTTGATTTTTTTTGTTAAAGTCAAAATATTGCTTTTAAGAAGAGATACACAACCAAACATTTCCAATTTTTTTTTGCTCAAGTACCGACTTCCATTTAAAAAGGAAAACTTCAACTTTGAGACTAACAATGATGAAAACTTTAAGAGATATCCCTCTGTGTTCAAATTGTCATAAGGCCATCAACAATACTCAACTGATTTTTGATCAATTATTTGAAGGTATTAATACTTTAACAAAAATGTTCACGATTGTCAGCGTATCATGGGATGTAGATATAATGTTGTGAACTTTCAAGGAAGTACCCTCCAAGCATATTTTCAATTACAGAATCATCAGATATCAATCATTTATATAGTCTCCGTCTTTGGTACTATCTAAACTCTGCTGGCAGTGAGATACGTGTCGGGAAGCGAGAAGCCGTGGTAGGATTGGCAGGTCATTAGAACTGTAACTCCGGGATGAGGATCATTAATACTCCTGGAGTCGACTCTTCTTATTCTGCTCTTCAACAAACGACTTATCCCCCCCTCTTTCTTCTTCCTGCCATCTCATCTAGACATCTTCATCACACACACCCCCCCCCCCCCCCCCCCGAATCCCCAGTTTCATCTTTCTTATCAATTCTAGCTAGACATGTTTAAGACCCGTTGAGAATTAGTTTGGACAATTTTGCATGATTAAATACGTTTTTTTACTGATATTTGGTGGTGGTGGGATGAATATTTTGTACGCTGCAATCAGTAATGGAAAGCCATAGTCAGTTGTACACTAGAGCATATTATCTTTTTAGCATGGAACTTTTTTTCAAGTTCTAACTGTCAAACATTAAGTATTCATCAGGTCTATAATATACTTTATGAAACTAAACCCATAAATTTCATCATTTATTAGTTTGATATACAGTGTGTAAAAAAGTCTGTCCCCCCTCTTTAATTTTTTTCTTTGTGAAGACAAACAATTAACCATTGGGGAATGATATTAACTCAACCCAAATTATTTTTAGACGTTAGTAAAAATTTTGAGTGTTCCCCAAAAATGGGGGGTTTTGGGGGCAACTCAAAATGTTAAAATGCAAACCCCTTTTGAGAGACCCCTCATTTTAAAGAGCTTTCAAAAAGTAGACGAATGGTGAAAGTTGGAGATCTCTAACGTGTTTCTATCCAAATTGACAGCTTGTCAAAGTTTTGAATACAACACATCCTTAAAACATGGCGTCTAGGACGTTTGGAGTTTTAATTCACCTTTAGTGACTTAAAAATTAAACGACCCTGGGAAAAATATTATTACATGAAAAAGTGGTCTCTTTTGGTGATATTAAACATTTTGAGTGTACCCCAAAAATGGGGGATTTTGGGGGCAACTCAAAATTTTCAAATGCAAACACCTTTCGAAGGACTCCTCATTTTAAAGAGCTTTAAAATGAGGGGTCACTCAAAAGGTGTTTGCGTTTGAAAATTTTTAGTTGCCCCCAAAATGTTTAATATCATCAAAAGAGACCACTTTTACATTTAATACATTTTTCCCAGGGTAGTTTCATTTTTAAGTCACTAAAGGTGAATTAAAATTCCAAACGTCCTAGTCGCAATGTTTCAAGGATGTGTTGTCTTCAGAACTTTGACAAGCTGTCAATTTTGATAGAAACACGTTAGAGACCTCCAACTTTCACCATTCATCTACTTTTTGAAAGCTCTTTAAAATGAGGGGTTCCTCAAAAGGGGTTTGCATTTGAAAATTTTGAGTTGCCCCCAAAATCCCCCATTTTTGGAGGACACTTTAAATTTTACTAACGTCAAAAAATAATTTGGGTTGAGTTAGTATCATTCTCCAAAGGTTAATTGTTTGTCAAACAAAAAAATTAAAGAGGGGGGGACAGACGTTTTTACGCACTGTAGACAATAACTCCTGTACCCCCAGTATGTTATTAATTATACTTTTAAATAGCTTATAAGCAACTAATAAAGAGTAATAAAGTAAAGAGTAATAACAAAACTTAATAGCAAATAATAAATACCCCCGTTGCAGCAGACCTGCATACTCAGCGAGTGTCAAATACAAAACAACGTATTTAAATCCAACATAGCGAGATTTTTCATGTTTTTGTAAGCTCCATAAGAATAACATGGGGAATGAGTATGCAGGTTTGCTGTTACGGGTGTATGAAAACTGGGTGGTTTTAATTCAATATTTAGTAGACCTGACCTAGAAGAAGCCATTTACCAAGTTTTAACAAGATATGTTGAGAAATAAGCGAGATATAGAATTTTACTTATTTCCCATAAGGTTAACATTGGGACAACGTATTGTGTTTACCACTTGCAATATCTCGGTAACCATTGAACAAAGAGCAGTGATTAAAAAAACTAAGTTGTTTGTTTTTTTGAGCTGAATTCAATGGTGCTAATAAAACTTGTATTAATTTTATTTTTATATGTAAAAAACTCACAAAACCCATTTTTGGAGGGGTTTCCCCCCTTTACCCCCCCTTCCGGTAGTACGATCAAGCTGGTTTACGAAATCGTCCGAATAATTACTACTTTACATGTCCATGCCAAATTTTATTAAGATTGGACCATTTTTACGCGAGTTATCGTAAAAACACCTGCGCCTTATCTATATATATATATATATATATATATATATATATATATATTTATGAACATGAACGATTGGTGTTTTTGGCATCTAGGGACCTCAAAAAGAAAAGTTATGATGGTGTCGGGCTTAGGTCTTACCATGATACCTACAGTAACAGCTTCTTCCCTATAGGGAAAATTCGCTAAAAATATAAATAATGATGCTACAACTCAGCCTTTTTGGTTTGTAAATATAAATAAATGAATAAATATCTTTAATTATAAGTACAGGTAGGTGACTCTTATATTTTCTTCTTAATTCTAATTAATTATTATTGTTCAAGATGGCGTCATTATAATTAGTGTGATACTAGCCTATTTAATATTTAAATTTGAAATAAAAGAATGGTAATCTGTTACAAAACTATTATTTATTCAACAATAACAATAAATATGAATATCAAAATTGAACTCTAGGGGGACGTACAAGGATTATTACAGTGGATGGGGTTAGATAAAATTATTTATGCTAATTGGATTAATATGGTACAATTTAAGGGCATTAGCTCAGTTCTTGAGAAGCATGATCTCTTCACATAGGGTTCTGGGAATCGTGCGGGCATGACATTGAAAAATTAATTTGTTTGAATATCACAATCATAAATACTTTTAAAGAGAATAAATAATTTTGATAATAATATAAATTGCCAATTCTGATCTCTTTTTATATTTAATTAAATCAAGTCTTTGTTTGAAAGTCTGTTCCTCTTCAACAATGGTTGGTGAAGTAAATTTTGGATGGGTCTTACCAAGAGTTTATCTCTTCACCCTGATCTTTTCTTCAGATAGATAAATTTGGCCACTTAAAGGGGAATCAACTAAGATCAGGTTTACCGCTGGCTAACCAAAAAAAAAAAAATCTACTAATTAAGGGGGATGAAATTTAAAATTGGAACGAGGTCCAGGTACAATGAAGTTAACACTTGGCCATCTCTCTCTGGAATAGAAGCTGGAGTCCTTTACAATGGTTCCACTTTTCACTTTAACAATGTAACACATGGTTCACTAACTTGGTCTTTGGTAAACACTTCACTGAATTATTAGAGATCAAATTTTGAAAAACATGCTATATAAAATAGATAATTTGAGATAGCGTTCCCTGACCCATAAATATAAATTATATTAAATTATGAATACAGCTGATCTAACTTAACTTATCTAAAATTTTTATGGTAGATGGTAATAAATTAATGAATGATTTTAGGAAAATAACATTATCAAATAATTTATATTAACTGAGTGATATACTAGGTTGACATATTATATACAAATAATTATTAAGCTGTGTGTTTGTTTATTTATATGGGTGTTCATTTATGAAATTTAAATGTAAATGTTTGTGAACTATTACAATATATCCCCTCAGAGTTGAATTAATTTAAAGAATTGAAATTAATGAAAACTCGATAATAATAGGAACAAATATTTACAAAACTATACTAAATGATAAAATATTTATTTATAATTTAAAATGATGATTTCTTAAAACTAAATGGATTATATGACCTAATATTTACAATCATAACTTCAGGTCCTAATACTGTCCACGCGCACTTCACTTATTTCAAATTTTGTTTCACTGTTCAACATTTATTACACTATTGTTTATATTTACTGGAGTCTTTTATCCCCTCAATCCATAAATAAACAAATTAATCTACAACTTTTAATTAGTTGTCCGTGTATTGTCCAAATGTTTATATAACTGTTAATAACACTATTTACACTGTATTTATTGTTGATCTCGGTTTGGCGTTATATATTTTCTAAGAGCAGTTACATGGTAGGGTCCAAACTCTTGTTCTTCATTTAACTTTTGTACAAAATAAGTCGAATGTCCCAGGATACTTGAGATGCGGTACGGTCCTTCGTATATGGCGAATAGTTTGGCTGTTTCTCCAAATGCTGCATTTGATAGTTGATGATTTTTGACCAATACCAAATCGTTTAAATTGAATAATGTTGGTAATACACCGCGGTTAGCTCTTCTTGCTCGTGTTCCCTTCTTTTCTCGCATGACTGCGTCTTGGTGTGCTAATGGTACTGGGTAAGTATGACATTTAAAATTTTGAGGATTTTCGACTCTTAATACATGCTGGTATTTGTTACATAACCCAGGTTGGTCGGAGAATACATCTTGAAAGTCCAATAACAAATCAGTTAATTGTTGTTTTTGAATACTATTTAGATTTAAATTATTTTTGAGGGATTCTGTAATTATTTCAGGGGATAATTCACATGATGTTCTGGGGTTTGTTTCTTCAATATAATAACACTCTTCGTATGGATCTTCATTGCAGCAGTAATCTTCTAAATTATCCACATTTTTATCATTAGTGATTATATGGCATAAAATTCCAGCTCGATTTGTGTTATTGAATTGAATTACTAAATCTGTATCATTAATATTCATATGCATTTCACCCTTTTCAAAATTTATCTTCATCTTCCAGGCACTAAGTGTATCTATCCCGATAATTACTGATTGTATTAGTTTTGGTACTACGAGCATTTGTGTTAATATAGTTTGTTGACCAATGGTAATAGGAATCATTACGATTTTTGAAATTTTCCGGGATTTTTCATTGGTTGCTGTTCTAATGTGCATATTATTTACTGGTAATTCTTCTATTTTTCCTAATTCACTCCGATTTGATATGTACCAATCTTCTGCTAGACATGTAATGTTAGAACCTGTATCAATGAGAGCTGTAACTTCTTTGCTTTTGATCTTTATTCTTATTTCGGGGCATTTTTGCGATATAGTCGTATGAGTATTTTGTTCTGTTTCTTCTTCAAATAAAAACTCCCGATCACAATAAATATTGCTCAAAGTTAAACTATTGGTATCTGATTCATTATGCATGTTATTTACATTATTTACAATTTCAATTGACCTCTTATGTCCGACTTCTTTCTTATTTTGCACTGAAGATGTGTTCTTCTGATTTGAGCTATTTACATGGAGAATGAGGTCACCACCATCATCAGTGCCTCTCAGTTTAAATCCTGATTATTTTCC
Organism: Flexamia atlantica; assembly: GCA_035578135.1. Taxonomy (NCBI): domain Eukaryota; kingdom Metazoa; phylum Arthropoda; class Insecta; order Hemiptera; family Cicadellidae; genus Flexamia; species Flexamia atlantica. The sequence goes on along the minus strand of JAQJVK010000008.1, from coordinate 35,336,240 downwards.
TCTGGCACTAGGTTTGCGTTCTCCTCAATAATGGCAGCGCACACCTGGTTTTGTTCTTGTGTCGGGTGGTATCTAGGCAGTGGTCTTCTCTCTTCAGACGGCGGTTGGTTTGATGGTAGATTGGGAAACTGTCTTAGGTCACGGTAATCGTTTCCAAATCGATGGCGTCGGTCGTCTCTTTGGTACCGATTATCGTGGTGGAGGTGATTCTCATGTCTCCGATTGTACGGGTGGTACTTAGGTGTGTACGCTCGATTGTCCGTGTTTCTTTCATTGTAGTGTTGGTTATGACCTTTTCTACCGTGTTGGTGGTGGTTTCTATTTACATGATTTTCCTCAGGTGTATTTTCCTTTTTATGTTTATGGTTTTCGTTCCTTTGATGGTTAGGTGACCTTGCTTGTTCTCGCAGATCTTCTCTCTGGAGTAGAGCTTCAAAATCGCAGACCGTCTGAATATTTTGAACTCTATAGGCATCTTGGATTATGTCTCCAAAGTGGTTTGATAGGCAATCGAGGATTTCTTTTTCGTCCAGGGGAGGGTTTAGCGATTTAAGGGTCAACACCCGCTCTATAAAATACTCTGATCGGTTCAGATAACCATTTGGCCGATATCGTTCATTTTCGATCCGTTGTTTGACGCCTCTTTGGATATCTCGGTTCCAATATTTCGATTCAAACATATGTTGAAAATCATCCCATGTGTGAATATCAGTTTTGATTAAATTGAACCACTTTGAGGCATGTCCTTCTAGGCACATTTCAATGAGATCAACTAGGCTTTCCGCACTATTATTTTCTGGATTTAACTGTAGGTTTTTCTCATAATATTTCTTAAGTTTGTTTAGAAATTCCTGGGAATTATGTGTCTTTCCATTAAATTTTGGGTGGGTCATTTCCGGTGTTAATGTCGATCTGCCGTTACACACAATATTAATAGGGACGGGCGCTTGTGTTGTTTGAATGTTGGGTGTAGTAGGTATTTCTAATATTTTCTTATGACACGCCTCCACGGACTCAGCCAATTTCGCAATTTGGTATTCATTGGATTTAATGTTTGGATTCAGTTCTAATTTGACTTGGTTGATTTCAGCTGTTACTTGTTCTTTGATTTGTGTATAATTTTCCTTACAAATGTTTTCTACCTCCCTGTGTGTCTCTAATTGAATCTGTTTAATTTGTTCAGTGATTTTTAATTGGGTTTTACAATTTTCTGATACGATGATTTGACTAACCTCCTGTTTATGTTGAATGAGGTCTTGTATTAAATTTTCTCTGATTTTGTATTCCCCTTGTTCTAATTTAGTATCAATTTGATCGACTTCCTTAGCCAAATTTTCCTGAAGAATTTTAAGTTGATTTATGTCAGTTTTAAGATTTGACTGTTCATTGTGAATTTGCTGAATTTGATTTTCGACCCGGGCAGAGTGATTTTGAAATTCAGATCTTAAGTTTGCATGTTGTATTTTAATATCAGATTTGATTGCGTTCATATCGGCTTTAATTTCATTTCTTAACTCGGTTTTAAGCGCATTCATGTCAGTTTTAATCGCAGCATTGCTCGATTTAATTTCATTCATGTTGGTTCTAAGTGCATTGATCGCCGCTGCTATTTGTACGAGTGGGTCGACACTGTCGACAGCTGATTCAGTACGAGTATGGTCTGGAATCAGCACAGGAGGGACGGTACTTGTGTCGCTCGTCAAAGAAACTAGCGTTCTGATTGGTTGTTCCGTTCGGTATATTTCGCTCAATGACGATGTAGCGGGGGAAATCGCCGCGGAAGTAGTGGTAGCACTGATTGAGGTTGGCGTTGGTGTTGAAGTGGGAGACGCCGGCTGGGACAAAATGGCGGAACGTTCTGACATTTCACTCACGGCCGAAATTGTTGTCTCATTATTAGAATCACTCGCGTTGTCGGAATTATTTGAGTCGCCTACCGAAACAATGTTTTCTTTGTTCACTGACGGGTCACTGTCCGATTCGCGGTGTACATTTATTGGTTCCGTGTTATTGCCGAATAAAACAAAACTTGTCTGCTCGGACTGCGTCGTTGAAACTTTAGGTTTGTCGGTTGATCTTAAATGGTATTTATGTTCGTCGCCCATATTGAGGTAGTAAGCACGCAATTAGGATTATTATACAATAAATTGGATATTATACTTATATCTAAATGAGGTGAGATGAGTCTTAATCTAGGCTATCTCCTACAAAATTATCTTCTTGCTATCTCAAATAATGTCTGCGATCATTAACTTTTCATTGTCAATGCCCTTACGTTGCGGCGCCAATTACAACTCAGCCTTTTTGGTTTGTAAATATAAATAAATGAATAAATATCTTTAATTATAAGTACAGGTAGGTGACTCTTATATTTTCTTCTTAATTCTAATTAATTATTATTGTTCAAGATGGCGTCATTATAATTAGTGTGATACTAGCCTATTTAATATTTAAATTTGAAATAAAAGAATGGTAATCTGTTACAAAACTATTATTTATTCAACAATAACAATAAATATGAATATCAAAATTGAACTCTAGGGGGACGTACAAGGATTATTACAGTGGATGGGGTTAGATAAAATTACTTATGCTAATTGGATTAATATGGTACAATTTAAGGGCATTAGCTCAGTTCTTGAGAAGCATGATCTCTTCACATAGGGTTCTGGGAATCGTGCGGGCATGACATTGAAAAATTAATTTGTTTGAATATCACAATCATAAATACTTTTAAAGAGAATAAATAATTTTGATAATAATATAAATTGCCAATTCTGATCTCTTTTTATATTTAATTAAATCAAGTCTTTGTTTGAAAGTCTGTTCCTCTTCAACAATGGTTGGTGAAGTAAATTTTGGATGGGTCTTACCAAGAGTTTATCTCTTCACCCTGATCTTTTCTTCAGATAGATAAATTTGGCCACTTAAAGGGGAATCAACTAAGATCAGGTTTACCGCTGGCTAACCAAAAAAAAAAAAATCTACTAATTAAGGGGGATGAAATTTAAAATTGGAACGAGGTCCAGGTACAATGAAGTTAACACTTGGCCATCTCTCTCTGGAATAGAAGCTGGAGTCCTTTACAATGGTTCCACTTTTCACTTTAACAATGTAACACATGGTTCACTAACTTGGTCTTTGGTAAACACTTCACTGAATTATTAGAGATCAAATTTTGAAAAACATGCTATATAAAATAGATAATTTGAGATAGCGTTCCCTGACCCATAAATATAAATTATATTAAATTATGAATACAGCTGATCTAACTTAACTTATCTAAAATTTTTATGGTAGATGGTAATAAATTAATGAATGATTTTAGGAAAATAACATTATCAAATAATTTATATTAACTGAGTGATATACTAGGTTGACATATTATATACAAATAATTATTAAGCTGTGTGTTTGTTTATTTATATGGGTGTTCATTTATGAAATTTAAATGTAAATGTTTGTGAACTATTACAATGCATTCAAGCAATCGAAATGTGTTTTACAAATCTACCATGCTTGTTGTAACTTATGAACCTCTAGAACATCTTAGACAAGTTTATTTCTGAGCAAGACTTATGCCAGTGATTTCCTACATGGTCAACATTTATAACTTATCAGCAAAATATATTATAAAAATTGTAAGTAAACCCCAAAATCCTGCAAACCTGCGTTCTACCTGGGTTCGTGTTACTTTGACAAAGATGGGCTCAGTTAAACAAAGATGGACCCAATCAAACTTCGTCCTTAAGCTCCGCTGGGTCAAAATTTAAAATTTAACATAGTAACCAACTCGTCGGTTGAAAGCAATAATAGTTTATTGTTACAACTTTAACTTTTGAATGTCTCACATCATTCTCAGTGGGATCCTAACTGGGTAGCTTATAGTTATCAGTACGTAGCACAGCGACAGATGTTGTCATAATTAATTGGAGACAGTGTTAAAGCTGTCTTTCAGAGAACAACTACAGTTCCCCACCAGAGGAGGCTGGGCTCCATGGCAGATGGGCAAGGGTTTACTAGAGACGAAGACGAGGGAAATCTATCCCTTGTGGGCCCCATCAAGTCTGAGGTTGCCCAACCCGCCTAAGCTTTGCCGAACCCATTCTATCTACCTTATCTTTTTTTATTTTTTCTTCCTTTGTATTAATCTATTAAGCCTTAAGGCCTAAGACATATTAGAGGGGAAGCTTCCCCTCCTTAATGGTAGCCTGTAGGATTTACCTGTGAGGTTAAGAAACCCAGGCTTCCTAATCCCACCTACAGCAAATAGTTTATTACATTATTGGGCGGGAAAGTACTGTTTTACCGAACGAGCATGATAGTTCCACTTTTTTTATGATTTTCATGCAGGTATGGTAAAACCTACCGCCATGGGACTGTGATACTTTACTACATTCAAGTCAGAAAAAACAAATTTTTAATCATAACTCATTCCTTGAATAAACCACAATGTTTCTCAATTCTTCAAACCTAACCTGCAATAAACAAACATTTGCTCCTGCTGCCTGTTGCCACTACATTCCACTAGAAAAGTAACCTATAAACATGCATTAACCTGCAAATAAGCTGATTGTTTTCTTCCGTTTCAAGCAATCGGCTTAGCCTGGAAAGTTTCCTGGGCTGGTATTGGCAAAGGGTAACTTTCAAGCCAACAAAAAGAAACAGAAGACAGACGTTTCTGGGTCAGTATGATAAAAAACTGCCTCACACTGATCAGTGGCTACTCCTCAGGAATCGCATGCCCGTGACGCCGGGGCCGACCAGTGTGGATGACAACGAAGCGCCGCACCTGCAGCTGGTGGTCTGGGCCCCCAGAGGCTCGGCGCTGGCCTTCGTCCACCAGAACGACGTCTACTACAAGCCCAAGGCCAAGGGGCAGGTGTTCCGCCTCACCACGACTGGCTCGTCCTCTGTCACCAACGGCCTGCCTGACTGGGTCTATCAAGGTAGATAAGAAATTAGGCAGTTTATTTTATAGGTGCATTGGTTGATTAATCTGATTTCACCCGTGGAAAAACAGAATTACCTCCTTGGATCCAGGGTTATTTTTTTATTTCATTTCATTTAATTATTTCCATTTACTTTGTCATATACTTTGTTAGGTTGTCATGGCAACTTCCATAAGCTTCTCTATAGTTTAACATTGAAACTTTGAAGGACCATAGGGTGTAACCATGAGGAAATTTTGAAAACTTGTTATTAGCGGATGCCTACGCCCTAATTGGAACGTCCATGCAAAGTTGCAAGGTTCGAAGTCAACTAGTTTGGGCTGTGCAATTATACATCAGTGGTATTTGACAAATATGTTCTGTATTGTAGGTGGTGAGCGAGATGTTGATACTTGAGTTTGAAGTTTTTGCAGAGGAGGGGAGGAAATTATTGATGACATGGAAGTAAACAGAGCCATGTGATTACGCTACCAGTCTGGTAGCTAAAAAATACTAAACCAAAACAAAGTGTGGATTAATAATTAGAAAAAAATGTTGCTCATAACAATCAATAGACAGGTGAAATGTTTTTGGTTTAGCATGTAACACATGATTGACACAAGAAATTAATAGTTCAATCAATTAATTGATCATCTGTTGTTATTTCTTTCCCCTCCTCTAAAAATCCAAATTCCCTCGGATTTGTTCGTAAAAACTCATACTTCTTCATGTCCCTCTCTCCTTACCGGTTCTATTAAGAGGAGGGTGTGTGAAGAGTGCAAAGCGGTAAAAAAGTCACCAATCATTTTTTTTAACTTCAAGGAAACAGCGGGTCTCAAGATTAAAAGCTGGTATACAAAATATTTAGTCTAAGAGCCAATGGCCAGCTGACGACACATATTTTAAGAAAGCCTATAATTTTCTCATTTACTCTATTCTACCTACCATTCATGAAAATGAGGCCCGTTAAGCTTACTTGCGGTAGGTTCGGGCTCACCCATGGGTCAAAGGGGGGACAATTTGACATGAAACAAACATATTTTAAAAAGGCTGCCGTTTTGATATGTCACAGTATATACTTAGGGTAACTCGAAAACGGAAATGGCAGACGTCTACTGCGGTTGTGACGTCACGGCAGGCGCTTTGAAAATGGCTAAAAAATCAATTTTTTTCTGACATAGTTTAAGAAAGCTGAAATTTTGATATGTCAAAATATACCACTATTGTAATATGAAAACGGACATGGCTGATGTTTACCATGGTTGCGACGTCACGGCAGACGTTTAAAAATTTAACTTAGTATAATGTAAAAGTATATGACTATAATCTTGAAATTATGCTTGGTAATAACATGTGACTACCACTGGTCATTATTGAGACATATCCAGCTGGTTTTGACCAAAACAAAACTTTCGGCCGCCATCTTGGATCCACCATATTGAAATAAGAGAAGCTATTTCAGATGTAAAGATAGTGTTGTGACCCATCATTTAGAACTAGTTTTTTACGCTGAATTCAATGCTGCTACCCAATTTCAATTATGACCATTTACTTTTGAGATATTGCAATTTTTCTGTATAAAACCTCAAAAAAATTACAATATATAAAGAAATAAATTGTGTTGTTGAAAACGAGTTGTGGCATTGAATTCATCATTAAAACTAGTTCTAAATGATGGGTCACAACACAATCTTTACATCTGAAATAGCTTCTCTTATTTCAATATGGCGGATCCAAGATGGCGGCCGAAGTTTTGTTTTGGTCAAAACCAGCTGGAGATGGCTCAACAATGACTGACGGTCGTCACATGTTATTATCTAGCATAATTTCAAGATTATGGCCATATACTTTTACATTTTACTATATGTTAAATTTATAAACGTCTGCCGTGACGTCACAACCATGGTAAACATCAGCCATGTCCGTTTTCATATTACAAAAGTGGTATAATTTGACATATCAAAATGAGACAGCTTTCTTAAACTATGTCAGAAAAAAAATTATTTTGTAGGCTGTTTTCAAATTGTCTGCCATGATGTCACAACCGCGATGGACATCTGTCATTTCCATTTTTAAGTTACCTTAAGTGTGTACTGTGACATGTCAAAATGGCAGCCATCTTAAAATATGTTCGTTTCATGTCAAATTGTCACCCCTTTGCCCATGGGTGAGCCCGAACCTACCGCAAGTGTGCTTAACGGGCCCTATTTTCATGAATGGAAGGTAGAATAGAGTAAATGAGAAAATTATAGGCTCTCTTAAAATATGTGTCGTCAGCCAATATCCAAAACAAACTAAACAAACAAAAACAAACAAACTGGCTCTTAGACTAATTAGGTTTAAAATCATTTTTGTATACATTGTTATGAAATCTCCAGTTTTTGTTATGTATATATCACCTGTGAAAATTCATCATTACATTATTTACCATCCAAAAGTAATTTTTACTATCTTTTTTGAATTTTCCTTTAAATAAATGTTGCAGTAAAAAGCAAATATATTTGTTATTTGTTATTGTTTTATAAGCTGAATAGTGAAAATTATCACTCTGAACAACAGTGAAGGTGGTTTGCATATTCTCGACCATATGAAGTGCTCAATAAATCTCACACTTCAAACATAAGTTCTCGAGTATGCAATGTCCCACTTCCCACCTCTTATGAAATTATACAATTACTTTAAATCTTCTTAACTGTCCAAAACTTAAACAGTTTTTTTGGTAGTTGGAGAATGAGCCAGATTGTGGTACAATGACAGGTTTAATACATCATCTACATATTACAGTTTATCATACTACATTGATTAGATTTTGATTTACGTACATCATGAGCATTTGTTTAGAAACTTTATTCTCAGTTTATATGCTTTGTATATTAAGTCACAACACCTTACTAACAGATTTTTTTAATGACTAAATTTGTTTTGATTCACTCTAATCTTAAGAACTATTAGAAAATTGTAAAGAATTTGATGAATTTGATGAAAAAAATAACATTGGACTTCAAAATAAAGAACAAAAGAATAGAAAAGGATCAGGTAAAACATAACATTTTTTTCATGACCTATGGCTATTAAGAAGAGGAGCCTACAAAGCTACAGCTGCTTTATTATCACGTAATTGACCTTTGCAGGCGTTGATTCGTGTGAAGGCACATAAATTTAAAATTGTCTAATTTAAAAAGTAACTATAACATAAATTAAGCAATGTTTTCTTTTTTAAATCATATAATTAAGGTTTAGGATATTTTATTTATATCATGATTAACCAAAATATGAGACATGGTTCTGGAAACACAAATAAACCTATTACACCTCATCACTGGATATACTTACGTGTAATGTCAGTAACCATTCTCTTTTAGTTTCAAACTGAAAAGCTATAGAACTTAAAAAAATATTAAACTTATAACTTTCTTACATAAATTGAATAATTTTTCCTTTCCTGTTTCAGAGGAGATTCTCACATCAGGACGCGCCATATGGTTTGCGCCCGATGGCAAGTCCCTGGTTTACGCCACTTTTAACGACACTCTAGTGGGCCAGCTCAAATACCCCTTCTACGGCCCTAAGAGTCTTTACCCCAAGATTCACTCCATCCACTATCCCAAGGTAAACAACTTTTTACATTAAGTGTTTTGTAATTTGTTTTAAATCTTTACATTTTAAAGACTATTTTATTTTATGTATTTTACTGGTATGCTTATATCGTATTTTATTGGAAAATATTTCTTGGCTCCCAGTGTCATTAATACTCCTTGGTCAAGATTGTCCTCTGTATAATTTTCTGGGAGATTATAGAAAATCCAAAGTTTTCACCTACATATTAATATCTAGTGGCATACGCAGGATTTATTTTTAGGGGGGGGGCATACATCGGGGGGCCGGGGGGGTATGGAGCCCTCCAGTGGGAGGAGGGTTCGGGGGTCCTCCCCCAGGACATTTTCATAAACTACAACTGTAAATTCGCGTTTTCAGGCAATTTAGAGGCATAACAACAAACAGAATACCGAAATTTGAACTAATTTGGGGCTGCTCATAGATAAGATTCTGGAAATTTTAGATCACATTGAAATTTTAGCAAAACGGTTTTTACACAGTAAAAAACCATATTTATATATTAGACCTGACACTAAAGGACATATAACTATGTGTAATTTAACCTAAATCAAATAATCTCCTGAAAGATGATAGAGTATTTACAAGAAATATTGTTTGTAAAGAACTTTTGCAAATAATGTCATTATTACCGGAAGCGCCTCCGAAGTTTACCTATATCATTAATAAAATAGTTCTGGAATACTATACTATAATTACTATAATTACTATAATTAGGTATACAGTATATATAGAGCTTTGTCATACCTATACAAATATAAAAGCTGCAACTGTAAAGGCGTTCACGTACCGTAAAAAGTTTAATTGCTCAAAGTTGATTAATTGTATATGATTTTCTTACGATAAAGAAGATTACAACAACAAACATCTCATTTACATTGCAAGAGACTAGTTAAGAGAAGTTGCCAGAGTTAGCCAAAGTAATGTTTTGCGTTTCTGAGACAAATACGGTAATTTGATGTGATGAAGGCGTCCTTGTTGTGAAAGGTGTCATTTTTATTGCTCTTCACCTCTCTAAAGTGTCATTTAAAAGGAGAGCTCTTGTTTTCTTTCTGTTCTACTTCTTAGTCCTTAAAGGCAAGACTAACTTTTGTGTTTTTGTTAGAAATGCTTCAATAAAACAAATGTTTAACGTTCAATATTAAGGTATAGATGTGATTTCAGCACAAAATGAGACAAGGTACTGTTAAACTTTATAATATTTATATCTGATTTGAACTGGAAGTTGGGTATATATAAAATAGTATTAATAATTTTTAAAACTAATCAAAAGCTTGCTGGTAGCAAATCAATGAGAACAAGAATGACAGAAAATTTACTCTGCCTTAGAACAACCTATGAACGATTTTATTAAACTTAACACAGCAGATGTATCAAACATGAATATTTTACAAATGGAGAAAAAAAAGTACAAATGAAAGCAACAACAAACCCAATAACATTTATAAATAATAAATATAATGAAAATTCAATTTTCCTTCATCACACAACTAAAGAATAATTTTAAAAATTCATGATATCATTAAAAATGTTCAACCAAAGAGAGTCAACAAATTTTATTGGAGTGGAAACTTGATGTTGTCACGACAAAGCTGTAATATAGAAAAAGTTTTGTAATATTTGGTCCCACTTCTTCTCAAAGAGTAAACTTGAGGGTAATGGTTCTCTGAATTACAAACGCTTGTCACATATATCTTGACAAATGACTGTGTGAAATTTAATGAATTATTTGATAATAATAATAATAATAATTTATTGAACCAGAATTGACAACATAGTTGCATTAACTCAGTTAATATACAAATTAAATTTTTCTTCATTAATTTTCACAGCAGTTAATACACATTATCATTCTTTATTGAGTCCAGGTATTCTTGAAGGTTATAGCATGAAGAGTCAATCAAAGAGATTTTGAGTGTTTTTAATTTTTTGAAGTTTAATTCCTGAGAAATTTAGGTAGAAAATTGTATATTTTGATACCATTATAATAAAGGTGTTTTTTTTGAAAAAAGAGGTTGAATGATTTGGAATTGGTAATTCTTGTGAGTTTCTTAATGAATATTGATAAGAAGGAGCTTTGATTGATAAGTTGAACAATGAAAGATTTTGGTGTACAAAACATGAGGTTTCCAGAATATATATAGATGAAAGAGTTAAAATATCATAATATCTAAAATAGTCTTTGCAAGATTGATCTCTGCGCAGGGAAAAGATAGTTCTTATTGCCCATTTCTGCAGTTTAAACAGGAATTTGGTTTTTTATTTTCGTGACCCCATACTGGAATAGCATACGATAAATGGGGATAGATAAGTCCGTAGTATGCTGATAGGAGGACATCAAGGTTAGCTATGTTTTTTAAATTACGTAAAACAAAAATTCCTGAGCATATTTTTCTTGAAACTTGGTCAATATGATCATGGAAATTTAGATGTTGGTCTAATATTAAACCTAAAAGTTGAGGTTGGACACATTTCAGTCTCATCGAGAAGAAATGTAAAATTTTTTGAATGTGTGTTTGTTATACAAAAATTTATGAGTTTCGTTTTTTCTGAATTCACAGCAAGCAAGTTTTCACTAAACCACTGAATCAAGTTATTTGAATCTTGAAAAACAGTTTGTTCTAAAATATTTTTATCAGAGTTGGATATTGAGAGTGAGGTGTCATCAGCAAATAAGATGGTCTTTGCAGTTGTCGAGAATGTAGGGAGGGTATTGATGAAGAGGATAAATAGGATGGGTCCCAAGACGGAGCCTTGTGGCACTCCCTTCAAGACAGAGGTTTCTATTGAAGAGTAGGAACGAATGTATCCAGTATCATCAGCTATCTTAATCTCAACATATTGTCTTCTATTAAAGAGGTATGAAGTAAACCATTCTAAAACTATACCTCGTATTCCCATTTCATTCATTTTTGTTAGTAGAATGTTGTGATCTACCATGTCAAATGCTTTACTGAGGTCGAAAAATAATTCAGATGAATAATTGCCTGAATCTAGCGCTTCAACCACTTTGTTTGTGAGATCAAACATTGCAGTTAACGTAGATTTTTCCTTAAAGAATCCATGTTGGTTTTGTACAATTGTGTCATTACTTTTTAAGAACTGGCATAGCCTGGTAAGCATTAACTTTTCAAGGACTTTTGAAAAAATTGATATTAGGGATATTGGTCTGTAATTGTTGCAGTCTTTAGCATTTCCTTTTTATAAATTGGTCTGACTATTGACACTTTTAAACATGAAGGAAATTGTCCGTTGACTAAAGAAAAATTGAATAAATGACATAGGGGATTCAATAAATGTTCAGAAATGTGTTTTAGCATAAATGGAGACATTTCATGTGGTCCTGCAGATTTTTTATTCTTTAAATCCTTAATTGTATCTTCTATTTCTTTTTTTGTAGTTGGATAAAGGAAAATTGAACCCATATATTCTTCATTACTGTCATCAATTCTTTGTTTGTTTGTGGTTAGCTTCATATTACTTCCAACATTTGAAAAGTATTCATTAAATTTGTTGCAAATATTATTAGGGTTGTTGATAAGTTTACCATTTTGTCTTCTAGGAGAATTGATGAGTTATCTTTAGTTTTCAATGTTCTTTTATTGTTTATAATATCCCATATGGCTTTGGATTTGTTGTCCGATGTCTGTATCTTTTTAAGATTTTTTCTGATTTAATTCCTCCAATCATATATCTATATTTGTGTTTCAGTCGTCTGTAATATATGGACAAATAGTGAGATGCTTCAAGTTTTTTTATTTTATTGTAAAGACAAAATAGCAGTTTTTTATATCCAATAACTCGTCTGTCAGGATCACTTTTTTAAAGTGTTTCTTCTGGATTTTTTAAAATTTTTTTGGGAATGCAATATTAAAAGAAAACTTTAACTTGTTTAGAAAAGTTTCAAATTCACAAGAACAGAAAGTAGCATTAAGGCCGATCTATATAGTTGTTTTTCGCCTTGAATCAATCGGTCAATCAAAATCCTTCACTATCCAAAATTGTCTCCAATCTTACTTTAGTGAAATAAAACCCTATAATTAGTCTTAAATATGTAAAGCACTTATAAATGGCTGTATAAAACAACTGCATGATAAAAGCTGTAATATTTTAGAGAGCCTTCACTTTTAGGAGAGCACCAGCATTAACACTAATCAAACGCAAATGTTAACTTCTAGCAAATCCAGCGAACAGGTAAAGAAATCTAAGTGTAATTAATCAATGTTGTTGTTAATCATTGTTGTTAACAATTTAATCATTATGTCTGTGTTGCTATATTATTAACTTAGATCAGTTATTTTTTCCACTGTTAATTGTTTTATTCCTCAAAGAATTAATTATATCCATTTCCTTAGACATCTCAGACCAAATAATGATTTACAACTTATGTTTACAAAATAAAAGTATATAAAAAAAACTGTTTCAAATGAAAAAATTATTAACTAAAAATCTCTCTACAAATTTAATTACATTAAATCTAATTTATTGAAGGCATTTATTGTAAGAGTGTTCCTAAAGAGAAAACACGATTGGCCAAAATATTTAGGGATTAAAAGGCATCATTGATATCTAAAACATTTTTTTTCTAGCAAGAGTTTAGTATTTAATTGGTTCAATTTAATTTTTCAGATATTAAAAGTACTAAATAAAGAAGATTATAAATTAATTTTATTTGTTATTGTTAGAAATTATCTAAAACAAAAAATATATAATTCCTATGGGATAGTGAAATGTGAAGTAGGTCTCAAATGACGGTCCACCATTTCATTTTCATCTTGGTTTATAGTGCCCTCAAGAGCAATGTTAAGGTAGTGGGAATCCTTGTAGGTCTTGAGTACTGATGGTTCTCCCTTCAATATGACATCTTCCTTGTGTCTACAAAATTGGCTTTGATTCCATTTCATAGGTACAGATATGATTTCAGCAAAAACTGAGATTTCAGACAGTTTTCCCCTTAAAATTGAGTAGCCTATATTTTATTTAAACCTCTGAACCAAAATGTTCCAACATATTACAAATATCATTTAATAGGTTCTCCAATATTCCCTTGAGCTTGTGGGCTCTTCATTCTCTGTATTCTTCATTGAAAAAGTAAAATATTGCTTTTTAAAAAAAAGTAAAGTATAATATGCTTTGTTATTATAATAAGCTTTGTTTTGTGACTTGAGTTATTTTGAAAAACAACTGTATACGTTGAACATCGCTCCAAAATAAAGACTTTATTTATTTATTTATTTAAATAAAAAATCCACATTTTCACATACAAAAACTGCAATCTTATTTAACCAAAGTAGATACTTTAAATGAAATTAAAATTGTAATTAACTTCAGTATAACATGTACTAATCGAGCTAATGAACCTTACCAGAAACAACGTATTTTATACTTCGACATTAGCCATTAAACCTAAGGCTTAAGGCTGTCCGACTCCATTAAGAGCAAGAGAGGTCATGGGAAGGCTTAAGGATGTTAACTACATGGCTCTGAGAGGATTAGACTGATGATTTCTTACAGCTAATTATGAGTTACTAGCATTTTGTCAACTTTGCTTGATATTCTGCAACAGCCCGGGACGACAATTCCTGAGGTGACGGTGTGGATGGTCAACGTCACACATCCCAAAACCCCCAACACCACGAAGCTTCCGCCCACACCCGTCATGGTGGCTGACTCCCAGTGAGTACTCGGCTTTGCTTTTAAAAAGAATCATAATTTTTAAATTGTTATAAAATAATTTAAAACATATCCACCAGGGATAATAGCACAGTAGAAAATATAATAAGAAGGAAAACGTAAGATTACTAGGAAAATTAACCATATTTATACAAAAGCAGGACACAATTGTTTTAAATTAAGTGATAAAACAAACAGTTCTCTGGAGAACGGGTATTTCATCTACAGGTCACATTCATTGAATAATTTAAGCTTGGTTTTGGAACCAGGAATATAACAATAAACAGTACCTATAAAATTCATGAATAACAACATGTAAATAAGGAAGGAGATTTTTTTAGCTAAATTAATTAAAGAACTCAAAATCTCATCTATTTGTTAATAGAAGTTATAAGACCCAAAATCCCGTAATTTGGACAACAAACCCATAAAGATAAGTTTTGTTTTTACCTGTTTATGATGTAACAGTTCAGCTGCAATAGTTAAGTAAAATCATTATAGTACTCATACTATTGCACTGGTGGTTGCATAAGAGAAGCTATGCATTGAAGGGCTTTCTCGAATGTCTAGGCTGCCTTACCTCATAGACGTGAGCTGGGCGGGGGATAGACATGTGGCCGTTGTCTGGATGAACCGGAGACAAAACGTTTCAACGATAGTAGTCTGCTCAAGTCCTTCTTGGACCTGCCAAGATGTAAGTATCCTAAGACACCCCAGGTCAGATTTCATTGTGGCCCCCTTGAAACTTAGTGGCCTCATCAAAGTGGTGACTTTTTTTTATTCTGATTAAGTTCTGGAGCCTAATTATCCCCTCAAATTTACTCTAAATACCTCAATTTCTGCCTATCAGCACGTGGCCCTAGGGCTGGGCTTGGTGTGCCTAGTGGTAAATCTGGCACTGAATACCATCCAAACCTCATAAATGATTTTTTAACTACAGCCACATCGAACAACAAAACATGTCTGCTAACTATAAAGAGTCTCCATCATAACAGTGCCACCAGGCCCATGTTGGCCCAGGAGGACAGGGGGACTTGTCCCCCTGCGTCCTCACCTTATAGGTGAAACGGCACCCTCTTGTCATTGAACAGAAAATTATGTTTTTTTCATTTGATCATGTTTTAATGCATGATACTGGACTCTTTAACTATGTTTCACAATATTTTATAGAATAAACCTTTGTTGCCGCCCCTCAGGTAGCTAATTTTAATGTCACGTAAAGAACAAACCTTCTTGTACGACGCATTAACCACCTAGCCACAGGGCGTGCACATGGGTTGGTCAGGCGGGTGGCAACTTTAACTGGATGTCGACTATATGTTGCAACAATCAGCTGATCACTGGTGCATGAATTGTTGCAGCTGCTAGGATTCAGGCACTAATTACAGACCAAACCAAAATGGATATTGTTTGATAATAAAATTTAAAAAATTGAAGTTAATGAAGTAGATGTTTGTAAATCGTTATTGCAAGTTATTATTGGGCATTATAGTACATCATTGGGAAGTTATTATTGCAAGTGGGGGAATAATATTGTGTGCATTTCAGGAGAAAAGTCTATTGTCTCATGAGTAAAAATTGCCAACATTTTTACTCATGAGACAATGAAGAACTTTAGACCCTCAACACACAAATAACAATTACACTTCTCCCTGTAGGAATCAGTGGTCACATGTCTTATAAAGAAATAAAACCCGATCAAAACAGGCATACCTTCCTCTGCCACATATTTCTGAAGTAGAACAAAATCTTCTCTGTCCTCAGACCCACGTGCAGAAGTCGTCCCGCTGGGTGGAGCCCAGTCCTGTGCTGTTCTCCCAGGACCACAGCTCCTACCTGACGCTGCTACCCGTGCTGGACGGCGACGCGGGACACTTCACCCACGTCTGCCTCGTGGACCGGGAAACCCACCAGTCCGTCCCGCTCACCCACGGGCAGCTCACCGTCACCCGGGTGCTCGCCTGGGACAACGACAACCACATCGTGTCAGTAATTTGGAGTATTTGCAACTTAGATGGTTATGCAACAGAGCCTCACTTATTCAAAATTCAGGGTTCAAATAGTAATGAATAAAATATAATAAAATAACTAGTTGTGAATAAAATTCGAACTATGCAAGCCTGTATGTTTACAAGCACATTCAATCTTGCATAGAATACTTGCAAATGGATTCAGAGGAAAGGATTGTCCTTAATCACATTTCAACTGGTTTCATTTTTAGTGTTTAACTAGCGTTACCCGACGCGCATTGCTGCGCCCATGATAATTAAATATTTTAATAAAAAATAAAACTCAATATTTAACTACAGCTGTTAGTTTGACAAAGAATTATAGAAAATTAAGTGTGCTGCAGACTGTGTGAAAAAGGATCATCAAGTCAGCTGTTCATTGTAAACACACAATTTGTATCTGTGTGTGATGCAGTCTGCAGGAAAAATGAGGAACTACATCAAGTCACAGTCTTATATAGAACAGTGTATTGGAGTTTTAAGTATAATCATATGTTTTTTTGTAAACAAACCAAAAGCTCATTTGAATAACATGGTATCTTTAGGAGCCCGTGGGGCAGATCCCTGTGGATGGATTTACACCAAACTTGACAAAAACCATCCTGGGAACATGGTAAACAATCCCTGCAAATTTCATAAAAATCCGTTGGGCGGTTTGGGCGTCTATAGGGACCATACCCACACACACACACACACATACTTCCTCTTTTATAGATATAGATTTGAATTTGAGGTGGTCCCAGACAAACTGTAGATGTTGAATTTGAATTTAAGAGGTAAGGCTTCATACAGCAATGAAATTTGAATTCTAGAGGCTCGAGTATACATAGTTTTTATTATCAGGGGCTGCAATATGCAGAGAAACATTTCTTATTACCAGTGTATGATTTTTCAAGAGAATAGACAAAATATACTAATTATGGAGGTTATCAAATTCTCAAGGTTTGAATTAGTGAAGTTCTACTGTACCTATATTGAACTTTGACCTCTGGAATTAATTATTTTCCAAGAAGGAGTCGATATTTTACAAAAATCATGAAGAACCTTAATATAATTCCAAACTACTTAGAAAGGAAAATTGGGTGTTACTTTATGTTTCAAATACTCCGCTTATCATTAATTTATAGCACAACAAACAGAGTACACAATACACTACACAGTGACCTCAACCAAAACCGCACTCGTCATCTCAGAGGCTGATATAAGATGTTCTACCATACTTGAGTCGGTAAACAATTTTGTACTTTTTGCTGATAATTTTCAATTAAGGTTCAATTTTTGAAGCCCAGTAGTTACAGCTATTGTTGAAATCTCATATTTCTATTGAAATATTGTAGACCTTTAGCTCAGTTTTTATGTCATGCAAATCATCATCAGTAGAGATTGTTGCACCTTTTTTCAAATCTCGTGTATTTTTAAGATTTTAAATACTTCATAGACTTTCTATTGAAATGTTAACTAAAATCAGTTTCAAACGTATTTTCAAATGTTCTTGTTATATTGCCTTTTTTATTTCATTGTTCTGTTAAAAATCAATTGTAAAATATCAAACAATGTGTAACCCCATAATTTATCTCTGTAGAACAAACATTAAAAAACTTTTCGGAGTATTAAGTATTAGAAAAATTTTATTTAATTTTGATTTTAAGGTTTTCAATTGACTTAACAAATGGTTTTACTCTTTAACCAAATACAAGAAGTTGAGTTATTCCTTCCCTATTAATAAATATAGGTAATTGCCTTGAGTAGAAACAGTAGAGGAACACACAGTGGACGTGCAGAAACATTCCAGGGAGGGGAGGGAAGGGCGTTTATCTGGTCTGAATACAGCCTGTAATGCAAACATCTCATTTAGATCCATTCAAAGTTCCATCTGTTTAGAAGAAACATGATTGCTGCTTAGCAACTTTCTTGAGTAATTTGCATCTCATTTTCCTTCAGGCTTAACCTTCCGGTAAATAATTTCAGATAAATGGACTCCTTTCCTTATGGAGGTTCTAATTTTTGTTGGCAGGATAAATTAATTCCGCACCTTCAAAGTTTCAATAAAAGCTTTATAAAAGGTTTTCATTTGGTGTCTTTTCTTTTAAAATGTCTTTAATTATAGTTTATGGTCGACGACTATTTGAATTATCAATTAGTTGTTTTATTGGTTTGTCAACAATTTGAACTTAATTTTGTAGATTTTTTTTGTTAACAACTGGATTTATATTAAGTTTCAAAGTAATTACACTTTTTTTATTATTAAAATATTTTTTGTCTGTAATTTAAACAGAATTTAAGTTGTAATGTTTTTGTCCATCCAAGACTCATTTCTGGGGATGTTCAATCAACCTTGTCCCTATAGTCTGAACAAACTTGGGGTCCATATAACCAAGAATAAAGAACCAAAAAGAAGGCTTAATTTTTGTTAAATGGCCCACCAGACAGCAAAATGTATTTTTCAAATTGTTTATATTATCGTTTTATTATAGGTATTTTGAGGCAGCTCCAGAGAAAAAGCCTGCTCAAAGACACCTGTACAGAGTCTCAGATATAGTGAATGTGACAACCCCCATCCAATGGGAGTGTCTGACATGCCCAACATACCCCGTAAACGGGTCAAATATTACAAAGTAAGTTTATATCTTTAAATTTTTTTATGGCTTAATTTTTATTTTTGGCAAATTTTTAACTTCTGAATTCTGAATTCATGTAATATCCTGTTTTTAGTATTTTTTTAACTTAACTCGGCAGAACTGACTTCAATTTGAAAACGCGATGACTGACTCACGGTCTTTTAGACCAGGTTATAAATAAAAGTTAGTATATTGAAAAGTTATGAGTTTATTTGCACAAAACTCCACTGAAGTCTTTTACATTAGTTTTGTGACTATGTTATATAGAATATTTGTTCATACAAATTATTTATATAATATTAAAATAATATATTTTGAATTGCAGTAGGTACTTCAGTAATTATTGTTGTTGCCTTAAAAACGTCCAAGTGTGTCATAAAACAATGTGTTTATACTGACAAAAACTCCACAGAAGTATTGTACATTAGTGTTTTGAATATGTTATGTAAGAAATATGTGCAAAAAAATATTTATATGTAACATGAAGCCTTACGTGACACACGGTCAGAAATACCAGACCTCTAAAGAAATATTTTCATTGAACTGACTACGTCAGGATATTCCTAGAAATACGTACAAAAGGTATAGTGACGGCCAGCCCGGCCGACACCCACGAAATATAATTTTTATTGAAAAAACTACTAACCCGGTCTTTTAGACAGGTAAGTCAGTTCTCGCGGGTTAAGAAAAGACGCAATCACTATAGGACTTATGGTAAGAACAAAGCCTCAAACTTCTTGTTTTGAAGTCCACAGATGCCAAAAACATCAATTGTTCATCTTAAAACATTACTGTATATATTTCCATATATATATATATATATTTTAGAGGGTGGCAGCCTCTTTTTACCTTGCATTTGCCCCCCCCCCCCACATGGGTCTCAGGCCTGTGTGTGGAAGTTATCAAGCAAAGCAAGGAGTGAGCCGATACAGTACAAGATGAACAGGACTGCTAAAAGTATGCGACTATGTCGGGACTCAATCCTGCGACATCCGCTGCCACAGTTCCGAGGCCGAGTGCGCTACCAACTGCGCCACCGACTCACTATTATATTTAAATGACTGTTAACGCAATAGAGCTTATAAAAATGGTACAATATTTAATGAAATTTGGCACAGGCATGTTAAACAGTAATCTCTTGGACAGTTGAAAACTATCTCAGCATGTGATGCGGAAAGTGAAAAGGGACCTCAAGTCGGAATTTTTCGGTTTTGAGTTATTAACACCCTGTATTTCAACATTAAATTACAAACAATTTTACATACATATAATCTATAGTCCTATGATTTTTTTGTCTTTGAGTACATTTTTTTTGTCTTTTTGGCATTTGAATTTTAACTAGTTAAAACGGGCATTTTAGGAAATATTGTGACGCAATTAATAAAAGGTTTTGTACTTGTGATTGGTTGTATTATTTGGTGATTGACTTCTTTTTGGTATTTTAGATAATAAATTCCGTTTGTAAAATACTAATTTTAAACAATACTTATTTTAGAAAGAATTTAGGTCCAAGAGTTTCAGGTAATTGGACTTTTTTTCGGCTCAAAGGGAAAGCTCAATAATACTTATAAAATGTAATAAAACATTCTATTGAATGATAACAAAATACTTTGATGAATACTTTTTAACTATAATTTTTGTTAACATTAAAAATTTGATTTTGTTAAAGAATACGTTTATAAACATATATTAAAAAGCAAAATCAAAATATAATGAATGTTAGATTTTTTTAATAAAATAAAATCCAACTCACTCAGCAATTTTGGCAAGCAGTATGCATGGTAATTTAATGTCATGTTCTCTCTTTGCATCCGTTATTTTAAAAACAAATTAAGAAATTGTGAAAATTCCAAGAACTTATTAAATTAAAAACTGTTTATTCTAGTACACCACTATAAGAACCATTAATATTTTAATGGAAAGTAAGCAGTGAACAAATCTTACACTGACTTCAGCAACAGTCTTAAAGTTTAATAGTATTAAAGAAAGTTAAATAAACCATCATTAAATGAACTGTTACCCAAGCTGCATTAAGATTATTAACCCTCTAAAAACTTAAATCTAACTTCAATGTTTCAGTATTCTCGAAAACAAGACAAATGACATGTACCCTGTCAAGTCCATGTCGTGTTTGTATACCAGAGCCACGTTCGCTCCGGGCTCCACCCCAAGGTTTTACATCCTTGAATGTTTGGGTAAGTTTCTCAAAAATGCTGAAATATTCTACTTGTTTTGAATGTCATGAGAACTCTTTAATAAAAACTGCTTGTATTGTTTATTACAATTAAAAAATCATCAATCAAGAATTTTTATTACTGTACTTTTAAAATTCATAATAGCAAAGGCATTATTATTTAATTTGTTGGACTTTTCCTTTCGATTCTATTGTTTAAACCACACTACGTTTCGAGAGGTATTGAAACTCCTCTCCTTTTCAAGTGACTCTACTTAAAGTTACATTACCTACTTATTTTTATCTGACCTACATTTTTGGGGTTTTTTGACATACAATTTACACTCATCCAACATTCAACAGCGCAGATATCTCACTCACACAAAAAAAATCATACAAAACACATTGAACATAATACAGAATACAAATAGAAAATTAAAAACAAAAACATATTGAACATTACAGAATAGAAAATTAAAACAAAAACATATACCTTACTGCCGGCAATGCCTCCAAACTGTTGTCCAAGTCTTACGCCATACCATTGATTTTAAAAGAAAAAAAATAGATAGTCCATGCAATGAAAAATTTTGAAGCTAACAAATTTGATCACATGTTTCTAAAATTAGCACATTTTGGTGGAGATGTCTGGTAGTAAAGAAATAGAAATACCTATTTTATACCCAAAATTTCCCTCGTTATCCCTCTATTTGTCAGCAAATTACCCTTTATCCAAGGCTACACTATATATACAGGCCATGCTGCAGGATTTATGACGTCAAACAAGTAGGCGGTCTGAAAGTCTGGCTCAGGACTCACAGCTGTGCTGCACATCAGTTAATTTGAAATAAAAACAAGAAAACGTAAATAAACAGGTAATTTTTGACGTTTAGTGATGAAATGTAAACAGAAAAAACTAAACAAACAAGGGATATTTGACATCAAGCAATAAAATGTAAACTTAGGATGTTAGTTCCCTGCCTACTTGTGTGACGTGGCGCAGCGCTGGGATGGCTGCAGCATGGCCTGTATTTTCAGTGGGGCCTTGTTTTATCCCACCAAGCTTTGACAGCAGAACATATGTTTTTATTTCCAATAGGTAATTGAAAATAAGTATTCTAGACGCGGCATGCTGAAATGTGGTGGGCACATTTAAATTTTATTATATCGTAATCATTTATAGGATCATGATGTTTCCATATATCTATTACAATGCATCGAAATTATTTTTGGGACGTATGCGTGTCCTCCCAAATCCAGTAACCCAAATATTTACGGGTTCAAAATTCAAAATTTAGGGCTAACTGTCCTTTTTCTCGTCTTTGAACTTGTTTCACCGAGAGAGCAGGGCCGTATTTAGGGCCCCGGAGGCCGTGGGCAGAATCCAAAATAAGGCCCCCACGGCCTTGGCAAAAGTGGTGACCTTTTTTACTACTAGATTCCAAAATCCTTTTTAACGGCATTTATGGCCCTGCGCGGTATGGCCCGGACTCCTTTCCCACCACCATACCTGAGGCCCCCGTTTACGCCCAAGGTCCCAGGCGCTCTCCCCGTGCGCCCTTCGGTAAATACTGCCCTGCGGGTGAGGGAATATACGAGAGTGTGCTGGAATGTTCGGCATCAAGCACGTCGCTGTCATAAAGGACTAGTGCGGCAAATTGATGCTCGCATAAAAATTTTGGCGAGATTGATCTGCTCTGACCCGGCGAAATTTAACTTAAGCCATAACAACTACCCAGTAAAAACTCGTATTTTCGGCTTTGAAGCTTCCAAAAATAGGTTCTTGTATTTGTCCTTCCTAATGAAAGTTTCTGGTTATAAAATTGTTTAGGCTACTATACTGTTTACTGTAATTAATTATGAGGGTCGCCCAAAAAGTAAAGAACGTTTTGTCACTTTTGCCAACGTTTTGTCACTGAGATCTAGCCATGTTGCCCTAACATCATGACAATCTGAGGTCTAAGCTCTACTCTCGGTTTCAATGTGAGCCAAGACTAGTTGCTGACCATTGACTTTATACCTTGCTGTCCGATCACTCATTTTATTCCTAAGGCATTTAAAAATGGCCAAGTCCTTGGAAAATCCCGCCGAATGCGAATGAGCAGTGATTTCCATAGTGTTTTGCAACCTAAAAAGTTTAATCTGTGTTGAATTTATGCACAGAGGAGAAAAAAGTGATCCTGAAATTGTGAGACACTACCATATAACTTGACACTCCATCGCCCTCTTGAAGCAAAAGTAACTTCACGGAACTCATCCACCTAAGAGACATTTTCAGCCAAATCAAGTAACCCTTATCTTACTCTATAAATCCAATAGGCGAGATTTTCAATGGACACTATCATTTTAAAATGCTTTTAGAATGAATTGTATGATCGGTCGGCAACGATCTTGTTTTCATCAGGCTCGTGACACTTTCTTCCGTGAAATGGTTTTCACAAATTATTTTTCCTTGTAGTTTTTTCAGTGGCAGCGTTTTCAGTGAAGTATCACCACAGGTTTATCCATTGTTCACGTATTCGAGGTCTTTTCATCGGGAAGGAATAGAAATGGAGTGTAGGTAATTTTCTTTTGCTACTTGAGCAGCCGAGAAAAGCGCATTTCCTCAAATTATTGTCACTTTCGTCTGACATACTAACCACGATTATAGATGTAAGAAAGGAACGAACCTAATCTGAGAGTAAAAAAACCTATAAGAGAATTTAAATTCGTTACAATGATTATTATGGTTTAATAAATAAATAAAGCGTTTTGTATTAGCTGTCTTTTGTTTATATTTTGAAAACTAACAATTGTCTCTTCTGTACACCTAGCTTTGACGTTTAAAAATGAAATCTCTTCTTTACCCCTTGTTTCCCTCATCCCGTTTTTACCAGGATTGACGGCAAAGAAATCCCATTTCAGGGATATGAAATCTTTCACGTGAAACATCACAGCTGGCGCAGTCTGAAGTGGCTAATGTATACTAATTTGGCGTGGAAATTTCTGGCTTCAAAACATGTGTAAAAATGAGCAGTCTCCTTTTAGGTATAAAGTCAATGGCCATACTTTTTATATATCCCCAAACAAAATGATATAGTGAGGTCGGATCTAAGGATCTTGGGGGAGGAAGATAATCCTTCACTGATAAAATAAAGTTTTGGGTTGCATTTAAAAAAAAAAACCTAAACACCAGTTGATTAAATGTCACCAACCCCTGTGTCCCCGGACAGGTCCGGACGTGCCCAGCGTGATCGTGCTCACTGCCCTGACCAACGAGCGGGTGGCGGTGCTGGACGGGCGCGCGCCGCTGGCCGAGCGCTACGCGGCGATGGCGCGGCCGCAGGTGCGCATCTTCCCCGTCGAGCTGGAGTCCGGCCACCAGGCGCAGGTCAAGCTGCTGCTCCCCCCGGGCATGCGCGAGGACGAGGAGATGGCCTTCCCGCTCGTACTCAAAGTGTGAGTCTCGTATGTTTACATATTTTGATTTTGATTTTTGCGGACATTTACCACTGTTTTGTAAAAACAAGTTTTACGATATTTCAGGATTTGGAATCTGATCCCAGCCATCTTCAGGTGGAAAAGAACCTTGAACATAACAAGATTAGTAAATACATAGCCAGGATCACCTGAATAAAAATCATAGCTAAAACAGGGAACTGTGAAAGCAGTCACAAAAACACTAATCATGAAAGGAAAACAAGAACCAATTTTAGCACAGAAATCACAAATCACCAATCAGGAAAGAGCACATTCACAATGCAGTTAGTGCACTGTATTTTGGTCATCTGTGGTCGCCGGCATTTGCTCTCATCCCACCAGTCTTTGCTCTGCTCTGATTTGTGTGGACATGCTCTCGCCTGATTGGTAATGTTTTTCATACAATTTTTTTCTTATATTTTTCTGACAAAGTTTTAAGTGTCAAAATCTACTAGAAAATTCTATTTTAATTTTTTTTTTAACAATGCATTATCTTATCAAAGTTACACACACAATTGGAGGTGTTTACCTCTGGCATGTAACATGTAAAGATTGGACACTTAAGAAGACATTATTTATTTTGTAGTTATGATACTAACAGTTTTTGTAGTTATGATATTGCCGAGATCAGGTGTTAGCTGTGACTCACATCTACCGCTCGTTACAGAGGCACGCCGCCGGGCAGCCAGGTGGTGACGGAGCAGTGGCGGGTGGACTGGAGCACCTACCTGGCGAGTCAGCGCAACTTCATTGTGGCCGAGATCGACGGCCGAGGCTCTGGCTTCCAGGGCGACCGTATGAAACACGAGATCTTCCATCGCATCGGGCAGGACGACGTGGAGGACCAGATATCCGTCATCACGTGAGTGTCAGACTTAAGATTCAATTAGGTCTGACGTCCATCAGACTATTTTAGATCTAGATTTTTACAACCGAGATTATGCCTGGGATTATTTCAGGGAAGTGGCAAGAATGTCATTGACTGATCCGCCAGTTTTGCTGTTAATAAAAAAATTATTTGATATTCCAAGATCATCTGTTTTTTATAAAGGCTATTTATGATCTCAATGAAACTTTTGGTTCCCAACTGTCACCTCACCAAAAGTGGAACCGTGACTCACATCTATTGCTCGTTACAGGGGCACGCCTCCGAGCAAAGCAACAAGAATCTTTTTCCTAAATTAAAATATGTAGCTGTTACTAGCTGCCATCTAAACATTTACAAGGGCTGATCATTGACCTGAGGAGGAAAGGAGGAAATATGGCATTCATCAATCTATGGAGATGACTATGAATGGACAAAACCCTGACTCAGCCTTTTGAAGATATATTTTGGACAGTAAAATTGAAAAAGTGTATTTTTAATTCTTGACAAGACCATAATGCATAAGTATATTTATTGTTTCACACTAGTGGGAGCTCCAATGCGGGGTAATGCGATATTTCCTCGCCCTCCCCCTGATCGACACCGAGTTCCCTTTAGCCTCCTATCAACCCTCTTCTACCTTACTTGTTAAGTATATGTCTCAACTCCTTTTATTATTATTATTTATTTTTCAAGTAACATTTCACGTGCCTCCCCTCGCAGGTACTTGAGGGACAACCTGAGGTTCATAGACCGCACGCGCATGGGTGTGTGGGGCAAGGGCTACGGAGGCTTCGCCACCGCGATGATCCTGGCACAGGAAGTAGGTCTGTTCCACTGTGGCATCGCGCTGGCTCCCATCACCAGCTGGGCACACTACGGTAATACTGCAATAACATCACCCACCGTTTAGATAACAATTTAAATTATCATTTTAAAGGGCTGTATCCCCTTGATAATTTCATT
Source organism: Flexamia atlantica (assembly GCA_035578135.1). Classification (NCBI taxonomy): domain Eukaryota; kingdom Metazoa; phylum Arthropoda; class Insecta; order Hemiptera; family Cicadellidae; genus Flexamia; species Flexamia atlantica. The sequence goes on along the minus strand of JAQJVK010000008.1, from coordinate 35,309,931 downwards.
ATTTTTGTGACATTCTTTAAGAAGAATTTCCCTTTTGCATGGTCCATTAGTTTATTCCACTTATAAAATCTCTCATCCCACAAACTTTCTGGTAGTATTACTTTAGTCTTATATGCTCTGATTTATGGATTAAATATTATAAAGTAAAATAAAATCTCGACATACGTTTTGAAAATGGTGAAAGAAGTGGTTTTTTACCCGATTTAGTATCGGACCTATTGTATGTTGGATGCCCCCAAACACAATTCAAATAGGCCAACTTCTTATCTTTTGAGCAGGTGTAATCGTTGGCTGGAGTGTCTTTTGGGGAATTTCTTGCAAAATGGAAAACTTTATGAAAAACATAAAAAAACTATAAATTAATTTTTTAAATGGATTTGTTTGGAAAGGGTAAACTGAAGTGCCAAACACAATTAGTTATGGAAGAACATTTTTTGTAGTAATCTTAGGAAAGGGGAGCTTGTTAACTTTTATACTTTCTCTATTCATGACAATACTTTTTGCATAGCGAAACTTAATTAGAAGTACAAAGTATCTATTCAGTGAATAAATCATACTGCAGTACCAGTGACTGCAGAAGTGTATATTTTTCTTGGCTTAAGATCGCTATTTACTATTTTTTGTGTTTTTTACATGAAAAATAAATTTTCATCATACTGTCCGGAAAACAGCCTGTTTTAGTTCTCTAAATCGTACGCAAAATGACCGTTTTTGGATCACTTTGAATAGGAGTACTAAAAAAACATATGGTATATTTTGCCATTATTTAATGTCAAAATTTTTTTATGTTACGTTTGAAAGGTTGAACGATTTCGTAGCTTGTGTTTGTAAACAACTAACAGATGTGTAAATGACGATGACTATTTTGGATAACCTCAAAATTATGTAGTCTAATTTTTTAACGATTAAATGGTTATTTATACATAATGATGAAAATAGTTGTTCATCACATGGAGCAAAAGTGTTTCCTTGGCACTCGATCGCATTTCCAAGTTCGGCTGCGCCTCGTCTGTAAATTACGATCTCGTACCAAAAAGAGTCACTTTCGCTCCTAGTGATGAAAACTGCTATTAATTCCTCACTTATTTAAACAGTTTGAAAACTAAACAATCATGTGAAACCGTACATTCACACTCCCAGCACTTTGACACATTTGCTCAGTTTAGAAAAGTGTGTAAAGCCAATTTAAAGCAACGGACGAGATTTCACCAACTTTTACCCGTTACAAACAGATGCAGTGTTCACGGAGAAATTCATGGGCACACCGAACGTGACGGACAACTACAGAGGCTACGAGGAGTCCGACCTGAGCAAGCACGCGGGGAACCTCAAGGACAAAGCGTTCCTGCTGATCCACGGATCGGCCGACAACACGGTTCACTTCCAGCACAGCATGATCCTGGTGCACGCCTTCACACAGGGCGGCATCATGTTCCGCCACCAGGTGGGCGATTCAACTATTTTATTTATTTGTTTTTTAAGAGGGTGGCGGCCTCTTCTTAATTGCATCTGCCCCCCCCCCCCCTGAATGGGCCTCAGGCCTGTGCGTGGAAGTTATCAAGCAAATCAAGGAGTGAGCCAGTACAGTACAAGGTTGAACAGTACTGCTAAAAGTGTGACATTGTCAAAACTCGAACCAGCGACGTCGCCTCCACAATTCCGAGGTCAATTGCGCTACCACCAACTCACTAAAACTAACTGAACAATTCTAAATCATTCAAGCCAGGAGGCAATTGCTATTTCCTAGGAGGTCACATGCTTGAATGTATGCAAAGGGTGTTAGACCTTACCTTGGTTGATCATAAATGACATTGTTGCAACTATTTTTTTTCTTTTCAAGGTAGAGAACCTAATATCTTTTGACACCTTGCAGCATCAGTCCTTATAGAAAAAAAAATTCTGTGGAACTATTTTTAGAAGATCAAATAAGGAACTTCTAAAAATATAAAACTATTTTGAAAATAAAAAGTTATTACTTACTATACAAAAAACTTATTTTATTTATACATTTTATTTATACATTTAAGACAAAAAAATACACCTCCAAACACAGACATTCAAGGGAGCAATATATACCTGGCGCCAATTCTTGGGGCCCACGCCGTCCATAAGCCCAATGCTAAAATTAACATTAGTCTTATGGACGGCGTGGGCCCCAAGAATTGGCGCCAGTTATACCTTGAAATTACATTTTGTAAACCAAGAAATTACAACTTAAAAAGATTTTTTCTCCACCTGCTATCTAAAGTCGTCTTTTATTCCCTGGAATAGAAAACTAAAGTACTAGTTTGTACTCCATGGGATTTACTTACTTACTTTTTCTCCCACAGGACTAAAAGTATCTACTTTTTCTCCCATGTGACTAAAAGTAATCTCATAAGAAATAAATGGGGAGAAATCCAGCAACGCTGCGATAGACAGTAACAAAATGTGGCTACACTGTTGATTTTCTTTTGCTTACTCTAAATTTAATTCAAGAACTTCAGTGTTTCAATTTAACCACCAGTGTTTCGGTTTTGTTGTGTTGCAACAAAACCGTATGCATTTCATAGCAAGGTAATAATTTTTTTGTATGAATTAAGTTGGTAACACTGAGCACGCGATGTTCCCTAGTAAGGATTAACATCCCTAATATTGAGTACTACGTTCATAGGACTGTCCTCATAATTAGGCCAGTTAGTAAACTGTGAACCAGACAAAATTGTGGTTCGGATCCCACGTCAAAATGTGGGTCCCTTAGTTGCCATTGGCTGTTGGGCTATTAATTAACAGTCCTTAGTTAATTAATATCAAGGAACATTTCGGCCTTAGTCAATAACAAGACTACAAGATTGCACCACAATCATTCTACACTCATCCTTCACTCATATTACGGTTAAAACATGCAGCCAGTGCTGCGTCCCGATCTTAAGAGGTATTAAAGGTAAAGGTAGAACATGTTTCTGACGAAACTCCAGGCAGCCAATAGGAAAAAAAGGATGGACACCATGATGGATGGCCCAACTATTAATCTCATTGGGCCTGATGATGATTGGTGTGACCAATCAATATCAATCACAATTTTTTCACCATTTGTGTACATTTACAATCTTGTATGTGAATACAGTTTAAATGTTAAAAATTTCTAAGTGTTGTAAGACATTTTTCTATAAGTGTTATTAGTTTTAGTCATCCAGTTATAAAATTTATACTTTTTCCAGACATACCCTGATGAGGGCCACAACTTCGATGGCGTCCGAGACCACTTGTACCACGCGATGGAAGCGTTTTGGGACGAGTGCTTCGGACCCCTGGACTTCATTGACTGGGAGATTGGGTCTTCGTTCTTCAGTTTCAAACAATAGCAGGAGCAGGTAACTCTTCTGGTATGTATATTTTTCAATTTTGTTTTTAGTTACATAAATTTCTTCCTTCTTTTCTAATGAAAACCCATTTTACCAACCCTAATTGGATCTATTTTCCGTCATTTAATAGCTTTCTCAGAAAGTGGACAGATTTCTTAATTATCCTTATAATTTAACAAGACCTTCTTTAAAGGTGTGTGTTTTTATCTCACAGTGATCCGAGGAAGATGACTGAGTGAGTCTTGACATTTTTAAGCTTTCTACTCCTAGGCCAGTAGATCGACTTCTTAGGATGCTTTTAGTGCCCTCTAAATTCTTTATTGCATTAAAATCAGATAGAATAGTTGTAGAGATCTTGAAACTCTTGATCCCTTTTCCAATAGTGTTTATCTAAAATCTGGATTATGGTACCTGTTATATGTCAATGATTTTGTTATACTTGTTACATGATTTATATTTTAGCTTTATCTTCATCTTTTTTAAATAACAGTCATATTAACTATTGTAAGGGAAATGAATTTTGCCTTTTCAATCTTCGTGAATGTTTTATTTTATGTTGACGGAAATTTTGCATAAGGTCAATATTACACATTGACCACTTTAGATTTACCTAATTTTGATTAGGCAACCTGTTCTCGTTAGGTACTTACACTAGGTTTAAAATCACATGCTGAGGCTGTTAATCACAAATTTCATGCTTAAAAATGCATTTATGTTTATGTTTATATTTACATTTAATTATGTAAGGGAAAATAATATTTCGAAAATTTTATTTAAATTGTACAAATTATATTTCGTTATAATTTAAGAGTTTTAGTCATACAGGAAATGAACATGGGAATCACAATAATATTCATTACAGTAACACACTTTTTGTATTTATTAATGATTAATTCTTGGTCTATTAATTTTTTGTAAGTGTATTCTTATGAATTCAGCTTATCATGTATGTTCCGATGTCATCAGGATCCGACATTTTGTATAAGGCCTCATTATTTTATTAATTTTCTTCATAATGTTGGGTTTGTTAAGTAAATACAAAAAAATACAAAAAAAGTATTTCTCAATGCATGAGGTTTAGATATTAGGGAAATGTACAAGAGAATGATATACCGGTACAGTACTTTTCATGACAATAACACACCTTTTGTATTTCTTAATAAATTCTTAGAATAGTAATTTTAAAAAAGTTTATTCTTGTTATAGTATATAAAAGTAAACATACAATCGATGACCTTAAGTCATTCAGATTATAAATAAATAAACACATGAAAAAATTAGATCTTATGATTCGTCTTTGCAGTAGAATTAATACTATGAAGTGGGAGAGCGAGGGATATTTCACTTATCTTTCACCAGCGACAAGCATGTCCCTCACGTAAACAAGTTTGCAATATCCTGCCAACTATGTCACTGGCTGGTCCATTTTTTTTTTGTCACGAAGATGTTTTCTATTGGATGAATCACTTGGTCTGATGTTTTTATCTTGTTCTGTTTATTGATTGTCAGCTAGAAAGATCCAGCCAAGATCAGACCAAGTGATTCATCCAATAGAAAACATCTTCGTGACAAAAAAAATGGACCAGCCAGTGACATAGTTGGCAGGATATTGCATAAGTCTGTCACTACAGACTACTGAATTTTCAGAGATTTCGAAATTCCTCATGTCTTTTCATCTGCCATTGTGGGGTTGGTCTGTTTTCGGCGAGTGATAAGTATATAAATTACCCTCCCTCTTCTGCTTCACAGTTGTATTAATTTTTACTGTCAGTTAAAAACTCCTATTTTTAGGGAAATTTAATGACAAATTTGGGCATTGTTCCTTGAGGGATATTTAAGAAATACTAAAATGCTCTATAGACACCAAAACAAAAAATAACATGGTCCCAGGCTTCAGACTCGCCTTAGGTAATAGCTATACTTCCCTATACAAGGAAATTCGCTAAAACCAAACTATTATTTAGAAATTTCGATTACTGAAGCAGAGTCCTTACTATACACTTTTTTAATAAGCCTTTAGGGGAAAAAACATTTTCAAGAATAATCCATTTAAATTTTAATTTGACAAAAATCTATTCTTTTAGGTATATATATTTTTGAGACATCTGCGCTACACGAGCATCTGGCTGAGACAAGAAAAGTTAAGATTCTACACATTAAGTTCTACGCTTCTATGTGATTCTATATGACGAGTTAAGTCAAAAAGATCTGACTCGGCCAGATCTCGGTCTCGGTCTCGGTCTCTCGGTTTTAAAAGATCTGGCTTTTCGGTTGATCTTTCGATCAATCGAAAAGTCTAAACCTGCTCCTCGGCCATAAACTAAACATGCGGTGACTTAAGACCTTTAGGCTTGCAAAAGTAGGTAAAATCATCTATATATATAAAAGCCAAAACCCATTGACTGACTGATCACAGTTTCTCAAAAACTATAAGGCTTAGAGCCATGACACTTGGCACAAATATTCTTTACAGGCTCTAGATGTGTACTAAGAAAGGATTTTGCAATATTTTCTTTCAAAAGCCCTAAACATGATATATTGTTAAACTCAAAATGGTGGCCATTTTTAGCTTTCAAGTCTTAATTTCTCGAGAACTACAACAATTTGGGCCATGAAACTTGGCAAAATTATTCTTAATAGGCTTTAGATACAAAAAAAGAAAGGATTTAAAAATATATTTCTCAGACGGATAAAATAGAGTATTTGAGAAAATAATAATGTGGAACCCATTTCAGTTTTTAAAACTACGGATTGGAGGTCTATAGAATATTTTCAGGGAATAGAAAATGTACGAGATCCAATAAAATAAAAGAATAAAATGTAGACAAATTTTAAATAAGAACCTTTTTGGGGTAGTAGGTTTTTGGCCAAGTTTACTGCCTACTTTTTCTTATAGTTTTCGGTTTATTTTCAAAATGTGTTAAATTCAGACTGACATTAAGTCGAAAATCCACCCTTAGCGTCTTTTTACTTTTAAATTCTGGGTTATCCTCATTCTCTGTATTGGGAAATGGGAGGAAGTTAATTAATACCATTTGCTAATCATAAGGGAAACATTTTTAAGGAAACGTTACACATTCTCATTTCCATTTAGGGCGGAAGTAACATCTACACCTTAAGGGTGTATTGCATGCCCATGGCCCGAATAAATCAGTCTATTTGTTAATTATTCCTCAAATTTGCAAATGGAAATCATGGGATAATATGATTAAACTAAAATTAGTTATCCTTTCAGCGGGCGAAGCTGCGGGTATATCTGCTAGTAGAACTATACAATTTTGAGAGATACTTTTTGGGTGTTAAACTATTTATTCTTTAATATTATATAAAATACCAAAAAAAGTAAAACTCAGAAAACAGCCTCCACATAATTTTTTTAAGCCTGTATTTTGATAATAGTTGACCAATTGGAACAAAACGTTTGTGAGTACAAGTACAAATTTTTAAGCTAGATATTTCACCTAGGAACCTAATTAATGCACTAGTCTTATTAATCAGCTTAAAGTATTTTTATTTGAGTACTAGACTTTATTGTAGAAATAAATACAAAATTTCAGTTTTTTAACATAAGACAAACTATATATCTGGCAAAATCTGGGCAAAGGAAATATCAAATACAAAAAAGCTTTGTTTTTAAAAGACATTTCCCAAGGTTAACTGCTTTTACCGAGTTGAGAGTTATAATTTATAAATTTAATGGTGGTCATCTTTCATTGCTGATGTAGGTGTGTTCTACGTACCTTCAAGTTTGGATCTTCTGTCAGGTACCTTTATATACAAACACCAAGTGGCTAAACTGTATTGCTAAATTTCTCTTGCTTTTCCCCAGGAAAACTGCATGTCGGAAACCACGGAAGGCAGTTGTGAGATGTAAGACCAAAACTGTAGTTACTCTCCTTTCCTCGTCGATGTCAACTGTTTTGAAGCTTTCCGTGTTAGCTTTCCGAAGTCCCGGTGTCCCTCCACCCTTCAGACTGAACTGATAGATGTTTAACTCCATTCATGGCAAGTCAGAACTATAGGGGGCTCCAGGTGTTGTTTTAGTCGAAACAACAACATGTAGTTTTCTAGAAGAAGTTATTAACGTTGAAGATTGAGACTTTGAAGTGGACATTAATTTGTACAGATATATATGTGATATCTAAACTGATATATGAACGTTTCTATTAAGAGTGACCACTCTTTTAATTTGTTAATCATTTTATACTTTTTTGCTGTGGAATAAGTTAGTTGTGTTTTAGTGTTGTATAATTTTTACTATGTTTTGTCCATAAATATATTTTTATTGGTGGTACTACCCCTCTCTTCAATACCATGCATACATTTTATATTATTGAACTTTTTACAATACTTTACTATGTTGAGACTGTAAAAAACTATTGAATCATTTAAGTGAATCTGCCAAGGTTAATTGTGAATATATGTAATATCTTTGCTTTAAGTGTACATTCATTTCATCATTGAAACTGTCTTTGAATCATATAAAAATTTACCAAATAATATTTAAGATTTATAGTGTCCAACATGTATAAATATATTCTTTTACAGCAGACAAAATACAGTTATCAAATTTAAAATTGTAAACACCAAGATACTAATAATATTGAATCATTGTACATTAAGTGTAATTAATAGACAAATTTGTTCCTGGATTTGTTGTTTAAAGGGACCGACGTTAATATAATTAACCATTATTTATTTTAGAACAAACCTAAAGTTTTATTTGATCTTGTCCCACCTGCTAAAACACCTCTCCTTACTTTAAACACAATTTCACACAATTACATGCTATTGTGTGGTTTTCAATGTCAGCTATTTGACAACATCATCAGTCATACAATTTTAATTACTCAATTTATTATTATTTTCCATTTTGAAAGCAAATCATCCTTTAACGTAAGTTAAATCATCTGTTCTTTCACTTTGCTTACTCTGACTACTTTGTTTTTGAAGCTTTTTGAATAAAAAATAATAATAATCGCAAGACTACTGCAAGAGCATATCTACAGCAATTTCTTTTTTAAAACATTCCATGACTACTGGACACTTTCTTAGGCAGTTGACTAAGTTGACTAAGTTGAAACTAATCACAGTACAGTGTAGAAACATATTGTATTTATTTTAATTTCACTGTAGAGAGGAAATTCTAGTCGTCATTTAAATACATTTCCTATAAACCCTGTACAACAATCCAGGAAAAAATTCTATAAATTGTTTCATGTAAAATTTAGTATTTATTGATATTAAATGTATATAAGCAAAGTTTTGATGTAATATTTTGTATATAACATGTACCATTTCATATTTATTTTAATATAAGGAAATTGTTTAAATGTGTTGCACAATTTATATTACCACTTCGGAAGATGCCTGAAGAAAGTATTTTTAATGAGTAATCAACACTAGTAAATGCAAATTTAAACTTATAGTAAACTCATTATGTTAGTATAAGTTATACAAAATATAAAACAAATAAATTGTTACTATTTTTTCCAAAATATTTCTTTACGATAAAAAAACAAGTCCTGAAAAGTTGCAAAACATTACTAGAAGTAATTTCTTCATTAGCATAATATGTGTTGTTGTATTCATTGGATGTAAATGAAACATGTCTTACAACACATAAAAATATATTTACACATATACTGTATTTACATTCAAGATGGTAAGTATATACAGATGGTGGAAAATGCAACAATCATAGTGATGGTGCAAATACAACAATCATCAGGTGCAACATGAGAGACTCTCGAGTGCTGGGCCTGATGATGATTGGTGTGACCAATCAAAATTGATCGCCATTTTCCACCATCTGTATATATTTACTATCTTATATTTAGTACAGTATATGTGTAAATGTAATTTTTTATGTGTTTTGTTAGACGTTTTTATTTACATCCAGCAATTACTAGAAGGCGATTAGTCAGTATTCTTAATAACACAGTTTGAAAGAGCATAATATAGTAATGCAATTTGTTTCATCATCAAAAATCTTAAATATAAAATCACTTTAACTACTATCACACTGTCATATGAAGGAAATACAGTGTAAAAAACATAAATTTTGCCTTATAAAAAGCCTTAATTGCTATAACACCAAATAAAATGTCAAAAGTTAAAAATACTTTCAAATCTTCCAAGTACCACTGGTTGAGGTTGAAAAAGAAACTCAAGTGATTTTATATGTACTCCTGAGATTTTTAAAGTTGACATTATGTCAGTGTTGCATAACTGGAACAATGAATTTCATTACTACATTCCTTTTTTGGTTGAATTTGTTTGGAAACAGAATAACCATAATTGTTAAAATAAAATAGCATCAATTAATAAACTTAACCAATTAGTATAATGAGTAGTTTTGCAAAATTTGTTTGTGGTCTAAGTAGTTTTTAAAATGTTAAGGTCGTTGAATTTTTTTACAAATGGGCATAAATTAAATGAAGGGGTCCCCCGTAAAACGTTCTAAGCGACAAAAAACTAGTTTCGAGTTATCAGGCATTGAAAGTTGAACTCTAAAATCTAGGTTTTTTCCAAGGATAGAACTTATAATAATATATACATTTTTCATAAACGAAAATGAAACTGAATACAAAACAATTTTATTGATATAAAAGTACAAACACATAATGTTCTTATGTAACGTGATAAGTCATTTTGCTAAAAGTTATCCAAAGGTGGCGCTTAAAACGTCTACTCAACTCTTTTCGGAGCAATTTTTCAGACCTTGGCTTCCTAGTTTTTAAAATATTGGGTAATCCAGCGTTTCTATGTTCCTTCCTGGTCTTATCCTTCCACTTTCCAATATTTACTTTCATCTTTATCTTTATTTGAGCCTCAAGGTGACAACCAGCGGGGAGTCCATCTTTTGGCAAATAGAAAGTTATTCCCCAGAAGGTCCGTCCCATGAACTTCGCAACTTTGACAGACACAATCACGGCTGCAAACTCAAATATCTTCGAAAAAAATATACCGTGGTGTAGCTTGTGCTCTAAGTAACCTTTTCCACTGAATATCTCCAATTTTGAAATTTTTTCGCTTAGAATGTTTTATGGCGGACCCCTTCACATCCTTTGGTGTCAAGTGGAACTCTTTTATCTGGAAAAATTTCCAACCCATTTACCAAAGATGCGACCAACAGAATAAAATTAATCCTTGCCAACATTTACTGGGTGTAAAAATGTCAGATTAGGAGCATTTTAAAATGTTATAATAATCCTTCAACTAGTAAATTGTTGTAAATTGTCCTGTTAAATGTTGACTGACATTTAACATGTCATGTCCTAAGAACATAATTAATTATTTTTGCAAAATTAATAGTACTTGAATCCAGTATTGAAACTTTAAAATCTTTTGAGTGTCATGGATTTTTTTAATCACTATCAAAATTTAATTCCTCAATTATATTTCAAAATAAAAACTTAAAATTACTTGTTTTATAATGAATGTTAAGATATAAAAATCATTTCAGAGTTTCTATACACTATACAGTGAGTTATGTGTTCCTATGTATGTTTGTTTGAAAGTGTGAAAGTTAGCATGATAGGGTCAAGGCTTTGTTTAATGTTATATGTGCCTAAACCATTAATTAATCTGCTTGTTTCTATTACACTGTACATTTAATACTAAAAATAAGTGGCAGCATAAAAACAACCATAATATAGTATCGTTATTGGTTTTTGTATTGAAAAGGTTGCATTTAGTTTCTTACAAATATTTGGAAAAGTATAACTTGATTGTAAAAGGTATAAGTTTTCCTACTGACTTCTACAATCAACATTCAATCCCCAAAAACATAAAGTATTGCAGGCTTAAGGCGGGTTGACAAGGTACGATTAATCTCAGGCCAAGAGAACTTGGAAGAACACTCGGACACTACTCGGACCGTGCAACAATTCTTCTGAATAGCTCATATGTAAACAAATCGGTCTGAGTTAGTGGGATGGAGATACTTTCTCGGATACAAATTTTCATTAGAATGGATTTAACACTGGATACGTTTGATAATTAATCCAAGTGTACTAGCTAGCTCACAATCATCCAGTTAAACTTGCCCTGAGTAGACTTGGACCGAGTGAGCACTAAATCAGACTGAGTAAAAATCAAGCTTGGTCCGAGCCATGTCAACCCGCCTTTACTTTTAAGTTAATGTTACGCAGACTTGATGTCAGCATATGAGTATGCTGACTATTTGAATATGTCTTTTCTGGCTGATTTTAATGTTTGGCGTTAAAATCCATAAAAATACCCAACAAGTTACCTGGTCAATCGATTTATGTGTCCGTAATTTATAACTCAGATTTCATTTGGCTAGAGGTCTCTACTCTGGTTATCTTTTTCAACTCACTATAAAACTTTATCTAACAAAACTAGAAACAAGCAGATATGAATTATATCTTTCCATCCAGTAGTGATTGTACCAGAGTGTATTTAAGCTTTTATATTACCTATGTATGTATCATACATCTTTTCATGAGTATATAAGAAGGAGAGTGGTTAGCTGTTAATACTAAATGTGATATTTATCCATGTCTTTGTTTGTATTCAAACAAATATAAGTAAATTTATAGATATGTTCCTAGTTATGTGAATCAAGTCTTTGTTTATTTAGTTTAACTGATCACTGAATCATAATAGTAAATCAAGGGCTGTATGACTTGACTATAAAGTATCCAGTGGATGCCTATACACAAAAACAACTTAAATCAAAATGTAAATCATAAAAAAAATTTAAGTGTAAACTTTTCTTAAAGTGATTAAATTGATCATATACCGTACCTAAGGCTGATTTTGATTTTGATTTTTTTTGTGTTTACTGTCATCAAAACTCTACCATAACTCCATCATATAAAAATGTAAGATGGGTTCTCGTAGCTCTAGATAAACATTCATCTATTCTTATTAGACTATAATAAGTGAAAAAATTGGGGTAAACATTAGAGTTTTAGGTACTGTTTGGATTTTATCGCTTTAATTTTCAGTAATATATTGATTATCTTCGTTCTAAGTGCTGGCGAGGGATCTAATAAATTAGGATTTTCAATGTACATTTCTCATTCTTGCTTGATACCCTGTATGTATTCAACCATCTAAATTTCTGATTATCTAGATCAACATTGGTTCCGATCAATTTGGATAAAGCTCTGTACACAAAGCCCTGTTTGATGCCATTTTCATATTTCCTAAATAAGAAAACTTAAAATCATTTCAACCTCACTGCCTTAACAGTCTAGGAAGTGATACTCGTTTTAGTTTCATTATATTTAAAAGATCTTCAATAAATGTTAACATAATGTTTCTGATGTGACGATAGTACTTGGTTACTGGGTCAATAAATATTCTTAAAATAAAAATTAATCTAAAAATAACAAAATGGAATATAACCAAGCTAACGAGGTCCAGAAACAGTTTTTAGCTAAAATTCTCAAAGCTGTCAGTCCATTTTTTTAGACAACTTTTCTTAACGCAAAAATTAATTTTTACTTCTCCTTCTTGATAACAGAATTTTAAATCTAATACTTATTGTGAACTAAAATAAGATACAAAATAAGATAAAAAAGTTTAAACTATTACTTTCAAACATAAAGTACCTTAAAACATTTTTTAACCCACTCACTGGCCCTATATGTCTAACTGCCTCGTGTTATGGCTGAAGTGATGTTTGATTTTACCTAGTCAATAATAGTTCCAAGAGCTCCTGCGAGGGTGAGCTACAGACTAGACAGGACAAGTATTTTACTGTTGGAAATAGTGTTGTAGCCAAGTATTCTACGGCGCTGAACAGCACAGACGAGAGGTTCACAAGTCATTCAACATGTGCAGGTCAGATCCTGATGTTCAGGCATTGCCAGTTGAAGTGCCTTGTAGCAGAAAACAAACCAGTGACAAAAACGTATTTGTATCATGTGTTCACATCTTACCTCTTTATAAACACAAAGTTGACTATAAATTTATTTCATAAATTAATAGTCATTTTTTGCATTGTGTAAACACGGCTGAAATGTTCACACGTTGCAAATAAGTTTATGCCATTGGACTGTCTTCCATTGATTGAAATGGTGTAAACGCGGTTAATGTGTAGCTCAAGTGGCTAGAGGGTTCTCCATAAAAAACAGTGTCCAGCTCAGATGGTAGTTGACAGAATTAGTATTACACCCTGTAGAACTTAACTGCACCACCATTGGCATCTCAAAAACTATTAGATTTAGAGAAAACTTTAAACAGGGGATTTCACCTATTTTTTATGACGATACAAATACAAAAATATGAATACCATTTTCTTGTAAATGGCCGCCATTTTCCAATATGGCGGAGAATTTAGATTTTTACTATGGAACACCTAGTATTTAATGGCGTTTTTGGACTCTACACTTACTTTAAGAACTTTTTGCCCTTCAAAATATTTCCAAAAACTAATAGTTAAGGAGATATGAGCAGTTACAGTTGATTATTTCCCATTTGAAAAGCATTGGAAAATGTTAGGTAGTCTGTATATGGAAAATGAGTGAGTTAAATCAAACTTACTTAAGAGTAAAAGTGTAAAAAATGTGGTTTTAGTTGGGATTCAATCTTAGAAATAATTTTTAGTCAAGATTAACTCATGGCAATATATAATTATGAACATTCTTGTACTCCATATGGAATGCATGGGATTGTACATTTAAAATGGACATAATGCATTCAAATGGTAAAAAGTCAAACTTCAACTGCCCGCATCTCCTTGAATATTAGGAAAAATTTTGAAAAGTTGTTAAAATTAAGAATAGAATCCAAAAACGCCAATAAATACAAGGTGTTCCATAATACAAATGTAAGTCTCCCCCATATTGGAAAATGGCGGCCATTTAAAAAAAATTGGAATTCATATTTTTGATTAACACAAAAAAGTAGGTGAAATCTCCCATTTTAAGTTTTATCTAAATTAGATAGTTTCTGAGATGTGAATGGTGGCACAGTTAAGTAGGAAACACTGAATAATAAAGGCTTCTCATAAAACTATTACTTATTTTTACCCTTTTATAGAAGAGGGTAATTTTTTATATATTTAATTTTACAATTGGTACTGTAGTTAATTGTAGACATTTTAAATGAACATAACCAAAAATCCAAACACTAAAAGAAGAACAATAAAAATGAAAAAACAAAGACATGGGTCATAAAAATAATAAAGCCGCTAAGGGTTGGGTTCTAATTGAAATATAAATATTCTTGAGGTAACAGAAATATTCTTATTATTGTTACTATCCCGACTGTACAGAGACTTTAAACAAAAAAGGTATAACAAGTGGTGAAACTTACTTAAAAATACCTCAAAATGCATACAGTACTAGATATTTTCTTTTTAAATGTTTCTTTCTAAATATTTTGTAGTGAAAATGTTTCTATGTATCTTAATTTTGTTAAGGACAGAGATGTGATGTTATATGTATCAATGTAAACATGTTACTTATCGTTAGTTGTTTGTTATTTGTAACAAATGTTGCTGATTGACTGTTGCATATATATTGTAATATATTTAATTGTCTTAACAAAACTAGCAGTTTGTTTATTATTTCTCTTGATTCCTTTCCCTTCCTCATAAATTATAAAATACAGCATGTATTTTATTTCTGCTGTTTAGCCGCGATTGATAAATATGCTTAGTTAAATTTTACACACGTCATTTGTTTCCATTGCGAAGATATTCACAATATTACTTCCATAGTTTTTCCATGATATACGTTCGATCAACTTTGAAAAACCAATTCCCCCTCCTGCCGCTGATGGGCTTGTTAATATGAAATTGTCACTTGCTTATTTTTCCGAGATATTATATAATCTCACTCACAAAGTCTTCATAGAATCATATGTTATATTTACAAATGGGTAACTGTTAGGGGTGTGCGAGTATTCGAACGGTCGAGCTTTTTGGTCGAGCTTTCCAGTATTCGGCTCGGCTCGACTTTTTTCAAAAAAGCTCGACTCTCGAGCCGAGCTTTTGATAAGAGAGTTCTTATCGGAAAGATAATTGTTGCGATCTATTTTTGGACACGTTAAACCGGAAGAGCGTTCCCTCCCACAAAAAAAAAAACAAACAAAAAATATTCCCTAGTGATAAGGAAGGGCATTGGCAGAGGTAACAAGAAATATTATCTCCATTTAGACGGAAATCGGAGCTATATTTAGTTGACTTTGGAGAACCACGAAATAGAGCATTTAAGTCTATTGTTTTATCATGGCTTATCTCTTAAACGGTATATCGTACAAATTTCATTTTGGTCTCATTTGATTTAGAAAAATAAGACAAAAAATATGAGCCGTCATTTATAGTTGTATGACAAGTAGTTTGTATTTTTGCATTTTGTAGTAAGGATTCCTTATCTCCTAATTAACTCAGCTCTCTGACATACGCACGCACACACGAGTCAGACGGAGACAAAAAATAGGGACAGAGGCTTAGTAAACAACCTCTACCCCCCCCCCCCCCTCCCTGGCCACTGATAAGGAGAGTGACAGAGGTAGCTGTCTCTTTCTTTCTCTTTATTCCGTCCTAATTTCTGATCTTTCTTCTTCTAATTTTCTTTATCTGTACATTATTTTCTTCATTAAAGTTTAGAAATGCCACTCATTTTAGGATGGCAATAAATTATTGTTGTTACAGTATTAAATATTATTTAATGCATATATTATATTCTAAAATAATAAGTTTAGCCATGAATATTATGCCACAATTGGGACTGGACTGCTATTAAATTTGTAATCATCTTTACTTTGTGAACATTCAAAAAATCAATCTTGTGTTTGACTAAGTGTAAATATGATATTTTTCTACTAGATATAACCATTTTAAAACCTTTTCATCTACTTCTTTCAACTCTTGAAATTAATGTTGTAGTACCTATATGTAACTAGTCTAATTAATAATATAATTTTAACTATTTATTAAAGTAAAGTATTGTGGAATCGGGGAGTCAAATAATAAATGTAGATTTTAAATTTGTTATTTTTCTTCATAAATAAGTTTTTTAGCCAGTTTGATTAATTTTATGTAACATATTACAAAATGAAAATAGTGATGAACCTATAAGATCATTAACTTGTTTTGGAGATAAGCTTTCTAGCTTTTAACTCGCATTCACTTCACTTAAGGTATACAAAATTAGTCTATTGCATCTTTTGAAATTAAAATCAAGCTTTATAATTCCTTAATAATTTGGTGGTTGTTAAAAAGCTCGGCTCGAAAAAGCTCGAGCTCGAAAACTTTTGAAAAAGCTCGGCTCGGCTCGGCTCGAGTTCAAAAATCACTATTCGCACACCCCTAGTAACTGTACATGATTTTTTTATGTTTACATTACAGTAATTATTGAATAGAGTGTCAACCAGTTAAAATTGTCCTTAAAAAACACTAAATACTCTGATAATATGGAGAAATACCTAAAATATCTAGAGATCATGGGCCTAGCAACGCAAGAATAATAATAATAAAACTAAAGAAGTTCAAAAACAAAATTGCTGTCCAAGAAATATTTGGCGTAGAAGTTTTGAAAACACCCGAAACATGGCCAATTTGGGAAATGGAAAGTTCTGTTCTGTCAGAAGTTGTAAATGGAAGTTCCATTTACAACTTCTGACTTAAAAACTACAACTTCAGTTCATAAAAATGAAGAAACTGAGAGTGAAGAAAAAATAAGGAAATGGAAAACTAAGGACGCAAAAGCAAAATATTTTATGATGAAAACAATGGACAAGACAGTTAACATGCATGTACAAGACTGTAAAACTGCAATAGATAAGTTTGATAAGTTAAAGAAAATTACCAAAAGGAACCAAATCAACAAAAAAAGTTTAAGAAAGATGATAAGTATAAGTAAGTAAGATGATAAGTATGATGAAATTGCTGATGTTCTTAAGAAGGCATTAATCTCCATGAAGTTCAACAATTCTAAAAACATGTTAGTAAAATAAAAGTGTAGAAACTATTGTATTGAATGAAGATTCAATGTGTTTTGGTACAGAAGAGGTGTTGAAATGTTAAATAATCTCACTGACCAAGTCTTAATAAAATCATATGTTAAATATACATATTTGTAAATTGAATATGATAAATTCTTTATTGTTTGTTGTTTATTGTTGTTCTTTGTTTTTTGGTAACATTCATTATTGGCTTAACATTGCAGGTATGAGCCAAAACAATAAAATTTCTCTAAAAACCATCATATACTCTTTTCATACAGTAAAATACCTAAAATATCTAGATATTTTACTAGTGTTCCTGTGATCGGTAAATATACGTAATCAAATTTCATAGTGATTTACAACTTTTGCAAAGTTATTACCAATGTTACCAGTGATCTACCATCCTGTGGTCGGTAAATATGTGTGACCGCAAAATTACTCCCGCTGTTTATGCACAATCAAATTTAAGGCCCTTTCTGTCTTTAGCAAAGTTTCATCCAATTTTTAACCAGGATTAGGGCAAATTTCCTGTCACAATAGCGTTTCAGATTAAGCAGAATTTTGGATTGCCGAATTTTGGATTATCGCGACTCCACTGTAGCTCCTTTCCTACATTAGATATTAGACACAAAAAAAGTTGCATTGGGTTAGCATTTAAAAAGCGTAGCTAATATAAAAGTAAATATATTTTCTAGGATAGGAATGATTACACCTGTTTGTACAAAGCAATGTAGAATAAAATCATTTACATATGTTTATCATAAATTTACACAATAGAATGCAAGGATGAATCTTCTCTGAAAAATTATATTGTTTTTTTTTAGTTCCCTTGAAGGATGGCTCTAACTACAGCATCAAACTTCCTAAAACAAAATAATAAATGGTAAATTTACCATGCTATGATTGTCACTACAAACATTAAAAATTTTTTTAAACAATTTTTTAAGATCAAATCATTTTTACTAGAGTTATTGTGCTTACGGACACATAAATAGAAATGTCAACGAGTAGTTTTTTAACGCTAAGAAACCTTGAAATTAAAATTTATGATAGTTCCAGGTTTAGGTCTTACAATGAGACCCACTGGAATAGATTTTTCCTGATGCCTAAAGGGAAATTCACTATTGCCAATTTGTATAGATAAAACCCCTTTAACTCCACCCAGATATACCCTGGTATATGCCATTTTGTATTTTTCATCTCCTAAGTTTTTTGAGCAATTTTTTTGAAACTCGTAATGTACTTATAACTAATTAAGGTCAGTTTATGAAAAATTAATTTATATAATCAAATAATAAACTTCAAAATGGCAGTCATTTAAAATATTTAAATATAAAACGGGAAATATGGTTAACTTTATTAAATTATAACAAAGAATGGATTAAAATTAAAATTTAATAACAAATTATGAAAATCGGTTCATAAATAACTGAGTTTTGGTCAAATTATCTAAGGAAGCAACATAATTTGGAGCAAAATAGCCCATGCGCTGAGCCGTGTGTTGAGCCATGCGCTGAAACAGGCCAGTTATGCCTGCAAGCTAAATTAGACCATAACTCAGTTATTTATAAACCGATTTTCATAATTTTGGTGTCATTAGATAGGCATTTGCTGAAAATTATTATTCCTAATAATGGTTTGTAAAACACCATTTCTCCAGTATATTTTAATTTATAAATTTTAAACGGCCACCTTTTTGAAATTTACCATTTGTTAATGTTGATTATTTCTTTATAAACTGACCTTGACTAGTTATAAGAACATACCAAGTTTCAAAATAAACCCGCTCAAAAAACTTCGGAGAAAAGAATATTTTATGAAAAACACAAAATGGCGGATATCTCTGGGTAAATATGCATTTTAGGACATACCTTTATACAGGGGTGCCCAGAATGGGGGGGATATGGCGCTCAGGACGCCATCAAATAAAATTTTGGGGGGGATTTTTTTGAACTATAAACCATTATGGTATTTTGTGATCTTAATAATAATATATTCAAGTATTTTCAGAAGGATGTTACTAACAATATATTTACAAATGTATTGTTATTTAAACAATCATTAACATCATTTAATATCTTGCAAAATATTATACTCTATTCACTCAAATATCTACTGAATGTGAAAAAACAGCGGAAATAACTTTGCGAACGCCGCGGCGCCATGAAGAGAATGAAGAGCAACAATCACGAGTAATATCGGCCACGATGGTCGGCTGCAAAATGGTTCGACCATTGACTCTATCAATAAAAATAATCAGAACTGAATAATTAAAGACGCAGAAATACTTTGTATGATGAAATTAAGAAATAGTTGTTTAAGAAGATCAAGAGTAACTGTTTCTTACACAATTTACGAATGTTATGGAACTCATTTTTTGTGTTTTTCTAACTCTTAACTGAAATTTTAAAGATATAATTCATACCTTATTAGGATTCAGAGAAATTAATTTTGTGAGGTATTTACTAATAATTAATGTTATGCAAATGAAACTATTTATTGTTTTATTGATTAAATTTATAAATTATTATATTCATTTTCATTCAAGTAAGAGCCGCAAAAACTATGTATAAAAAATTTAATTACACCGTTTCAGCAGAACTGCATACTCAGTTTCAGTTTATTGCTGATAGCGAAGAGGGGGTTAGCCAAATTTCAGGGGGGGGTAGGCAAATTTGGGGGAAGGTATTTGCTAAATTTGGGGGGGAGGGCGCCATGAGGCTTGAGGGGGATGGGCACCCCTGCTTTATATAAACTTTTTTCTTAGTTTAGATATAAGAAATCACACCCCAAAGTCCTAAAACGTTCTTAACACGTTTGCGGCGGCATGGGAGCAATCACTCCCATGCAGAACCCTAATGCCATCCTGGTGGGAGCGATCGCTCCCAAGCTGTAACATGTTACAATATGATTTATTTTTAAACTAGGATCCGAGCTTGAAATCAGAAACTTTAACACTGCTCAATAGTATATTGTATTCTGTGCACTGGACGGTGTTCCTCCGACAGTAGGCGTGGCAGTTACACTAACAATAAGTCAGAACACCAGGATGGCGGCAAGGATCACAGAATATCGTGCCGCCATGGACGTGTAAATGGACACCCTGTATACCATATAGACAAAATTCACTGCTATGAATCTACAGCTTCTTTCCAGTAAAAGTTACAATAATAGAAAACTTAACAAAACCATTAATTTTATTTCTAAATAAGACAAATGTGATCAAATAGTGAACATGGAACATTAATACTTACTTAGATTCAATTTTATCTCCAGGAATGTAAAATGGATTACAAACAACATCTGTATAGGCTGTATGGAGTTTTCTAAACATCTGAAATATAAATTTATTTATTATAACCCCTATATATGTAGATGACTGAATGAATGAATGAATAGCCTACAGAGATTTATTCCAATAAAATACAAAAATATTACATTTCAAAAATAAATTATCTGTACTTGCAATCAAACAGGCAAAAAATCCTTGATGTATTTTAAAAAGTAAATAAATAAAGTTACATGCTATGAATATAAGTACCTTATTAAGTATAAGTGTAAAAAATTACAAACTGTAAGGGCGGCTTTCGGAGCTCGGGGTTATCTCTATCCTCAGACTAAATACCAGTTTGAACTGGTTTTTATTCTCGGACGGTAGAAATCGGGGTTTGGAGCTCAAGGATAACTAACTCCAAGAATATCTTTAACCCGAGAGTTAATTCACTAGGCATAACCCGAACACAACAAGAGCCGAATTCAATTGAGAAGAGAAGAAAGAACAGGTAAATGCGTCTGCACGCAGTATCCACCACTATCCAAAAACGAAAATTCTCCAAAATATCTCGGTAACTCCTTGCATAAGTCCAAAGATAAAATTATCCTCAGATTGAGATAACCCGCGAGTTAAGAAACTTATCCCTGAGCTCCGAAATCCGATTTTTCATGCTAAGATTATCTTAATCCACGGGTTAAACTCCAGGATTACGTATCCCTGAGCTCTGAAACCCGCCCTGAGAAGGCCTATGGAATAAGCCGACATGGGCACAAATGCCTGTGCGGCAGCCTCAAGATGCGTCTTTAATAAAATTACCTTATTGAAGAAAAAATGGAATTGAAGAAAAAGAGCGAGAACTGGAATAAAATTTACTATACCGGTAAAACTTAAAACTTAAAAAAAGTTTGCGATATGAAAAACGTGATGGATTGATGGGAACAGTACGATATGAAACTCTACAGGCGCAGGGGGGGAGGAGAGCGGTGAGGAGAGGCGAGCGGGAGTCGGACAGTGCAACGGTCAAGTCATAGCAGGGGCTGTCATCAAAGTCAGGCTCGCCTGTAATCTGGCGCTATGATAATCTCGGCCTCGTCATTGACTTTGAATCTCTTCAAGAGATTCAAAGTCAATGGCCTCGTCCCTATCCAAACTTAGCAACAAGTCATTGACACGCTTTTTAAAAATACTTGTTGATGGTGAATCAAATAAATTAAGGTATTGAAAGTTATTACATATATTTGGATATAGAATATATGAGCAATGTAAAATGAATTAGACAAAGAAAATGTTCTGACAATTTTTAACAAAACGATCCCAACTCTAGTTGAATATCTGGTGTTGAGATATGCTGTGAAAAATGCTATTGTAACAATCAAAAAAATGAACTAAAAGGTTTTTGACAAAAAGCTGTCTAACAGTTAAGGCGTAGGTTTCTTGAAATAAACCTACAATGTAAACAAGATGTAAATTTCACGGCCACAAGAGCTGATGTATCGGTTTTTGAACAATTTCAAATATAAAAATAAAATTTATTATTAATGTCTCAGTTACCATCAATCTGGAGGGTGAATAAAAATAATTTTTACAGTGAAAAGGCTACTTGGTCGGATACAGTCAATGATTTACCCTTAATAAGTGGTGTAGTGGCCTACCAATCAGTAGGCTCTTATCAGTTTACCTCTTACCTTGTGCAAACGAGCATTGCATAGAAATCACCTTTTCTTTATAATAATATAGCCTAGAGGAGATTTAATTTAATTTCTGTAAATTAAATTCGTGTGATGGGTGGCGGCCTCTTTCAGCTTGCCCCTGCCCCGCCCACATAGACTATTGATCTGTGCGTGGACGTTATCAAGCAAAGGTAAGGAGTGAGCCGGTACAGTACAAGGATGAACAGTACAGCTAAAAGTATGCGACAAGCTTGAGTCTTGAACCTGCAACGCTTCGTGGCCACAGTTCCAAGGCCGAGTTCCTAGGACCCAGAACCAAACTGCAGGAACGGTTAGCTAGAGGCAACAAAGGAGTTAATCCTCTAGACTAGTGTTTCTCAACTGGTGGTACGTGTACCACTGGTGGTACGTGATGGCGTTTCAGGTGGTACGCAAGAGATTGAAGAAGTATGTAGTACAAAATAAAATACTAGGTTTACAAACAAACGCTGTACCGTCGAACAGTAAAGTCGCACTTCATGCCTTAACTTTTTCAGTATTTGTTTTGGCCTTAATATGTCAATTTCGTACCATATTTCAGAAAATATTGTTACTCTTTCATTTTAAGAGTAATTATTTTTACAAAACATTTTGGCATAAAAATCTTCTTTCTATTAAAAAAAAAACTATCAGTTTCATAATGTTAATTCAATGGTATTACTATAGTTGTTGTACAATTTACACTAGCAAAACGTTTTTTTTTTTTATTTTGAACGCACAGTTAAGTTATGTCAATCCATTGTATAAATTAATTATTGTAAATGCTTGAATGTAAGATCAATGGTGAAAATACATTATACTCTGAATGACTTTGAATTGTTTATTTATGTAAATTTTTCAATATAAAGCATAAGAAACATGTAAAGTTCCAAATAACAGCCGGAGATTATTTTTTCCCCGTGTAGCTAGACATTTTTTCACATGAACGAAATTTGTAATCAAATCCATACTGTTTTTTGCCAAATTGACTTTAAAATTATCGAGCATAACTTAGGTGAACATATAATTTGCCAAAATGTCCTTATAATCAAAATAAGATCTAAAAATTTACATTGATAAGTAAAATAAAATAAATTTAGCAGGCAAAAATAAAATAAATTTAACAGGCAAAAATAAAACTACCAAAGGGTAACTATAAGCATAGTTGGAGGAATCCATCAGAGGTGGGGGGGGGGGGGGGAGTCCTTACGATGGTACGCCAAAATATTGTAAATGTGGTAGGTGGTACGCGAGTACCAAAAGGTTGAGAAACGCTGCTCTAGACGAAGCGGCTAAAGAGCACGATATATGGTATAGTAAACATAAGAGAGCGGAAGATAGATGGCAAGCGGACATAGTGCTGCAGGACAAGGCGTACAAACGCATTATCACACACAATGCCAGCCTGCACAAGAGGTACCTTTAGCTACTGGGACAGAAATGTGGGTGAAACAGAAACTGGGTATGGGAATCAAACCTGCGTTTCTAAGAATGAAATTAGAAATGAATTAAATTAGGACAGAAATGTGGGCGAAACAGAAACTGGGTATGGGAATCGAACCTGCGTTCCTAAGAATGAAATTAGGATTGGCATCAGAGAGGAGAAAAATACAGTATTTTTCCATAGATGATAAATAATATTTTTTATTTTTTTAACACAACCAGATAGTAACACTTTTCTAATGCAAGCAATCCATCATCAACACATATCAAGGAAGTTATAAGAATCATTGTCAATGTACGTCAGATGCATGTCAAGGTATAACAACCATCGATAATGCACATTGACGAAGTCATGAAGATCGTAGTCGACGTGCGTTAGACGAACGTGACGAGGTGCCATTTGACACTCAAGGGACTAGAGTGTAATTGAATAGTCCCTTAAAGGGCAAGTCTAGAACGAGAACTAGAGTGTAATTGAATTGTCCCTAACAAGGACGCGTCCTGAACATGGACTAATTTCATCTAGGTCACGAAACTGGGAATTCCCTTGGCCTATGGGCCCTGAGATTCCCCAAAATTGGTCTTTGACCCCTGGGATTCCCCAAAAAAGACCTTTGATCCCTGGGATTCCCGGTCACGTCACATCATACCCCTCATATCCTTTGTCGTCCTCGTGCTCTCACTTTCATACTACTGAGAATGACACATAGGTACTTTCTCCCGTAAAGCCAGATGAAACAAGGAAATCTACAATAAAATTAAACTAATTTACAATTAATACCAAGATTTATCAAAATCTGTAAGTGAAATAAAAGTGGTGTCGCTTTTAAAATATCTTTTTTATAAAAATAACATTAGACAACGTATTGAGTTTAACACAAAACCTAAATTCCAGTAAATTCATAATAATTATTTGTTCAATAAAAACAAAATGTGTATTTCCTGTGTATTCCAAACTTGTTCATGAATTTTCAACATTACAAATAAAACTGAAATTTATTCACTTACTGTTCGAATTTCATTGTCTCGCAGCATTGAGTTTGCAGAATCCACAACAATAATGAATTTTATTTTGGTGTTGGTTACATAGCCAAATCTATTAATAAGTCAAGGAACAAAACAGCATAAAGTTATCTGGCAATTGAGGAAAAATCCATCACAACTTCAATAATCATAGGAATAAAACAATTCTGTAAGATTTTCTCAAAGGATAACTAGTTTGAGGAGTTCATCCCATTATCAAATCCTCCGTCAAATAATTTACCAAACACATATAGTCATTACGGTCCCGTAAAATCTTAATATAAAACACGAGCACAGGAATAATGACACAAACAAAACGTTTAATTGTAGTCTCGAGTAGTCGGCCGCAGACACGAATCCAGACTGCGGGATGCGAGCGTTGGTTAGTCAATCAAGTCAAACATCAATCCAGGAGGCAAATTATGAATAAAAAAGGTTTAAAAAATAATATCTCCTCCTTTGCTAACATGGATGCACCTATAGTGAATTTCGAACAGCAACTGATGCCATATGAACAGCAGCATTTGGACAGAAAGAACAAACAGCAGCTGTAACCTTTTTTAAAATTCATCTGTTGAAAGTTTAAAAAATTTGCTTCCATAAAGGTATAATACATTCTTTATTCTGAATAAAATACAGAGAACATGTACTTCTCAGTAGTCAAACAAATTTATAAAATTACAGCATTAAAGGAGCAAAAATTGTCTATGCAAAACATAAGCATGTCGAGCATCAGGCAGACAGGACTTCATCAAGACTATAAAATTCCCTGTTGACCAAAAAAATGTACATCCCTTTTTTGAAATTGAACGTCCCTCAGACTCCTTTATTTCAGCGAGGAGTTTGTTGAAAAAACGGGTTCGATATACACCATTCCCCTCTCAGAAAGGGCAAGGCGATGTCTTGGTGTCCGGAGATTTATGCCACTCCAACTCAGAGACATATGGTTTGTGCCCACACCTGGGATGTTTTAAGGGTATTTACCGTGGACAAGATCACTTTTAAAATTTACAAGGATGGAAATGTAAGAATGTTTAGTAAGCGAAACGTCCCCTTACATAAGTGCCCCACCCCCCCCCCCCCCCCCCCGTCTTGTGCATAAGTGCGTGAGGTGTAGCCCTTTCATGATACAGGCAGCCTGCGTTTGAACCACAAAAACCTTCTCATCATATGGTGACGCTCCCCACGCTTCAATGTCATAGGACAGGACAGAGGACGAACAGCCTTCAGGAGGATTCAGTGTTCTGAGTGTCTAACAGACACCACTCAGTTTGCCGCATAGTTGTAAAATGTGTAAAGACCATAATGAAATATTGTCAGGACTAGACATCTGACAGAAGTTTCTTCTTTTATATCATGATGATTCAAAGAGATGTCATCAGGACTATTTTGTGGAACTGAACAAAAGCAGTTTTATCTGAATTAATTGTTGACTGATAACCAGCTTTACCGACACCTATGGGTTCACCAACTCTACTGAGAAGATCAAATTTAGGACCACCAAATAGAATCGTTATATCGCCCGCAAAGAATAAAGACTTGGTTATGGGCTGTTGAGCAGCTAGATCATTTATACACATAATGAATAGCAACAGCCCTAAAATGATACCCTGAGGCACCCCATACCTACATTTAGAAAATTTAGAACGTGTTCCAGAAATTTCCACAAATTGCTTCTGGCCTAAAAGATAGGACTGCAACCAAGCCAGAAGAATCCCACACACTCCACATCCCTCTAATTTCTCTAAGAGGTTGCCAAAGGCTACCCAGTCAATTGCCTCAGAAAAGTCCCAAAAAACTATTAAGGCTGGCTCACGATTCTAAAGATTTGTCATTACACCGTCAATGAAATCAAGAGCCGCTTGAATAGTTGAGCAATTAGACCTGTAGCCTTATTAATTACCTATTAAGATGTTGTGTTTATCCAGATGATTCATCAATCTAACATAAGCCAAGACAAGTTTCTCTAGCACCTTGGAAATTGTACTTAAAAGAGCGATAGGGCAATAACTGTTAACATCACTTAACAAATGGCAAGTGTTTTGTTTGATTTTAAAGACAAGCACCAAGAGACTACACAGCAAAATAGCACAGCTACTATACGTTGGCTTACCGCTGCATGCTGCTGTTCTGAACTGAGCACAGAAAATGTGTGCCTCCACCAACAGAACCCAGAACAAATACAAAATATCACTTTTACTTAACATATCACATATGTCAAAAAACTTTAAGGGATCAACATAGTGGTTTGATGAAAAAGGATACATTTTCTGTTCTTCAGTAGAGTAGAGCAGCCCCAAGTAGAGTTCTCGCAAATCCCCACTAACTTTGCCTGGCGATGACAGCTTCTCCTCAACGATATCTAGAGACGTGTGCACTTTGTAATGGAACTGTAATTCCTGCT
The DNA here is from genome assembly GCA_035578135.1 of Flexamia atlantica. Lineage (NCBI taxonomy): Eukaryota > Metazoa > Arthropoda > Insecta > Hemiptera > Cicadellidae > Flexamia > Flexamia atlantica. The sequence goes on along the minus strand of JAQJVK010000008.1, from coordinate 35,282,823 downwards.
CCTCCTTCAAACATGCTATGAACTTGGGTGAGTTCTGTAAACAAGCGATAAAAGTACAAGGTTGAACTGCTTGAAATACAGAAATTGGATTCGGAGGTTTGACTAACTTAGAACTAAATCAAGGCTGAATATGGTACCATAACATAACATGGTGAATGTAACATAACTTGTACCAAGGAATAAGTATGATACTTTATTTGAATATCCAAATACTTGAAACTGATCACAGAAAAAAATGTATGTAGACATCAACAACCATGTAAAGAACAATTATTAAATTTAGCAAGTGTTCCTAGCTATATAATACCTGCCAACTTTTTATGAGTAAAGCATTATCACTTTAATTTTGGCCCCTGATTTGTGGGTTCCAAATTTGGGACTATATTTTTGGCTAACATTCCGAGTAACTCAAAGTATTTCTACCTGTTCATTTGAACTTTTAACATTAGTCTATCATTTACAGGTAATTGTATTCCACAACAAGTGTCCAGGTGGAGATGACCTACTAATGCCGAAACATGTTCTAAAAATTATGTTTTTAAAAAATGTGTTTCAAACAAAATTTTTAAATCATGTCCAATTATTTTATTTTTTCTATGGAATATAGTGAGTAATTTTGTCTTACATTGAATACCAAAGACTCAATGCAAGACCAAGGCGGCAGCGGAATGCTGGCTTCGATGGAATATAGTAAGTAATTTGGTCTAACATTGAATACCAAAGACTCAATGCAAGACCAAGGTGGCAGTGGGATGCTGGCTCTTGCGGAGTAAGTGTGTTCGCACACTTACTGGTCCGCTGCTAGAAAAATTCATCCTACCAACTTAATCCTATTAATATAACATTAATAATTATTATAATATTGTAAGTGTGAAAGTCTGTGACCTTGTTTGTTTGTCATATTATATAAGTCAGTTGTACGAGTGCCGCCCAAAAAGTAAATGACGTTTTGTCTCTACATCTAGCTCAGTGGTCTCATGTCCGTGACTAATAGTGCGGCCTAGACCTCCACTCCTGGTCCAAATCTGAGCCAATTCTCGTGGCCGACCGACCACGCATTTCATTCTTACAGCGTTTCAAAATGGCGGTGTCCTTTGAAAATCCCACAAAATTTCTTAATCCTAATAATATTCTTAATTCTTAATCATTCTTAATTATTGCTTCTTTCCATTCCTTACCATTTGCAAACACTTTCCTGCCTAAAAATTCCCGTAACCTTGCAAAAAAGGTAATCACTTAAGACCAGGCAAGGGTTATACACAGGGTTTGTCCGAAAATGTCTCACTTGAGGTGGCAAAGTTCTGTGGATTTGCTGCTGCTGTGTGGGGCAGGCGCCAGCCGCCACCCACGCGTCATGACGGGGCGCCCGCCTCTTACAGCTAGGCCCAGAATCAACCGATAGAAAAGCTACATAATTTTACCAGAATTGATTTATTATAGAAAACTTCATATGTGAAATTAAGAACTTTAACAATTTGGTTACTCAACCAAATTTTTCCCAGCCAAACAAGAAAGTAGACCTTGGGATTCCTGATCATTCCCCGGTCATGGAGGAAGTGCAATATAAATAGGCCTCAATAAGTAAGAAAATTGTTACAAAGCCACAGCATATCATCTGCATAGCCATTTGCTGTACAATAACAAGGCCAAACCTCACTAACTTAGTAAATTTTTCTAAAATATGGCCTAGTTGTTCTCAAAGTAGGTACACTGATCGTTTTCTTCATGGGTATCAAGTTAGGGACTAAAAATACTTAACTTACTTTCTCTTTTACATCATTACCTTATCAACTGTTAACTTTAAATCAGCGGATTATACTGGCTAAAGTTGACTATCATCAAATCAGAGCAATTCTGACTTGCCAAACATACCAGTGCACAGTTGCATTTGCCTGGGTTCACCCTGATCCATCAAAAGTCAACTTGAGCGGTAAAGACAGATATTCTGTGTGGACAACCCTTTAAAGCAGTATTAGCAGTTCAAACACCATAGCCTTACTGATTTACTGTTTTCTGTTAATTGGAGGCCCCATGTCTATTGCCATAGCCTTCTCTAGTAACAAGGCCGCGACGTTCGAACTGGCAACGCCACAATTCTCCCCATCTACGTCCGGCTTCACACACGCTAGGCTATGCTATCAATGGAGTATTGTTGTTTTCGCTACTCTGTATCAATGCATTAAAGATGATATGTAGATAATAAACTAGTGGATTTTAAGGTATAAAAAAGCAGACAATTAGAAACAAGGTAGCATATTTATTTAGTGAAAAATACAACATATTTTTCGAAAACTAAAAATACAAACAGAATGTGATTTTTCGTTTGTATTAATCTTATTGAGAGTGTGATCAATGTAGAAATGTCTGGAATTTGCATATTTCCTTCGTTTGATTTGATAGGCCCTAATTAAATAAATTCTTAATCCAATTACAAATGGAATTTTAGAGATGTCAACAATACATTTGTTAAAATAAAATAATTTTCAATTTGAAAGTAACATTATGTTTTAGCCTACCTGAGGTTCCAAGTCATAAGTCTCCTTAACTACGACAAAACTTTTAGTTTTCTTTTCTTGTTTGAAGGCCTACTGACTGAATCATTTATTTTCTTGGAATAAGCTTAGTTATTTAGCAAAACATTTGCCAATGTAGAAATGATCTCTGAAGCTAGGCCTTATTCATATGACTTTCCACATTCATGGCATTTGTTTATCAAATCGACAATCAGACTGGTGTCGGACTCAGATGCTTTAATTGGCAGATTGTTTAGTATCACAGTAGAAGAATCTAACAGAGGTCGCTTTTAAATGGGTCTTCTGTTGCGCCCAAGTGCTTGGTAGTTACAATTAAATCCAGCTACAATTAAATTACTAGTTACTAGTTATCCTAGTTACAGTTAAGTTAAATTAGGAGAGGACAGCAACAGTGCTGCTCTCTCGCAGCGTTAATGGTTAGGTATTTTTTTATAAGTCCTCGACATCAGCTGAGTGCAACATTAGAAGATACCTCTGTTTGATTCTCCTCTTTGGTAGTATATATTTTTGACAAATACTAGTTAGAAATATGTCTTCGTATGGCTCAGATATTAAAGTATTCATGATACCATTACGTGGATCACTCGCAAACTTGAAACAGTGGATATATCCTTCAGTTTTAATTGAGCTTTTGTAATTACTCTTACATCCAGGCACAACACATCTATCTGGCATACTGTAGTGTCAAGTTCAATGCTATTACTAATGATTTAAACTTGCAAAACTGCGAATAAGTAATTGAGCACGCGTCTTTACCATTCACTGCAATGCTACTGCGAGACCATGCCAAGGAGGTGCGACGTTGCCAGTTTTCGCTCGCCACGGCCTTGGTACTAGAGAAGGTTATGCTATTGCATACAATTAGGTCCCTTTCCATTGAGACATTCATGCATAAAGTGAGCTACTGAAACACTTAATTTTTTCATGCATCCTGAAGATGGATTTTTCCATTATTGTATGAAGATAACCTAACATCACGATTTATAAACTATGGCTAATCTAAACCAGTTATGAACGGTAAGTTTTATCATATATATGTTGTTAGTACACTGAGAATCTTTCTTAACCGGAGTAATACTCACTTCTTTCCCAATGACTGCAATGCAAACAGCCATAATTATAACGTTAATAGTTCAAGTTGCTGCATTTGTGTCCCGTCGTCTGCTTGATTCTGTTCCTGTCAAAATCGTCAAGTCAAGACATCTCAGCTGAGCTGACGCCGACGTTGGTTTTTTTTATAAAATGGGCCTGATTTCAAAACTGGTTTCACAAAGGGCATTTGTCAGTTAGTTAGTGAACAAGATAGTTGATAGTTGGTCGTTGTGACACTTGGTCGACGTATTAAAAATTAAATTAAATAGCTAAATAAAATCGTGAAACCACTTTGTCAACATGATATTTGTGGGTTCGTGGTTTAAAAAGTAAATAAATAATACTATTTTATTTTTGCAAAATTTTTAGCGAAAACACTCTTTGCTCACTGTGGCAATTTGTCGAACGTGAGTAGTGGTGGGAGAGGGGAAAGGCCGATGGGCGAGGCTTACGGCTGCAATTCGCTGTATGATGTCCAGAAATGGTCCAAAAACTTCCAAATGCAGAGAGTTCAGGTTCGTTACTTTTAACTAATTATTTTGATATAGCTATTTCATAATGCCCAGAGGCTACAAAACATCCATGTTTTTAGCTTATCAAATAAATATATTTGCTAGTTCATATCGTCCAGTTTTCATAACGTCCAGGATTCCAAACTCTAAGGTTGGTTCATTTAAAATACAGCATTAAAAGTAGTTGTTTCAAATCGTTCAGGTTATAGTTTGAAGGGGTCCCCCGTAAAACGTTCTAAACGACAAAATTTCAAAATCGAAGATATTCAGTGAAAAAGGTTCTCCAGGACATGAGCTACACCGTGGTATATTTTGTTTTGAAGATATTTGAGTTGGTAGCCCTCGTTTCGTCTGTCAAAGTTTGCGTGCTTTGCGAGACTGCACGGGCTTTCTGGGTAATAACGTTCTATTCGCCGAAAGATGGAATCCCCACCGGTCGTTGCGCTGTCACCCAAGGACCAAAATCGCGTAAATAAAAATAAAAGACGTGAAGTAAATATTGGAAAGTGGAAGGATAAGACCAGGATTGGATATAGAAAAGTTGGATTACCCTATGTTTCAAAAAATAAGAAGCCAAGGCCTGGAAATTGCCCCCAAAAGAGGTGGGTAGAATAACGTTTTAAGCACCACATGTGGATAACTTTTAGCAAAATGACGTATCACGTTTTATTAACAACATTATGTTTTTGTACTTTTACATCAATAAAATTGTTCTATATTTAGTTTTATTTTTGTATCTATTGGTATTCCTACTCTCCCTCATGTTTTCTTCCAAAGTAGAAGAGCAGTCCGTCAGAAAACGTTCCAAGCGCCTGTCATTTAGAACGTTATAACCCCTAAAAAAAACACGTAAAATGTTTTAAAATGCTTGATGGCAGGGACAAATTCAATATAATGCTACATTATGATGTTATAAATAGGGTGTTAAAAGATTATACATAAGGCATATATGGGACTTTTGCTTTTTTACAAAATGCTTCATGAATAACATTTTTTGAACCGTGAACTGTTTGGCTATTTCAGCTGCAGTTCTAACGGCTGTGTGCATATTTCAACAACTTCTCTATTTATCACTATGCTAAACATGTAGTCCCATTCCAAAAAAAGAAACCTTATAAATAGTTTAATAAATATCCATGCAGAGTATGTCTGATAGTGTACATTCATATGAAAAGATTAATGGCAAGCACACTACTAAAATGCTGAAACACTAAAAAAATGAATTATTCAAACAGTTTATTTCAAATTACAAGACTCTATGTTTTACCAGAGACATGCTTTGATACTGAACATTATTTCCATAAAGATTCCCAAATCATAAAAAATCTACGATCTTACAAACAATATTCCCCTTTCTAATTTCTTTCCTATAATAGCCTTCAGCAGTACTATGAATGAATGAATGAATACGTTTATTTATCCATAAATACACATTACAGAGAAAAAATTACTATTCTCTGCAAAAAGATGTGAAAACCTATCATTTCCTACACGGATAAATGTTATGTGCAAAGCACATAGTATCTTTGAACTACAGTAGATTTTAAAATACTGGGATATTTTCCCCAAATATGCACAATAGCATTTAAAGCACTCTCAAACCATGCAATAATATTCAATAATAAAGCTTTATCTCTCACTTTTTTAGTTCTAATGTTGTTTCTTAGAAGAAACAAGCAGATATACCCGCAACTTCACCTGCGTACATTGAACATACATTGAACGTACATTGAAGATCGTTACTCAGCTATCGATAAGGCAAAATATTGTAGTGATAGTTTGTGTTTTGAAATTGAAATCCCCATTACCTAAGCAAACCCTCCTAATATTCTAATTCTCCCTCTCTAATTCTAATTCTCTGTTTCTAGTGCATATACATATGCTCAAAATGAATTGTCTATACTGAGTTTTAAAGATTATATTTTGAGTATTTATTTATTTATTTTTAAGACGGACAACAAATTTTACCAAAGTGGGAAGTGGGAATACAAAATAGAGCTTCGGGCGGTTTGTACAATGCCAGTAACTCAAGTTGTATTCGACAAATATATAGTGAGTGGCTGTAATACATTTGTACACTTTATTCTTTTAGTACATTGGATTTCGTACCTTTACTATCCCCTGAAAATATTCTATAGGCCTCCCATCTGTAGTTTCAAAAACTGAAATGGCCGCCATTTTGAATTTTATTATACACTCTGGTTTAGCTGTATGAGAGAAAATATTAAAAAAAACCTTTCTCTGCTTGCATCTAGATCCTAAAAGGAATATTTGTGTCAAGTGTCATGGCCCAAAATCTTGTAGTTTTTGGGAAAGTAAGCATTGAAAGCTAAACATGGGTACCATTTTGAATTTCATAATATACCATACTCAAACCTTATGAAAGAAAGTATTCCAAAACCCTTTCTTAGTACGCATCTAGAGCTTGTAGAGAATATTTGTGCCAAGTTTTATGGCTCTACGCCTTGTAGTTTTTGAGAAACTGCGATCAGTCAGTCAGTCAATGGGTTTTGGCTTTTATATATATAGATAAGGGTAATTTATTTTTCTTAGCTAGGCTGATTAAAGAATCTGATGTTGCTACTTCAATAAATGCAATCCAAGATATTTGACACACTCCAACACATAAATACTAGAGCTTGAATAAATAATTGACAATATAAACAAGCTTGCTTAAGGAATACTCCATGAAATTAACATTTTATTCATCTCTTCTCTCATGGTTAGAGTAAATAAAACATTAGATGCTTCGTCTTTAATTAACAATTTATTACTAAGCGTACATTCTAAAATCTTATGTACTCCGTGCCAGATTTAAAAAGAGAGTGTCCGACCGGTCTAGGTAGGTCCGGACAGCCCTAATCCGCTGTTGTCACAACATCTATTGTTGTGAGGCCGGCCGGCGAGTTATTCCTTGAGTTATTCCTGGTATAAGGAATTTTCAAGCGGCCCGCAGTCAATGACTCAGGCGTGGGGGCTGCCCACCCCCGTCGCCAGCCGGCCTCACAACAATAGGTGTTGTGACAACAGCGGATTAGGGCTGTCCGGGCCTGCCTGGACCGGTCGGACACTCTTTTTAAATCTGGCACGGAGTATAAATCCCTATTCATTTGCAGTTTTAAAGATTCCCTATACTAACAGGCTAAGCAAACAAGTCTGATCTACATGCAAATATTGTTGAATACATTTTTAATTTGAAGCATGTCGTTAAGATACACCAGAAAAATAATAATACACCTAAAAATCCACCTTGAGATGTTCCATACTGCAATTCTAAATCTTCACTCAAAACTATTTAATGACACATACATTGGTCTAAATTTATAATAAGCAATCAAACAGTGGAGGCCGATTAAGAACGTTAACTTTATGGCTGGGTAAAATTAAAGTAGGATAAAGTCGTCTCAGTTGTTGAGTTTACTTTTTCAACGTCAGTCATCTGAAACTGTACGATGATGGTGAAGTACGTCGTCACGACACTCAACATCTGAAACAGTAACAAGAGACAATAAATATTTATCAAATATACACACACACCATTTCAGTTCTGCATACAATAAACAAAAGATCTGACAGCAAGTAAATAAAATATTGCAGAATAAGTTTCAACATAATTCAAAAGAGAACATATTTCCATCATTTAAGATAAGCGGGTGTCCCAAAATACAGGGACAGTTTTAAAATGTATTTCTCAGCCATTAAAGATGATGGAAATTGTTTTTGTTGTAAATAGGTATCCATTAGAAATGCCATTTAGGGATTGACTCGCTGGTAACCCAACTTTGCTATTGAGAATCTTTTTTTGTTATATTGCTAAGTACTGCAGTCTGATAGTAACCATTGGAACTATTTCAAAATAAAACATATGTTTGGATATAAACAAAAAAAACCTAGAGCACTCCTAAAATCATTGACATGGATCCTTTAAGCATGGTCCTACAAGTTATTGAAGCCCAACCACCCTAGTGCACATCATGAGATTCCAAAGCTTTGTCCCCAAGGTTATAAAAAAACTCCAACTTCTTATTGTTATAGAACTATGTAAAGATAAATGCACATCAATCAGTTTAATTAATTGGCAATTAATTGGTTTTAAAAACAACTGTAGTTTACAATCATGAGCCTAGCAGTAAAATAACAAGAGGATAACTTATAAAATTACAAAATTGGGCACGGGTATTTACCAATCGCGGAAGAGTTGCACAATTAGTGCAACTTGGTGAATTATGTGAATAAACCAACACCAACAGCAGGTAAACAAGTAAAGCCTGAGGCATGAATTTCGGGCGAATTAATAGAGTTACACAGAAAAAAATACATTGGTGAAATCAACAAAACCACATTTGTTAAGCGATTTTTACCAATTTATTTGCTAATACAACAAATAGTTATGTCGGAATTACCAAAACTATTTTGTTGGATTTACTAATATTACTTTGTTAAAAACACATTTGCTAAAAATACCAATGTGCATTGTATTTATAACAAAACACATTTGGTATTGTCAGCAAAATGTTCCATACATTTGCTATTTTAACACTAATTTTGTTTGCTATAATCACCAATGTTATGTTATTCCTACAAATTAAATTTGCTATCCCAGCCAATGTGTTTCAACCAAATGACATTGGTAAACCAAACAAAAACATTTGCAGGTTGCGTATATCTACAAATGCTTTTTGCTTGTTTTACCAATGTTTTTATTGTTAACAGATCTGTTTTTTTTCTGTGACCATTGTCTTCTAGCACAGACTAAATTCCTTTGTCTGTGCTTCTAGTTACCGTTGAGTCACCGATTAAACAACGGGAGTAGCTTTTGCAAAAGATTAATAGTCAACTCTTTTGTTCTGTCTAAAAAACCTACTTATAGGCCTAGTCCAAAGTCCAAAATATATGGGAAATTTTCCTCTTAATCAGTCAGAATTTCTGGAGTTCCCTTGTATGTTTTTACGCCTCTGGACTGCCTAAAAAATACAAGTTTACAGTTCTAATTTTACAAATTTTCTGGAGGGGAGCCGGACATGTGGCTCCGCTTCAGGGGCCCAGGATGTTTGTAGATTTTGGGCCCAGCTTGGCTCTCGGCCCCTGCTTTTGTTAACTATATGATTTTTGAGCATATTAAAAAAGAAGTTTGTGAAAGATGGCCCTTTTTATTTGCACAATTAGCGCTATGAGCATTGATTTTGTCTGATGCAAAACATGTTTCTCCTTAACTAACTTTGTACTTACAGAAAGAATAAGTGGAATTTCCAAAATAAAAAATCCACAAGCTGAGAACTCCACCTTGTGGAAAAATAGCAGACGACAGTATTGCTCTAACTGTGGAAACAGAGGCTCTGTGTTAGGTGAAATCATATGATGGTAATATAACTTTGATAGTCTTCAACCAGATTTTTCGGTTTGGAAGAAAAACAGTATATTTCAGAAAATTTTCATTAAAATAACAAATGAATATCAATTTTTCTCCTTCAACCAACTTTAAAAATTCTAGTTTAAATGGTTTTAATGAATTTTCTCTATAGGAAATAAGCTGTGACCGTAGCCCGAGACCATGATACATTTTCGTTTTGCAGCCCCCAGAAGCATAAAAAACACCATTTGTTCAAATTTATAGATACATATATATATATATATATTTGTCTGTTAGCTCGATTGCTGCCATAAAAATGGTCCGATCTTAAAGAAATGTGGTAGAGGCATGTGAAGTGGTAATCACTTGGACGAGTTTTTGTAAACCAGCCCGATCATACCACCGAAAGGGGGATAAATCCCCCAATAATGGGTTTTTTTTTAGTTTTTTACTTAGAAAAATTAAAATACGTAATCCAAATTTTTTATCATCTTTGAATTCAGCTTAAAAACATTTAGTACTTTGAATGATGTCTCTGTGTCCATTGGTTGCGGAGATATTGAAAGTGGTAAACACAGTCGGCCTACGTTGTCCCAATGTTACCTTACGGGATATGGGTAAAATTCTATATCTTGCTTACTTATCAATATATCTTAATAAAACTTGGTTTTGTGGCTTCATCTAGATGAGATATAATGTATATATTATCCTAAAACCCCCAATATTTTTATTTTTGTCGCAGCAAATCTGCTTAATTATTCCCCATGTTATCCTTATAGGAAATTTAAAAAAGATTCTTCATAACTTCCTGATCACCTTGATAAATCCTTTTTACTTGCATCATCTTCATCATTCCTTCATCTTGATAAAACTTGGTATATGGCTTGTTCTAGTTCAGATGTACTTAACTATTGGGTTAAAACTACCCAATCCTTACACACCTATAGCAGCAAACCTGCATACTCATTCCCCATGTTATTCTTATGGAAATTGGAAAAACATGTTATGACATGTTTTGCTGGCGGATAAGTCTTGCTCTTGCTATGTTGGACTGAAAATAATTCTTGCACATTTGAAATTCATTGAGTATGCAGGTCTTCTAAAACGAGGGTTATTTGTTTGTTTGATGGTTGTTAACACAGAAAACCCCACCCTTAGAGCCAGCTGATTTTAAAGTAATCAAGAAAAAACCAATAAAAGAAAATGTTACTGGATCCCTTAGGTGCGATGTTGCCATGTACTTGCGCCATGGCCTTGTCACTAGAGATTGATTTTTTATTTAGTTGATGGAGATATTTGTAAAAAAAAATCAAACCAAGTTAAAAATGGATTATTTAAGAAGTTTGTCTGATGTATGTATCCTTCTTGTGTTTGATTTATTTCTTTACCCTATCACCTTGAATATACTTCAGTCAGCTAAGCCTGCTATCCTCAAATAATCCTAACTAATATGACCTCTGATAATCCTAATATATCCTGATATGACTGATGATAATCCTAACTAATAAGTCCTATATCAATAATGATTTTACCCTAAAAAAGAATGTTTTTTTTCTATCACCAAGATTCCCTAAGGCTTTCAAAGCTACAAACCTTTAGATGAACTGCTCTTAATGTATACTATAATGTATCCTACATTTTTTTAATCAGCTAGACTCAATTTTTAGAAATTTTCTTATCTTTTGGATGACTTAACTTAAAACAAATAATAAGAATAAACAAAAATATTGACTGTATAAATTACCTCTTTAAATGAGTCTTCATGTATGTTTTTTTCCATGAGTTTGCTTAGAATAGCCACTGTTCTCTTAGCCTGGAAAATGTATAAATGTGATTATAATTTACCTCAGCAACAAGATTTGCCCAATGAGTAGATTATAAGCAAGACTTGTTTGATGAGAACTTCTATCCATGTATGTGTAAGAGTGAGTCGTTAAGAACAATAACTCATCACACTTAAGTGGTCTGATCTAAATGAAATTTGGTAGAGACATGTAAAGTAGTAATTATTCAGACAAGTTCAAAAACCAGCACGATCGTACCATTGTAAGAGAGGGAAAGTCCCCACAATGGGGACTACGTAGCATTGAGACAACTTTCTGTGTACATCAATAATTCATTAAAATTCCAAATATTAATCACTATTTCTTAACTTAACATATCTCCGCAAAACTTGGTATACATCTAGTTGAGACCTTCTGAATCATGACCTAAAACACCACATTTTGACAATATTGAGTCAGTATATACCTGCATGCTCAATTCCCAATGTTTTAACCTTATGGGAAATAAATAATTTTATATCTCACTTATTTCTCAACATAATAAAACGTGGCCTCATCAAGTTGAGAGTGTTGAAATCTATTGGATTACTAAAGCAAATCATGTACTACTAACTCCTCATGTTACCCTTATGAAAAATTTTAACATGCTCATTTCATGGAAATAGATTGACATTCCATAAAAAGGGGCTTAATCAATCATAATTTTGAAGTATTTGAAATTCATCGAGTATTCAGGTCTACTATCACAGGGGTAGCTAATATTTTTTAGCTGCGGCACTTTTTAATATTTTGCCGGGAACTTTCCAAAGCCCGGCCTTTATAGAACTATCAGACGGTGTCCTTTTGTAAATTGCCATTACTTCTTGCTTAGATATTCACTCATTGACATTTATGATTTATTTTGTTGTTTAGGCTGGTGTTTTAGTTTTGAAAGTTTTTAATTTGTTCTTTAATCTACTCTTATTTTATTAGCATTGCCATTGACATTGAATAAGACACAGGGCCAGTTTCTAATGTGGTCAGGATTTCAAATGACAACCTTCAGGATATGAAGAGCTGAGACTATCCAGCATAATTGAATGGTAATAAAGAGTTTTTCAAAACTGGTTTGTTAATACATCAGCTTATTGCCTCATTCATGCTGCAAAAACATATAGATGTGGATTGGTTCTACACACTACAATACCTCAGCGGCAGTCTGAGAGCAAGGTCTGACGAGCACATACAACATTACGAGGAAGGCGAATGTTCCGTTGACATGGTGCACGAGGACGGGCCAAGTGCGGTAGAAGGCCGGGAGCAGAAGGAGCTCCAGAGGACAATAGATGAGCTGCAGAAATATGAACACCACAACCCACAAGTTCTGGCAGCCGTAGGTATTGTTGATCTTCTCGGCTGCACAGCAGAGTTGTCTATGCAGCTCAAAAAGACTCTTTAAATCTAAGTCCGCCATTTGTGACACTAAAAATAATAAAGTTTGTTTTATTTTTGAAATGAGTAAGAATGAAGCTGCTTGTAACGACTACAATGAGATTAACACCAATGCATATATCTAGAGACTATCTAGAGAGTGATGGATTCAGTGAACCAAGTTTTTCCTTGAGATTTTCCAAAATAGCCCAGTCAAATTAGACTAATCAGCGGGAAAAAAAATGCTGTGTGGCTAAAAATTGGCACCAGTTTATTAGCCCCATCTGAGTTTTATATAAGAGTCCCCAAGGATACCCTTGAGGAAGTATTTTACAGGGTATTCGAGAACAGGAAGGTCTGGGTTTAATCTTGATATTTTCATAAACCTATTGCACATGATAATTTCAAAGATCTTATTAAAAGTAACATCTGGAATTGTTTTTTGTTAGAAGTGAGAATGGTATTCCAAATGAAAATTATAATGAAAGATATATTGCTGTAATTTGCGCCCGCATGAATGTTTACAAGTACTGATCGCCAACCCCGCAGTGGAATATTTATTACATTCATCGCTGTTTGAATAACTACACGAATGAGCGACAACATTATATCAGCCTCTGAAGTCATATTTTGGACATTAAAAGTGGGAATGAGTACTTTATAAGCTAGTTAAGACCATAATTTAGAAAGAAACTAGTTTCTCACTTCGTTGCACGACCTTTTCCCATTATCATCGTGGAGTAATATTAGTACGTATCTCTCCTGCAAGGGCGACACCAAATTGCCTTTAGCCTTCTCTTGAGAAATCAAGGAGCGCAACTATTTTTGTAAATCAGTTAAAGAAATGGCTTCTTAGTTTGAAAGAGGTGTTATTTTTGTTTTTAATCTTAAATAGATATAGGTAAGATTGGGTTTTGATAAGGGAACACTATGGTGAGCTGTGCTACTCAGGGACGAAGCATCGCATGCTGTGAGTTGTGTCAGCACCTTGGGAGGTGCCATAAGCCGCCTGGTAGCAATGTGTGGTGCACAGTTTAAAATATTTAAACCAAAGCTTAGTCAGTATTATTTATGGTTTTGCAAAATTTTCATGTATACATACCAGTTTTTGTTTAGTAAAATTGATGACACCGAAACATAAGACATTGATTTATTTTTATAATTAGTTTTTATCGGATTGTTATTTTTAATTGATAATTCAAAGTAAAGGAACCTTCAGTCATGTTAATACTGAAGTCAGAGGCCCAAGCTACATTTACTCCAAACATAATACACAGAATAATGTACAGATTTTTACATGTATTTTATTTTAGTTCAATCAATAGTATATTAAGATTAAGTATGTAAATTATCGATCTGCTGCAGTGTTTTTTATCTCAAGTCAACCTAACGGAAATGTATCGAAATTTGTAGACATTTATTTTCATTTTATTTGAAAGAGTGTCTCTAAATATTATTTTATATTACTTTCAATTTGTTTGAAAAATGTGCAAATTGAACGTGTAAACAATCTGTAATATTCATGGAGAAAATAAAACCTTCTTATTTTTAATCTATCATTTTGGTGGATACATAATTCAATTATCCATTTTTTAATGGAGGAAAATATCTGACACTCAGAACCACAAAGACCACGCGCTGGGAAACCACAAAGAAGTTTTTGTTCTGATTACATCCGTAACCTTGTAAACTTACCTTCAACACCTATACCGAAATCCTCGGTCTTACAGACCTCAGGGAAATTTCACTCCTTGATATTGACAACACTGCTGGACCGTTGGCGCTACCCCTCTCAATACCTTCGTCTCTCCCCTTCTCCTTGACCTTCACTCAGTTTATTTTTTTCAGTTGGAGTGGTTCTTCCATACTCGACTTCACGATTTTCAATTACATCCCGGTCTCAGAGACCACGGGTTTTGGTTACCGTTAGTCCGTTGTCCATTGTTTCTTATGCAGGAGTCTTACAGACCGTAGGTTTGGTTACTGATTATTTATTTGCTGTCCATTGTTTTATATGGGAGTCTCACAGACCGAGGGTTTCGGGTAACATTTCACAGTCAGGGTTTCTGTATAGGTGTTAATAAGTCACATGCCATATCCTCATACCTAGTACAAGTTTTCTTTATTCAAATCATGTCTTTAAATATCTAAGAAATATTTTAAGAGATGCCATGTGACATTTTATTTTAAAACTAGGTTTAAAAGAATTGAAATTTAGGAACTAGAACAAAAAAATTGTAAGTTGTTTACAAATTCCAAATAATACCATTCCTTTTATAAAAATCATGATGACAGCATTTTAGCGAATTTCCCCTATATGGAAGAAGCTATTACCCTAGGTCTCATGGTAAGACCTAAGCCCGAGACCATGATAACTTTTAGTTTTGGGGCCACCAGAAGCAAAAAACACCATTGGTTTGAATTTTTAGATATATATATATATATATATATATATATATATACCAAAATTCGATTAATTTTATTTTTCTATGTAAAAACCGGCCGCTATCGTGCTAGCAGACACACACACACACACACACACACACATACATTTATATATATAAATATATATATATATGTCTGTGTGTGTGTGTGTGTGTGTGTGTGTGTGTGTGTGTGTGTGTGTGTGTGTGTGTGTGGCCGGTTTTTACATAGAAAAATCAAATTTATCGAATTTTGGTTAGCACCATCAAATTCATCTAAAAAAACAAACAATTTAGTACCTTGAACCAATGCTCTATGTCCATTGGTTATCGAGATATTGAAAGTGGTAAACACAGTACGTTGTCCCAATGTTAACCTTATGGGAATAAGTAAAATTGTATATCTCGCTTATTTCTCAACATATCTTAACAAAACTTGGTTTGTGGTTTCCTCTAGATGAGATCTAATGTAAATTAGGCTAAAATCCCCGATATTTCCATTTTCATGGCAGCAAACCTGCATACTCATTCTTCATGTTCACCTTATGGGTAATAAAAGGTTGTGTAGTTTGCTCATCTCTCAACATATCCTGATAAGAACTGGCATGGGGCTTCATACAGTTAATATCTACTTGATTATGGCTTAAAATGCCCAAATCATCAGATTCCTGGGGCAGCAAGCCTGCGTACTCTCTTTCCCAATGTTAACCTTATGAGAGGTAAATAAAATTGGATAGCTTTCTTATTCCTCAACATCTCTTGATAAAACAAGTTATGTGGCTCCATAAAGTCTAGATATATTGGATCGTAGCCTATGATACGTCATTTTGAAATTTTTGTGGCAGCAAACCTGCATTTTTCCATACTCATCTTATGGAGAATAATTTATTTTTGAATAGCAATTGTAGGCATTTGGCAAATCTCAGGATGAGGGAAAAGAGCTCAAATTAAATGTTTTAATGTCAGGGACTCAGGAAAAGTACTGTAATTTCTTAAAGTTTGCTAGAAAACAAAAAAATAACATAAAATAACTGCCATTTAAGTAGCATTGGAACACAGTCTAGGAAAAAATACAGTCTCGTCACTTGCCATATGTTGTAATGCATTTCGTTGTCCGCAGGGCGACACTAGCATTCCATGCGGCACGCAAGCACAGTTACTAACCCCACCTGTTTACAATTGTACTCATGTGCCAGCCACCAGGATCGCATAGGGAGGACACTTTTTCATCTGAGACTGTATTTGTTGTTAGATAGTGATATTTGATGAGCTGCATTGTCAAATTTTTAGGATTTCGTCAATTTTTAACTCGTTTAAATTACTTTAAAAAACCTCACGTGATGAAATATAATAGCACTGCGATTATGGCGCAAAAATAGACATGCCAACAACTGTTGCAAAGGAGATAAACGTTATATAGTGTAAAATTTAGTACTGCTCGGGTGACGAAAATCCCCAAACCAGGGACGTCAGTTTCCCGTCTAAGCTATTCACTCTCAGAGACAATGCACGCATTATTACACACGAACCATGCACGAAACATTTATGGAAAAAGTTTATTAAATTTCATTTGAAACTTAAAAAAAAAATATAAAATCATATAAGCATTTACAGACTATGTTTACTATTTTAGTTAGGAATGCGGTTTCCAAAAAATTGACTTTCGTACCCAGCAAATTTTAAGCAATTTGTTAAAATATAACAGCCTCATTGCCTTTAGTTAAAAGTTATGATTTAAAGTCAATCAGCAAGTTTTTAAGACTTAGAACATTAATTAAGCTACAATTTGGCAGGTATTGTTTGAACGTTGCTGTTGTCCTCCTAAAACGTAATTAACTTAAAGTGCAAAAACGTTCAAAATATATCTGCCCCGTATTAATTATGAATAAAATATTTTACAGAAAAATACCTTAAGATTGAAATGGATACTGAGGGATACAAACAAATTAAGTAGCCTACTTTGCTACATTATGATAGGTGTTTTATGTGTAACTTTGAGGAGATTATCTTTTGCCGTATTACAAGGTAAAATCTTTATATAAATATATACTTCATCACCAAAGTGGAAATACAGTCTTAAATGACAACTATAGTTTATTTATAAACTTATGATCGGTAAAATATTAGAGAAAGTTAGAGAGAGAGAAATAATTACATTTATTTCGAAAGTAATAAAACGATTAGGAATCAAAATTAAGGCCAAGAGAAAATAGCCGTATTCTGATTAGACTGCACGATTGTACATTATTGTTTTCAAGACATTCAGCGAACTGATTCTTCAATCACAGAGCGTTACTTTTTTAGTGTTTGAATAATGAACAATTGAGAAATTTAAAAAAATGGTGACAGTTTGCTGCAGATGGCATATAAGAGTTCGGTTTACTGTATACCTCCTGGCACACTTCACACTTAAGCATTAACGTAAATTAATTATTCAATTCGGTAACAGAATTTCAAAAGAGTAAACCGATTGCTTAAAAAAGATTCAAAAAGATTGCTTCATTTTTATTTTCTTATTAGGTGTATTGATTTTTTCTTGTTCAATTTTTTTCATCTTTATTACTCTCAACTTCGTGGTTTCTTTGTTTTCAGAACATTTGGCTTCTGTCGTTGTCGTCTGGTCGATCGTTGGTTGTTTAAATAAAGTAGGAATAGCATTCCAAATTAATTTATTTCTTTGGTCGCTCATAAATTGGGAGTGTTCGAAATGTAGTGCACAAAACTTTATGTTATTGAGGTTATTGTTTAGAAGTGAAATGTCTTTACCGACCAAGTCTAATCGTCCACTGTTAAGTACCCATTGCTCGGCTCGCTGGATGTCTTTCGGAATCCTAGAAATAGACACACTTGGAGATTTCTTTTTAAAATTTTTGCAATTGTGTGCTGAACACAATTCCCCTCTTGAACACAATTCCTTGATCAAACTGTTGTCCAATTAAAATATAATTACTTTTTGATTTAAAACAATTTTATATACGTTAAAATGTAAACAAAGTGTATATTGTGTTGTCAAAACTATGATGTAAACAAAATTTCGACACACAGTTAGACATCACCTGATTGTTTCTTGAAAAATTGTTTTTTGCTACCATGATTGCATAGGGAGTGCACGTTTTTCTTTTGAGTGACGGGACTATTACGTTTTTTTGGAAGGTGGTTAATGACACATCATAAGATTTTCTTGTGAATAGATTAATTGTGCTTGCGTGCCACCAGGGTTGCGTAGGGGGGACACTTTTTGCACCCAATTGTCGAGACTGTATTTTTTCCTAGACTGTGATTGGAATCTAAAACGTCTGCTTTGTTTACATTAAAACATGTGAGCTGATATTAGATTCAAAGCCATATGGTGGATACAGACATACGGCACAGAGAAGAGATATGACAGAGGATGCATCTAATGTCCCCCTAACCCCCATGCCGTAGAGTGAGCGTGGGGGTTAGGGGGGCGCCCGGAAGTCTATTGTTTCCCTATTGCTTGACTTCCTGTGTGTCGCGCAGTTGTGACGACCCACCCCAAAAACTGTATTTTGTGGTTAGCTCCTTAAATTAGGACACCACATATTATGGTTAATGGTTTGTTGAAGGTAATAATCCTTCATGCATGAAAGGATTGCCAGCTCTAGTTTATTGATAGTTTTTTTTTTTTTTTTTTTTTGTATGTATTGTCCTCCCTTCACATCCCAGGACGCTAGACCTAGCCCGGAACCGTTTTACACATTACTTCAGGCTGGGTCTAGTGGGTCACGGCATTATCACATAGCGAAAATGCCATTGGTGATTGGCGGGATAGTGGGCCCAGGGACTAACATTGGGTCTCTTGGACAATTGTACAGAAAGTTATTAAAATAAAATCGAGAACGCAGTAAGGCACTCATGTGGGAATGATGATGCTGATTGTCAGCATGGTTCATGGGTCAAGCTGCGTCAGCGGGTCGTTGCCGCTAAGCCTAGAAACAGTCAGTCAGAGAGTTGACTCGAGTGCGTGTGCGTTGTCCACAGCGCACCTTTAATTAGGCCTTTAATTAGTAATTTGAAGTTTGTATTTAAAATTATAAATGTTTAATGCTCATTTGTTAGTTTGAAGTTGAACCGTTGCATTGTTTTAATAAAGTTAGATTTTTGTAACCACAAGCGTATTATTTGAGCTCCCAACCGGCAAATAATGCGTAAATATCTCGGCTACTGGCACACAGTTACCCGAAACACTGCTGCCATATGACTGCGTACTCTGCTTATTTCTTCTCTGTGTATACGGCTTATTTAAAGGTTTATAACTAAATATTTCAAATAAATGTACTATAACTAATACAGATTTTTACTAATGATATTTATGAAATTTTTACACAAACTTAAACAGCTGGTCATTTCCCCATATGATTAAATTGGAAAAGCCAGCTGTTTTGAAGTCTTGAACGGTGCATTTTCATGCCATGTATAGGTTCTAATTTTTTTATAGCCTTTTGCTCCTAAAAGCCACTAGTAGGAGAGTATTTTTGCACGCCTCCTTTTGAACGTAAATTTATTTTACTTGAACCGAGACTTCATTTAAATTATTTATTTATGCACTTGAAATTCGCTGAATATGCAGGACTGCTGCAATGGTGTATTTGGAATTTAAAACATTTAAATGAATTTAGAAAATTGAGTTTTAGTTTTAACTGAACTGTTCCCTTTAACAGATCTTTTTAATGATATACTCAAAGTGCTACAGGTTTTAAGAAAATGTCAAGATTCAACCCCAAAACCTCAAATTCAGGGACTTCAGGTCCCCTTGATTCCTTGAATTCCTTCTTGAGCGTACACCCCAACCATTAGGACTTTTAGTAAAACGTTCAAATGGGTCTAACAAACATCTGTGCCAATTCCCAGCTAACCGGAATTTTTGCCCTTGATTGAACCCTATCTTTTTAATTTGACAGGGTCTCTGACATTAATAACATCTCTCTTGTTTCTGCTCTGCTATGTTAGATGTATTTTTTAATATTACAACATACTGAGATGGTTTTAATAATTTCAAGGGATATAAATTTATTTGTTTAATTTAGATTTGAACTACAACTTACCTGATAATAAACCATTGTCTAAGGGAATAGTTGGCACAGTAGATTTTTTAGCATAGTTTCGCTCGAAAATGTCTGGTAGAATAGCATTCAAATTACAAAAGCTATCATTAATATCAGAAACAATTTCTAAGAACTCGACAACTAGACAAGTAAAGATGAATTTTATGTAATCGTTGATAAACATAATTTTCATTGTATATTCAGCTCTAAGTAAATATACAACTGAGACAAGGGAGTATGCAACATAAGCTAAAATTAAATAAGATACTGGTCGCTTTCTGGCAGTTCGAGGGCCTCCTCCAATAACCATACATAAATTGGAAACTTCTTTGAAAATTTCAATTTTGTTTCTGACTTGAAAGATACATGGTATTGGAATAGTGTGCACTACATAAAGATTAGTAATTGCTGTGAGCATAACAGTTTGAGTGTATGGGATGCTACCTATATCAGCACCTTCATTATTTCTTATAGCCTGAGCATATATAGAGTAAACAAAAAAGACCACATGAAGAAGAGTAACTAATATCATGCCTTTAGAAATTTTGAAATCAATCCTATTTCTTTTTTGAGTTTTTATGACAGTAACTGGCACAAATGCTAAAGCTCGGATCAAAAAGAACAACGGATTAGAAAAGAATGCCATGGTAAACTCGTACCAGTATGTGGAATATAATGGTATGGTCTATATTATTTGGCATCTAAGGAACTACCACTTAATAATTCATTAATGTTTTCTAATTGCTATAAAACCGTTTTGTTGCTTTTACTACTCTCTTGTATTCCTATTTCCATTTGATTGATTGACTCCCTTATCAACTATTTATGATGTTTGATTTCTGTAATTATTTGGCTTAGGACTAGCTTTTACTTTAAAGCATTGGTTTTCAACATGGGGTTTGTGGAGAGATGAATGGGGATTCACAACATATAAAATGGCCAATACATGAAGAATGTTAACAAAAAAAACTAAAATGCAACATGTAATGTACATAAAATAACTTTGAAAAATTAAATATTAACCAGGGAACCAATGCGCAAATTGTGCATATTAATGTTTTCTGTTTATAAGAAACTCATCAAAAATTCGATAAAATTGTGTGACTTTCAACTCAAGGTTAAATAACATAATAATAATAAATAAAACCATTTTTATTTTGGAGCATTTTTCATAGTGACATGTTTTTCAAAACAACTCAAGTCAAAGCTACTAATTAAATATACAATTAATTAGTACAACTACTATTTAATTAACTACAACTACTAATTAATTAATACTTTTTTCATTCATTCATACAACAAAACAAATATAACATTTTTATAAGTAAACAAGGACATTATTGCATATTTGTCCACTTATAAGTCATCCTGTAACTTTTTCTTAGAATTCCTCAGACTTAAACACACAAAGACAATTTCTAAGTATGCAACCCTTGCATAATTCAATAGCCACATGAAACAAACAAAGTATCGGCATGTTTGTGTTGGGAGCACATCATTTGTCCCAGGTTTCAAATGTCCCAGGCTGTTAAAAAATTAAAAATATTAAGTAAATCAAATGTCCCAGGTGTCAAATGTCCCAGGTTGGTTTAAATAATTATTAAAAGTTTGTCAAATCATTTGTCCCAGGTTTCAAATGTCCCAGGTCTTTAAAATATTACACAAATTAATATAAAATCAAATGTCCCAGGTGTCAAATGTCCCAGGTTTGTTAAATTAAATAATAAATATAAGTTACATCATTTGTCCCAGGTTTCAAATGTCCCAGGTGTATTATTTTTAATAAAAACGCATCGCGTCAAATGTCCCAGGTGTCAAATGTCCCAGGTATCAACGGCGCCAAAAGTCTGCGCAGCGCCGCGAACGCTTGTACAGTCCGCACAAGCAGCGTCTAGTGACTCTGGCTGTGGCGGCCGCGCCGCGCCGCGCGCTGATATCTTCTTTGTTTACACCGTCCTGAAGTTTAATTAAAAAATATAACTTGGTCAAACCTAATATATTATTAATCTGCATTAATTGGCGAACATAACTATGTAAATATCGTTTATTACAATTATATGAATAAATTTTAATAACAACAATTTAAAAGGATTATAATTTTTTTGTAATGAAAAAGTTAGTCGGCTACTACTTTTTTTGTTTTTTGGTCAGGTTTGTTTCGTCTGTGAGAAAGTTGTAGCTATTGAAATGAGCTATGCACTTTGCATTTAACATTTTTTCCTAGCTGGTATAGTTTCCTCATAAAATTAGGTTGAACAGCGGTGAAGTTCAAACTCGAGCGCCCATCGTTTCGCTGGTGGTTGCACTACATTACAACTCAAAGTAACCGTTTGAATATTTAAATGGTTGTTTATGCAACAAGTTTATAATTTTGAGCACAAAAATTTTTATACTTATGAATTCCAAATCCAACTACTTACAATTCTGTATATTCCTTAATATTGAAGTAAGTTATATAAGCTTCAAATGTCTTACGATATGTTTATCGAATTATATGATTGATATTCGATCAGAAATTATTATGTGGGTGAATTAAAAAACATGTGTATTTGTTTTGAATAGTATTAAAGTAAAAAATATTAGAACATTAAAATAAGGATGAACAATTTCATGATTTAATATATTTTTTAATACTGTTTTTGTTAAAGATAAATTTGTATTTGGAAACCCAATACATTTCCAACTGCATTATGTTCATAATTGTATAAATGCTCACCTTTGTTGAGCTGTATGACATTTTTATTTTTATGTATGGCATTAAAGTGGTTTATAGTCATTATAAATTAATTAATTTAATTTAACAGCATTTTAATACTAAGTTGAATTCCATAGTAAAAAATAACTGACTGGCTAGGATTTTTACTCATAAGGTATTAGCATACATGTAGATAGATAAATTTACTATTAATACCTGCTTAAAAACACTTATAATGCAAAAATAAATTAAAAAAGTCATGGAATACAATAAAATTAGACTAAAAAGATCTACAAGAAAATGCAGCGCGGAGAATCGCGCGAAGCCGATGATAGAGAACAACACGACGCGGGCGGTCTAGGCTACTTCTTGTGCGGACTGTACAAGCGTTCGCGGCGCTTCACGGCGGCAGAGTCACTTTTGGCGCCGTTGATACCTGGGACATTTGACACCTGGGACATTTGACGCGATGCGTTTTCATGAAAAATAAGGCACCTGGGACATTTGAAACCTGGGACAAATGATGTAACTTATATTTATTATTTAATTTAACAAACCTGGGACATTTGACACCTGGGACATTTGATTTTATATTAATTAATGTAATATTTTAAAGACCTGGGACATTTGAAACCTGGGACAAATGATTTGACAAACTTTTAATAATTATTTAAACCAACCTGGGACATTTGACACCTGGGACATTTGATTTACTTAATATTTTTAATTTTTTAACGACCTGGGACATTTGAAACCTGGGACAAATGAAACGCACCCTTTGTGTTTCTTGCCGATACTCTGTGCAAGATCTGAAAATTTAGCATCAATATTTAAACCATTTCGATTGCAGGTCTTTACAATAAAGTTAATGCTACAATTACCAATAAAGTAGCCCATTTAAAAGATCAATATCTGGGGGCTGAGCTTCGCTCGGGGGAAAGCAGTAACATTTTCAAATATACATGTTCATATTGCTCCCCACAATGACAATTATAGATTTGTAATTTGATTTACTGAGGTTTAAGTTTTGTTCAGTTATTGAATTTATTCGGTCCTTGTTATCTAGCAGCGGTGATAAGCGGTGGTGCCTGGCGGACTCACAGCGCACACGAGGCATCTCCAGCGTGTCGTCCTGCCTAGTGCAGAGGAACACACCTAAGAGCGGATTTTCAGCCTCTTTATCTCCGATACTCTGGCCTCCCCTCCATCGGAACTTTACGGGCAAGACAAGCAGTACGAAGAAAGCATAAGTCAGCCATAGGCAATAAGCCTAGGGATTTCCGCTCGAGTAACACATGATCGTACCTCCTCAACCCGCAAATGTACCTGACACACATATTTTGGACTCTCTGCAATCTATTCATGTCACCCAGTGATATGAGATTTCTATATACCGGAAAACAATATTCAAATACAGAGAGTACCGAAGCCAGGACAAGGCAAAACTTTGTAGGAGGGGGAACAAGTGTCGCTGCCTGTATAAAATTCTCAGCCAGGCTACAGCTCTCTAACAAGCCATGCTCACATGACCAGAGAAAGAAAGCTTGGAATCAAGCTTGAATCACGCTACAGCAAATTCAACCACGAAGATGAACTTAAAAATAAATACCCCCGTTGCAGCAGACCTGCATACTCAGCGAATTTCAAATACAAAAAAAAATATTTCAATCCAACATAGCGAGAATTGACATGTTTTTGTAATCTCCATAAGAATAACATGGGGAATGAGTATGCAGCTTTGCTGCAACAGGTATGTTAAAAATGGTTGGTTTTACTTCAATATTTAATAGATCTTAACTAGAAGAAGCCATACACCAAGTTTTATTAAGATATATTAAGAAATAAGGAAGGTAGAATTGTTTTTATTTCTCATAAGGATAACATCGGGAATGAGTATGGAGGTTTGCTGCCACAAAAAAGGAAGTATCGGGGATTTTAGACTATTAAACATTCTAATGAATGTTAAAAGTACAATAAAGAAATTACAAACATCAAACAAAACACTCAGCACCTTCACCATTTTTTTTTTGTATCTATCTCATCTAGATGAAGCCACAAACCAAGTTTTATTAAGATATGTCGAGAAATAAGCGAGATACAGAATTTTACTTATTCCCCATAATGTTAACATTGGGACAACGTACTGTGTTTACCACTTTCAATATCTCTGTAACCATTAGACATAGAGCAATGATTCAAAATACTAAATTTTTTTTGAGCTGAATTCAATGGTGCCAACAAAAATGAGATAATTTATATTTTTGCAAATAAAAAACTCAAAAAACCCATTTTTGGAGGGGTTTATCCCCCTTTACCCCCCTTCCCGGTGGTCCGATCAGGCTGGTTTACGAACTCGTCCAATTGATTACCACTTTACATGTCTGTACCAAATTTCATCAAGATCGGTCCATATTTACGGCCTCTATCGTGCTGACAGACACATACATATATATATAGATAGATAGATAGATAGATAGATATACAGGGTGAGTCTCTACTGACTACATTAATTTTAACAGTTGATTCTACTTATTAATTGGAACACAAAAATGTATATAACCCCTTATCTGACTTTAACCGTTTAGCTGTAATGGCGTATTTTGTGATTTTTTTAAATTACACGACTTGGTACTATTAGTTCGACGGTAAAAACCAAACCAATGTATGTATGACATAGAAATTAATATCATTTGAAAGAGAATTAAAGTTCCTTCAAATTAAACATAGTACCCAAGTAATAAATCTTTATAAAACGTTTATGAAATAACATTAAAGTTAAAAATTGTTGTTTTCAGAATTTTTCCTTTAAACTTCAAGGCTCAATTAAACCAGTTAAATTTGCCGTTTTCTTATGTCCAATTACATAAAAAACTTCCTTATTTATTTATGTTTAAAATTATGTATAAATATTAAGGGGTCATAAGGGGAAAAATTTGAGAATTTCATAAAAATGTTGTCAAGGTACATTATTACGATTGGCATCATCATTCGGTATTGGCTCTTAACACCAAATTTATCACTGTATTTGTCTCCAATTTCTTTACCAGCTGAATTTGTTGACTAAATCAGCTGACTGGGAATTACAACAGTAATAATCAGCTGATTTTTTTATTGTTTTATTGTAAAACTGTTTATTCATGTTCTTTTCAATTGTGCACTCCATGTAAAACGTAACTGATGCCGTTAATGATAGATATCATTGTTGTTTCGAGTAGTCATGTCGCTTACCAATGAAAAATAGGTGGACATTATGTGGTTTACGGGTTCTGTGACTATAATACAGCGGAAAGCCGTCGCGATTGCCGTCGCCGCTATCCAAACAGAAGGCCTCTGAATGAACTTACCTTTGTTAACGTTCATCGCTGTTCCTGGTACATGGATCTTCTAATCATGTAAGGTTTAAATTAAACGTCTGGGTCGGAGTCATTGGAAACTGGCTCATAAGACCTTATGTAGACCTTCGAACAGCCTTAAATGGCATTCAGTACCTGGACTTTCTTGCTGAAACATTACCATCGCTCCTTGAAGACTCGGATTTTTGTCAGCTGATTATCTTCCAAGGACATCAGTGATACTTTTGACATGTGGATCGGAAGATGATGAACAATCGCTTGGTCTTCGTGGTCTCCAGACCTCATACCCTTGACTACTAAGTTTAGTTTTTCGCATACCAGTTTGAAATGTAGAAGAGTTGAGGAACAGGATTTTGAAAGCTTATGAAATTCTACTTAATGAACTGAACTTGAAGGCTACCGTGAGGGAATTCAGGAATAGGTTTCGCATGTGTATCAGGGTACACGGTGACACTTTCAAAATCTCATAAAATTATAAAATCGGTTGATAGATGAGATACCAAGTATGAGTAAAACACATGATAAATTATGTATTTATTTTTCATATAACATCTGCTGATCACAATTATCGGAATCCCCAATCAGCTAATTTAGTTAACAGATTCAGCTTTTAAACAAAATACAGATTTACAATAATTTATTTAGTTTAGAACCAGTGCGATGAATCACAATAATGTACATTAACAACATTCTCCTGAGTAAAAACCAGCATTTTTACACTTACGACCACCGCATTCATTCAAAAGCCTTCTGTTTGGATAGCGGCGACGCGACGGTAATCGTGACGGCTTCCCGCTGCATTATGGTCACAGAACCCGTAAACCACATAATGTCCACCTATTTTTCATTGGTAAATGACATGATAACATAAAACAACAATGATATCCATCATTAACGGCATCAGTTACGTTATACATGGAGTGCACAATTGAAAAGAACATGAATAAACAGTTTTACAATAAAACAATAAAAAAATCAGCTGATTATTACTATTGTAATTCCCAGTCAGCTGATTTAGTCAACAGATTCAGCTGGTAAAGAAATTGGAGACAAATACAGTGATAAATTTGGTGTTAAGAGCCAATACCGAATGATGATGCCAATCGTAATAATGTACCTTGACAACATTTTTATGAAATTCTCAAATTTTTCCCCTTTTGACCCCTTAATATTTATACATAATTTTAAACATAAATAAATAAGGAAGTTTTTTATGTAATTGGACATAAGAAAACGGCAAATTTAACTGGTTTAATTGAGCCTTGAAGTTTAAAGGAAAAATTCTGAAAACAACAATTTTTAACTTTAATGTTATTTCATAAACGTTTTATAAAGATTTATTACTTGGGTACTATGTTTAATGTGAAGGAAATTTAATTCTCTTTCAAATGATATTAATTTCTATGTCATACATACATTGGTTGGTTTTTACCGTCGAACTAATAGTACCAAGTCGTGTAATTTAAAAAAATCACAAAATACGCCATTACAGCTAAACGGTTAAAGTCAGATAAGGGGTTATATACATTTTTGTGTTCCATTTAATAAGTAGAATCAACTGTTAAAATTAATGTAGTCAGTAGAGACTCACCCTGTTTAAAAATTCGAACGAATGGTGTTTTTTCTTCTGGTGGCCCCAAAACGAAAAGTTATCATGGTCTCTGACTTAGGTCTTGCCATGAGACCTACGGTAATAGCTTCTTCCCTATAAGGGAAATTCGCTAAAACTACACCTATGTGTAAAATTTTATTAAAATCGTTAGAGCTGTTTTCGAGATAGGATTTATATATATACAAGAATTGCTCATTTAAAGTAATAGGACTTCATTATAATTTTTTAAATTTCATTTTAAAAGATTTTAAAACCAATTTTGACTTACAGCGTTCAATTGTGGGGATCAGCCAGTGACTCAAATATTGAAATAATCCAGCGTTACCACTCAAAACTGTTAAGGAAACTAGTTAATGCTCCCTGGTTCGTGTTCAACCACGCCCTACACCATGATTTGAAAATTCCAACTGCAAAGAAGAAATCACAAAATTCAGCTCAAAATACATTTTAAAATTATAAAATCATCCAAAATATCTGCCTTTAAATTTACTAGACAACTCAGACGCAGTGTACAGACAAAAAAGACACACCATTTTGGACCTGCCAACAAGATTTAATGTCTGAAAAAAGAGTTTAGTGTTAATAATGATTAACCCATTTCTGCCCACTGTCGACATTTGTAGACACTGACTTTACAAATTTTTATCACGGATACAATTTAGCATTTAAAACAAAGAGTATTTTATTTTTATTTATTGGTATCCCTGCTAAGCAGCTACAGTGTTTGCCACCATTTTGTAGTATACGTGTGAGTAGGAAATTTGAGATTAAGAACCTCTGCAAGACAAACCATGTCATATTTTGAATCCTAAGAGTTATTACTATTAATATTTTAATTTTTTATTGAATATACAATTGTTTAGATATATTTAGGAACTACTACAATAAATACAATTGTAGCTTAGTTTATTTTTTTACAAGAACATAGTTTTATTCCTTTGCAAAAACTGGTGTCGGACAAATGTCGACAGTGGTCACGAGCGGTCACAGGTCCATTATTGTCAGAGGCTATGTTATTTATTATCATTCGCTATGTAGTATGGAGTTACACAGCAAAAACACCATAGATCGACCTACAGCAGGACGTCTGAGCTCAAAAGAGCTCCAGTTGTGTACCAGCTGACGTCCGTTATAGCGGAAAACACTTCTTGGACGCTGTGGAGAAGCAAGTCTGATGTACCGATGTACCCATTGTGGAAAGGCTTCAAGAAAAATCTGCGGTACATGTCGAGTTGGTTGCCATGTTCTGTGTAACAAAAAATTTTACTCGCTGTGACCCATTGTGAAAACTCTGCACATATTTTTGGGTCAAAATACTACGGAACCTTTACGGGAATTCATGGAAGAGACTTTTATTATGGTTTTATTTTAGATTTGTTTAAAATATTTTATATTCCAGCAATTATTTTTGAAAGTTGCTGATATCTTATCACATTTATCAAATGTTTTACTTATTGGCTGTTTTGACTGCATTTTTATGGTCTAATTTACTATCAAGTTTTACTATCGACTTGTATAACTAAAAACACTGTGTAGTATACATTTTTTACTATTACATAAAAATGTTCCCATTGTAGTTGATTGTAACTTACCTCATTTTTAGGTAATGTCCTTTTACCTGACTTTTTATTGCGGTATTTACTATATCTTTACACCTAAACTTGTGAAACCTATGTGTTTCCTACCAATATATACTTTTTGTTTTTGTGTGTTTTTTCATTTCTTTTGTTTAGTTTGTCATTTTAAATATTTAGAAGTATAATAGGTCATATTTATGTTAACAATTACAAACCTGATGACGCTCGCTGTTAGCTGTTTCGTCACTTACACACTGTACCCGTTCATGCCCACTATCGACATATGTCGACATGCCATAATTTATATAAAAATGAGTATAAAAAATTAAAAACAATCAAAATCTGTGTTTTTGTACCATTAACAACAAAATACTAAGCAGAAAACGAAATCCAAGAAAAAAAATTAATTTGGGCATTAATGGGTTAACCACTTATTCAAGACTTCAAGCCATTTTTTGTTTATCTTACTCAATTTTCACTTATTATTCAAATCCATATTGAGTAGATTGTAAAATAAAATATGCTACAAAAAAAAGCTGTTTTGAATCTTGTTTACAGTTTCAAGTGGTCTATTTTTGTTTACAATCTTACTTCAGTTAAGGCGGGTTGACACGGTCCGAGTAGTGTCCGATTATTCTTGGACCGAGTTAAATCGAACGATGCCCGCGCATCACTCGGACGCTACTCGGATCGCAACAACGATGCATCCGAGTAGCTCGTATGTATAAACAACTCGGTCAGAGTTAGTCGGATGGAGATATTCTCTCGGATATGAATTTTGATTTGAAAGGATTTAACATTGGATACGTTTAACAATTCAATACGAGTGCACTAGCTGTCAAAACAATTCAATCCGAGTTTTTAGCTGGCTAACAAGCTCGGCCCGAGTAGACTTGGACCGATTAAGCCCTACAACTCGGACCGAGTAAAAATCAAGCTCGGTCCGAGATTAATCGAACACTACTCGGACCGTGTCAACCCGCCTTTAAAAATCCATCTGAAGGTAAGCAGCTGTGAAATTGCTATCTCATTTTAAACCAATATAATGCAAGCTGGTCAGTACTGGAGCATTGAAAGCACCCTCTAGAAATAAATAAGTCAATGGCTAAGGGTTCGAAGCCTTAAAATAAATTACATACCTTTTTAATCACTAAAAAAAGCGCCAGTGCGCTTGATCATAAGCTTTAAAATGACACCTCAACGTAAAAAATCGATCAGTAGGACAGGTGAAAAAGGGATGTAACAGAGAAAACTCTGAATTTATTAAGTATATAGACAGTGGCAAATCAGAGCAGCAGCAAGATCAAGTTTTTTCTTGTTAATGATTTCAGTTTTTAACATATACAATGACTGATTGTAGTACCACTGCGGTGCCAGCAGCTTGTGAAACTGAGACGAATCCATCTTGCCAACTCTCCTTTGAATAGCCACCCCTCACTTTTAAACCCTAGATCAATTCTGAATTGAGCTGGGTCATGAATATAATACCCCCGTCGCAGCAAACCTACGTACTCAGCGAATTTCCAAAAAAAGATAAACAAAAAATAAACAATTCTCATAAAAAATGATAAATTTACATATTAAATAAAATGCCATTGTTTGTTTTCCATCGCCTACGTCAAAAATATTAATACAGTAAATAAGTTTAATTCAAAAATATATATCTCTTTTAAATAAATGGGCTATATTATAATTTTTTTAGTTGAAAATACTACTCTTAAAAATACTTTTGATAAACTCATAAAAAATACTCTGCAGGTTTCATTTAAACAGAGTTTCATTGTACAACATTCTACTGCCCTGATTCTAAAATACGTGGCAAAAAAACGTTACGTGGCAAATTAAAGTGGAAACACCTTGGAGACGAATGGACTTAAGAGCAATGATTCAAAATACTAAATTGTTTGTTTTTTCCAAGCTGAATCCGATGATGAAAACAATAATTTGATTACTTTAATTTTTCAATTTGAAAAAGCCAAAAAACCCATTTTTGGGGGGTAAAAGCAGCCTTTACCCCACTTTGAATGTGTCATCTGGCCAGTTTACGAACTCGTCCAAGAGAACCTAGTTTTACATGTGTGTACTAAATTTTGTTCCGATCAGACGATTTTTACGAGAGTTATTGTGCCTAGAGACACTCAAGCACAAAAAAAAATAGAAATTCTTTTCCCCATATAAGCCCATCTTAAATTTTGAAACAAATCGTTATTTTTTCAGGTAAAAATGCATTTCCGGAATAAACTTACTTTATATCCAGAAAGTAGACCTAAAAAGCTATCAAGTGATATAAAATTAATATGATTGCTGAGGTTACCCTGAACAGATAATTTTGTCCATTCTGTTAAAACGACGGTAATAGCTTATTTCTAAGGAAATTCACTAAAAATATGACCATCTTAGCCTAATTTAGGTTTTGTATCCTTCCAGATTTCAGAATGGGTCTTGTCATCATATACTTACTCTAAAATGGCAAATCACTATCACTGAGTCAGGGCGAAACCTAGTGAAGGCAAGTGTGTACTTATTGTAAATAAAAATTCTGATATTGCAACTGATTAACTTCTGAGTAAATTTTGCTGGATCTTATTAGATCATAATTTCTTAAGTTTTTAAATAACTATACAACAATATTTTTAGCGATACTCTTATGGGAATCTGAGCTGTTGACATGACGTGCACCAATGGCTCTGGTGCATGGCACCATAATTAATTTTAGTTTTTATAAAATAGCATAGTTTTTTGCTCCAAATGCAAAAACACCACCTCTTTAAAACCTCATTAAACCCAGGTCCGGATTTACGAATTTGCCACCCATGGGCCTAATTCCTATATGCTCATAAGATCAATGCACCTGCTTTATGGGCATAATCCTATATGCTCATAAGATCAATGTTTGTCTGCTTGCATGCAAAGGGTATTTACGCTATAAAAAACAACAAATATTCTCAAATACGGCTCCAACGATTTTGATATATATTTCATAGTTTTAAGGGCTTAAGATTCCAAACAAAATGACACCACCATATCTGCTTTTGGACATATCTGTAAAAATGCAGGTTCAGAAGTTATGGGAATTATTTTAATGTAAACAAATTCAAATTTTTCTAATTTGCTTAAAATTATAAAATTAACTAAAATATACTTGCAACTATTAAATTTGTTTTGAACAACCAGGCATGTCACTCAGAAAAGTATCGGCATAAGTCTGTTCGAGGCTACCATACCTCCTTAACAAAATTGGAGTCTCATCTAAATCCTATATGCTCATAAGATCAATGTTTGTCTGCTTGCACAATCATTTCAAAAACGCCTTAAAGGATTTCCTTTAAAGACCGGAAATAACTAATTTCTAACTCAAAAACAAGGTTGGCTCAAAAAAGGTTGGCTTTAGAAATTCTAGCGAATGTAAGACAACTATCCTTCTATTCTAACAAGGGGAGTGCAAGAACTCAGGTATCGAGTTTTTTTCGAGCCGAGTTTACACTTCTCGACTTGATATGAATTTCTAAAAATACTTCAAGTTCGAGCCGAGTAGTTACTACTGCCGTTTACCTGAAATCAGCATGCCGATTGGGATTGGGTTTTGTGGTAGTTTTTCTCACCCATCTTTGGCTGACATCAGTAAAAAATCCTATGATTTAATTTAATAATGTTATTAATCAATAAATAATAAAAAGTTACTATCAATAAATTTATACCACTTTTTTCCTTTCTATAATTTGAAGTTATATCTTGTTCCTTCTCTTTGTCAGTAAGCATGTAAGCTGATAGTTTAAGCAATAACTGAGTTTTAGGCTTTATGAGGGCATGTATTTAAGCAGATGACCTGAGTTTTAAATATTATATTTGAATACACATGAAGTCAAATCATGTTCAAATGATTTTAAGTAAAAAGTTGTCTTAATTCAGTTGATATCCATTGACATACTTTCTCTTAACTAGGAGCATCTCTAAGTTGAATAGCATTACAGTTTAAAGTTATTCTTGAATTAATCAGAATTTTTTTACATGATGATTATATCCTAGTAGTAGGAAAAATACTGTCTTGTTACTAAAAAAACTCACCTCGAAAAAAGCTCGAAACTCGAGCAAGTATTTCAAACTCGACTTGACTTCAAAAATCACTATTCGCAAACCCCTAATTCAAACCATAAATAAATCAAAGGAAAATCCTGCCACTCTTATATACTCGTATCCTATATACGTCTATCAATATAGCAGGAAGTGGTTTGCTGGATAAATAAGGCAATACATACATAGTACACAATTTATTGCATCATATATACGCAGCTAACACAGTTATACATTAGGTACAGTCTAATATGTCCAATAATTTTCAATAAATATTTACTTCGCTGTCTAACAAGAACTGAAAACAGTAGTTGCCTGCAGATGTGTGAGTGTATTATGTCAAAACAAAAATTTTCCTTGCTGTCGAAACGAGATTAGAGAAATCGAACAAAAGCAACAGTGGCAGAAAGCGGTCAGAAAATGGAAGGCACTTTTTCTAGTTTGCTTGAACACAATCAGCCGAGACCTAGGAATAATGGACATGAAAAAGTCGAAATTCAATTTACAATAAAACATACCCGTTAATAGGCACTAGTTGATGAATGCTGACATTGCTTTTCTCATATCCATCGGGCTAGGGGTAATTTACAAGAAGAATAATAAAAATTTTGATGGAAAGAAATCCGATAAAGCTACAAAATCGAGTATTTCAATTCAAGGCCACTGCTTTGATAATTTGAATTTTTCTAACGAATAGGAAACTTTTTGTCCAACGATGGCATACACCCTCGATTCCTCGAAACAGTTTTTGAACTAAAAGAGAGAAACTCTATAGTGACTAGACTAACTGGCATTTACAGGGCAAACTACAGGGCCGAACAAACACCACTGACACGGATTGCGGCTACACCACGCGTCAGCTGCCGGCTGCAATGGCTACAACAGCCCAGCCCAGCAGCCGGCAGGGGAGGCATGGTTTGAATCTATACAATGTGCTGTTTCTACGATGGAATGTTGTAAGGGAAATACTGTACTGTCGATACGGCATGTTGAATACAGAAAATCATATCATAGAACAACGAGTTTAACAGAATACAATGATCGTGCAAGTATTGACGGTATTGGAGACACGTTTTCATGTTCTCTATCAGTGAGATTCTGTCCAAGGAAGCATTTTTTCCCTAATTCTAACACATCTGTACATTCTCACTCTTATTTATATATGTACACATTCATTCTCCGGTCGGACAGTTGGAGCTAATAAAATCTAGAAACATAATTAAAAACAACACTATGCAACAAATCGGACCGTTCGAGGAGGTAAATAAATTATGTAGTATAAAGCATGCTTCTTTAATCACTCCACTTAAAGGGTTAGAGGCAGTTGAAAATAATACTATGCTTATTTTAACATGCTATGATGCCCATAGGATAGTGAAAAATAACTGTAATAACAAATTAAACTCAAAAGTACATAAAACAAAAATAATACAAAAGAATCGTATTACAAAAAATAACTAATCTAAGTTATTAACAAAAAATACGACTTTCAAAAGAAACTGAGAATACTATAGTTGACATAAAAAGTAGTGTTTTGGCCAAAAGAATCACAAAATCACTTAAGAAATATCTTAATCCGCATTTGTCATACATATTAAAAACAATAATATTCTTAATCGAACGACGATAATTATTTACACATTGACCTCTCACACATTAACTATAGTTTACTATTTACACAATAACAAGAATCTCCTTTAGCGTCCCAAGTGACACAGAGAGACTAAACATATTTTGGTATAAAACTAGCTTTAATAAATAAAACTTATAAACTCCTTAATTACTTAAATACATCGAATAAATAAACCGTACAAACGTACTGCCCAACAGAAAAAAACTTCGGTTAAGTTGATTAAAGTCATCGATTAAGGTATACACGACGAGCGATTCACCCGGTAAGTTCCAGATAATATACAAGACAATAAAACCAGTAAATCAAACATCCTTTTTTTGCTTTCATGGATATGTATACGTTTAAAACTGTATATAAACATATTATCTTACATCATACAAACTGTTTTAGAGTAGTGAATTTAAATACAATAAATAAGGAATAAGAGCCTTATTGTAACAAACGAGGGGAAAGCGGGAGATCACGGAATGTCTACTCGCGTTGGTCGACCTGCAGACACAGCGGCTGCTGCTCCTTGGGCGGCTGGGCGGGGGGCGACTTGACCAGGTCCTCCATGTCGCCCTGGAACAGCGACTCCGGGCGGGGCTGCGCGGGGAACTCCTGCTTGGCGGGGAATGCCATTCCGCTCACACCAATCCCGACCTGCAACACCCTCTCGTCAACAACACTAGAAACTTTCATCGTTGTTTTTACTATTGCCATTCGTTATTATGGAATCAAGCTTAAATCTTTGAATACTTTGAATCTTTGAACTCTCTGTTTCACAATGACAAGTCGTTTCCAGTAAATAAATCATTTCCAAGGAAACCTCGTCAGTCCGGACATGTGGTAGTCTAGATTCCTCTGTTCAGCCACCATTATTAAGTTTTAATACGCATCCAGGTTAGAGCATTTTCAGTTGAGAACTTGGGATGTATATTTGAACTTGAGGCGTGTATTTGTGAGTTTATGTGCTTATGAATATGTCACATAAATGTTTAATTGGTGAATTTTTCTTGAGCTAAGGCCTAGTACACTGCCAGACAGGGCCGTATTCCCCTAACAGCGTACATGGCGGCCGCCGGGGGCCTTGTGTGTTAAAGGGAGCCCCATCGGGTGTAAAAGGGGGCCCCAGGACAACTAATAGTGGGTGAAAAGTGCTGGGGACTGGTAAACCCCGTAAAAGCTCCCCACTTTTGCCGGTAAGGTAGGGGCCTGATTTTAAACTCTGCTCGGGGCCTCCGGGGCCCTAAATACTGCCCTGCAATCAGAGCCATTTATTGTCCCTGTTGTGAGAAAATGAACAATGTATAAGCAAATTTCAACGAACTTCAACAGTATATTTGTACAAATGACAATGGAAGTTATAAACTAGCTAGAAAATATCAACATCCTAGGCTCCTACGACTTCACGCATCAGCTGTAATAACCTGATAACGTCCATTCCATGCCAAAAGCTTCGGGCGTACATGCTTCCCAAGGCTCAATATATAATGTGCCAAGTGTTATTTGTTGTAATTTCAATAGTTTTTACCCCATATTTGATTGTGGGGTAAAAACCATATTTATTTGTCTGGGGTTAGTTTGTGGTATTTTGTTCATATTTCTCTGTCTGTCAAACATTTCATAGTATGAATACATTTAGTAATCAAACAACCGGATTAACAACTGTATTGCTCACTCGTAAATGAATTTCATTTACTGAAAAAATGAAATTAAAATGTAAATGAATGAGTCGATGTACTAAAAAACTTGAGATGAATTCTAAACAAGACCGTAATTTTTCTTTATTACAGCTGCTAATTCAAATTACGCTAAATTGAGTGAATTGTGTTTAACTTGATATTTTTTCTTTCATGAGAAAAACATGGAAACTCTCATATCCCATGGAGCAAAACTTGAGAAGAAAATAAACTATATTTGGAACAATCTGAGGAAACCCCCTTTCTTTGACGTATTTTCTGTCGAAATTGGACCACAAAAACAAATGAAAGTGTCAAGTATGCTTGAAATGTAAGCTCACAAAATAGCATTAGGGAATTTTGCGGACATTTGCCATCACTGATGCTGATCAGTCAGTTTTAAAATATGTATAAAATTAAATCAAATAACACAATCTCATATATATCTGCAATAAGCAATTCAAACAAATCAACTTATTTTTTAAAACAAAACAAAGGAACTGAAAGTAAAAATTAATTTTGTTCTGTTAAACAAAGAATAGTATTTATATACTGTTGATTTAAATAATTCCATTATTTTATAGTCATCCATTCTTTCCTCGACTGTATTTTGTTAAACTGAACAATGCAAAATATGTTGTAATAAAAAGAAGGACAAAACACCTCACTAATGATATAATTTAGTTATTGAAGGAAGAGACCCAGCAATTGGAACACAATGCTTGTATATTTGCTCAATTGACAAGGCCACGGGCTTAGTTCATACTTATTGTTAACTATTTCAACCAATTGTCTCTAGTTATAATATTTAGAGACACTTGTCCAATTAAAGGGTCCATTTATCAATGGACTCTGTCTAAGTTGGCTCCACTGGGATTATATTGCGCAACTTGGGAGCATAGGAATAGGTTATGCAAACCAACTTTTTGTTTCATAGTAGAACATAAACGAACCTTAAATATTCTACTTACCACCCGAAAAACAACTATTTCAATTACCTTAGTTTTATATTTAAAATAATGTTTTATGTTTTAAATAATTCATTTGTTTTTTCTCAGAAAATTTCATAAAAAACTAATTTTATCTGGTTTAATACTCAACATCCCACAAAATAACTACCATCTCTAGCTGGTATTCATATCACCAATTCATTGATATTCATACTGCCAATGAAAACCCACCAAAATATTAATATTCCTGAGAAAAACAATATTTATTTATATTTATAACAATATTTATCTTAGTTATTTCAAAATAACTAAGAAAAGTGGGATGTGGATGTTCCAAATAACAATTTTAAGGTGACTATTGACTATTTTAAGGTGCCAATTTTCAATTGACTATTGAAAATAAACCAAAGAAAAAAGTACTTTGCAAAAATTGTTGGTTTAATATGCAATAAAGAAGGAACCACAAAGACAAGGTTGATTAATATATTTCTTCTTGTCTTACACTGAACGTTATCTGATGTTTAAGAAAACTCAGTCATACTTAAGTCATTATTTTAATATATGATGTTCTCCTTGAGTAAATGCCAAAAACAGTGGAAAAATGAGCACCCAAGAGATTTAGAACAATAAAAAAAGATCCAATTTATAAATCTTAATATCAAATATTAATTCATGAGTAAAAAGTGGATTTGTTGGCAACAAATTTATTAAGTTGTTAGGACAATACAACTAAACAGATGAACATTGAGAGATGAAATAGGCAGTCCAAAAACCACACTATTCACTATTCAACTTTAGTAAGATCATCTTCATCATAACACTGACAGCTTTCACTCACAAAGCATCAATAAGGTAGGACAGAAAGGGTACAGGAGATCAACAACTTTCATTATAAATGAATGTCTACAAGGAACCAAACATCTACTGGGCCACAACAGCGACATGCAGGTTAGTGCGGGATTTTGCTTACTTTGACTTTGGGCGTGTCAGGGGGTTGCGGTCTCTTGACCAGTTCATCAATGTCATCTTGGAAAAGATGTCCGGCTCGCATGCTGTTCATACTCTCGCTGGCACGTCCCATGTTCATGTTGTTCATGTTTTCATTCGCTCGTCCCATATTCATACTGCCGATGTTCTCTGACGCTCTCGACATGTTCATGTTCTCATTCTGAGGCATGCTCATGTTTTCTGTTGCTCGAGCCATGTTCATGTTTTCTGCTGCCGCTCGTGCCATGTTCATATTCTCTGATCGCTGCATGTTCATGGTTTCCGTTGCTCGGGACATGTTCATGCTTTCTCTGGGCCTAGCCATGTTCATATCGGCTGTTCGAGCCAGATTCATATTGTTGAGGTTCTCGTTTGTGCGAGCCATGTTCATGCTGTTGAGACCGTCATTCGCTCTTGACATACTCATGGACTCAGCTGCTGCTCGTACCATGTTCATGTTTTCTGTGGTGCGAGCCATGTTCATGTTATTCATGCCTTCGTTGACACGAGCCATGTCCAAATTGTTCATGGTTTCGCTGACAATAGGAGCCTTGTATCCCATCTCGAGACCACTCTGACACACCACCATCGATTAATATCAGGTTCAAAGTCAAAGTACACATGTTGAAAATGGTTCAAAACACTTGCAAATGGTTGTAACACTTCAAAACAGAAACTGTAAATTTGCTAATAGAAAGGCTGTGGTGACTATCACTGAACATTACAAATAATTATGTTGTATTACATTTTGTGTGAATATAAATTTATACTCTTTTATTAACCTATTATTAACCCAGTCTAACTTGAAAGCATGAGAAAATATTTACTTCCAAACAATAATTTACAACCTAATACAAGAGATGCACTGTTAAAGTACTTTGACTACTTTAAAGGTGGGTTGAATACCATTCTTTGGAACATTAAGATTCTAG
The DNA here is from genome assembly GCA_035578135.1 of Flexamia atlantica. Lineage (NCBI taxonomy): Eukaryota > Metazoa > Arthropoda > Insecta > Hemiptera > Cicadellidae > Flexamia > Flexamia atlantica. The sequence continues at coordinate 35,243,181 of JAQJVK010000008.1, read as the reverse complement.
GCAGAGTAAGAATTATGCTTTGGTTAAACCATAACACAGGCAGGGGATGTGACAGTTAAGTGTCACATGATGCTGCCACATCCCGGGAGTTCTGCTATCACTCACGTCTGCCAATCAATTTTAACCAAGCTCAAAAGCCACTTAACTAAGGAAATGACTCGTTTCAGCAACTATTATTTTTCAGAAAAAAATATTCAAGCAATGAATCAAAATATCTTTCCTTATTGCCTGGGAAAATATTTCTTAAATGTTTTTTAATATAGCAAAAACGCATTGTAACAAATGTGAATTAACATAAGACAAGAAGCGCTACTATAAAACATTTACATTACTTGATAATCATATACATTGCTCTCCAATACCAATACTTAGGAATTTAATTAAATTCAGTTTTAAATGCAGAACTTTCCTTAATCTGTTTCCTTGTTCTGTTTTCTATTACAATAACATGACTTCCAGGAAAAAGTTTTTTTACTTGCTCTTTTACAATGAACAAGAAAACAATGTAACACAACAAGAAAACAATGTTCATTTTTCCATACATATCAAAAAAAGGGTAGGACTAATCATTTTTCCATCAAACATGTGATATAATGTAATGTAAAATCTCACAAACACGCATCGTATTTTGATTTTTTAATATTTTGTTAGCATCCCTTAGAGTACATTAAATTTATGTTTGCAACACGGAAAACCCTATGAGTACTACGGAGCAACACAGGAGTAGTACTCAAAAAACTACAACATTTAGGAATCTTTTTTGGTTTTAGTAAAAAAAAACCACTAAAGGAAGGAATTTTACTATACCAAACCAATTATGGAGCTAAAGTGGGCAAAAAATGCCACTTAATGTTAATGTTAATGGGAGTAAAGCCAAATTAACATGAACATTGTCCTCAATCACAGACATTTAATGGTACACTCACCCAATATATAGATATTTATCATAAAACCCCACCTTTTTATTATCAATTTTTTATCTACTTTAGCTCCATAAATGGAGCTTTTTGGTTTAGTAAAATGTGTTTCTTATGAGTTTTTTTTAATAAAAAAATATACCTTGGGTTTTGATAGTTTTTTTTAGTACCGTGGGAGTAGTACAGAATTTTCAGAGTTACAAGCTTGCATATAAATTACTCTAAAGGATGCTAACAGAATATAAAAAATCAGAATATGATACATGTTTGTAAGGTTTGTTTTTATGTTTAAATTGACTGGCCTAATCTGTTTCATGGAATAAAACTATAATTTTTTCAATAATACTCACTTTGACTTTAGGAGTATCAGCAGGATTTGGCCTCTTCACAAGATCCTCGATTTCATCTTGAAACAAATGTTCGGCTCGGGCAATGTTTTCATACTTCATATGTTTGTAGCCCATTCCCAGTCCGACCTGAAAGTTCATGACAACACTGAGTTTTTACAAAAGTTACAAAAAGTAGTTTACTTTCAAACAAAAACATTTTATTTTTATGTGAGTTGATTATATTCCAAGTAAACTGAATATTTCAATAAATATTCACCTGGTTATGACAGCCATCATAACCTGGTCATAACCTAAGTCACCTGGTTATGCAAAATTTCAAGTTAAACTTGTACACTCCAAAAATGTTATGATTTTACCTTTAATAATTCTTACTTTATCCTTGGAAAGTATTTAATGAAACTTACACTTTCAAATTCTAACAAACACCCAAATAGCATACAAAAATTGAAATTCTACTCTTAAAAAAAAAAAATTGTCTTTATGTTACAAGAATGACTACATGTTCGAGTACAATTGAATCATTATTTTCAATCGATAATGCCTCTTCAACGACTTAGGATTTGTTCAGTAAAGGGAGAGTGCTTAACTAGCTCAACTAAAATAGAAACTCTCGTTCTTTGAATGAAGCCCCCTATAAGGAGGAATTTATAGTTTCTTGTTTGTATAATCTTTTATGTGTTAAAGCCCTATTTTAACCAACTTCAAAATTGTTCCAGTTAAACTAGCTGAATAATGGCAAATCCTTTTCAACCAAAGGCTTTCCACAAAGATAACAAATCAGCCTTAAAACACCAAGCAGCACGGTGGTAGCTTAGAGGAAAGCTCTTGCCCTGTGTGTCAAACGTCGCTGGTTCGATCCCAGCGGCAGGTGACTCCTGTTCCATCATGAGCGGTCACCTCTGGCTGGCCTGTGTCTACCGCTACAATACCTCGCTGTCTTTAGCTCATCGCACAGGCTTATTGGCCCAAGGCAACGGGCAGTTGACGTTTTTTTAAAAAAGAAAAAGAATATCTCTCACCTCGAGGTTGTTGTTGGCGGCGTTGAGCGGGCTGCTGCGCGGGGAGCTGTCGACGGGCGAGGGGAGCGGCGAGTGGACGCCGAGCCCGGTGCCGTTGCCGTAGTGCGCTGCCAGGAAGCTGAAGTTGGGGTCGGCGCCGTGGTGCGCGGCTGCCAGCATCTGCTGCCGCAGGTTCTGTGCGACGGCCAGCACAGCCGAGGCGGCGGACGACGGGGACACCACGTCACTACACGGCGTCGACGCGTACATCGACTGCTGCTCCTGCTGCTGCTGTTGCTGTACAGAGAACAACGGAGGTCAGCGACTGTACCTTGTGGTTGGGTTTGTTAGTTAGTATTGAGGCGGCAGACGACGGCGACACCACGTCGCTACACAGCGTCGACGCATACATCGACTGCTGCTCCTGCTGCTGCTGTTGCTGTACAGAAAACAACAGAGGTCAGAGACTGTACCTTGTGCTTGGGTTTGTCAGAATTGTAAAACTGTTGGTCAAATGTGAGAATAGTCGGTTGATTCAGTAAACCCAAATTACTATTAGACTCTTTTTTAAAACAGAGATTTATATTTAATGTGACACCCTTTCCCATTATCCAAAATCATTCATAACTCATCAAAGACAATTTGTGGTTAATCATTTTTCATTTTCAGATATGTTTGAGTAAGACTTAATCAATTTGTCAAAATATAATTAGCCTCATCAATGTGCTTGTGTTTTGTTGTTTCTATCAAAACAAACGGATCCTTTTTTTTCTTTTATTAAGCTAGTCATAAAAAAAATCAGTTTTCAAAAAAATCTGCTTATTATCTGGGCCTTTTTACCACATATTCCTTGATATGTTACCTTTGGAACCCAGTTATATTTTCAAAAGTAAAACTTGTATTCAAGCTGCCATCTTGGGAAATGGTGGCCAAAAATGAGTTTTTTGGCTATATCTTTGTTTATTAAGTTTTATAAAGAAAATCCTGCTACGCTATTATTGAAAACTATTAATTACATTCTCAGGAAGAGGTTTGTAACTTTGTTTTATACTGTATTTTTAAGATGTCGACCATGAATTGAACAACTTGATTAGACTAAAACAAAAAGACACATGGATGGCTCATCTAATATAAAACAGGAAAATTATGAATTTTTACATTATTAATGAAAACTATTAATTACACTCTCAGGAAGAGGGAGTACTGACGAAGCAGGGAGCAAATGCTAGATGATCACCACTTGTATTCTGTAGTGTAACTTTTAACAATTTATCATACTTTTTTATACTGACTTTACTTGAAATGGCGACTTACCCAGGTAGGTATTTCAAGCCAAGTATGATTGAGAAATGAGTGAAGGACGGCGTAATCATACAAGAATAAATAAAAACAGGAACATGCTCTGTCAAGGACTCAATCACACTAAGTCAAATACAAATTCTTATTCAATCTAAAAGAGATATTGCTGTGTCAAATAGTTATAGAGTATCTCTTTAGAACGGTATTAACAGTAAACTTTTCAGACAAATAAAGCTATACACAGTCGACTTTTGAAAACTCGAGCCTTAAACACTCTAAATTTGTTTCACCTCTATATTTCTAATTTGGCTCAAGTTATCTATGTAAATTTAACTTGAAGAAACATCGTAGTCTTATAGCTTTTCGAGTTAGCGAGAGCTAACCGTATTTAAAATTGAAAATCAACAGACCCGCTTGTTCTCGAGGCTGGCCTGCTGCTGCAGCTGGTTGAGCGGGGAGACGACCTGGAGCCGCGGGTACCCGAGGTTCATCGGGTCCTCCTTGATGTGCTGCGGGTCGCGGAACACGACGGCGCGGATCACGCCCTGGATGTGCGCCTCGGGCCAGATACCGAGCAGGATCCGCTGTGGCCGTCCGCGCCCCTTCGGCCTCAGGTCTGCCAACAACACCCCTGCGTGAGCGTCACAATACACCTATTGGTATTTTACTTTTGATACAATGTGACATATTGGGTGTTTCAGAAAGAATAATTGAGTTGTACAGTTTGGATCTTGTTTCTTAGGTACAATAGATTTCACTGAGGAAGATCGTAACCATGTTCTTTCATATATCACAAATGGAAAGTACTAAATTTAATTACTGTGTCCATTAGACACCTTAGAAAATTTGAAGGTGATCCAAAGGTCAGTTAAATTTGATGCTCTAACTGCAATAATGGAGCAATAGACAGACAACTGCAATAATGGAGCATTTGAAGGTAAAGGGACTAAATACACAAAATAAACCGCCTCAATTGTTCTTTTGTTTAATAGTAAGATTTACATTTCAATTTGAATATATTAATATTGAAAAGCCTTGAAGCTCAAAAATTATTCTTGAAACACCCAATATGTTTTATCTGAGAAACAAATTAAAATATTACAACATAGAATAAATAAATATTGTATATTATTACTTTGCACTGAACCAATTCAATTATGTAAACTAACAATTATCTGACAGCGTATCTATTTTTTACTTCATTGCCACTATTAAGACAACTCAAAAAATTGTTGAAGCCTCTACACTGAAAATATGTTACCTAATTGTTTCAATTATTTGTATTTATTGATTGCAATTTAACATGAGGGAAGTCACGTGGCTAAAAAATAAAACAAAACATGAACCAGAATTATTCCCAACAATTTTTCATAAATCTTGAAAATTAAGGCAGCGACCGTGGAGGTCCAAGATATTAATCCAAGGGATTGCTGGCTGTGTAATCATTTCCAATAAGTAAGCCATTACATGGGCCGAGACTTGTAATGACAGTCAAACGGCCATATAAATGTCTCTGGTCGGTGAGTCAGCCCACGGGAATGTCCCTGGGGAGTGGACTGATCACTGCACCAGATGGCCACTCACACATCAAACTGTTTTATGATTTTAGTGTCACTCGATACATCTGTTAAATGCTGTGACATATCTTCAATTTTACTCATCGGTGTTTGTTTGGTTTTGATTAACAACAATTGATTGGATTTTTCTCTGGTTGGAAAGCAAAATAAATTAAGTGAAACCGTTTAAATGAATTTTTTAAATAAAATGATTAAAATTCAGATTTTTTTAACATTCACACCCAGAAAACATTATGAAACTTTTTTTAAGTTTCTCTGTGTTCATTGGGAAAGAGAATAAGTTCTGGCTTTTAAATAAATGAGACAGACAGAAACTTTTTCCCCCACCTGCTATGTTTTAGACATTTCTTACTTCTTGTTATGAGTAAGCAAAATGATACTTTGTCTCCCAGTGAGGGTAAAGTGATTACTTTGCCTCCAAGCAAGAATAAAGTAAACCCATAAGAATAACATTAAAATTAATAAATCCAGTGCCTTCAAATTTCTATGCAGAAATGCAAATATGTTGTAGCTCAATGAAAGCAGGTGCTAATAGCTGATTAGAGGTATTGGCCTACAGTGGAAACGAAAGAGAATGCTCGGATTGTGACAATTGAAGTTTTGAGTTATGTTAATGCAATAAAATACCAAAGGATCATCTTGTGTTTACCAAACAGTGTTTTTGTGTCAATACAATAGTTAATTATTTTATTGTTTTATTTGTATGTCGGCAAGCACGGGTGTGAACATTTTCACTCGTGAGACAATCTCCTACTTTAATACCTAAACAAACCAATAATTAATTTGAACATTTGTTTTGACTTCTTATGTAACGTAACAGTGAAATATGAGTGGTACAAAAGGGACCACTCATAACCAAAAGTATGTTTAGTTATACAGGGTTGGGCAAAAGTCTGTAATATATAAAATAACTTTTATATTATTTTGCAGAAAGTGATGAAACTTTACAGTTGTGTATCTAGTACAAATAGGAATATTTTGGCGTATTTTCTCAGTTTTTCGCACATGAGGGGATGGGCCACGCTGGAAGTTTTGAAATTCTTAAATGTAAGCATACCTCGAGTTATACCTCATTCAAAGGTCTTAATTAGTAGATCACAACAGCGCAAACCGCGTCTCAAAAGGTTGATCCAACCAGAAGTTACAGCTCCTCAAATATTTTAATGTTGGCCATTTAACTCAAGGTTCAAGTCAGGGTAAAAAGTCTAATTACTAATAAAGCACTCCGTACGATGTAGTTTAGTTTTAAATACATGTATTTCCCATTGTTAAGGATAATTTGACATATTAAAAAAAATTAGCCATGACCAGGGGGCGGCCCGTGATGGAAGTCCAAAAATTCTTAAGGGTAAGCATACCTTCAGTTATACCTCATTTTAAAGGTCTTAATTAGTAGATCATAACAGCGCAAACCGCGTTCAAAAGGTTGATCCAATCAGAAGTTACAGCTCCTCAAAGATTTTAATCTTAGATTTGATTTTAGCCTTGCTTTAATGGCCAACATTAAAATCTTTGAGGAGCTGTAACTTCTGATTGGATCAACCTTTTGAGGCGCAGTTTGCGCTGTTGTGATCTACTAGTTAAGACCTTTAAAATGAGGTGTAACTCGAGGTATGCTTACATTTAAGAATTTCAAGACTTCCAGCGTGGGCCGTCCTCTCATCGTGAGAAAAACTGAGAAAATACGCCAAAATATTTGTATTTGTACTAGACACAGAACTGTAAAGTTTCATCACTTTCTGCAAAATAATATAAAAGTTATTTTATATATTCCAGACGTTTGCCCAACCCTGTATATTTATTTTTGTGGTCGAACTTTTAACCTTTCACTAAAGAACGTAGACAGATGAAACAGAATGTTTCAAATTTGTGGATAAAGCTGATTATTAGCCTGAATATTAATTTGACTATACAAACAGCTTTGTTGAGAAAAAAACCTATCTTGACCAGAAAAAAATAATAAAATTATAAAAAACCAATATCAGAATATTTCAGTAGATATAGAAAATATTTGTTTTTTGTGTAGCTTGAAGGTAGAAATAACTTTCTGTCATTACTCCGAAACAATGTTTCACTAGTTTTCTTTTTAACATTCTCACCAGTGTAGTGTCCAATTCCAACAAAGCAACCATTACCAAAATTACTACTGACATCAACAACACAATTAAACAACAATGAGGAGTGAAAAAATAACGGCCCGAGTCTGAAAGGCGGCTCGGTCAGTAAAATAATGAACCGGAACTAATTTTAATAGTTGAATGTCACACCGTTAGACAGGGAGAGTTCTGTCTGGGGCCATTTGATATATTCTAATGTTATACATTAAGCGTCTACCGCACCATTTGTTTTTATCGCTGGAGCTAATTGTTTATGCACTAGTTGTACACAAGGAAAGCGTACCGAACCTACAACTGTTCTGTATTGGTCTTTTCTGCGAAAGACATTTACTGAAATTAAGTGAAAGCGAATCACTGCACCAGATCTCATGCCACCCCCAAGATTAGACTGTCAAGAAAATATTTTAACTAATGATAAACATAAATTAATTAAACAGCAAAAAAATCTTTTCATATGATTGCCGTTTAACGATTTTCAATAAACAAAATATATTAGTTATCTTGATGCAAGATTTAATACTTATTATGCTGTAAGTATTTAAGTTTTTTTCCATTAACACTTGAAGCAGAAAATCATAAAAAGTATAAAAAATTAATCCAAAGATGAAAAGAGAGTGTTTACATTCAATTGATCTGTTATGATAAATGATCCAGTAATAGACTTAGTGGATTATAATAGTGAAGTTTCAAAACAAAAAAACCTTTGTGTCTTCAAGCTATCAAACAAAGAAGCTGTCTTATTGAGATTTTTTTAAACCTAGGGATGGACCAACTTTTTATAGCATGAAAGATGCCTTGGTGTCAACAGAAACACAAAGAACTGAACGTGTATAATTTGTACAGAGGGAAATTACTTTATCAGAGAAAATATAGCTGTGCAAAAAAATATAGGAAACATGTATGTTTTTCTTTAGAACTCCCACAACCATATCTAGTTTTGGACAAAGGGCGGTCTGTGCACTGCATGTAGTACAATGCAAAGAGAAGTGAAGTGCAATGTTGGGGGAAGGGGGCTGACGCTGCCCAACGAACGAACGAGGAGGGACGAGGGGCACTAGACAACATAATGTATCGATAATGAAACATCCGACTCTGAGCAGTGTTTGATTGGACGGACTAATTGATTGGCACCAACAAGACGTCACAATGGGCCAAAGTACAATACATTCTAATTTACATGATGAACAAACAAAGCTGTACAAACACACAAACACACGTGTGTTCAATATAATATTGCCGCGCGATCGGGTACACGACAAGAGAGTCCATTACAACATATAACATCCCTTCACTTCATCAATTAAGAACTTTTGATGCCTCTCGTCAAATTAAAGCCAACTTCCTCGTGTGGAGCGAAACGCGACTTTTCAGAAAGGAAAGAGGGGCGTGAAATGTTAAAGTTTATATTAAATATAAGCTTGCTCGATAAAAACTGAGTAATAATTAATATTTTCCTTGAGTTTTCATAACTTATATTCAGCTTTATTAAAGAAAGTTTGTAGACCCTTACTTCAAACATAACGCTTAAATTCTTTTTTTTATAAATAAAAGGAGATGAACTTTTTCTATCAAGTAGAAAATAGCCTTTTAATGATAAATTAATTTTTTAAGTTCAGTTTTTGGTATCATGAATAAAAAATAATGGTAAAAACAGTTTTAGAGGAAAGGACAAAGTATTTATAAAATATTCGGTATTTTGCTTTTTAACATGCGATAAACAATGTATGTGACTTAAAAACTGAAATAATAATACATTTATTTTATTATTAAAACATCCCTCAGGAAATGACAGAGACCCACCCAAGCTGTTGCATGATTTGATATAATCTAGAAACATATCAGATGTTTAAACTCATATATATTGCAACCAATTGATAATTAATGATGCACAACATATTCGTGATACAGACTGGTTTTCCACGACAACTGCCATCAACCGCTTTTGAATGAATTGAAACATTCCTAATCACCAGCGATTTCCTGGTTAGAATATGTAATAATTTTTAATGATCCGTATATTTCATAAAATTCCGCGGGATTCAATCCGAAAGGGCATTCAACTCTTGATAATGGTCTCACTCAGCTGAATGTTTTATGAGAATCTTGATGTTTGCAAATTATGTGATGCTATTAATTTTAAATTAATCTTAGCCTTCTAGTAAAATGAATTTATCTATACTAGCTGCCATTATTTCTTTCGGTTGAAAATAAAAAATGGTATAATATTGTCCTTAGTAATGTAAAATATGATCACGTGCAAATAATGTTTTTATATCAAAATACATAAAATAAATTACTGACTTTATTTGTACATGTTTTAGGGCTATAGAAATGAATGAGTTATTGGGTTATCTATATAAATAAAATTAGAGTTTTGTCTGTACATTGCTTAGAATTATGAAATTATTGGTTATTTTTGCGTTTTGAAGGTCAGAGAATCCGAATCAAGCCTTATCTCAATTTTTGTCACTATGTCTGTTGGTAACGCTAAACATCACACCTGAGACTGCTTTTCACGCAAAAACTAGAGTACTGTTATGGCTGAAACTTTTTTTCTGTGTTGTATACACATATGAGAAGGTTTAAGACAAATTAAAACTAGCGTAAGTCTTTTTTAAAATTAAACAGCAAGCTTCTAAAAACCGAGTTTTATTTGATTTCGACCAAGTTTGTTTTGAATTTCCCCATAATTCAAGGGGAAGACATTTTGTTTACATTTTCAGTGTTCCAATCAGACGGTAGTTACCTTCACTGATGGATTAGTCGTTATGATTTTTTGTTATGATGTTTTATGATTTCATTCAGTTTTATGTTTTGGTTTATAATATTTCTTTTCAATTGTCATGTACTATATAAAGTAAATATTTTCCCATTCATTATACATTTATCAGGATTTTCATCCTGATCTGACCCTCGGACTCCACCACAGACCAAAGCCGTGCACAGACCCTCTCAAAGATCACATATTAATATCCTTATGCCAGAGTTATAAGTGATGGAATGTTTATATTCAAACAGATCTAAAATAGCAAGACATTTCTTGGAATGTTATAGCAAGACATTTCGTAGAATGTAAAACCAGCTGTCTGGGAAAAATAAAATAAATCACTGACTAGAGATACTTAAAAGACCTTCCTTCCTTATAACAGCTGTTAATAAAATAGCTAATGTAAACCATTTTTTTGAAAATTGAGGGACGGCTATGTTATTTTATTTTGTTGTTATTCAAAATAGACCCTAAAAACATTATAAAATACTTTGGTGGCATTTAATCAAGGCATTTTCTACTCCACGTACATAAACTTTCATGAAACGGGAAACTGCTTTAAGATTCGCTAAGTACGCACGGTCTGATGCGAAGAGGTTATTTCCTGCCTCAGGGTCACTCTGTACTATAGCACAGATTCAACGATGGGCCAACTGAGTATAAGCCTTCACAGGCTGCGACACGTTTAGGGGGCGTTTTGTTGGCGGGGGTGCTGGAATGTGCTGGCATGTGTAGTACAGAGAGGCCAAATAAAAATGCCTCGTGCGGGGGGCAGCAATATTTCTAAGTACTCCCGTCGCAGCAGACCTGCGTTCTTAGCGGATTCCTAAAACATCTTTTTGGCTGATGAAAATATATCTACTTTATACTTGTCAAATACCACTGACCTATCATCGCACAGCCCAAACTACTTGAACTTGACTTAGAACCTTGAAACTTTTCATGGACGTTCCTATAGGGCGTGAGCATCCGCTGAGAATGAGTTTTTCAAAATTCAAAGTTTTCTGGGTTTTTCGGTGGGGTCAACAGTCTAAAATCTTCCTGTATAGTTTAATGGATGATCTTTTGATTAAATTGCCAATTTTCATTGAATCAAGAAGGCGGTTTAAGCTTCACATACAGATAGGTCTCTACAGCTGATTTAAAGTTTGGTTACTTTTATCATGGTTTTATGTTTTTTTTTCTTTTAAGTGACATGTACTATATTAAACTCACCAATAGTTTTTGTACCTTATCTATTTAATCATAAACCCAGTATGTGGCACCATCTTCATTTAGACAGCGGGTCTTAAGGTTAAATTTGTTATCGTGAGCGAAGCCACGGGCAACTGCTAGTATTTTATAAAAGTGATTATAACAATTACTATCACATACAAACACTGCCGTGTCAAAGTTATTTCACAAACAGAAAAATAGAAAAGAAAATTTCCTAAACCATGCAGGCATTTAGTGGTAACAATAGAACATTTGACAGGTGTGGCTAACATTCGTTAAAGAGACATATTTTAAACACAATAAATTATAGACTATTGTTATACAGCTGGCTTCATTTCAAAGGACGCCAAGTAAATAAGTTCTTTTTTATACTTTAAATGCTTTGCTGCAATGAATAGTTAGAACAAACATACGTGGTTCGTTAGCATGTTTTGTTCATTGAATTGTATTTGAGATAGATTACTTAATCTAACTTGACTTCTTTACAGAATTATCAGTGTGGGATGAATCTGAAATTTATACCTGACAGTCTTTGGAATTAGTGACTAAGATTGTAAAAAATCCCTTTTTTTTACCGATGAAGTTTTTACAGTGCTTATAAAGTAATCAATTAAACAAAATGACTGTGAGACACTCGATCTCCGTAATTTACCGATCGATGTCACAACACAAAAAAAACTGACGTTCAACAATAAAGAATAACTAGAGTTTGTTTAAATGCCTAAATGTCTTTAGACACCTAAAAAAACTAAGACATTAAAAAAGGTAAGATAAAAAGTAATAATAATAATAGTTTTGACAAAAAAGGTATATTTTAGTTTACCTCAGGCCTGCTATTTAGGAGCTATTAAAACTTAAATTTTACCTTTACTAGTTTATAGATTTCTTCTGTATTATTCCAATAGCTGCCCTTTTGTAAAAAAATAAACTTATGAAAAGCGGTTTCTGACATTTGACTCCTTTAATTTAACCTTTGAAATTATCTATATGCCATAAATGCTTTCACTGAAGGTCATGCACTAATTCCTCGAAAACCATTCCTTAATGGAGGTCAAAAGTCGTTAAGACATCAAAAAAGAGAACACTAGCATACAATACAAGGGCATTCAACTCAAGAGAAATAAAGTGACGAAATGCAAATTTTCTAACCGATTTGGTTAAAACTATGATAAGCCATTTTCCGACTTATCACCCTGCATAGTATGCAGGGTATAGTCCGAGTCAAATAACGTGGCCCACCCCGTCCATTAGCCCAATGCTAAAATTAACATTAGTCTTATGGACGGACTGGGCATTGTTATTTGAATCGGCCTATTTTACAATATTTACTCTTACGAGTGGGACTTACTGTGGTATGTAATAGAGCTACAAAAAATAAAAAATAAATTGGTTTTTGATAATTAATATATTACACTGTACAAAACCTTTACCTAATGGCAAAAAGTGAAATCTCATTGATTCCACAGACTATTTCTGTAAGTGATCTACCTTTTTATAACTGGTGCCAATTCTTAAGGCCTAATCCGTACATAAGAGCAATGTTAATTTTAGCATTGAGCTTATGGATGGCGTGGGCCTTAAGATTTGGCGCCAACTATACAGTACTTTGGTAAAGTATACAGCCAATTTATTGAAGTATTTTAAAATGTTTCCTCAAACCTGTTTTGCAAGTGAATTTCTTTGGTTAAAATTGTGCTGTACTGAGAAGCACCTTTTATATTATACATAGTTTTTCAGTTGATACTTTGACCCCTTTCTGAAGTGTACAAGGAATCAATACAAATCACTATGGTAAGGCCCAGTTCTCTCTAAATTTACTGCAACGACAAATCTCTCGCACATTAAAATGAAACTACACCCGAGCCACTTTGTAATGGTGCCAGCTGCAGTCAGTCGCAATGGAATATGTCGAGGTATAAACAATCAAGAGGAAATCATTACAGAAACCTAACCTGAAGCAGCCGGAACATTAATCAAAGCGGGCCATTGTACAGCATGAAACATCATGTTACTAATTGTTGTCCGCAAACAGATGTTGTGTCGACCTTTGGGCCCAACCATGCCAAGAACACCCGGGCCAACTCTTTGTGGCCATCGGTGGAGATTGATACGATTTGTGCAACTGTTATAGACATTAAACCCATTCCGGTGGTGTGTGCACCATTATGATAATGATCATAAGTATCAACATTTAAAAATCCTTCAGCAGGGGGAATCAGTTTGAACAGACCAATGGGTGACAACTCTCCGTGAAAGTAGGTTTACATTTATTTAGGTTGTAAGCTAATATAATAATAAAAAGCTCACTTAGTACTTAAAAAGAGGTAGCAATTTCACTTGCAAATTTCATGCTATCCTTAGTTGTGTACAAGTTAAATAAATTCTATATAATTTTTAGATTTTAGTTTGAAGGGAACTAAAATTTATTTGAAGCCGGGCATTTCATCAAAAAAACCTACTACGATAAATTTTTGTTTATTAAAACAAAATCTAAGGGTTTAAACAGTGCCAACTATAGAGACAAAGACTCAAGACTTGAGAATCCAACAGTTTCTAATGAATAAAATTCATACCTTTTCAAATATTGATTAGACTCATTCTCCAGATCAAATCTCATTTTAAAATCAAACTGAAAGGAGGAAAACTCTATTTTCCAGATTCTAAGGCAACAAGGAGAGAGGGAAGAAGAATAATGAAATTAGTCTTAAATGGAATTTATTACAACGAGAACAATCAATAACAAAGTGAAAATTGAATTTAGAAAGAGAGACAAAGCCAAGAAAACGTAAGGTCAACATCCTGAACATAGTTTATTGCAACTTTAGAACATTTCTCTGACTTAGCAGCCGGGCTCTCACAAAGTTAATATTTTATCTCCCTTAAGTATGAGCATAACTTTATTATTTAATTATCAAGATGAAATGAATGCTTTGAACACTTAATTATTAAAGCCCTTCATAATAAATCTAGAGCATTATTAAGGAAACTTTTACGTGATGAAATTAAGCATTAAAAACCTTTATAGCAATACTTGAATCATCAGTTACTAAATTGATGAATAAATATCTCCGAGGCAAAAACTTAATATAGAAGTCAAAGGCACTCTGAGCTTATAACTAAGAAATCACTCATACATTCAATAAATTGGCTAAAGACCAAAATCATTTTTGAGGTACCGGTATTAAAGTTTATGCTAAAAAGTTCAAAATCATGTGGAGACATTGTTACAGTGCAATTGTAAAGTAAACTGGGCACGATTTACGAGACTTGTTTATACAAAGCGAATACAAAATGAAACATAGTTTAGCCAATAAGGAAATAACGGCAAGTTGTTAAAAGGAGATTATCTATTTTAAAAATAATCGTTATAAAAGAATAAAAAATAAAAGCCAGCTCCCTGCCCGGGAAACATAATGGAGTCATTTCGCGCACAAACCCGCCTGCTGCAATTAGCGAATGTCCCATTTATTTTAATTTATTCCATTTTGTCATTATACTTTACCCGGGAAGTGGGTAGAATATTTTATTTAAATGTTTATTTTTCCTATTGTTAAAAAAGCAAAAGCAGTAAAAGAGAAAATATACTCCAAAGGTTCTTGATTGAGGAAGGTCTTTCAATGTGTGTATAAATGTAAACTGTTTAAACATTAAATGAGGTAGGCTTTCAGGCTTTTGAATAGATAAAAATCAAATAAACCAAAATAATAGTGACTTGGTGTCAATAAATTTTATTTACTGAATTAACCAACTCACTGTACTTCATCATTCACAACAAAATATTTTTTGTCTATGTGTGATATTGATGGGGATGAGTTTATTTTCTACAAGACATTAGTAACAAACCACCACAATAATTTTCAGATTTTAGGAATTTATTGATTCTGTAATGATTTACAAATTTAACTCTCAAACATAGTACATAAAAAACTCATTGGATAGACAAGTGAATTGTAATTATTTTATTCATGACGAAATGAAAGACAAAATGGACGACAGAAAGACAAATTACTATAGCTCTCTTATTCAATTATCTAAGATGGGAGGTTGTAAGAGTTTGAAAATATTGCAATTCAGTTGGTTTGTTATATATTGAGATATGGGAACTCTTTAAACCTGAAAAAAAAAACAGTTGGAGTGGAATGAAAGTTTACAGAATACCACAACTGATCTCTGAAGTCAAAGTAGCATGACTTTTCAACAATTTCTAACAACTGTCTATTTATATCTGTATTGCAATTTGCAAACAAACACAGTTGATGTTTGTTAAAATTGATTTTTAAATTTTTCATTGTCACAGATCATTGAGAGTAAATAATGTTTGACAGCTCTGGCACTAGAGTAGCCCAAGATATATCGCACCAAGTGTAATTCAATTATTCATATATCGAATCATTGAAATCAATTTGTTGATGAATGGAAAAATGACATTCTTTTCCTAAATAAACTTTTCTTGACAATGGTAAATTCATTTACATCATACTACAAAGAAACATCATTTTCTGTACCTTGCTCTTGGCTGGAAAGTTACTCTTTGCCGATCACTGCGTGCTAAATTTACCATGCAGTGCACAGTAAATTTACCGTGCACTGGGAAATGGAAGTAACGGAAGTCTGCTGATTGCAGTAAACCGACGTTTAACACTTCTTTATTGGTTATTTCAGAGGAATGTAGTGGCAGCACTGGTGGCAGTAGCTAATGTTAGTTGGAGAAGTGGAAAAAGAGTAGTTATGCAAGGAATACCTTATGATTAAAAATTATGATTTTTCCTTAGTAGTATGATGTTAAGTGTCACACATCACTCCCCTGGTAAGTTTTACAGTACTCGCAAAAAGATCCCACAATCACCTAGCGGCTCGCGTGGGAACTATGCTCGCACGGTGAATCGGTACTTACTGGGCTAATAACGTAATATACTATTAAGCCAATGTAGCAGAAGGGTAGACTCACCGGTGCCGCCGTCGGCCGAGGGGCCGAGCATGTTGTGCACTCGGTTGGCGTACAGGACGAAGGTCGGGTAGGGGATGTCGTACTTGCGAGCCGCCTGCGAGAGACTCAGCCCCTCCTTGAGCACGGAGAGAATGGCCTCGGCCATGGTCTCCGGCCGCCACGACTTGAGCGGCCCGCGCTCTCGGAACCGCAAGTTGTGCACCAGCGACTGGTTCGTGTTCCAGCACTTCTGCCACATGCTCTGCAGCTGGTACTGGTAGCTGTCTGCTGGAAAAACCAGACAACATGCGTTAGCACGTGCGTACGTGTCAGGTGGTTATTGAAGGAACAATTACTTTCGACAGTTAAAAAATTGATACACACTGCTGAGCAAAAAAATTGTTTAAAAGATACATAAACGGTTAAGAAGTGAAAAAAAAAAAAACAGTCGATACACATTAACTTGTATGTTGTGAGTATAGAGTAGACTCCCTCTTATCTGGACACTTCAGGACCAAAACCTGTCTGAATTACGGTTTCCCAGTTAGACCAAAGTTTCCTAAAACAGGTTAAATTTCAATTCTAATGCAAACTATATAACTCAATACTCTGATTTAGACTTGTGATTACTGGTTTATAATCTCTTCCATGAGCAATCATCCATAAATACTGTCCATTTCCTACCAATCGTGTCCGATTAAACCGATGTGTCGATAAAAAGCTTCCAGTTGAAAAGATGTCACTTCCATGGATTGTAGTCCCATTAAAAGGTGCCCAGATAAAAGGGAGTCTACTGTATACCAATCACGTGTATACCACTAATGGCAAAATGTATTCAATGCCTATGGATGATTTTTGGCATGACTAAGAATTGATAATATTCCTCAGTTGCTCGCCTTTGCATTATACCTCACTGGTTCGACTGAATGTAGGTATTACTTTTTGCTGTACCAGACAATCCAACATTTTTATATCAGACACCCTTAGTGATCTGACATTTTTGAGGCTGGACATTATTTTCAAGTTGTAAAACAAAGTGAAGGCAGCATAATTTATATTTTTATGGGTCTTCCCACTATAGTTTTTAACTTCAAAATTAGTTTTAGATGCAAATTTTTATTTTTTTACATTAATATTTATATGTTATTGAATTTTGGTCATAATTTGTAACATCCAATATGTAGCATTCGTTCCATTTACTCAATTATACTTTCTGTAATTCATAATATTTGATCGGTCGAGAAGTATTCAGTCCCCTCTGTGTCAGATCATTAAAAGTCATCTGGAATAGAATATCCAGCAGCAATACTTAACCCCAACATTTAAAATACCGGTATTTTAAATTCATACCAAAATATAGTTTCATATTACAGATTTGTGAAGTAAGTGTTAGAGGCTTCCATGAATTATGTCTTCTGAAAATAGGAGTGGGGGGGGGGGGGGTTAAGATTGGGGATGCCAGTAGAATGTGCATGAGGAATAGGTAGGCCAATGCCAAGATGACTTTATTTTAAAAATTACATTTTAATACTAATTTTTATAGGAAAATAATTTAACATTTCATTTAAATTAAATCGATTCCATAAGTTACTTAGATTTACTTATGGTTCATTATTTACTGGTGGGCCTAGCATTTACTTATGGTTCATTATTTACCCCTGTTTTACTATGTCTCATTCTTATGCAACATAGACCAGGTTTGCTATAAAAAACATGTGTAAGATAAATTTTTAATGCCTATCAGTGAATTGACGACCATGATCATTCAATATTTTCAAATGACTATTGAAAGTTCACTGAAAAAGTTTATTAAAATTTTGATTCAATTGGCTTTTTATAAATTTTGTCCCAGGACCTCAATTACGGGGAACAACACTTAGCTCATACATGGTAGATTGTATAGAGCAAATGAATTGACTTCTAATCAAATTGTAGCGAACCAATATTAAACTACATTCAATAACAATAGATGGTTCGAGTGGACAAAAACAATAAATCACTTCGCTCTGTGTACGTTTTGGGACTCTATTAAAAAGTTTAAATTTTGGTTTTAATTAACTTGTTTTGTTAAATGAACTAAAACTTAAATAATATTATATATTGCAATTGATTTCACTATTTTTACTACCAATGTTTCCAAAACACGTTTTCTCACACCACTCATCACCAGTTCCAATCAATCTAAAAAGCCTGCTTAAAATGTTTAAAAAGTGTTTCATAGTTATAAATTTTCGAAGATAAGGGTAAAAAAGTTTATTTAATCATACTTTGTAAATAAATCTTTTTAAAAATGTAACCTAAATTAATAGATTTGATTATACTGACATAAAACTTTGGTTGACAAGAAGAGATGAGTGAAAATATGATGTTTTAAGAAAATAATGAAAACCAATGTCTACTTTCCTTTTAGTAAAAAAATTCTAGATAGTATAGAATTTAACCATGACTGTATGAAATTTGATACAACTTAAGGCATTGACTTTGAACTATACAGAATCAGTGCTTGCAAATTTTGCGGCTTCCTATGTAAAGGGTGGAAAACCTTAGGGAAAAAAATACATCATGATATTGCATATTAAAGTATATGAGATAATTTTGTATGCTTCTATGCAATGAGGATCTTTTAATAGAGATAACTATCTTACTAAAATTAATTGCAGATGTAATAAATTACATAAGAAATTGTAATTGTTAAGAAATTTTAATTGTTTGTGGTACAATTTTAGGGAAAACTATTCATACCACAATGGTATCATTTAAATCTAACACAAATCTGAAAGGTTCCATGATCAAACCAAATATAGAGAATACGAGAGGAAATTATTTTGGTGTTTATATAAACCCGAACGACACATAGATTAAAGCATTACATTCGCGATTACAGCATTAGTCGTTTCAATTTTCCACTAGATTCCGATTGATTAACAAACACCTGTAGGCAAAGTTGCACTCATTTATTTTATTAACCGGTCAATCCATGGCTCGCCGATAATTCCCACTTATCCGCGTGTTCAACAGTCTTTCATCTGTTGATTTGTTTCTGCTATT
Source organism: Flexamia atlantica (assembly GCA_035578135.1). Classification (NCBI taxonomy): domain Eukaryota; kingdom Metazoa; phylum Arthropoda; class Insecta; order Hemiptera; family Cicadellidae; genus Flexamia; species Flexamia atlantica. Next base: position 35,223,966 of record JAQJVK010000008.1, on the reverse strand, counting down.
GCGATCGACACAACTAATCGAGTCTGCAACGGTAAAATAAATCTACAGTCTAATTTCAGAACGAATAAATGGTAATGACACGATCATACCGAATTGTACATATAATCTAGCAACGCTGACCGTGTAATTATGCTTTTGTAGCGAAACTGCATACAACAATAACCGTGGACAGATGACAATAAGCGGGATCTTAATAAACCAAACTGCATCATAGAGGCGTGCGCAAACCTGCGTCACACAACGCAGTTACGTTTGATTGTTTTAGTTGATTGATCACAAAATAATTATGGGTGGCCTTTGCCCTGTGTACCATGGACTGTTAAGAACTGCATTATGAATGTCAATGGATGATCCCTATCCATCATGAGGTCACTGTATAGAAACAGTGATCAATAATATCACTACTACCGTGGCCAAGTTCTATTGCGTTGGATTATGTACTGTAATAGTTTGGTTACATAAAAGCCAAACTTTTGAAATTAAAAAAAAAATATAAGTTTTTTTAGAAAATGCCTTAGCAGATATCCAATAAATGCTTTACATATGTGTTTAAAAAGATTTTCAAAAATACACACTTAATTAAATTTATTGTTTCATTCCCTCTCTTTGGTTTAAGATTGTTCTTCTAAAGAAGCAAAACAAGACCAGCTGAAATATAAAATGTACAATGTACAAGATGTGCCACATTTTATTAGCCCTTTCACAGCGTTAAAATGAATAAGCTGGCAACTAAAGTTTTTAATGAAACTTTAAATATTAAAGAAAACTAACTATCTAATTTAATTTCTGAGTGTACATTGATCAGAGTGGTCTTTCTGGCAAACAGCACGATTGAGATAACCGTATGGACTGAACAGCTAACATATTCCATTCCAGCATGCATAATTCAATTTTAGAGCCCAATGTAGTTGGGCTTGCATTGCATGAAATAGTCAATGCCTGGAACAGCAGCTATCCTCCCACATAAAACTTGCTTAAAACAGCTTGTTACCCCACAAGGTATTAGTTTATCAGGCACAGTATGACCAAGTTGTCACCTCACAGTCCTTGACTAATCAAGTGTCTTTACAGAAAATGTTATTTTATTTTGCTTTGTGATTGTAGAATTGTGTTTTCCAGATCACTAAAAAACCTGTGGTTGAAATAAGAACACTGAGTTTTCACGGAGTTTTATTATGAAAGGAGTTATTGAATAGCAAATTCACAAACCCTAATATATTTTTTCTACTCTATATTTTCTTTTATGTTACTGTTTCAGATTACCAGAAAATAAATACTGCCGTAGGAAGAGAACTTGGTTTTTCCTCAATCAACAAAATAGTTCTTGTTTAACCCTAATATTTCAAAAATGGGTTCCGATTTTTCAAAGTCAAACTGTGGAATAAGGATCGCATCACATTGGTCGAGTAACTCGGCCGAGTTGCTGTAGGATCGCCAGATTCCTACAGATTAATTGTCAACTCGACTCGCCCATTTGAAAAAGGTCGGCTTTCATTGGTCGAGTCTAACTCCGCTTTTCTACTCAACCAATGTTGCGTGGCCCTAAGGGCCTTGACCGAGTTAAGACTTGACTGTCAACTTGACCAATGTAAACTGACCTTTTTCAGATGGGCGAGTCAAGTTGACAATTGTAAACTATAGGAATCAGCCGGTCTAATAGCAACTAGGCCAAGTTATTCTACCAATGTGACCTGGTCCTAAGCAACACACATTCAGTTGTAATTAAATTTTTGTTCCGATTGCAATTGATTTTTCAAACTGTCTGATAAAACAAAAGTAAATAATCAGCTCAAACTCAATCCCTCTCTTCCAATATGGGGAAAAATGTTGATTAGAGGAGCACTACCCTACAAGACGAGATTGAGCGAATGGTTGTTATTGGTACGGTCAAGTAATGTCTGTAATCCAACCAATTAAAGAATGTAATAGGCATAACCTTGAATGGCTCAGGAACCTCGGCCCCGGCTCACTTGACAATCCCACTCTGCCAACAGTCGTCAGACGTGTTTTATTTATTGTCGTTCCATAAAACTTTATGTTCCGACTGTAATAGCGTGGAGAATTGCTTTTCTAGACAATAAATAATAAATTAACAATAAAATACAAAGTTGCACGAGTGCGGCAGTTATAGCCGACTATGTTTTAATACTCACTATGTCAGCGTCTCTACAGAGGTAAAGCAAAAGTGCAAAAATAACACAACTTACGATCATTCATTTATTTATTCCAGAACTTGTTACAATTGTTTTCTTAAACCTATTTGGGCCTACCTTAAACGTTTCTTATTCGACTGTCGAAAGTTGTTTCAGGTCATCACTTGCTGACCAATATTTAAAATGATCTTTTGAAATGCCAGAGGTACACAAGAATTTATCATGGATTTTAAAGTTTGATTACTGCATCAGCTAGGAATCAGCTGAAATCACTTTAACAGATATTTATGAGCAAAGATCGATAAAAAACCTTAGTAATAAAAACAACTATACATGAATTTCTAAAAGATGTTCAAGGAAGCTGGTTTGTAATAAGTCTTCAGAACTTAAGACTTAATGATAATCAATTTTAATAATTATACTTTTTATACCATGCATTTAAAGCAGTGTTTCCCAACCTTTTGATGCTCGCGTACCACCTACCATATTTTCAATATTTTGGCGTACCATCGCAAGGACCCTTCTCCTCTCATCACTAAGGGATCCCCTCCAAGAATGAATGCTTATAGTTACCCTTTGGCGGTTTTGTTTTTACCAGGTAAATTTATTTGATTTTTCTTCTCAATGTAAATGATTAGATCGTATATTTTGATTATAAGGACACTTTGACAAGTTATGTGTTCACTTCAGCTCTGCTCAATAATTTTACAGTGAGTAATATACAGTAAGTTTTATAGTCTTACATTGATTGCACAGCTCAGGGGCTAAAACACGGATAATATTCAATAATTTTATAGTCATTTTGGCGAAAAGACCGTATGAATTCCAATATGAATTTTGTTAATGTTAAAAAATGCCTAGATAGATGGGGAAAAATAATTTCTGCCTGTTATTTTAAACTGCACATATTCCTCACATTTTATATTGAAAAATTAACATAAATAAACAATTCCAAGTCATTTACTTATGCTTACGGATTATATTGAAGCATATTTCAAAACTGTTTACAACAGATCGACATAACTAGACTCTTAGACTGTACGCTCAAAGTAGAAAACGCATTTGGTTAGTAAATCGTACAACTAACAAATATAGTACTATCACTGAATTAACATTGTGGTATTTTTTAATGAAAAGATAATTTTTTAATGCCAAAAAGTTTTGTAAAAAGAATTACCTTTAAAATGAAAGAGAAGCAATATTTCCTAAAATATGGTTCGAAATTGACATATTATGACCAAAACGAATACTAAAAAAGTTAATAAAGGTATAAGGTATTAAGTGGGTCTTTACTATTCGATGGGACAGCGTTCGTTCGGAAACGTTGTATTTTATTTTGTACTACTTCTTCAATCTCTTCAAACCACCTGAAAGCCCTTCGTGTACCACCAGTGGTACGCGTGCCACCGGTTGAGAAACACTGATTTAAAGGATAAAAAATCATAACGGGGAAAAAATAAAAAACTAATATAGCTAAATCATGAGCAACAAAATAAAAATCCAAATTTATGGCTTATTATAGAAAACCATTATTATAAAAAAAAAATTATTGAACTCTTTGAGCTTAAAACCAGAGAAAAACGTTTTAGAGAGTGAAATTTTGAGTTAGAAATCAAGAATTTTTGCAAAGAGTATTTGTACTTTGTAACTTCTAAACAGCAATAACTCCATGTTATGCAGACAAAACATGACACCCGGAGCACCACTGCCTCTTCTGTTATTGCATTAATGCATAAACACATTTAAAAACACATTCCTTCTAAAGTGGGATATTTAGATAAACTTCTTGCTTTACCAAGAAAACGTATACGCAGATTGGAAGTAAATTAATTAAAAGTGAAAATTTGAAAATTATAGTTAGATTAGACACTTAAAAAATTTTGTGCTATAACAAGTTTTTTTCATTTACATCCAGTGAATACAACAACATGTAACATGCTAATCAAAAAACTAAAAAAAAGTTCACAAAGGTAAAAAAAAACATTCAATGAACTGTTGCAATAACAATAATGGCAGTAGAATGTGGCGTTTTTAAATATGCTATTTTTATTGAGAATCTCCCACATATACTCAATTTGTCAGCAAATGATTTTATTTGTGATGTAAAATATGGCAAGGTAAAAAAATATTTAATAGGCAGGCACATAATTATTATGTTAAACTTAACTCATTATTCTAAAGTTTGACCAATGTTGATTCATATTATAACTAAAAATAAGCTTAAATACAAGCAGTCTACATAAATAGGAATGGCACGTATTATTTTAATGGAATATAAATTATTCATTAACTAATGGTATAGATAACGAAAATACTTATTAAACACTAGGCAACACATGTAATATAAATGACAATTTGTATAATGGCAAACATGACTTGATACAATGACTTAATGGTAATTTACAGAAAAAATCATAGAGGAGTCATTCAACAAAGAGGCTTGTAAAAAATACAATAATGAAACATGAATACATTCAAGTGTTGATTTCATAAATGCATTCAAAAAGAGTAAGGACAGGCAAACCTGATCAAACCTACAATGCAATTTAAAATATTGCTTTCTAATTACTTTAGATTGAGCAAAACATTTTCTATTAAATTGAGAGAGCAAAACTTGCAAAATTTTCAAAAACCTTTAGTTTTTTAATTCCTAAACTAAAAATAGTTTGATATGGTTGGTGAACTATGGTAAAATGCAATGCCTACCGTATTAACTACTTTTTTCATCAAAGGCAATATATATCTAACAGTATAAAAATTGCTTTCTTTAATGTTTCAATAATTTTCAACCATAAAACAAACCGATACGACAAAATCGTATGTAAGTCATCAAGCAAAAGAGAGCGATATTAAGTGAAATCAGATCGCGCGAGGACCGTTTCTACCAGATGGTTTACGACCAGCGACAGCCACACATACACTTTCCAGCTAACGACAAGGGTCAAACGTCTTCTGAATCACCTTTAATTGCGACCGTCGCGTCGCGGTGACAGCGCCGCGCCGCTAATCGATACCATATTAATATCTAATGTTGATTTATTATCGGTGGAAATTAATTATTTATGTAAATCGTAGATGTCGTACGTGAATAGATAGTCATTTGCATATTGAAACAATGGCCGCGAATTTACATGACTAAGCCTACAGAAAGGACACAGTTTGCGCAATACAACAAAAGGTGTTTATATGTATTCGACTGCTTCTTTGTCCCGAGACCGAATCCGGGTGATAAATTACACGATGCGTCACCGAAACGCGGTCATGACTCGGAAACTTACACGTACCGTCGACCTGGCGGAAACTCGAGTGCCTACAGTAATGGTTAACTTGTAATATTCAAATGGCAAAGGGCTTTCAACACCCAAATAACACGTACCAAAATATAACATCAACACAAGTGATCAAACGGAATCGCCGTAAAACTTAACAGGAAATTAGGGAACAACGTCTTAACCGACTAACTACTGATAACATGGAAATCATACAACTAACTAACATTTACAATCTCGACTTATATAGACTAACATATAGGAATGGTTAAAATATCAATCATATTGCTCATTGTACAAAATAGCCATGCTCAACGAAAACCAAAAAGCGGAAAGAAAATATCAGGAGATTTTAAATAGAAAAGCTAAGAAAAAATCTATTTGATAAATTAATGCAGCAAGTACAACGAAATGATAAAAAATCATGCGTTGGAATGCTTTATTTTCTGAAAAGAAGTGGTTGATATATCTTATTGCTTAGTCATACGTACGTGACGAAAACATAAAAGCTGATACAAACAATGTTACTGAAATTTACGAAAAAATGTATGAAAAAAATCATGCGTTCGATTTCTGTTAAAAACGGCAATGCTTGGGACCGGAACGCTTTTCGGAACGTGAAAGGAGCGATTTCAAAAAAGGTTAAGTCTGTAAGGGTCGCTTCTGCTCGAGGGCCTGGACCGGCGGCGGGGACACGGGCTTCTCGTTGTTGTTGTTATTGCTAGGCCCGTAGTTCAGCGACACGATCGAGTGTTTCTTGCAGAACGCCCACCACCAGCGGAACCCCGCGAGCCCCGTGAACGCGAAATCCGGGTCCCTATCGCGTCTCAGTTTCTCCACGAAGTTCAGTATCTCTTTCAGCGGTTTCTTGGTCCTCCTGTTGTACGGGGAGACGGATATGTCGCAGCAGAACTCCAACACGGCCGTCTCCTCGAAGTAGGACAAGCCCGCCTCCTCCAGTACCATCATCCGGTTGGTCTTGCCCAGGATGTTGTCGTACAGCGTGCCCTTGGGGATGCCGTAGTGCGCGGACGCCTCGGTGAACCGCATCTTCTGCGACACGATCGCCTGGATCGCCTCTTTCAGCTGCGGCTGCGTCCACGTCGGGACCTTCATTTTCAGTAAGGTTGAGGAGGCATCTAAAGCAGGGTAAAAACAAAGCTACACATCACAGCCACAACAGAACAGAAAACAATGGGTGGAACCAAAATGCGTCAGTAAAAATGAGATTACGTGCAGCAAAAAAAGGAACGGTTATGGGGTAAAAGTCAAACAAAAAACAACGAGAAAATGTTCAAAACGATAACAGAAAATGAAAAAACATGCTTCAAAATACAATGGATAGGTAGTAAAATAATTAATTTAATTTTGGTTAAAATTGGTCGAAATTTCACTAGATTCGTCACATTAAATACTCATTAGGGGTTTGCAATTAATACCGGAGTCCACAAAATGCAAAGAATATTTCAAACAGATTCGCGGTTAATAGAAAGGATGTTCTTGAAAGATTCACTTAACTGAATAAAACATAAACGCACTGTATAGGCTATATTTAATTACGCCAAATAGAATTATTCAACATAAAAACAACGCATCAATCACGTTTGTTTGTCTCGATTCAGTAAACAACTATAAAATATGACACAGGCTAACCTGAATGTAAATAATTCGTTTAAATATTTATATGGGAACGAGTTCAATTAAGTGAATAAAACTAGATTTGTTCAAGTTTATTGGCAATAATAATATTACGATGGTTTAAAGCCGTCGAGTAATCAGTTAATATTTGAATTATAACATATTCTGCTTTTATTGATATTTTCGAACGCCCACCTATCTAACTATCCTTTCTTAACAAATACGTTTTAAAATACACGTTAATTAATATATTTTTCTTACGGTCTTATAACATGTTCAGGACAATTACTAAATGTATTAATACTATTCTATATTTTTTCATGCTCTCGCAGATTTTAAATATGTTCATATTAATTTTAAACTGAACAAATAAACAAAACTCATGGAATTAGCTTGAATCAATCGAACTAATTCAGACCTAACACTGGTTGTCTGTACTGAAAACCGTAAAATATATTCTGCAGCTTCCTTCTCACGAGCTCTGTTGAGTATTAGTTTGAGTAAAAAACGCCTCAACTATGCAGCCTGAATGATTACAATAGGTGTCACCAAATGTTCTTAAAATCACAAACAAAATATTTGTCGTCAATTTGGTTCTTTAAAATTTACAATAGCTCTGTACATTTGGTAAAGTATTTTACACAATTCAACTTTACTTTCGAATATCAATAATTCATCAATCAGTATTTAATATATTATGTTATTATAATGCATTTTGAAAAAATACTGGATCCAAAACAAAAATGTGTAAAAATTGTTATATATAATGACTTGCACAATACCTAAAAGGATTTCATAGTTTTATGACGAAAAACAAAAAAGAAAATAATAATAATAAATATTAAAACAATTAGCTACACTACAATGAACACTTACGAATCACTAAGAGCATTAAAGTTACATATGCAATGCACTCGCTAGTATTTTGTGATTGGCAAACTATTCATAAGCAGTAGTAGACACTTTGTTAAAATAACTCGACTATAGACACTAGTCATCGGTGTGGGATGGACGAAGACTTACCGGCCAGAGAGGAGGTGGAGGCCCCGAGCCAAGCGTGAGAGGACTCAAGCATCTTGGCCTGAAACACAAATACACACGGTTAACACAAGTGAAACACAAGCGTGAGAGGACTCAAGCATCTTGGCCTGAAACACAAATACACACGGTTAACACAAGTGAAACACAAGCGTGAGAGGACTCAAGCATCTTGGCCTGAAACACAAATACACACGGTTAACACAAGTGAAACACAAGCGTGAGAGGACTCAAGCATCTTGGCCTGAAACACAAATACACACGGTTAACACAAGTGAAACACAAGCGTGAGAAGACTCAAGCACATTGGCCTGAAACACAAATACACACGGTTAACACAAGTGAAACAAAAGCGTGAGAGGACTCAAGCATATTGGCCTGAAACACAAATACACACGGTTAACACAAGTGAAACAAGCGTGAGAGGACTCAAGCATCTTGGCCTGAAACACAAATACACACGGTTAACACAAGTGAAACACAAGCGTGAGAGGACTCAAGCATCTTGGCCTGAAACACAAATACACACGGTTAACACAAGTGAAACACAAGCGTGAGAGGACTCAAGCATCTTGGCCTGAAACACAAATACACACGGTTAACACAAGTGAAACACAAGCGTGAGAAGACTCAAGCATATTGGCCTGAAACACAAATACACACGGTTAACACAAGTGAAACACAAGCGTGAGAAGACTCAAGCATCTTGGTCTGAAACACAAATACACACGGTTAACACACGTGAAACACAAGCGTGAGAAGACTCAAGCATCTTGGCCTGAAACACAAATACACACGGTTAACACAAGTGAAACACAAGCGTGAGAGGACTCAAGCATCTTGGCCTGAAACACAAATACACGGTTAACACAAGTGAAACACAAGCGTGAGAGGACTCAAGCATCTTGGCCTGAAACACAAATACACACGGTTAACACAAGTGAAACACAAGCGTGAGAGGACTCAAGCATCTTGGCCTGAAACACAAATACACACGGTTAACACACGTGAAACACAAGCGTGAGAAGACTCAAGCATCTTGGCCTGAAACACAAATACACACGGTTAACACAAGTGAAACACAAGCGTGAGAAGACTCAAGCATCTTGGGCTGAAACACAAATACACACGGTTAACACACGTGAAACACAAGCGTGAGAAGACTCAAGCATCTTGGCCTGAAACACAAATACACACGGTTAACACAAGTGAAACACAAGCGTGAGAAGACTCAAGCATCTTGGCCTGAAACACAAATACACACGGTTAACACAAGTGAAACACAAGCGTGAGAAGACTCAAGCATCTTGGCCTGAAACACAAATACACACGGTTAACACAAGTGAAACACAAGCGTGAGAAGACTCAAGCATCTTGGCCTGAAACACAAATACACACGGTTAACACAAGTGAAACACAAGCGTGAGAGGACTCAAGCATCTTGGCCTGAAACACAAATACACACGGTTAACACAAGTGAAACACAAGCGTGAGAAGACTCAAGCATCTTGGCCTGAAACACAAATACACACGGTTAACACACGTGAAACACAAGCGTGAGAGGACTCAAGCATCTTGGCCTGAAACACAAATACACACGGTTAACACACGTGAAACACAAGCGTTAGAGGACTCAAGCATCTTGGCCTGCAACACAAATACACACGGTTAACACAAGTGAAACACAAGCGTGAGAAGACTCAAGCATCTTGGCCTGAAACACAAATACACACGGTTAACACACGTGAAACACAAGCGTGAGAAGACTCAAGCACATTGGCCTGAAACACAAATACACACGGTTAACACAAGTGAAACACAAGCGTGAGAGGACTCAAGCATCCTGGCCTGAAACACAAATACACACGGTCAACACACGTGAAATGCAATACACAAGTGGCTCGAAAATTTGGTACACAAGGGGCGCGGCCATGGATAGGGTAGGATCCCTTCTCACAAATCAAGCTGTAAAATACAATTAACCAGACAGTAAACTTAAAGTTCAGATTTATTAGGACTTTTTAAAGTACAGATTTTATATTTCAACTGATGCTTTGCCGCAATCAAAATCTTCTTGTCTAGCTTGACTTCAGCTTAAGGGGCTTTAACTATATCAACTCTTACGATTTTATTTCACAGCAGTTTTAATAAATTAGCCTAATTGAGAAAATAAATTACTTTAAAGAGAATAAACCAAAATATTTTTTTGTTAAATTTGTTTAAATCATTGTCTATTCACAGCAAAGTTCCTAAATTCATAACGTTTCACGTAAAAAATCCACAAATAAATTTAAGTTATTTTTTAAAATCATCTTCGAATAAAAATCAGAAATTTTTGCAAGGTTGTGCATGTTGTGACTTTTTTATTATATGAAAAATATCGCTTCATCATTATCATCGTTAGGCCTAATAGAATAAAGAAATATAAAATACCATCTTAGAAATATTTTAAATAAAAGCATCACAAGTAAAAACAGTCATCATTCTCACTACTAAGCCAGAGAGACAAAAGACAATAATAATTATTGACACCGGCCATTATTGAAGAATAATGATTAGTTTGACGATGTCATTAAAATAATAACACAGAAACAAACTGAATATTGAATCAAAACATTAATGACAACCGTGCGGCGACCTCTAGCCGCGGTTGAAGGACAGATGCATTTGCTTTCATTACATTTAATATTATAATCAGGCTGTTGCGAAGGCAATGTTAATAATTAATGTGATGACATTGTCATATTCAACAACTTTGAGGTCCACAGGAAATGACCTTGTATAATATGTTGTGACTCCATCTTTTCATTACCATAACAATAATACTCTACGGCTCTCTACCGGCACATATTTATTGTATGAGTTTACTTTTAGTTATTTGTCTTCCCCCACTTTCGACGAAAATAAATATTTATGCGGCCCGTTTAAAAAAAGTGCTTTCAATTTATGTAAATTCCCCTCGTTTTGTAATTCAGATTTTGTATTAAAATGTGACGCCGAGTTTAATATGTAGAGTAGCTACACTTTGTCCGTCTTTTTTCGGCCCGGCATACTCTCTACGGTTTCATAGTTTAAGTTTAACTCGTGGGAAGAAAATAAATCACATCAATTATATACTGTGGAGAGAAATTCTAAACCCTATTTTATTAGGAGGTATCACGTTCTAGTTAACTTAATATTTCTTTCTTTCTCTTGCAATAAATAGTAATGCCAAACCATCATATTATTTGAACTACTTGCCAAACTAAACTACCGAACAAAGAAATGAGAACTTCAAGAGGACATCGTAGCAGTGCACCGATCAGTTACATTCTCTGCACTCCTCCGTACTATAGAAACAACGAAGACTTGACGAAACTTCACAGAATCAATTATATTGTCATTAGAACAGAAGTGTGTAATACAGTGCTGCAGGAGATGCGAAGATTACCCGTGTACATCCGACAAGGAGATAAGCCCCTGAAGCAGCGTGGAGTCTCGCCAACCCTTCACACACTCATCTCTCCCGCTGTTTCCTCAATTTTCCCGGCGAGCGGTCACGTAAAACAACACTTAGAATCCTCGGACCACAGATTACTCGATATTTCATCATCGTCTCCGGACAGAAGAGACAAACTAATTACAATAGCTTTTGTTTTCCCTTCCGGCGTCCGCGCTGGGGCGGTGTGAGGTCTATGATTTATAGCTTTCACTAGACGAAACGCTATCTAAAATATATTCGGATCCGGAAACTCCGAGGGAACAATGCGAGGTGAGCTACGGGTTCGTTACGATGTTTGTTGTTCGTAATTACTGGTCTATTGAGCGGCCCGTTCCATTCTGTGGCATTAATGGGTCGTCACACTTGTACCTGCATCTAGCAGTCCCCTCATCCATCGCACACAAACGACGACGTTCACATAGGTTCGGTAGACGACGGAATAGAGGAACGCGACAGAAGGCAACTCGGGACAGAAAAATATTCGTGTTCACTTCTAGGTAGTTTCTCAAGCGTAAGTTACATACGAGAAACGAATAACTCACACAGGGGTTATTAGTTTGCAAAACGTTCTTCAGGTTCGCCAAACGTATTAACAACTGTTATATCATGTTGGATCAAAGTTTTCGTTCTTTAACAACGACTCATTTTTAAACTTGAACTTTCTTTACAGTAATAAAGTAACAATAACGGAAAAGGCATCCTCTGGAGGAAGATCACCGATCAAATACTATATCGACTTTCCTCGCAAAAGGCGTATGCTTGTCCAACTGTGCAGAACACATAAAAGCTCAAGGTGACTGCCAACTTACACGACAACCACGTCCCCCGACAAACTTACACGGACCCGAAGGGTAATGATGGGAAGCTCCTCCACCAAGTTCGGCGCTATCCAGTAAAATGCGCGATGTTGCAGACATAAGCCTGTTAAGTCTGTTGCCTACATCAATTCCGTGCAGTACTAGACTGCGTTCCGCGCCGCCCGCTACGCGATAAACTTGATTTACCTTACAGCCGATGACTCGACCATTGTTTCACACGCACCTTGCAATCTCCCACTCGCGCCTGTGTTTTCGAGTCAGACAGTCGATTGCTGGTAGACACCCACTTACTGTGGTGACTAAGCAGTGTAACACTTGTCTGAGGGGCCAGTTGCATACATGAGTGACCACTACATTCCTACCATGCACATTCGACGACGAAGTGTTCTACAACCTAAAGAATTAACTACCATGGTTGGAGAGGATGCTGGGGCAGAACCCCCATTACTCTTGGGGAATTTACATCTATATCTATCTACATCCATCCAGCCATCGACATCATTTCTCGTACAGGGGTTCTCGTTCGACTACAGGTCACACCATAGTGCCCCACTACAACTCAGGTCGCCAGATCGATGTGGGAAAAGTCTTTAGGTCTTTGATGGGTTGTCTCTGGACCCAGCTGTCATCGATCGGCTTAATATCAACGACCCGAGAAAAATGAACCAGCTGGTAATTGCCAGTAAAACAGTTTCACATCATACATTTTACAAAAACCTTCCATTCATGTTCGCTTAAAAACACCCCGACTAGTCGCAGTCTAGCCTATAATACCTATGATGATGATTCCTTTACAAACTGAAGGACAACTGACGATGTCTCCATCCCTGTTTATCAGCTTGGAAGCACGGCAGGGGGGCTGTGTTTCAATACTATCAACGGGATATTACCCCGCCCCCCCCCGTTGTTGTTGCTTTTTTACAAATAAAATTAGTAATTTTTAACAATTTAACTGAGGGAAGAGTTACGTTGTTTAAATAATTGAGCCTAAAGAATGATTGTTGAGCCTAAAGACATAAAACGTACTTTATAAGAAGTCATCACAACTGCATAAGATTGTTAAAAGTTTTGGTTGGTTCCTTTAGGATTACTCAGGCTTTACGAAAGGGCTTTGAACAACCATGCGACTAAAGGAAGTCAAGAGGTGCCAACGGCTGGAATAACGCTTTTACCCAGAGTGGAAGAAGAGGGGGAGGGCCTGCAGGCAATTCCGTGACATCAACGGAAACATATAATGCCGCCATTACCTCTCGTGACTTATTAAATCTTATTGTTTCAATACAACAATAATGAATGGAATGGAATGGCATTGTGTGCACGGGGGCAGAGCCTGGACTCACTACTACCATTACCATTACTGCCTTCCTCCGTGGAATACAAACTACGGCGCGGCCTCTGTCGACCCCGTTACACAGGAAGAAAGTACCCAAGTGCTCACTGTGTACCTCTTCTACTACATATGACTGAGAGCCGTTTATTGAGAGCCGTTTCTACACTAATATTGAAATTTTGTAGAGGTAAAGTTTAAGTAGGTCATGTAAATCAGATTTTTAACGCGTAAAAAGCTTATTGATTTTCGTTCTAAGTTACTGTTATTCACTTAACTGATAACATACTGAAGCGGTACAAGGAAGATGTAGGTGTGACTGTTATACGAAAAAATGCATTCCATGTTCTCAAATAGCTACAAAGGTAGCCTAACTATATAGACTGCAGTCGAACAAAAATCATTATGAGTGTATGGGTGCTTTGCTAATCAGAGTGGTGCAGCGAGGGGGGTCTAGTTGAAGAGATCGAATGTTCAATGATTGGGGATTCGAAATTATACTACCGGTTTCTTGGAAAGCGTTTAATTAGAAAAGTAATAAATAAACAAAATTCAACTGACGAAGGGATTATTCTCTTCCCACGACAAAGAACTACTTTAAGCTTACAAACAATTATAATTAAATTCGAAATTCCAATATAACCAATGTATTGGACAGGATAGCCGGGTGGATAGAGTGCTCACCTCATGACCCAAGGGCCCGAGGATCACCGGTTCGAATCCCGACCACGATCGAAACTGGGCCCAGTTGCCCAGTTTCTCATTGGACTAAGAATTAAATAATGCTATCTATCGAAAAGTCACTGTTATATAGTAAAACGTTGCTGTGTTGGACAGTTGCTGATCAAAACGAAAAAAATAGCCCAGGCATTGAAACGCATAAATATAAATGTACTGTAACACCATTTTAACACAGTAAAATTGAAACAGAAACTGATATGTTCAATGTTTTTGAAAGAAGGTATAAATTCGTTCCGTGTGTGATATGCTGTTTAAAGAATACATAAAATCACTTCTATCGCACGGCAAGACTGTGCGGCACGCGAGCGGGCGGCCCGTGTCGACGTCGAGGAGGATTAGCCGGTTAAGACGAGTGGAGAGGAGACTCTCGCCGCGTGTGTTACTTCTGGTTTTTATCGGCGATAAGAGCGCGGTTAATTTGAGAGGCAACAATTAACGAGGGGGCGGGTGGGGTGGTGGGTGGGGGTAGTAGGGGGCGAAGGGGGAGGAAGGGGGTCCCAGTTACAAATCCCCCCATTATGAACCGCTGTTGACAAAGCGGCTTACAGCAGCGAGACTGCGCGCTTTAGAAATTGCCAAGTCGCCTGCAAAAATCAAAACCGCATTCTGCGGCTGCAAATAAGCCCACTTTATTAACGGTTACCTTGGAGTGATGCGAAATGTACCGGAATTAACGCGGGAGAGCGACCCGGAGATGAACCCATTGTGGCGAACGGCGTCGTTTAGTTTAAATAACACGGGACCGACGAGCCGTGCCTCGATTACAAGTATTTCCGCAAAACGGTTCTTTTGAACTGACGAGCGCGAGCGATGCGCCGTCTTCCGGAGATGATATTGTAATGTATTAAGATATTGTTCGACTGTTCCGTTGTCGCGTTGGATTTGTTTAAAGTTAATTATGTGATTTGGATGATACAAGTGGAATTAAACTGCTGTGACGGGAGGGCTGGCGGGATATTGTTGTTAAAGGAACATCGAAACTAGTTTAAACAATGTCACTGCACAAGCTCATTTCAGAAAGTTAGCAAATATTACTAATTTGTGAATCGTGCAAACATTTATTGTGAATCATTATGAAGAGTTTTAATAAGAAATGTTGCCCCGACTAAATTGCTTGTATAGCTATGTAGAAGCTGCTTAAACAGATCTCCTACTAGATACGAACCCATAATGTGTGCGGGTATCGGAAATATTTACATTTAAATAATCTAACACCAAAAGTCAAACACAGGTAACAAGGACAAAACTATTTAACAGGCATAACACGAAACGGACGCAAAACAAATCATCCGTATAATATATTCAATGGGCACAACCGAAACGAAACAGAAATGCAAATAAGGCGATAACATTTAAGAACGGCAATAACGGAAATACGAAATCCCGAGTGATGCAGATTAAACAGATGAAGTGTGGAAAATAAAGATGGAGCGACGCGATAGACGCGTGATTAACAAATACAATCGGGTCGATAACGATCTCGAGTATATTTCAATTTGTAAATGGACAGAGGGCAATTTGTATCACGGGCCAAGACACGCCTAGAGGGGGAGGAACGGTTGACACTATCTCCCATCTCTCTCTGCTCTCTTCGTGTTATTTATTTTAAACATATGATAATGACACGGTTGCGTCACAGGGCCGAACAATGGCGATGTCATATTATGTAAATAACGCACGAATGTCATTATATTGTACGGCCCTCCCGTAATCCGTTTAACAAACTGTCTTTCTGACACTCGTCCGCGTCAAAAACACGGCGGACGAAGCGGAATTTATTGTGCTGTGAGGGCCTTTCGGCGGTGAAACGCGGGTAAACACGGCTGGCGACAATGTGAACATGGAACACGCGGTTGTACATGTGTTGGAGGGTCATAAGACGCGACGTGCACTGGTTCATTGCCTTTATTGACCAAGCGATCTACTTAAAACCACGAGCTATGGAAAATGGACATGTTCTTAACAAATAAACAAATTGACCCGCTGTTTCAAAGAAAACTATCTATAATTCGCATTCATTTTTTCCCTAAATCTATGGGTCCAGCAAGACAAGTTGAGTCAAATATTCTGGTAAATTAGTAAATGAACTGGTTTGGTTGAGACTGCCAAAAAAATTTGAAAAATCGTTTCAAACTTAAATATTTTAAACCAAAATATCAACTTTCATACATTTTTCGATCTAAGGTTGGAAATAACGATATCAGTTGGTGAGTAACTTTAATGTAAACATACATACTGTTTTTTAAACCTCAGTGATGGTATAAATATTTGCACCTTTCAGTGGTAAAAACACAACAGAGATACACTATAAAACCGAGATACACTACAGAGATACACTATAAAACACTATAAAACCGAACAGCGCGCATCACAACCTTTCACGACTCGACTAACCAACAACGTTTTCTTCTAACATTATAAACGCGTACAAAAACAATACTTGGGAAAGTAGCTCGACCGGGACTCCGCGTTAACGATACATAAACTGCAATCTAACACGGCTAATTACGGCTACCCAGGCCGTGGTGTTAATAGGGTATTAAACCGCGATAGTTCGATTCTTATCTGACGGTAATAGAGATAAAACATAACACGGCTCTGTGTTATTATAGATCGATGTAAATCTTAGGGTTAAAGCATAAATCAGGAGAAATCGCAGTGCAACGTTCATAACTTGAAAACGTGGTTTATTTTATGGGGTGATTTCTAACATAACAATTGCAGGAGGGAGAACTGCTGGTTTAAATACATTTTTGCTTGGGTAATTTATTGAGTCGTAAATAGATTTAACAATTAACTAGTGGCTTGAAGGGGCTAGAAGCCCCTAATCATAATAAGAAAAAGTTTATTCAAACCAATCCTTTGTTAAAGTAAAAAAATACTGAGCTCATAGTAAACTGGCGTTTAGATCCACCATATTATAATATCTAGCTCATGGTTTTCAATCAAGTATCAGCATCCCATGTTTTATGTAGACAAAGCAAACGTTTTTAGATCCCAATGCTTTTTAAATGGCAGATATTTTACGTTATTTCTCGTTTTCTGTAGAATTTCAAGCAATTTCAGTATTTTCCCTGGGTCCCTGGCATCGAGACCTTCAATTTGAGCCCTTCCCATCATCGTGCAACTTCCTAAAGCTAGCAATTTCGGCGCAAAAATTTCGCTTACGTAATTATAAAGATAGGCAATGGGTAAAAATACTAAAGACTTCATTAAATGGTAGTACTATTAAAATAAAGGCACATAAGAAACCAGAAATAATACGAGACGAGGAATTTGTATTAGTTCCCTCAAAAAATAGGCATCACACGTTACATGAAGTTGAATGGAAATACGACAGGAAACCTAGGTACATAGAGGTACCGTTCGCGTGTACATACACACATCCTGGTCGCATAGATGAATGCGGCCGTCGCTGCCCCATAAACCTGTCGCACCTTCCGCTGTCGCAAATCCGCCGTTCTTGCGTCGAGTCCCCGACCATTAACATAAAATATGAATTGAAATTAATTTATGTTTCTTTTGTCAAGTTAATGAAAGCGCATACAGACAGAGAGAGTTAGAGACATAGGTGCATGCACGTCTTGTAAAATATAATTCAATTTGCTTAGCGGGCAGCGGCGCAGTGGTGCATTGTGTTTGCATAGGTTATGGTAATGCGCCGTGGAGGAAAGCGTTCGTCGTCGTAGCGCCGCAGCGCAGCGCCGTTGAGGAGACGGGGCTAGCTATTGAAATAAATATACGAAATGCTGTCGTCAAAGCATTTACGAATCCAAAATATTCAACGTCTATTAATTTACGTCGTGGTGTGATTGTGCCCTCGACAGGTGTTAAGACTGCGGCATTGCGGGCTCTGGTCTATGTTTGTTTACTGAATTTTGCTGCTCCGACTAGAAAGAATTTCATAGCTTTTAATCAAAGCTAATTCTTGGGGAGGTTTAACAATAATTAGAAAAAATAGCACATCACTTTTGAAAATAAATATTTCAAAACTCATACATGATAATTTTAAATTTCTTTACTATCACCTTGTTTTTAATTTAACGGCTGATAAAAGCATTAGTCGTACTGTACTATAATTCAATCTTACGGTACTTACAAGAAAGTACACTTCAATTTTCACATATCAATTAAAAAGTCGTTCCATTTAAACCATATGAATAGAAAAATAAAACACCTAGCCCGATCCCGATCCGTAACCGAAATCCGCCCTAGCGAGAAGCAGTGAAGCAGTACACACGACTCGTCGATCAAGCGGCACAAGCAGCAGAGCCTGTCGACTGCTTGGAAGCACTATTAACACTTAATGCCACTCGACCAATATAGGCTGTGGGTATCGCTAATAAACGTGCGGCCTAATATGTGGGCCACTAGCAATATGCCACGGACTCAATAACCTCAAATTGTCCGCTGCACTCCACTGAGCTGAGCCGCCATATTGGCCGTAGACGACTTGTCCGGTCCACCCCTGGCCATCACACCGGCCGCTCGGCTGTTTGCGTCCATCGCCCCCCGCTCGTCACGGCTCCACTATCAATCGATACTGGTCGTTATATTATATTTCCATCTAAAATTGTTAATATGAATAAAATATAACTTAATAAACCACTATGTATTTATGTGGTGACGAACTTCATGTGATGTATTTTGGGATGAGCACCTACCTTTTTTAGAACTCGGATTGATTAGCAGTTTTGTCTTTGAGCTCAAATAACTACCAAACAAACGCTAAAGGCGAATGTTACTCTTTTCGACCCTATAAAACGTACCAAATTTTCATATTTGATTTTTTTTGTAGAAACCTCAAACGTCTGGAAGAGTAGTTTGATCGGTGTCAGTAGGAACGGCGGGTCAAGGTCAAGATTTATTCAGACCAGCTGATCCTAGTTTCATTTGATGTAATGCTAAAAATCTGCTGGCCTGCTACAAATCTTTGTTTGAATCTTTGTATTCACCTATGTGTTTTAGGTTATGAGAATAAGTAGAAAATATAAAAAAAGTGGAGTACTGCCCAAGAAATTGTAGAGGATAGTTCAAGTATCAGGTGATAATGCTTCATTTTAGATTTCTATTCAGTTTCAAAATTGAATAACACTATTTTACTACTTTTTTTGTGGTAACAATCCTCCATCGCGTCCTTTCTTTTAGAGATTTGTTGAGATTTAGAATTCTCTTTGTCCAAATAAATATGAAAATTATAGGTTGCATTTATTTCATAGTTTTAAAGCGACGTGGGTAAAATAATTAATACTTGATTCCAATACACACTTTATTAAAAACAAGTAAGTTAACCTTATATACCTGTATTTTCAAGCTGTTGTGAACTCAACAATTTCAAAATAAAATAGAATAAAATGTAAAATTTACTTCTTTGACATTTATATATTTGTTTAAGATATTTGTGAACGTATGCGAAATTTGACTGATTGCAACAGTACACAGTATTCCAAATATAACTAAATAAATATTAAATAAAGTCAAAAGAGACAAATCGATAATAACTTTATAATAGTTCATGAAGTTATTTATACACAAATTTGTTTTCTATTCTGTTACTGTTTTGCATAGTTTCGATATGACTATGTACTATAATACAATAAGTAGTTAATATATGTTAATAAAACCATGAACATTTCCGCAATCGACAAATAGTACACGAATTGCGGTTTATGTGACATTACGGGGAAGTTAATACTGAATAATAATGCGGCTTCTGAATATGTTATAAATTCAATATTAATTCAGTGGTTTACAGCATATTATCATATAAATTGACAAGGATCTAAATATTTTACCGAAAGCGGTCAAAGAGCGGCTTTAATTACTCGATGAATATTTATTACAATTACTTTAAAACTTTAAACATATAAAAAGGATCAACTACAAAAGTAATTTATTAATCTTCAGCTGGCAACAAACAATTTTTATGTCATACATTTAACAAACGGGTTTTCGATCAAACAACTCCTGCTAAAGTTATAAACAAATAACAACAAACAGAACTACTATTCTTTTCACCTTCATGAAAATTTGTTTTAAACTATTTAATCTGTACCTATTAGCTGAGGAATAAACAGGTTTATACTGAGTTTTCGAAAAAAGACTGTCCCAGTTTCGAAGAATCATTAAAAACAGTTCATTGACGTACAATTATAAATTAAACTATAAATATTAAGGAGTTCCTTAACTTTTTTTTATACATCCAAGCTTCTATTTTTGCTCCATTTTAGCCCTGGTTCGTCATACCAACACTTTCCGCCGCCGCGTTGGTGTGACTGTAGTTACTGCCTAAAGAATTTTCGTCCGGATGGTCCAAGTCTGGGGTTTTAACACGTCTAGGGGAATTTAAAATAAAGGAAATTTATTTTTCATATATTAGTGTACAAATTTTACTAAATGTTATTTTTGATGTTTTGAGATCTTAAACTAAAAGATAAGACTGTATTAGACCTAGACGATACGCATTCTACTTTCTAAAATAGCTTAATCGCTTTAGTATTGAACTCTAGAACCAATAAATGGATCACTCGAAGGACACCATCTAAAAACCGACTTTATAAAAATACATCAGACTGTTTCGAGTCCGAAACCACAGAAGACAATACAAACACAACGGATTCTATTTATTGGAACGGTCAATTAAATAGATTCCTCGTATTGTGAATGTATAAACAACTGGGACAACTTTGTCCCGGCCATTACCATTATTCAAGGCGTGTATTTATAGGAGTGTTCTTTTATTAACACAATTAGAGGCGGACTATATCCGCCGGGCCTTGACCGCCACTTTACACACATCACATGTTCGCTGCCCGCGTGCGCCCAGTATAGCGGAGTTCCTCAGACTTTGTGCCCAACAAGGAACGAAACTGAAGGCAGTTAGATTGGATTGCCAGCGCAAAGTTGTATTAAATCAACTATATGAGAGTTTACTGTGTATGTGCGTAACTGAAATTCCTCTTACGCTCTTTCCTCAAACTAATTCACTTTAATAATTAAGCTTTGGGAGGATTTAAAGTATTTTAGAATGTCTTGGAACAGAATGTTTTGTGTACAGAAACGAAAATGGAATATAACTCATTATAACAATAGTTCTGGGACTAGGACAGTACTGTCTAAAATAAACAACAACATTTCAAGAAGTTGAAAATACTGATTAATGTTAACAAAGTTACGTTGTTTAAACAGATGTGTTTTTGTTTATACAAAATGGTCCTTAAAATTAAATCTTGCTGTCAAGGTCAAAACCAAAAACACGTTTAGGGTTTATAATGGAGAACCACTTACATATTTACTTAACTCGTTTTTAACACACTATTAGGTGCATATATGGCCCCTGATTCCTGCTTAGGAACAACATGAGGTTTTTACAAAACTCATCAGAAATTTGAGCACGCTTACTTTACGGAAACTACACAACTACTGAACTGAAAATATCTGAGTTCGTGTGCACGCGTCCGGTACACACGAACCGGCCCGGCCCGGGACGGTTCCTGGGGCGCACAGAATTGTTTGGAATGAATGGTGTAAGAAATATTCAAAGTCACTGTATGACTTGAATCACTGTGTTTATTGAGAAAAAAAAATAAAATTTATGCGTGTAAATGACCGAGATCTGTATTAAATTATTGACTGTTTATTGAATGCTTAAAAATGAATAAGGATCGAACGTCGAACGGACAACACGAGTGCGTGGTGACTAGGACGGTGTTTAAAACGAGACTCCCGACAACGGGCTGCTCTTTTTAGAACCCCTCCACCCTTTGGGTGCAAAGGGTGAGGATGTCACAAGGACAAGCGCTTTGTCGCGCAAAAATCGTGGTATGTTTTAATTTAAGTGGAACAGTCATTTTGCGAAATATTAGTAAATTAAAGCTCAAAGTCATCGAGCTCTCTTTGTAAGAAAACATTCTTGAATTTCCCTATAAACAACAAATATCAATCTGGTTTGTTTAAAGGGAAAGAATCATAATGCTCAGGCGATATAAACAACAGGAACTAATACAATTCTCAGGCTTGCAAGTGAACGAAAAATCCAAAACTGACACGCAGGCAATTCTAAAACAACCCAAGGGTAAAACTGATTCAAACCAGTTTTAACGATCTAACCTGCTATAAATATCAGCAGTCACAATTCGCTGCGTGGTGTGCCACACACATTTACCCACCTAGCAAGCCGCGGATTACCGTGCCAGATCCGACATTTCTCCACTACTGGCGCCCGCGCCGCCAGCCTCATGAAGATTTGTACCGCCCGGGGCGACATTAACTTGCACATTTCCCGCAAATCTCGCGGCCCGCCCGACACCGTGTCGCAGCCGAGACTTTCCGACAATCGATTCCCGCCTTGCAACGCGATAAATACTCGTTTGCGGCCGAATACGGCGGTATTACTGTACGCGGTCGACACGTTACGTGAAAAGAATTACGAATCTTTTACTGGGAAAACGAGGATATATTCCGCTCGAATCAAATTACGACCCAGTACACTTTTGATACATTATGTTATGTTTATAAGTCTCAGTAAACGTGCTTTCGCGGTAGCTATTAAATTGCCCCTCCTGCGATCTTTATTGTTATGTAATTAAAAAGCTCAATGCAATTAACAAAAATTAGCATTTTACAATGCACATCATTAATTGCTAGCAGTACACTGACATAGTGAAGGGAAATTCAATAAAGTTTGTTAAGAAAGTTCAAATAAATTCAACATATACTTTAGGAAATAACTAGACAACCTAATGAAGCAAAATCCCTCGAAAACTACAATCAGACTTAAAATGTTTTTATGAGTTCTAACAGTATCCAAACTAAACAACACTGATTGAAAGAATAACAATAATAATATATACATATTAAACTACACTCATCAAAATAAATCATGAATTATCTCACGTTTATTACTTGCGTTATTTTTTTTAGCAAAAGAACCTCTTTTAGAATCTAAAAGTAAAAACGCAGCCAGTGAAGGGGGCTCGGACGCGGGAATAAGAGGACGCTAATACCACGTAAGCGGTCAACTCAAACACAGAGACGGCCGGTGTTGACTTTAGCTGTTGTTTACACGCGCCAAGATGGCGTCTTGGAGATAATTGCTATACAACGAGAACGGTAAATGACTTGTCCCACCCCCCCCCCCCCCCCGGCCGGCGATCAAACACCGTTCGTTCGTTAACTTTACCTCCGACGACGACGTTGCTCCCGATAAATTTATGTTCCCAATAAATGTCCTTGTAGCGGCCCCGATAGTGTTCAAATACCCGTTAGTTTGTGGGCTTAACGGTGCCGCCGGTCCGTATCTTTCGTTCCCGATGCGATCGGGGTACGGGTGTAATAGGCTGTCGTTATGATGGAATGGACGATCGTCACACGAAAATATTTTTCAATCTCCCTTCCGCCCTAACTCCCACGGCAAGGTGAACATGACCATGTGAGGGAGCTGGAAAGAAACTGTTGTCACTGAAATAATGCAGTTGATTACTCTATTATACTTATACATAAACCACTTGTTCAGGTCACCCTTTTGCATTCAAGAATGCAAACGCTATGATATAAACTAGTATTTTATTGCTAGCAATCGTGGTCCCGGTACCGGGTTATCATAAAAATAAATGTGTATTTCGTAAATTTTGGTCCGTTTGTTTGTGTTAAGTCTGTATGTGTGACCCAGATATTTTTATGAGTGAATGAAAGAATGGAAGAAACATTTACTCCAAAAAATATGTATCGCTTATTTAATTGAAAATAAGCATCAAATTTGTAAAAATGCATATTAGTGTTAACAAATTTTTAACATTCATATCAATTAATTTAATTATTAATTATTACTTCTCGACGGATTTCACTGGAACAAAAATATTGAAATCAACAATTAATTGCCTGAAGAAGTTTCCGTTACGGGAATGAAACTGCAGCAGTCTACATAAGTCTACAAGGATCGCTTTGAAGTACAATGTACTTAAACCACAAATAATTTAAAGTATCCAGACTTGTCCGCGAATGATGCGGGACCACCCTATGCCAAACGTAAGTGATTCGTACAGGTGTGAAGACCGCGATTACAAATAGTGTTACCCCTACACGCATCAAGTGACGCACGCAGCATTGAGTGACTCGTAGACACAGCAAGGTGGCAAGACGGGCGACGACCCAGCGGTGGGTGGGGATGGTAAAACACAGTTCATTCAAGAGGTTCAAGGGTCGCCACATCACATATATCTACATTAGTCACTTAACAATGCTCAAGTGGACTCACTTGCTCATCGCTTTTTATATAATAGTAGTGTTCAAATTGTGACCACGGAAATACAATGTAGAAATTATTGCAGAATTTACAGGAACAAGTTAAAATATTACCATCCAAGAAGAACAGTTTTGTCATGTAATTTATATTCGGGTTACTTCTAAGATAATTTCTGTGTATTCAAAATACAGTATATTTTAAGTGTGAGCTGGCTTGACAACTGAACGTCGTGGATAGGAAGTTGTTAATTAAATTGACCCTAAGTTATTGAAAATTTAAGTCTTCCAGTATACATTTTTATGACCTCGGATATTTATCCTCATTTCAATGGTCATGTTAAAATTGGGCCATATAAAAAATACAAAAAAAGCTTCTTCAAAATCGTACATTTTATTTTATTTCATGATGCCAATGGTTACTTAGTTTGACTTATTTTCAAACGTCAAGGGGAGAAATGACTTAAATTATCACTAATTTCAAGATTGATAAAGAGGTAGTATGACGTAATTTACCAATAAGATTGTAGTCAGCAACATTTTGTCAAAACAAACGACTCAAATTTAATAAGTTTTGCTTAAAATAACACAATCTTTGTTTGGCAGTTGATAACAGCTGGTGTGAAACTGATGTGCGTCTTGTTTGGAATATTAATTTTTTGTGGACCTGACGGGAAAACCAAGTCGAGGAGACTCGGAAAACTTTTCATCGCTGTAAACTAATGTCTAAGAAAAATATTTAAATAAGAATGAGTATTTCGAATGTTTTGTTGAGTTTTGCAAATGTTGGATGTAGTTATCAATTAATTCGGACTTTGAACGTTAAAGTTTCTAAAAAGATGATCTTACTGGTGGGGTTAACCAAAATGCTCTCGTTTATCGCTTCTTTGAGCATTGCGAGGGGGTGAAAGCCAAGAGAGTGGAGTGTCTCGCAAAATATAGCACAAGTAAATTATTTGAAAATATATTTACTAAACATTTTCAACTTATGAACAATACTCTATATTTACATTATTTATTATATAGTTTATATCGTTGACAAACAAACGTCATTTTATTAATTTATTGATCCCCAAATATCTAAGTACACCATGACAACAAACCATATAAAACTTAAGGAAAACATGTATTTTGTTTCTCAACGAGCGTGAAATATTAAATATATAAACCGACATCGATCCGCTGTAGGTTCTGCTCCTGCATTTGCATATTATTATCAATTTCTTGGTATTGAGACTCAGTTTAAACTCACATTATTTTGTTTCCTGTGCACATCTTTTCATTACTCTTATGTAATAACGTTTTGATTCTAAACATATTGAATCTCAGAGAGCTCTTTAGACGTAACACACGTTACACGACAACAGCCTATCATCACCAAAAAGTGCAGAACATCATAACAATCTCGTTAGAACTTTTATTCGTTTCAAAAAACCTATTTCATTTAGAATCACTCTTCAGATAAGTATTAAAACATCTCCTTTAAAGCAAAATCCAATCCGATTCAATCGGCAGAAGCGGGGCATACCTTTCGACCCCGGTGCAGCCAGACGAGTGGTATGAGACAATGAGCTGAAAACGGACTGGCCTCTGTGTTGTTGCTAGCGATGGAGCAAGCCACTCGACGTTCAGGTGTAGAATGCCCACAGTTGGAGAACGGAATATGCAAACAGTTGCGTATAACATGCAGACCAACTTGTAGACAACAGTATCCACTCCGCACCGATATGTAATGTTTTGATTTTGATTTTTGCGGACATTTTCCATCGATGATTAGTGTACCGATATGAAACGTATAAATATCCAGCAGCTCAAAGGTATAGATCTAAGCGTGTTTAGTCGAAACAAATTATGGACAGCGGTTTCGTTTCTTTTACTTCGATATATAATCTTCTAAATAAGCAGACTATTATGGTTTACAGTCAGTGTGGCTAACTTAATATAAACTGTAGTAACAGTTGAGGAAGGGAACGTACATACTCGCCAACATTTTTAGCGCTGTTTCTAATATAGAAACTCACCAATTTCCAAACAGGTATAAAAACTAGGACCAGGGCTCAGACAGTGCTTTCATAAATACAGGTAATTAAAACAGTACAGGTTAATAAACGTTACAAAAGTTAGGCAACAATAAATGCACATCCTTAAAAAATCCAACGCTTTTCTTCGACGGCCAATACCGAAAATAGCCCTAAAATATTTATTCCAGCACTTTCTTCAAATCCAGTTTAGCAAGACATTTCGAGATAAGGCCGAGTTCAATGGCTCCGACAAACAAATTACGCAATAGCTCTATATTAATAATGCATACATGCTGTGACTTGGAGCCATGCCGCTACTTGGAGCGTGCTTAGAGACGAGTCTCCGGTTAATAATAGATAAGGTTTTTCAGTTTATTAAAACTGAACTAGATACAGTATCTGATTTAGTAGACTGATTTTTAATAATAAATCGATTGCAACACTTCTTTGTGTTTATTTGAAGTGGTGCTTCAATTTCAGGGTTAACAAAACATAGATGATTCCGAATGTATTTGTAACGGCTATTTTTGATTTTTTGGTACTATGATTAACAATGATGTGCGACACAAACTACTGGGACTTTAAAGCTCTAATGTAAAATATAATGAATGATTACGAACCACAATTTAAAAATAATTCCTCAACAAAACGTCCCCATTTAATAGTTATTTGTGTTCCGATTCAGGGGGTAAAGTAAAGTGTTCTCTCCCGGGGCAAATGGTTGTCGCCAGAGGCTTTCCGATTTTCCTGAAGGAGGCAATTCACTTTACTCTAATAATAAACAAAAAGTTTCCCCCTTAAGCAGTAATAAACAATACACAATGCAAGAATACATTTTTGTATTTACAAGAAAAACACGATTGCGACAAACACAGGTTGATTTTATGGTATTTAGAAATATATTGTATTCACTGACATAACCAAACATTAATTGGTCGCACACTGCCAAATTTTGTATACGTTCAGAGACACTAAAAAGTTGTTAGCGCCACCAATCCGTGTTGAGCTACAACAAATTTGTAAGTCTGCGAGAAGATTTCAGTAAAAATTCCTAGTTTTATTCATGTGTTCAGTTTGTCTCCAGCTAAGTGACCAAGGTAATGCTTTTTCTCCTGGCGGTTTTTTTTTAATTCTACTCCCTCATTTCAATGCATCTAAAAATACAACAGAACAAGAAACTTTATACAAGAAGATTATAAAAGAAAAATGAATAAAAAAATACAGAGAAGTAATCAAAAGGTATTTACAACAAACAAGAAACCTGAATTTAAACTGCGTCTTCTTCATACAAAAATACATCTGTCATGACGACTAATGGGGCCAAAAGCTAGAGCGGGTCGATGTTGAATTATATATTTAATATAAATATTATCTTATCAGCCATTAATAGCCAGCTGCCTCGGGACAGACGGTTCTTTGTCCGCCGACCACGCTGCTGCTGCACACAGTCTGTGTGTCCCGTCACTGACACACGTGCCTATCTGGAGTGAGTGATTATTATAAATAAGTCCGAGTAATGCGGAGGAAATGTTTATGTAAGACTGGTCGTAGTACTCCAGGGGTAAAACGATGGAGTTCATTTACGGTTTTGTTGTTTTTCCAACCGTTAAAAATAGTGAGCATTAGTTGTGTGATACTACAGTCAATACCATTCAATGCCTCGAGAATGAAATGAAATTATTTTATTCAACAAAAAGGCAGTTACAACATTATACAGTTATTTAACAGTTCCGAAATTATTTCCCCACATGGGCATAAGCCTGTGCTTTTTATGGCTGGTGAAAGAGTTCAAAAGGTTTGAAACAAAAGTGTATCACTTCTAACAAAAAAGGATTTACATTAAATGAAATTGAAAAAATAGAATACAAACATGTATAATTAAAAAAAACGTAATTTAGTATAGGTGGTTGGAATAGGCCTAACAATGAAGCCTGTAATACCAAAAGAAGCTTAATTTATTATTGCAATCCATGTCATTTGGACCCGTAAAAGTGAGCCAAATTCGTATTTTTATGTGCAGAGACATCCAGAGTGATTGAGCGCAATATTATATACATTTACCGAGCTTTTCACACGTTACTCGAAGTCAATAACGATGATAAAACGCAAATGACACGACAGATTATGAGGACGCGATGTCCGTTACCGCTCTGGGGCCGAGAGGGACAGCGTGGCGCCTGGATGCAGAGTCACTGTTGATTACGTGTGGGTGATCGGTGTTGTGAGGTTTCTACATCGGCTTTATGAAGTTACTGCCAAAGTGTCCCGGAATCAAATCTATTAGAGAGGAGTTTAGCTTAAAACAAAAATAATAACAAGTTAGATCAAAAAGTAAATGCGGTGATAATTTAGGTACTTTATTTCTAGATGAGATTCACACTATAAGTATAAGATAATAAACTGTTAAATTGACATACAAATTTATATGTCGATGAGTAAAATATTGAGTTGATTAAATATTGATAAAATTTATTGAGGAGGTACGTGAATATTTAGGTAAATGCAAACCACCAAGAACAAAATAATTGTTATCAGGCAAAATAAAAAATTATTAACGTTGGCTAGTTAAATACGTAAATTTTGTTTAGTAAAATAATTACTATTGGAACTTAATATATGGATGCTATGATCATTTTCTAGTGAATAAAAATTAAGGGATTCAAAAATTTACTCATTAAAAAAATAAAAGCTAGTTGAAAACGAGTGTTAACAAACTGCTAGATTCGCAGTAAAACTATTACCTAAAAAATAATGTTTTGAGAAAATAAATTAAACAAAAAATATTTTAGATAGAAAGTTTCTATTTAATTATTCAGTTTATCTCAGATAAAAATAATCTTCGCTCTAATACTTTACACACACAACATAAAAAACATGAAACAAACTAAACAAAACAAATAAAACAAGCTCAAACGAACGTGAAAACAAAACACCCCTCGTAAAAAAACACGAATAAAAAAGAGTAATTACAAAACGGGGTGCGTTACCAAGGCGCGAGCGGTAAGCGCCAGGGCAGTAGTGATAGTGCGGCGCGGCGCGGCGGCGGGGCAAGACTTGTTGGCTCGACTGTACGCTTCTCCGGCCTGTACTTAACTCTATTATATAATAAATGCAGTTTATATTATTCCCTCCCTCCGTGGCTCAAAGATGGATCGATAGCGTGCATAATTAACAACGTATAATATCGACCAGGCGGTGAAAATGGTCGGCGCATGGGCCGGGCGCCCCCGACTCGGCGAGAGACAATCGCGCTCACTCCACCGTGGAGCGTCGGCCGGCGCACAACACAACACTCGAACAAACCTGACACCTGCCTCACAGAGTCAACCCTGACACAACATACGATTTAGATCGAAAGTTAAGCACATATACCGGGATTGAAACGTATTTGGCAAACATTTCAATTTATACTGAGTCATAATTTTATTGAACACGATAAAAATTCAAATACCATAGCACGATCTCTCAAAAGCTTGGCTTTACTCGGCTCGAAGCAATATAAATTATACTGCTCTTCAACACAACAAATAGTTTCTCGCACGGTTTAAGGTTAAAAAAGTTACGTAGGCTATTTTATATGGAGGAGTATAAATAAATGTAACTTAAGTTACTTTAAAGAGTATAGTAAAGACTGCACGAAATCGCTTTCCTTCTTCATCTTAACTACATCTCAAATATACTTAAGTTACATTTAAGTGCAATAAAAATTTCGAAGGAAAGAGATTTCGGTGAAAGACTTTACAAAACAATCGATACAATACAGTATTTTGTTTTCATATAATCTAGATTGATTCTTAAAATAATGAAACGTAGAAAAGCATTTTGATTATTAATGTGTTTAAACTCCTATACATTAAATGATTGAATTCTACTTCGGTTCTGGGAGCTGCAAAATTAAATCTTGCTTAACAATTTCAAGGTGGCTCTGTAACAGCGTACCCTCTTCAAATGATATCAATACAACAAGAACAGTTATAAGCAAATTTAAGATTCTGAACGACAAGCGTTCGATTTTTTAGGACTTCTTCTCGTTACTCATGAAAAAATTCAAACAATTACATTATACTGTTATGTGAGATCAGTATTTGGGCCTTATTCCTAAAAGATTCATAACTGAACTGGCGAACAAAAAATCAATAATAAAATTTCAAACAAAGAAAAACATTAAAAATGGCCCACAGTCATTTAGAGACTTGGTTGGCCACGTAATTACAGTAAGTTACCCCGCGCACGCGCAACGCCGCCGCTATCATTAAGGACATAATATAATATGTGTGACGTCGTGTCCTCTAATAGTCCTGCCTTCATAATTAGATATAATGATAATGACTGCAGGACCCTAATGCCCTGCCTTTTGTTCCATTTCATATGGGATTCGCCGTGAAATATACCATTGTCCCGGCCTTTCTCTGGGCCCCTTTCTGTTATTTCTTTACATGTTCGCTTTTAATTTCACCCCGGTGGTCTCCCCGGCAGTTCGGCAACGCTTGGCCTTTCCTTCTCTTGATGAAAAGGCTTTTGTATACGTAAGACTAAATGTAGCAGAAATGTTTTTTAACTTTAAAAACTGTAAAAATACGTTGTGTTGGTGTAAAGAAGGTTTTGAACGTTTTTACTGCTATGGGAAACTTTAATTAAGTTCGGCCTACATATTATTAACACGGATGAATTATGAAATACTATCAAAAATTGGAAAACTTAGGGTACGGAACCTAAAACTCGTAATCGGTTAACAGTCAAGCCGACAATTGGAAATAGGCCATTTTCAGTTAACACATAAATCAAAATTAAATTTTTTTACTAATATGGAAATCTTTTCCAATAATAGGAAGCAAATCTAAACTTTACAACGTAAGTTCCGAAAATTAAGCAAAACAAATTGATATGCTTAAGAGTAAAATCATCTACGTTTGATAAATCATGAATTTTATTACACGCTATTACACGCTATTAACCATCCCTCTTGATGAGGAAGTTTGAACTTTGAATAAGTAACTATTTAACAGTGAATCAGTGTATCAAAGTATAACGTGACACAGCAACACTGGTTTTCTTCAGTCCGGCCGGCGCGTGGAGTTAAAACCCTCTTTTACTGTTCCCAGAATTATATTTAATTTTCATAAGAGCCATTTCCGAGGAGTAATTGCAGCAGTGTGACACGTGTATCAAACAACAATTTAAATAAATCATTACGCAACACAACAATTACTACAGACCGGCACCGCGTATTTTCCTCCGAGTGATTCTAGTTATTTGTGTATTGTCCGTCATCTAGGAACTTTCCACTCGGAAAAAAAAAACAAAAATAACTATTTCTCCAGAATTTTTAACATTTAAAGTGAGAGGGAACGACTTATTTACTAGCAACGATGCTGAATTTCAGTCTTGAAGCGGCACGTGATCTGTTACAATTTGGCGGAGTTATTGGCGGTCGTAGGAGAGTTATGGCGAAATATTTATTTCGGAACCGTAAGGCAGAACCCTTATGGTAACCTTATGGCCAACAGTATGGTAACTTTAGATTACCATAATGTCCATTCACAGCACAACATTTTAAAGTCAAATACAAGCAAAGGTTTATTTCATCTTATCATCCAATACCAGAGTGCATCATAAAGAAAACTAAACTAAACTCGGCATGTTCAGTTTAGACTAGACATTCGTTCAACAATCGTATATACTTAATATCCTTAATATTCTAAGAGCTTAAGAATAAATGGGGTATGGCCCAAAACATTTTATTTTTCTGAAATTAAAAAAAATCAAAGGATTTTGCATAGGATCAAATCAAATCAAATCAAAATCAAATTTATTTCATTTTGTAATTTAATGAAATAAATTTGATTTTGATTTGATTTGATCCTATGCAAAATCCTTTGATTTTTTTTAATTTCAGAAAAATAAAATATTTTGGGCCATACCCCATTTATTCTTAAGCTCTTTAGCCCAAATCCAGCAAAGGAGTCTGCAGATACTTTCCAGTTACGTTGTTGAACTATTACCTCACTCCTATATTCATCATAACTCTCACGTTATTCATCTTAAAAAGCACTAGTTGTTCTAAAAATAATGAGTTATATAAATGAAAACATGAAAGTCCGGGTTTATCATCTTAAACCTAAATATGAAACGCTTTTTTATAAATCAGCTCCACAGACACTACCACTCCCATCATTAGCTACCCCGTTTCAGACGCAACAACCGCACTACCGTATAGTTATAATTACGTATCGCCAGCTAGAGCCGAACGCGTGCACAGTTCGCCGATCACCGCCGCAGACCATTCCGCACGCTTTCGCCGTATTTACATGTGGAAACAGTAGAATCCTACAGCCGACTCTCGGCTAATTAGCTGGTTAATGCTAATGCAGTAATGAGGCCGACCGAGTTGTTTTTAAATTTCACAGCGCGGCCCCGCCGAGAGACACATCGCGTCGCATTAGGACCCAGCGCCGGTGGGGACTGCAAACGAACCCTTTGTATCCAGTTAATAGTTTTGCCGGCGAAAAAACGTACAAAAATACTGAAAACTCAGATTTAATAAAGGTTTTGTTTGGGGAAAATTGAGTTCTGGGTCGTAAACAAACGCTTTTATTTCGTGGTGATATAAATTAGCCGGCTTGTTTGCTACATGAAAACAAAAAAGGGACTAAGGAGACATTTTGGTAGGATTAAAAACACGAGTAATTATGAATGAAATGAAAGAGGTTTAACGACAATTAATAATTAAACTACTGAAGGAAGTGAAAATCAATTTGTTTTTATTTGTAACCGTACGACGAAACTGAAGTGATTTGAGAAATAGACATGTAAAAATCAAAATATCCCTTATAGTAAATTCACACGTTTACGAGATGGGCTTAAACAGATGACGTTAGTGCGAACGGCCCGCCAATAATAAATCACATACAAAACATATAATCGACAAACTCCAAGTTCTGAGATGGCGAGAGTAAAATTATAAATTAATAAAACTACCGACCTCACGAGCGGGGAGGTAAGACAAAGACTTCCTCCCCTACTACTCAATATGTGCTCGCTATATTTATATTACCCCCCGCGCCCCACCCTCCGGCCTGGCTATAGTTCCGGCCCTATTGTTTTACCCCTGCACTTTTCCCCTCATTATTAGTATTAATACTAGGCTTTCAAAAATATTCATTTTCTGCTAGCTCATCAACTATTGTTCAAGAATGCTCGTGGCTGGCGACCCTCTTCCCACCGCCTCGCCACGCTTCCTTTTTAATTTACTTTTTTGTCGTCATGCTCGTAATATGTGTACACTCACTCTCTGTCTGACACGCATTAATTAATGTCTGTTGGTGGTTAAGCTTACGTTAATTGTATCTAAACAGATTTGCGGTTTCAACTTGAGTGATTGAAATTTTATGGGGCCAATTAATTATAATTAGGATTGAAAGGAAAATACAGTAAAAACTACATATTATGTAAAAATTATCAGACATGACTTAAATACTTTCTCCATAACTCAAAGGTCATACGCGTGTTAGAGGATCAAACTCAAATATGTTAAAATCGACAGAAAAATCAAAATATTTCAAAAAAGGACTTCGGAAGGACTTTTAAAGCGGCGCGGCACAGAAATAACCCGCACACATCCAAATTTTCTTTTTTTATACCGAAATAATAAGCAAAACAAAAATTCTGATCCTATTGTCTCAACGAAATAATGCACAACACGAACGTGAACAGGCGGCAGAGGCGCACGGGGAGTGGACCAGAATCTAATTGATGGTTAGTTTAGTTTAGTCAATGTTGTCCCCAACTAAATATACCAGCCCATCTGTCATGTCGTGATTTATTTATTTGCTGCTAATTAATCAACGAGCACACCGCCAAATCATCTGTTTCATTTATTTGATTATGAGGGAAAGGTTTCATGACGTACACCGCTGACATGAACACTTCACAGAGGAACCGCTAAAATGTTACCAAACAGTAACTATAGTAGGCAAAAATAAACATTATAAGTTACATTATTGATACTGTAGGAATAGATTTCATGTTCTACTTGTTTATTTTCATAGGTATGGTAATAGAGAAGCAACAATAAAAGAACCAAAAGAGTCTTTTTGAGGTTTAATTTTGCCTTGAAATAAAAAATACCCGACCTCTCATACATTTTATGGAACAGCTAAAATATACTTGAAAAAATCGAACCTGTTTGGATTGCTTTGATGAAGATTAAGGAATACGTATTCAAATGTCACAGTGTACATCTTAACTCGATCTTTGTTGTCCAATTTGTTTGGCGGTGCAGTAACTCTGGAGAGAAAATACTAAATCTAAAGAATGAATTTTCTAACGTACAGACAAACCATAAATACGTTCTCTCCAGAAACCGAACAACTATCCGGTAATGTTTCATTAATACAAAATAGCTACTTAATTTAAACCGTTGGTGTCGCTGCAATATAAATAGCGGTTACTATGTATAGCGTAGCATTGAGTATTAATTTGCATACGGCAACGATAAATAAATAAATAATTCATAGGGAAGCGAGGCGAGCCTAGGTGTGACCTGGTGGTAAATCAACATTGTACACACACGGCGGACATGTTATCATGGTATTGACTGCTTTATATGGGAGCGAGACACTCGGCTCGGAGGCAGCTGCGAACTGTACGTCGCGAGTCGATCAAGCTTCTGAACCAGCATACAGTACTGACATTACGTAGAACCTTAAAATATCTGTTTTAAAAATGAGTGTGTGGCTAAGTGTTTATCATGTCAATTTCGCAATTCGAAGAGCACAATCAGGTGGATACTGAACGAAATCTATACTGTGAAAGTAAGCTTTTGAGCACAGACGTCTTTAGTACCTTGACACTCAGTCTTCCTCAGCGTTGCAAAATTTTCGGGTCTAAAGAATTTTTGATTGCGAAGAAAACATTTATTATCTTTTTTTACTTTATTTTTTTGTTTAGAATATTATTTTTTTGGATTTCCATTCATTGCTATGTCTCACCGTTAAGTCGTGCTCTTTGACAAAAAATATGGGTTATCAAACTGTATGTGTGAAAACATTAAATAACGCCTATTTAGCTGTTTGAATCAATTTAAAAAGATCATATTTAATTTATTCTATTCAATCAATAAGGCGTTAGGTATATCAAACTAATGCGATAAACCTTTTAACCATTAAAACGCCCAAATCGTTCCCATCTTCGACAGTATCTTCACAAACGCCACAGCCCCGAGACAAAGGCAAGGATACAGAGAAGAGATCATCAACTCACCGGGGGGAGAGGGGGGGGGGAGATCGTCCACAATTCCAGATATAATTATGCAGCCATTGTTCGGTCCATGTAGATTGGGGCCGGGCACACAATAAAAGTGACGCGCACATAAACTCCGTACGCAACTACCACAATAATAATACTCATTAAATAATAACAAAAAATAAAAGCGCCGTAGGCGGCCGTGACAGAATGCGGAGCGAGGCGCGCCGCGGGGTATAACTATAACAATAACAATAAATGAGCCGAGCGGAATAATAATAACAATAATCATAACCGAGAGAAGCAGGATAGGATAGGCTACATGTATGACAGTGCGGCCGGCCTTCCCCGCTAATCGAGTTCGCTAATTGTCTGCTTACAGACCCTCCACTTTCGCGCGCTTTTTATCGCCCGACCTAACCTATACGGCGGGAATGTCTGCGACTCTGCGATCGCGAATGTCTTTGTTGACGACGGTCGATTCATTTCGCAAACTTTTTTATATTATTGTGAGGGCGATCTCGTTTATTTAACGGCCCCCGGTTTTCACAACAGAAACGCCTTTGTTTGCGACGACAGTAGAAGGGTTTTTATCACCTATTTTGTCTTTGTACAGTAAGTAATTTATAATAAGTATTTTTTGTGATATTTTAATTTAAAACTGAAATGTAATGCACGTGCACGCACGTGTAATGCTGAAATATTTGTAATTTGTAATATTTTCATGATAAAGTAAATTTTTGGTTTTGCTGTGGTAAGGTAATTCAGGGTTGAACAATTAAAAATAATTTTTAAAAACTTATGACCTGATAGTGTAACAAAACTGATAAATTACTCGTGATACTTTAAGCTTGGACACGTTTAAATGTTTAAATACAAAAAATACCGATGACATTTGACCAATAAATATAGAATGTGGACCAAAGAGCAATTTATAGTAAATAATTATTTCACTAAGTAACATCCTTGATAAACCAATTATTCTGTTGTTATTTCAACTAAAATATTCATAAATTATCGCGCCTGCAAAAAGCGAACGCGCAAAGTAGGGTCGCGGTAATTTCGATAAATTCGCCGTTCGCCCTCATTTATTCATAATTTTACCGTATTCATATTTAAACACAAATATAGTTAATTGCGGACACGTGAATAATTAATCGGATACGAGTAAAATAAAACAAGCGCAAAATTATATAAGCATCGCATTATGACGCCGGCTGTCGCTAAAACGAATAATTTATTTTAAATCATATTAATATCGCGTGTTTTACTTTTGAACGCCGTTAAGTTCATTAGTGTGACATATTGATTTTTGATTTAATAAATTAAATTGATCCGATACTGGCCTTTGGTTTATTCCGCTTTGTGAGCTTAATTGAGAAGACATTTTAACGTTTCAATGCGAAAATCGGCCTGATTTCGGTTAACAGAATAATATTCTTGTCGATATAACATGATAAACCAACTAAAACCTGAGCTAAACCTAAGTCAGACTGCAATCCTTTCCCAATGAGGCTATAGTATAACTGGCGCCAAATCTTAAGGCCCAAGCACGCCGTCCATAAGACTAATGTTAATTTTAGCATTGGGCTTATGGACGGCGCGGGCCTCAAGATTTGGCACCAAAATGAACCACACTGTGAATTTTCTTATGGGATTTTCTTATGTTGTGAAACATATATGTTTCTTCATCTTCAATGTTATAAAGACAAAAATGTCTGATCCCCTTAAGATTTTCATGATTTAACACCAAGACAAGATCAAGATGATGGCGAGCCTATATATTTGATCCATCAAAATCTTTATAGCCATTAGACCATTATTTTAATTAGATGCTTCTCAACCACAAGATGTCTAGAGGACACAATTAAGTGGTTAGATGATTTAACTATCTGTACTATTGAGTAACCGGATGCCAACTATTCAGGGACACCGGAAATTATTATATACTTTGTAATAAATGGCAAGAACAAATTGCAACAGCTACTTAACCATCAATCTTTATGCATTAAAAAAAGCTGTATTAGAGTCACATGATATTACTTTACAAATAAATGTTGTATATATGTTGACAACAAAGAGAGTAAAATAATAATAAGAGTTTTGCATGTTGTGTAAAAAACTTACTGTGATAATTTAAATATGAATGTACCAAAAATATTTTACGGCAATTTTTTTCCTTAGAAAATATTACTTTGTACTGTAATTAAAAACATTGACTTCATATAAAAAAAACTCATTTCTAAAAATTGTTTTTATTAGTTCTCTCATAAAATAAGTACTGCTAGTCAGAAATCTCTTGTTTTCTATTTGATCACTTTGTCTGTGCTGTCACCTTATATGCCCTGAGGTTTTTGTCAAATATGTAAGTTGTCTTTAGTTTCTAATTTTCGTGTAAGTGAAAGTGGGTGCATTTAGATTTTTCTTTGTGGATAACTCAGTTGTGCGCACAGGTCATTGACTTTTGTGGGACTTATTATTTCATGTAAACCCTTTAATGTATGTAATGTACTTTAAGGAAATAAAAACATTTTTGATTTGATTTGATTTGAATGGAAATTAATTAAATACCCGCAATAAAACTCAATTGTATTATATTGATGCTTTGCTTAATATGTTTTTTTAATTAAAAATTAATTTATGCCAAAAATATTATTATTGATTAATGAATAATCTGATTTTTATTTACATACCACTGCTTTTGTTTGCGAAAAAATCCTCCAGTTAAAATTTCCGTGTACTTTGCATAGCCTTTTGAATATTTATTATATAACCTACGATCTTAAATAACTTAACATTATCGTGTACAGAGTTTGAATGCAACACACCAAAGCCATAACAAGTTTTAAAACAACCCTTCCGCATAACATTTTACAGGTTGCATGATGTGGGTTAGGGTTCACAGACATATCTGGTTGGGCAAAGATAAAAATAAGGAGAACAAATCACGAAACAATATTGTTGTTAAAATGATAAAAATAATCAATACTAAAACATTTAAACATTTATATTTTGGATGTCTCCAAAAATGGAGAAACTAATAATCTTTTTCTTCTATGTTTTAATGGTTGAATGCAATTCCTTAGGATATAAAGTAAAAAAAACCTAGTCCAGCCCCCTGACAAATTATAGTAAATAGCGAACGAGCAGTGCATTGTACAACTTTTTAAACACTTGCAAAAGGTTTGCCACAAAAACCGTTCCAAAACCTGTAATAATCATCCACCAAATACTTGTCGCGAAATGACCACTTCCCACCTGCTCGCCTCCTTACCGCCGCATTCCTCGGCCGGCGTGTCGCGTGTCGCCCCGCCCCCGCCCGCGTCACACGCGCGACGTCGCCACACCGCGACACCAGGCGGCGCGGCGATCACAGGGCTCGGCCGGCGGCGGACGCACGACCGCCAATCGGGAATGCGACCGGGATTATACCCCGGGCGGCGGTCAACGCGGCCGCTGTTGGGACAGGGCAGGGACGCGGCCGCGGCAGACTAGTCATATCGCTGGGGATTGATTAATGAATCGAAAAAGAAAAAATATCAAGAGATTTTACATTAATTTCTTTTATAAAAAGGTAGGCAGTTCAGGGCATTGACTTTTAAGTCAATGGTTCAGGTGTTTTATTTCCACTGGTCGTGAGTCTACACCAACAATTTGGTCTACACCGGTGGGAGAAATAATGCTGAATATAAAATACCCCCGTTGCATCAGACCTGCATACTCAGCGAATTTCAAATGCTTAAATAAATAATTTAGACGGAACCTCAAATCAAGTAAAATCAACTTAAATCCTGAAATGAGCAGACAACTTTCTCCATGGTAAATGAGTATGCAGGTTTGCTGCCTTAGAAGTGTGAAATTTAGATATTTTTGCAATAATTCAGTAGATATCAACTAGATGAATCCATATACCAAGTTTCTTTAAGATATGTAGAGATATTGGCGATATATGGAATTTTATTTATTTCCCATAAGGTTAACATTGGGACAACGTACTGTGTTTATCATTAGTGATATTTCGGTAACCAATGGACATAGAGCAACAATTTAAATACTAAATTATTTGTTTTTTTAAGCTGAATTCAATAGTGTAAACCAAAATAACATTACTTTAATGTTTCTATGTAAAAAATCCAAAATACCCATTTTGGGAGAGGTTTACCCCCCCCCCCTTACCCCCCTTTCCAATGGTCCAATTAGGCTGGTTTTCGGACTCGTCCGAATAATTACTACTTTACATGTCTGTGCCAAATTTCATTTAGATTGGACCGTTTTTACGCGAGTTATCGGGCTTAAAGACACACATATATTAATTATTACATTTATATATTTATGAATAATGAGCGATGGTATTTTTGGCATCTGGGGACCTCAAAACAAAAAAGTTATGATGGTATCGGGCTTAAGTCTTACCATGAGACCTAGGTAACAGCTTCTTCCCCATAGGGGAAATTCGCTAAAAAGACGTAACCTACTGCGATTGGTTTGTTTTAACCTTGTCTACCCTAGACCCTAGCGGTGATCTAATTTATTCCCCTCGAAAATCAGAGCTTAGAAGTGGCTGCGAAATGCAAAAAGGAACCACCTCTATGTTCGAAGAAGTTATAATTGCATGTTTTCTAGTACCAAGCTGATTTTACAAGGTGTTGTTCAAAGCTGGTTTGTTGACGACACACGATGGAACCTCAATGCAGGCAAAGACCCTGACAAATCTTTAAGTTTTTTTACACCCATGATATTTTCAAGCAGCCTAGCCTATAGTGTTTTAATTTCAAAGGCCAAAATTCCTTAAGTCTTTCCACTAGATTAGAGGGCATTAAGAAATTTAAAATTAAGCCTATTATTGGTACAAAACCCAACAAAATGTAATATACTAATAAATTAATGTTTTTTAATTAAACCCCTAGCTTTCAGTCATATTAGTATATCATATTGTATTACCGAGATACGCAAAATGACGAATAA
Organism: Flexamia atlantica; assembly: GCA_035578135.1. NCBI lineage: Eukaryota > Metazoa > Arthropoda > Insecta > Hemiptera > Cicadellidae > Flexamia > Flexamia atlantica. The sequence goes on along the minus strand of JAQJVK010000008.1, from coordinate 35,183,033 downwards.
TCTTTACTTGAAAAGACGGAGAAGAATGCAGATACTAGTGGAGAAGTTAAGGCTCGGTAGCGGCACACGGTGGAACAGTTCCAATCCGCCACGGAGCGGAATCAGCGACATAAACCACAATCAGGACCTGCCTCACGGTGCACAGCGTGGGCGGGGGCCGCGCCGCCGCCGCCGCCGCCGCTCCCGCGCCACTCTGCTCAGGCTCGTCTTCTCGTAGTCTGTTCACAGTTAGATTTTTTTATCAAGCATATCGAACTGCGTAAATTAGTTGCTGTTTCAACGATTTCGCGATTGTAATCGTTATTATGATCTAGAAATTGATTGTTTATACGAACTTAGGTGGATTTGGATTACACGTCAAGAATTCGATCTTTATTATTTTTTTCAAAGATTCTTGAAATTCAGATATTGCAAGAAGGAGAACGTTTGGAGGAAGTCTGGAGGACTTTTACATATTTTTGAATGGTCTGACGAGAATTCTTGACGTGGTGTTGACTACCATACACGATATTATAAATCAACCAAAAATAATGATAAACTTAACATTTATATTTTGTAATTATATTATTGTTAATATATCTCAAAAACTTCACAAGTTAACACCACATACCAGGAGCAAAATTCATGTTATTTAGCGTTGAAAAAAACTAGGAATGGAGTTTTTTTTATTGTGAAAGTTGGTGGAACTTAATGTCAAAGGGATGACTTGTTTGAAGGACTGGTGGACATGCCGTAACCAACTATTTGAAAGAGTTCCTCATGTTTCAAACTTTTTATTGCAAGCTATTTTTTATTAGAAAATTGTGGTACTTTTATTCACCTTAAATAATGGCGCTAATATAAAACTTCACGACTATATTTGTTAACACTTAAAGTCCTTTCTCTGGATCTGTAAAGTAATTCGTTTTGCGCCAAGCAGATCTGCCCCCAAAAACACCTGACCCAAAATACAGCATACAAATGGACACCAGGTCGTTAAAAATTAAAAAGTGTTAAAAATCATATACACTTTATGATTTAGTGCTGTGTAAAAATTAAAAACTACTTACGAAACCCATTGCAACAGCACAATTAACGCTTACCTGGAAAAAGAAACATGGATGAAGTTGACGGTCTATGAGCAGGAGATAAGAAATGAAAATGGGAATACATTTTACTAATGTGGAATTCAAACCATATACTATATCTACGATTATTAGTCAAATATTCTAAATGTACAACAATATAACTCACGTAAACTATACAACTTCAACAAAATATCACTAATATATCAAAGGAGGTGCAAAAATCAATTATTCAACATCGCCAATAAAGCCGAGCCGGAGCGAGCGAACGCTAATGACTCGCGCACCGGTGTAAAACATTTTCACGGACAATTTGATAAAACTAACGCGGCCGAACACACAAGGTGTTAATATGCGGCGATTAAATAATTTGCGAAAGATCGACGCTGCGTCATTTTATACGATCGGGCCGGAGGGCTCGCATAAAATAATCGTTGTAAATCCCACTTTCCCGTCGTTGTAAAACAGGATTTTACTCTTTTCCAGAGGGAACTCTTCATGGTTCAAGTAGTATTTATGGGAATAAAAAATGAAGGGAGTTTTAGATAAAGCATAACGTTATAAAACACTCAAGGAATAGATCAAACTATGGCTGAACCTTTGATTATCTACTTGCAAGTTTAATACTTTCAACTTCCATATAAAACGTGTGTGAACGTGTATTGCCGTGGCTGATGGATATGGTTCAACTGGCATTATTATTACGTAGATAATTACGTTTAACACCTTCCTATCGTCACGAATCAAAACATAAGCAGTTGTTTACTCGAAATATTTCTTTAACAACGTGGGGTATTTCTAAAACAACAATACTGTAGTTATTATTTGTTATAATCAAACTTGTTTACTCCACAAAAGGTTTTATGTAATTCAAAACGGTACATTCAAAAATATATTATTTGGAAAGTACTTAGTTTCAAACAATATATTATTACGTCAGACTTTTGAAAAATGTAGAAAGCAAAATTCTATTGCAACATTAAAAAAATTTATTACTATTAGTTTGGGCAGGAGTTAATGATAAAGTTGGTTTAGAGAAGTAAAAAATGAGGGAACACTCTGCGAAGACTTCTACAGGGTGTTTTTTTAAAAACGCAATCCAAAACTTAATTTTATCAGTGAAGGATTATTCCCTTACAAGATCCCCGGATTTGACCTTACTATATTATTTTCTTTGGAGATACAAAAAATTAAATGCCTAAGAAAACAATATGCAGGATATTCAGCACCTCAAAACAAACGTAACAAATTTAATGCAAGAAATTCAAAGAGGTATTCAGCAAAACGTGCTCAGGAATTTGATGGGGAGAGCACAACTTTATACGAGTATAAATTTCAATGGCGGACTGTTTGAACACAAAATGTAAGCCAAATGTGATCAAACTTAAAAAATAGGTTGTATAAAACGTAAAGATTAAGGGGCAGTCTACCTTGACAGAAAAATATGCATCACAGAAAGAAGTAACATTGTAAAGATGTTACTTCTTTACAAGCGAAAGATGTTACGTCTGCAAGCGTACTTCAGCGGGCTAAAGCGCGCTGAAGTACGCTTGTAGACGTTTCGTATCTGGACGACAAAAGCTTTATTTTTTTAGATTTAATAAAAGTGAGAGTGGGTTCACGTTCTTCAGAATATTTTATAGGGTTCTACATTTTTTATTTTTCTATAAAGCGTTTCTGTTGTTAGTCATGAGACTTTAAAATCTAACAAAAAACTACCTTTTTTTTGAAAATTTACACTTTTCCTGTAAATGAACGGGGATAAAATAAAAAATTCTAAAAATTTAGCGCCCTACAAAAACATATCCTTTTTAAAATGACACCAAATTATTGGAAATCATATGAAAATCCAGCGACCAATTAATAAGATACAAAACTCTGTTTTAGCGCTCGGAACTTGAGATAGACCGCCCACATAACAAATCAAGACTAATCTCATCTTTATACGTGCATTATTCAATCTTAGAGATGGGTTGCGTTAAAAAAAACCCCTGTACATGACTACCAAGGGGAATTTCGCACAGACAGTGGAGATATGAGGCACAACACGAGTCATAATCACCATCCGCTGTGTTTGGTCTATCGCTAATGTTGTGGCTGCGATGCCGTGCTCATTGCTCATTGGCTCGCTCCAGCTGGAGCGCGGCCGGGAATAAATCCTTATTGTGTATAATAAAAAATAAACTAGCGTGGGAGGCGTGTTATAAGATCACGTCTGCCTTCTGCGACAATTAACCTTCGAATGCACAAGGGTGGCGAGTGACTACGTCGGGAAGGGTTTTTTTTGTGAGAAATGTTTTTATTTTATCAGCAGCTCCACATTGTGTGGCAGCGTTATATAGCAAGGTGATTCGTAAGTTATGTTTGGATTAAATATGTAATATTATTCTGTTGTGGGTTGTGTGGAAAATGTATTTTAATTATTTTTTTTACAACAAAGTGATTAATTGACATAAACTATTTGCGATTTGATAAGGAAAAGCTTTAATTTTTACGTGTTTTCCCACAGGTTTATTATCCTTCGTACATAAAAAAACCCCATCTGCCAATTTACACTAAAGGTCAACGTTCGTTATTCTAACTATATATTAGCTACTTAATTAGGTACGATTTGACTTATTTTTAATTAGTATAACATATTTGTTTGCTATTTAAACTTGGTTTTATCGACCAAACAAAAAAATAAGCATTACATACAACGTTATTAAACGTCCTGTGTAAATGAATATAATTTTAAGCAAGACCTAAAGTTTATTGTGTTAGAAACTATGGACTGAAACCACTTTTGAAAGAATGTTTTAGACGAGTCAACTACTGTATATTATCTTTTAACTAAATGTTATAATATTTTTTTGAGCTGAACACAATATTTTTGCAATATCTGTAGCATGCGTGTAACACTAAATAGCAGACCAAACAATACAACTCTAACCATTGAATTTAAACACATTTTAATACCGCAAGCCATAAATAAAAATACACGAGTGAATGGTATTGTCGGCGGCATTAGCCGGGTGGTTGATCCCTGCTCAACATACTGTTACAATAACACACAGTACGAGTCCGGGGTTATTTATATTATTGTTTTAATCAGCGTTGCGCGCTAAGCCTCTCATTGTACGCTGTGATTGAAGCCCCGTCACCGAAACGACGCAGTTTTACGCTTTTTGACACCGACTCGCCCCGGTTAAGCCTTCGGTTCCGCTTTATTAACAGTCGGCTTTAACTGATTTAGCGATTTACCTCAGATATCATTGCGAACCGGACGACTTCACTAGCAGTTGTTGTAGTATCAAAAGTATGAAACTATTATATTAGTTGACTGTTCAAATAATTATCTTAAGTATCATTATGCCCAATTACTATGCAACACAATAATAAATTTATAGGCAAAAATATATTACGCAGAATTATGGTAATTATTGTGAAAACTAACCCTGCTTATCCCCCAAAACAAAACATCTAACAGAACTACCGATTATATAAATATGTATACAGGTTATGTAAATATAACAACAGAAATTGCGCAATAGTTTTCATTTTAATAATTGTTTATAAATGTCGAAGAATCCTCCATTGAAATCACAGCTCCTGTTCAGCAGCTAACACCCGCTCAAGTTCGCAGTATATATCGTTAACACGCCACTCCGACCTCGACTTCGCCTCATTTCGAAATTACTTAACTATTTTACACATCCTGCAGTCGGGCATGAAATCAATAACCACCAACTATCAACACATGCAACTATTATTACACCGTGGAACTCGCCATTAGGCGTCAAACTTTCCACGTAATTGCCTGATAAAATAAACGGTATCGCGGGCTTGCCTGGCACTGCCTCGCCTCTCCCGGCACGACCGACCGACTGTTGGCGGGACTTGGGCCTACCGACAAACGGTAGTACACTCGATCCACGTTTGATGTAATAGTTTTGATTACTGTGCCATTAGTCATCATTTAAACAAGATGAAACCAAAGGAAAAGGCCGTAATAGAAACCTCACTTAACAAAAATGATGTTATGTGTATGATGGAATCCCATATTGTTTGTCTGGTTATATGTTGTATTGTTCGTTTTACATTTTCGATTCTCCCAATTTGTTCGTTTTACCTTTTTTGATACTCCCAATTCGTTCGTTTTACCTTTTCGATCCTCCCAATTTGTCTAGCCCGTGGAAAATTGGAGTGGTGAATAACCCAAGTAGAAATAATCGGCCAGAATCTTTCTAGTTGATCTCGCATCTCGCCGTTGCTCATTACGCGCAATAATATGCGCCCGCTAATGTCCGGTTTCGTCACACCATTGTGTACGTGCCGCAATCCGCAATGTGTCTTTGCCTCGGCGTTTTGTAACCCGACCCGCCCGCAACCCGCGGACCGGCGCGGCGACAAAGAGCTATTTAGATAAATGTCGAGGCGGGCATTAAAATTGTCTAAAATACTCTCGGAATCGGCAGTAAAGCCGGCGCTTTCTGATGAAGAAATAAACAGTTTTAACGACCGGTAGAAATGAAACGGCTGGAAATAGTTGATCGTTAGTTAAATATTTATGTGGTATACGCGTATTAATGTTTATAGTCATCGTTTGAGTAAGAATATCACGGAGTTGCTGATGAAAATGTTAAGTTGTGTAAGAAATGCGATCGTATTACGGCGAGTAACCCGAGCAATAGAAATACTGCAGCCGTGGTCAGTTTGTAAAAACAAAGCGTTCTTTATGAAATTGGATCTGCATCTACGAAAATCGTTTAGTGTTCGGATTCCAAACTGAAGCAAGACTTCGTCAAAGACCAAGACAAAAAATATGGGCTGAAGTTAAATTCGTAAATGGTAAATCGACCCCAATAATTCTTTAATGTCCCATACAATTTTTCCGGTTTCGACTAAAACCTTCGTTAGAAAATCCTACAAATAAAACTCAACCAAACTAGAGTATGGTTTTAGAGATAACACTTTCCAAGTGTAATATCCTGCATAGGTATTCAATTGCAACTGACCGATTTTTTCAGTACCACTTTATGTCTCAAAGAACATTTCGCAATATATATTTCAATAAACATATACTATGAATCCATTAGTGTTGGCTTAAGAACTCACGTACAAAACAGAAACTTACTCGTTAATTATATTTTGAACGCTATTATTTTTAACAACGAAAAATTCGGTTCGTCTACAAAAAAACAGCGACTAACAGTACATTCAGCAAATTATTTCATTCCCCCATCGTTCACACCGCACAGGCCAATGTGACCGCATCTCACACGCAGCGCGGTAGGCAAATAACATATTGTACACGCGTATTATCGTATACAACACGACAGGAGTGGCAGATTGTATCCCGACCGGAGACAAAGGGTGTCGAAATAAGGCCGGCGTCAAGCTGCATTACCGGGCAATATTGGCATAAAGCGGGCATTAAACAATAGCGCACAATGGCGATACACACTACAGCACCGCAGTCTCGGCGAGCAGGCGCGGACACTTCGCCGCCGGATTGTATTGAGAAAGCCTCACCGGACTGGAGCGAGTCGGTTGATATAGATATGTAAGAGGAAACCGAACTATAGATTTAAAAGACGACATGATTATTTAAACAGTTTTGGGATAGTAGTTCAATCAAGCTTTAAAGAAGGACATTATGATATTATTATTGTGATATTATTACCCCACTGTGGTAATAATTCTACAGCTCTTTGGCTTCAAAAACACACTCGATCCAATCGGGTCTTGGCCAGAACACAGAAATATGGTCCTGACATTACGAAATCTCGTTAAGCTGTTGATTTCCCGACATGTTATGAGACAGGGTAAAAACGAAATTCAAGCAGAACTAGTTACAACTTTCATAGTTCCTCAATTCAAACACAAATTATAAAACTGTTCGGCTTTTTATCTGGCTAAAGTAGGTGGCGGACAAACGATTGGATCCAAATGTCACACTGCAATGTATTTCGATATTTTCCGCACATATTACTTGAAAAAAGCGGTTCTTCCCTACTTTGGAGGCTTTAGACTAAATGCGCCCCCAATTCATCCCTAATATCTGTGCATGTTTCTACATTTTTTTTTCTGTGGATAATTTTTTTAACGGGATGGTATAATGTGATTTTACAATCACCAGCAAATTTGATATTTTCTTACCGATCTGAAGACGTTGGAGGTCGGTAATCCGTACATTCGTTTATACGGAAGAGACTTTATTATTTTAAGGTTTGCAAATTTGTTTGGCAAGGAAAAGTAGATAAGGAACTCCTTAAACCTTTCACTAAACTCCATAAAAACGAAATACCTAAATATGCTAAAAATTACAAACTTGAAAATTACAGCACAATAGCAGGCAGCTAACAACGGAAAACATACAACAGTATCAAGAACAAACAGTACGGATCACATAGTATTTTATTAGATCGGTAAGGTGTAAAGATTGCAATGTGGCGGATTGGCCCCAAACGAGTTTAGAGGCAACAAGTGTTATCGGCACCGTTGCCTTGTGACACCCTCCACTGCGATGCCCGGCAACACTCCCGTCGTTGCCTACCGTTGTCACGTACTCCGGCTTCCTTCCTCCTGGACGATACGTTGCGCTCGTTGCACATGCGCTATAAATAGACATCCCCTGTTTGCATCTCGGTTGTATCCTCTCGGTTGCTTAATGTGAGTTTTTAACATTGCAATCGGCCTTGGGACAAATATAGTAGATGAACAACTCACTTTGAAGGGTGATAAAAAATTATTTTAGCAAGAGAAGAATGTTGTATGAGTTAAAATTAATAAAAAAATTAAAACAGTTTTGTGATTGCATACAAAACAAATTAAATGATTACTAATTAATGGTTTAGGTCATAAAATCAAAAGAAATGATGAATAACTGTTACAAAAAGGTCGTTATTGAAGTTATCTATAGACCTTTAATAGCGTAATAGCTTAAAAACAAGCTGTAATAAATTATAAGTTTGAGATTATTGTTTAATTTCACAAGCCGAACACAAAAAATGCAAGAGAAAAAATACAAAATCTAAGATTGTTATTATAATCATTAAATATTTTAACGCTGCCCAAATTTGCTTTCACAACTTTCGACAAACGCACGTGTTGTAGAAGTCAATTTACACATCCGTATTAGCAGCACGCCTCAGTATGTGCCTTTCACGCTGCTTTATTCTAGCTGCGTGAACTGAAAACATTAATTTGCTGAGAGTACTAAGCAGAAAACCGCGAACAGGATTGAATTAATTTTTCCGTTGTGTGTGTAATGCGCATAAACGCTGGATAATCGGGCAACACGATACAGAAGATGCAGCTTAAACATGCGTGTGCATGATTTTTGAATGTGAATGTGAGTAAACGTTAACGTTAAAGTTCGCTATATTGTTAAGAATACCTTTTAAGAAACTCTTACTGTAGTTAAGAGGAACTACAGTAAGAGAGTGTACTCTCACTACTATACATTTAGAGAGCGTGACTCCTCTGTGAATTATTTGAGAAAAATCACATCATCATCGATTTGTTTCAATACTTTCAAAAGAGATTAATAACTATCCTTAGTTTGTTCTCTAACTTTCCAGGTTGTTGAGATATTGTCTAATAAAGTATTGTAACATTACTACACTTTAAGTACTGAACAGAGGATAATCTATGGACTAAAATAAAAAACATATTTGGTTAGAGAATTTTATCGAAAATTAAGCTAAATTAATACCAGCAAGCGTCGAGAAAAATTCCCACCTATTATTCAATCTTAATGACGACGATTAGCTTAAAATCACAGACCATTTTCTCCAACACCCGCATTCAAATACTTCCGCCCCGTTCGGACGAAATAATCGCCGCGATAAAACGGAACGGGGTGACTGACAAAGGGGCGAATTATCCCCAAATATTAAAAGGCGAAAGGCAAACTGCCCGGACAAAACAAGAACTAACAAATTGTTACGGGGGCGATTGTAGTGTAAAGGCGGGAGAGCGGCGTTTGAGTTTCGAAGTGCACGCGCTCGATATTCGACGGAGAAATAATAAAATAAGGGCTAAGAGTGAGGGACGGGGCGGCAATTACTACATAATAACAGAAATCGCGGCATGCGACCTGACGTTACCGATTTGTTCATTGGAGTAATGCGTTGATCGATCCCAGCGTCGCCGCGCCGCAACAATACAGCCGCGCTCGGCCGGCAGCGCCGATTGAGACTTCGATATCTCCAGTATTGTTCCAGCGTGATAGCGACTTACATTATGAGGGCCACGTGTTGGAAATCAGAGGTATTCGACTTTACAATCTGGACGTACGTAGAAACGTATCTTGGCGATGTGGAAGCAACTGTATGCTAGAGAACGCATTTAAATATTCGTTTACACGGAAGAGACTTTTAGGCTGTATTGATTATATGTCAAGGTTGACAAAGATAATTTGTTTGGCAGGGAAAAAGTAGATAAGGAACTCCTCAAGCCTTCAACTTAACTCCATAAAAACAAAATACTTAATAGGTCTACTACTAACAAAGCTTGATGATATTTTAGTTGAAAGCTATTCCGGAGAGAGATTCCGGCGGAAAATAGGAAAACAGCACCTTTGAACGTGCCGGCTGAAGGAAGAGGAAGGAGGAAAAAGGAAGAATATTTTGTAGAAACCGTATACATTTTAAAAACACAGCATAGAGCAGTGTATAATTTTCTTTCATTCATGTAGTCTATTGTTTATCAGTAAAAAATTACAAACATGAAAGTTACAGTCTCTCTATTTCATTATCTGTACATTCAATACAAAAGAAATAACAAAACCTTCTAAATATTAAAAAACCCTCTGAGGATCCTTGAATTTTAACGATTAAAGTTCAAAAGGACAATGAAGCAAGCCGTCCTCTTGGACAAAATAATTCAAATGGACGAAAATTGTTTTGCAACAAATTGGTAGAAAGATTAAAGACAAACAGAGTTACTTTATTAAAAGCGAAATAACACAACTCGCGGAAACAACAAACACTTGAAACAACGACTGCAACATCGTCCGAGCGCGCGGTGTTTGCCGAATGATCAAATGTGAAGCACGGCGAGACGGGAGCGTTTCCCGACATCAGCCAAGCGGCCACGTGTGGTTCGACGGGCTCGACTTGTAATGGGGTATTCGAATAGTCGGCTAGTGGTTTTATCGATTAGTTAGTCATCTAGTCGACTAGTCGATTATTCTGACTACTCGAAATTACAAATCGATTATTTTAACTAGTCGATATTTTATCGTTTTCAACCGACTAGTCGGCCACATGACCGATTAGATTTTGTGGTTTTCTTCCGGTTTTTGCTCGTTCGACTAGTTACATCGGCTAGACTATTCGATGTTTGATACGGTGACTAGGCGACCAGTGTGGAACGACTAGACTAGTTGATGTTCGAAAGTAATCGACTAGTCAATAGTCGATAATGAAAAGTAGTCGATGTTCCCAGCATTAGGCTCGACTACCGCAGCGACACGCGGACAGCGCCAGCGCCGCTGGAGGAGACGCTTGATTGAATGGCGATAAACATATAACAGTATAAAAACTGACGATAGTAGGAATGTAGGGGATAATAGGAATTAGGTGGTGTAACACACGACTATATAATGCTACAGGCAGCATTTTAATTTTTTTTCAACAGTTAAAATACCATTGCGTATTACGGATATAAGGTACGTATAGTACAGCAAAAAAGGAGGAAAACATATTTTAAGTATGAAAAACTTGGCATTTACATGTGTAAGTTTATGCATACATTTATAGTCTATATAAATAATTTCGTAATTAATTAGTTTGAAGACTGAACGAAACAATGAGGAAATGCAACTGATTAAATCATCCTGTTATTAAGACAATTCAATTACTCACACGTTATTAATCATTTACGAGCCCGGTCAGGTCCTGAAGCGCACAGGATTGTTTAAATTTAATGTGTTTGATTTTAGTTTAGTTTACAATTGATATATGTATTGCTTGTTTTCTAAAGAGAACAACCTCGGAAAAGAACCTGGATAAACAATCTTTATTTCATTACAATAAAGGCTTAGGAGCCACGAGAAACCAAAGGGCATCCCAAGAGCCTGTAAGAAGTGGGCCTTTTTTTATCAATCAAGTAGGGCTTTGTGATGCGACATTTCCCACAAAGTGTTAGGACTGCAATTAGACCATAATAGTTCATCTCTGATTCAGTCACAAACACTTAAAACTGACTTATAGCACAGATGAATTCTTTCTGTGTGCTTTCAGTTTCTTATTTTATAACATCAAATTTAAAAAATAACTTTTAGTTCTTATATTTATAAAATTAAACCAATACACATCAAATCGATATAAATTGCTAGGTAGGGAGTATATAGCCCAGTAATGTGGTGGTCCCCGGAAGTGACCCGGCACTAATGCGCTGCCACACAGGTCCGCGTGTTTGTGTGTTCGGCGATGCGCGTATGACAATTGGAGTCTCCATATATCAATAATAATTGATACAGGGAGTCGGTGATAGGGGCCGTCCACAGAACAAAGACAGGCTCCACCGCTCTTCAACGTTATTTGCGATCCACAATAGGCCGGGCTGGATATTGCACTACTAGTCAACAACTGGAGCTGTACCTATCTACATTATACAACACGGGCATCCCCCACTCCCCAGTCGCCATCTTGGTGCATAAACATCTCTGCGACAATAGGCACTGTTTCATTCCGTCTGGTTTATGTTTATGAGGTCGCGTCAATCCGGGAAACCTTCAGCTACGGGGAGCGACGAACCTCGGAGGAAAACGCATGCAGTATCGGGGAGGGGATGTTTTGTAATTAGTTCTCCGGGTGTTTCTGTAACACCAACTAGATGAGGTGTGGAAAATATTTGTCGAAATAAACTTGGAACGGATGTTAGGAAACGTCCAAAGTTGTTGTTTTAAATCAATGGTATGAGGAAAAGTGAAAATATCTTCACTATACGATAAGGTTAACGCAAAAAGAATAAATGTGAAAACAGTTTACGGGATCTTGAGAAGGAAAATTTTTCTTGTTATGAACAACGCTGAGAAAACTGTCGAAAACTGAATAGATTGCAGCAGCATGGTTCGAAATGGATTCAAACTTGGACTTAAATCTCAGCCAAAATATTTTTAATTTTGGCGTTCATAGGAATCCTTTTGGTGCTCAATAAGAACTGACAGTCCACAGAATTTATAGGTAAAAGTGAGATTATTTCAACAAACGTTTAATGTTTAATCAAAAATATAATTTTACAATAATTTTTTTTTAACTAACTTATTTTCCGACTTTATACTTCTTTAATTTTTATTTTATACCAGCTCTACACCAGTGAAATTTGGTCTGGAAACAAACTTACGGAAACTACTAATACTCGTCAAACTAGCTTCTTAATTATGAAGTTGTGTCTACAAATAATGCAAATATAATTTAGAAAAAACATGTAATTTCACGAAAAAGTAGTTATTAAAAAAGTTGCTTATTAGTAGTTAACTACTTATATGAGGTTTTCCAATAAATTTTAGGGTTAATTAAGAATGACATTTAAGACAAGTGAAAGAAATCTAACAAATTTTAACGTAAAAAAACTCTCATCCGTGAGTTCACTAGATAACTATCTCAACAACATATTCTACCACCATATTTAAAGTAGTACATTAATAAAACAATGAAGAGAGACCGACTTGGCTGCTTGGCGCTCTGTACAAGTTCACTCGGCAGAATAGAAATAGTTGTAGCGTAAGAATAAACAACACGAGAACACGCTGCACTTATCTGTACCAGTATAAATAATTAAGCGTTATCAACAAGGAAGTTTTTCACTTATTTAAAAGACAAGTATGTAAATAAGAGTCTGATAACACAACGTTAATATATTTCATTCATTTATCACTAACATAAATACAGCTAGTGAAGTCCTTGGCTTGACTTTTCAGGCTCATAAATTACGGTAATGCATACACAACTTATACGACTCTATATATTTTTTTACTATCTAATATCATGGGTCTTAAATTACTTCGGATTTAATTTAGTTACCAAGTACTTTTACGATTCCCACTCAAGCTATATAACAAATATATGACATCGTTTAAGAGGGACTTCAACCTCGCGTTTCTATATAATGTTTCATTATTCTGGACAAAAAATCTGTTCGCAGTCTCAAACGGCCATTCAATCGTTTTCGAGTAAATGTTAATTAATACAAATTGCTTTTATATCTGTCTGCTTCAATAGTAGAAATTTTCAGATAACAAATACTCTAACGATTTACCAAATGACAAAATCTAAAACCTCTAAAAAAAATGAATCCTAGGATTTCTAAATGTCTTCAACAAAAATGGCAGTAAATTTGTAATTAACTTTTTTCTTTAGTTTTAGGCACTCTCTTGACCCTTTAAACCCATTATCAAAACTACGATTGTCGATTAATTTATTTGAGACAGGACGGAATTTCAAAATTAATATTTAAGTCTTGTTCCTGTACCAGGTAGAAACGATTATGTACCTGGAAAGTTGGATAGATACCAATTAACAGAGAGCGGAAATACATATATTTGAGACGTTAATTTCTTCAAAATCAAATCAATTGTTTACGCCTCACATTATTACTATCCAAACGAATGTCACACACAAACAATACTTTATAAGAAACACAGAGTGGTCTACGTTGAGTCCATGAAAAGTAGGGCGCAACACGGACCAACAACCGGGGCAAACACAACACGGGGCGTGTTTGAGATGTCGACCCGAGTGAATATCATATTTGCCCGTTTGTCGAACCGCTAACCCGTCAGCCCCCGGAGTGCCACAATAAGTAACAATATTTTGGTAACCCTCGCATGTTTACCGCTCAAGTGTCCGTCTGTGTGTAAACCACTCCAGTCGCCCGTCACTTGCAACACAATTAATCTAAAACATCAAAATACGCACGTCGAGTTTCTTTTCCAAATACAAGTTCTGCGTTTTCGAGAGACGATTACTTTTCTTTTAACCACTGCGAGTGGCATTTCATGCAAAGAGAAACGTTTCTTCGTTGCTATGAAGTACTGTATTGTGTTGATTTTCACAATCATCTAATTTACACCGAAAGTTGACCCATATGTGTCATCATACCACGAACCGTAGAAGACGTCTCGAGTTAATGAAAAAAGAAACGTTTCTTCTTGCTATGAAGTACTGTATATTGTTTTGATTTTCACATTCGTATAATTTACACCGAAACTTAACCTATAATGTGCCATATTACCACGACCCGTGGAGGCCGTCTCGAGTTAGTCTCTCATGGCATTAGCTAATATGCATTGGGGATGCGGTGGTAGGTCTGATACACTAAAAACTAAACAAGGAATACCTTTATAACTAAAAAATTGTGTTCTTAGTTGCCTTGCTAGCGAAGTGGTGAACGTCTTGGACTTCGGATCAAAATGGCATTATTCAGTTACCGGAATTCCCGAAAGGGTTCGGACCACTTTGTGATTGATGCCTACCCCTAAAAATGGGCTTAGGTTTTTGGTGGCAGTTTACATTTTAGTTTAATGGTATCTCGTATAGGAAGAATGCACTCCGTTATAAATCACAGAAGGATCGAAGGGATCGATGTTAATTAACAACAAATAGGGATGTATTGCATTATTAAACATGTATTGCATCGCCGTTCGTTTCTCCTTGGAATAAAGATCCCAACTAATAACAACAATACAACCGTGCTGTAAACCAGCGAGTCTTTTTTCTCGCACCCGGTCACTTTCCGCGCCAGGGAACCGCGGTGTCGTTCGTCCAACGGCTAACCCGCGGATTATGGCGGCAACAATGGACTTAACGCAAACAAACAGATCATATCTGGGGGCGTGGCCATCTTGATACCTGCAACAATACGGTACAAGACGTATTGCCCATTCTCCTGGTGGCGGGGAAATTCGCGCCCCCCGCAATGTATGATTACGTGGCGCAACCTCCCGGCCGGAAGTCACAACTACTCGTACAAACTATTCACATGTTTTTTATCGCTGTTAAGTAGTTTGTTAACGGATGTAATTTATGCGGACACAGTTCAGTTTCTTTCGGGCCAATAATTTCCCCTGTTCGAACGGTAATTATCTCCGTTGTTCTTGTTTTGTTTATGATGTTTTGCATCCGAAAGCCTTATTTACGAGTTCCACAGGATAGTTTTTATTCCGTCGGCGGATAGTGTTTTACGAATGCGCATATAAATAAGCGCCGCCTTTGTTTCTTCTAACATATTTTAAACTCGGCGAGCGCCGGGCCAAGAAAACTTTGTTCAACTTATTCACGGATCCTCTTTTTACAATAAAGCAATACTGAAACTAAAAGAGCAAAATATTTACAAAAAATGGGTAGCTGCTACAGGTTTTTATACTTAAACATATTTGAAAACATAAATATTCGTTACTGAATTTTTGATAATGCAACCCTTGGAGTAACAATATTCAGCACTACTGCATCAAGCTGCACAGAAGACATTCAGTTATGTCTACGGTGATTGGCAAATATTTTAAGCAAATCAGTATTGCTTAATCGTTACACTCGTAAGAAAGGAAGAAATAGATGAACTCGCCATCAAAAGCAGTGCAAAGTTCTCAAAATGGGAACAGTACTGTTGTGCCCGTGATGAAATAGGGGCTTAACATTAATGTCCGCTTTTTGAAAATAACGGTTTGCTGCAGACGGAGATGTCATCTAATCGAAATTAGCAATTCTTAGCAACTAGCCACAATTACAGGAATAACTATTGCAGTAATTGTTGAAAAATAAGAACTGGTTTACGAATCTGATTTTAAATACGCCACGCGCCTAAAAAAATTAAAATGCCTTCCCTTATAAACCAATTCTTCATCCAAAGACTTAAGGACAGTCCTCAAATTCTGTCCTCAATTCCCCCCCAAGTTGCCTCTCTGACAACACCTCACAACAGAGACACAATAGTGCCAACTCAGCAGCGGGAACTATCGTCCTCAGCAGTGCTGAACCACGTGTTAATTAGCGGGTACTATCAGCAGCCAACACCGCCTCAGCATAATGGCGCGGATATGAGGCGGAATAAATCTCCGCCGTTATTGCCATTTCGTCGTAAAATATTAGCTAATAAGTACGGCGAGGAACGTAGCGTCACGCGGGCGTGGCGGGGGACGTATGCGGATCGCTCTCGACGTTGTTCATCGAGGGTGCCGATATAATCTTAAAGTAGGTACATATATATTTTAAAGTTACACACACATAGTTTAGAGATATCTCCGTATTCTTACAAAACAACCACTTTTCGACAGTCAAAACATGTCAATGACAGAATACACCCTCAAGCCTCAAAGTTTTTTGAAATTTCTGGCTGTGCACATTTTTGTGTGGTAAGACTGATCAATAATGGCTCACTACGTTGATAAGACAGCAAAACTTCTCAAATTAGTTGCATTGAATGACAACCAATTCACATCAGTGTTGTGAGCGTGACCATCAAAATGTAGAATAGGCCTACATATTTACCGTTCAGCTTAAATCATACTAGTTTCAAAAAACCTAACTACAAAAATGGCTTTCAAAAAATGCACTGGAGTAGGGGGAAGATAGAAATTTTACAATTCAATTATATTTATCAAAGAAATATTTAAAATTGCTAAACCAATTGGTTGAAAAAATTATTGAAATTAGTAAAATAACGGGTCACGACCTTTTAAATTCGACCACGGCCTTACTTCACCAAACAATCCCCGGCCGAGAGGCGACCGCGGGTAAAAAATAGACGCTTTGCATTGTAAATTCCGCCGGTGCAAAAAATCAAAGGAGGCGAATAAATGGAAGATGAAATATGACCGCGCGCTGTATACATTACCCACGAGGAGTCCCTATTTTAAATATAGAAAAGCGAAGGAACGGCGAGCCGATGGTGCGGCGTTGTTTAGAATAAATTCAATAGTTCCAATGTAAATAGAGTGGTCTATGTATAGCCGGGAATGCGGCTGGCTATGATGGACGGTCGGGCATCTGGCGATATACGGGCCCGCTAATATAAATTATATTTAATTGAACATTTGTTGGGGCTCAAAGGCGCGCGTTATTTACATTTGAGTTTGGCTCACTTGCTTTACACGAGATTTATTGCATGTGTAACACTTTCACACGAGGCCCGTGTTTGTTAAAAGGTGTATATTTACGTGTTCAAGTGTGAAAGTCAAAGAAAGACGCATCAAACTTTTGTTGTTTCTCATCGGTCTGGAGAAACAGTGAAACTGTCCGTTAAGCAGCATCGTAATCTCTTTAACTGATTTTTCAAAAACGAATTATGCTTAGACGTTCTTGCCTGTTTACACATTTGTATCGCATTTTGTAAAAATAATTTAAAAACTAACTACGGCTTAAAATAGTTTAATTAGTCACCAAAACCCCAATAAACGTAATTTAAGAAATGTAATTTAATTTTTAAATGAACTTTGCTGTTCAACAAAAATCTGAAACACACAACCAATTATAAGCATAAACGAGTACGATTGAGTAATGAATAAATAAAAATACTGCATCGTCACGTTAGGTGAGAGGTGACACTGGTAAACACTGGTAGCCGTATGCCTCGGTGCCAAGGGTATAACCCTATCGCGGTTGTATTTCTGTCTTTCGCTCCTTGATTGATATACTGAACTATGCTTCTCTTATCTCTGACGTACTTGTGAAACAAATGCATCGAGATGAAATATAAACAAGCTTAGTTACCTTTGAAACGTAAGAGATTACAACAAGAATTACAGTTACAGAAAGCACAAAAATGTAAATAGTTACTTCGATAAAGAGAAAACTGCAAACCCCAGAATAAAATCTGGATCCTTTGGATCCAATCTAAAATCTGATTCATGACGGAGGGAAAAGTTTCCATTAAACAATTATTGACGTATTAGCAAACACAAAGCGGGTTAAAAAATATAAAATTATACACAAATCTAAATTATAAAAAATATTGTTGATAGAATTAACTTATTTTGCAGTATGAACCTTATGAATACCATTCTCGGATGGTTTTTAGAACGCGCATTTTCGGATGGTTTATAGAACAATTTGTCAACCAAAATCATTTGGTCGAAAGGTGGATTTGTTCAGCATGACACAGAGACACAGGTAAATTAGTACACACAAACAATATTATTCGTTATAAGACCAGCAAGGCTGGAAGCAAAACTGTGTTTCAAAGCCACAATAGATCCAGTTAATCTAATTTCATTAGGCCCATTAAGTGCAATGCCTCTGTTGCTATAGCGACGCCTCCGCCACATCTTATACCCCTCATCCTCCTCGTGTTCCGTGCTTGTATATTGCTGCCACAAGAATCCGCGTCTACACTCGCTATAAATCCAACTCGATGACCAAAATCGATGTATTGTTTGGTTGGCCTAAGGAAGTTACACCTGTATTGTTACAGTGAAGTATGAGGTGACACGTGAATTGGTAAATACTAACTAAAATGGTTAAAAAAATCGTTTTAGAGAAAATTTACTAATATAGCTGTTACTGTTATTACTGAATTTTAAAAAATTGTCTTTGACAAATATTTTTTTAGGCTGAAACTAAATCCTCCGATACCTATCAAATCTCAATTCGGTTAAAATGTAAAGTAACGCAAACTGTACCAGACATCTGAACTATGACACCGACACTGCATGTAGAGATACAATTTCCAGGATTCATAGATTTAGAATAAACAATTCCTAGAGTAGTGGAAAACTAAAGAACTCTATTCAGATGAGTTTCAGGTAACTAAAATAACTTATAAAAACACGAATTATTTTACACGATAAAGCATCACATTTTAGCAGACCATTGAACTAATCCCTAAAAAACAAAGTCTAATACTGATTGGGTAATAGCATATCAAACTGGCCAAACTATCAAACGACGGATTAAAGTTATTCGGCGCCATGCACTGCTGGAGGTGGCCCACGCTCCGTGTGATGGTTTTGGTAGTTGCACAATTTAATGGATAATATAACGGGTTGCATTCAAGCGGCCTCGCACAAATTTGTAAACTATTATGTCTTTAAAATTTTTAACCGACTTAATTTTTAGATCGCTTTTAATAAATAATTGCTTAAAAAAGATAATACTTATTAGTCATACGTTTAATGATGCTCAAACAAAGTGTTAAAGTTTAAGGCCAATATTGAGCCCAAATCAGACCTTATACAAATTTAATTCCAACTACATTATTCCATTAATATTTTTAATCTATACCACCTACTTGTCAATAAACGCAAACACGTATCGTCGTACAGCCAAAACTACTTGAATGGACGTCCCTTTTACAGGGCGTAGTTTGCCGCTAAGAACGGATTTTTCCGAATTTCCACTTGGCTATGCCCTATGGTAATTCAAAGTTTCAATCACAGTCTAATAAAAACAGTTTTTCTTAGACTGGTTTCAATGTTAAACTATAGGGAAGCTTGTGAAGTTGTCATGGCAACCTAATGAAGGATGTCAAATTAAATGAAACATTAGATCACGAGTCCAATGATATTATTCTGATTTTCAACGAATAAAACCGGGTTATTAAGCTAGAAATAATATTTCTTTTAGTAAAAATGGCTACTCGTATCAAAACAAAAATGAACACTGTATATTTTAGTGGACCTCACTAAAAAATTTGCAAATTTAATAAATTTCTTATTAGAAATGCCAAAAAAGACAAATGAAGAGTTGAAAACGGCATCAAGTCGGCCGTGGTAATGGACGTCGCCTCGCGGGGAACAAACAGTCAAACGCCGAGACACGCGCGGCTCATTTCCTTATCGGGTCCGATTAAAAACGTGTCGGCCTCATTTGTCGCAATATCCGACAAAGCGGACAATCTCCCTCCCGCTCCCTCGACCGGCGCGAGCGGCTGCGGCTCGACGGCGCTTTCTTGGTTATTGAAGAATATCTCTTTTTGTATGCCTGGGTGATGGTGTTGAATTTGCGTGGTTTGCGGGGAGTGGGAGTCACAACAAACAAGGTATGAAAAATGTTGCTGTAATAAAGGGAAAGTCTTAATTCAAGGCATAATGGTCCGAGTAATATTTATTCATTTGCGGATCATTGAATGTTGAATAATGTGCAATATAACGTTAAATAAAGGGGACATACTCTAAAAATACAAAATTAATTAGATTTTTATAAGTAAAAATATACGAACTTTTCACCGCTATTGTTGCATTCTAACAAACCAAGCACAGGGGTGCACTGAGTGTTATTTAGGGACAGGTGCAGGAAATTCATAATTTCTTTCACTTTTCAAAAGTGTCTTTGAAATGTGTAACAATTTTCAAGTTTTAATCTCGGATTAACACTTCGCATAGTTTAAATCTCAGTTAAGACTGAGATCCCTAGTACCAATTCAGTAAAAAAGCTGATTCAATGCATACGGGAAACCATTGTTCCACTAATCAATAAGGGTCATCACCGCACTCCAGGACTCATAAGCCACCTCAAACAAGTCGTCTACTCAGTTACCGCAGGGCGGACAGTAATCACACCCGTATTCCGAAACGCAGCGCCAACAACATCGCACACGGCGGCTAATGGACACAAGGCTGCCGGTACGAGGCACGGCGGCCAAAGACAGCTAATGACCGACATGATTGGATCGCCGCGCACGTCACAACACCGGCTTACCGGCCGATATCCGCGCTCGCTGCACGGCAAGACGCTAATGCGCCCGTAATCCCGAGTAATTAAGCGCGTCTATTGTTCGCCCTTCGATAATTAATTTCTAAACGGCAACTTGGGATTATTTCCCGCCAGATCTTGCTGATCAAAGGAACGGATTGAACCGCAGTCGGCCAATCAGCGGCGAGGACGGGATAAAGGGTGGGATCGGTAAATATGCCACCGACAACGGCGTGATACTGCTTCTGTGGTCCCGGCACAAAGTTGGCCACAGGGAGTGATGTTATTGGGGTTGGGGCATCTGTGGCTGGTTTGAGCGTACAATGGTATCGGCCACGGTAAGCTGTGGACGGTATGACCTATTCTTGATAGCGTTCCATCCAAATACCAGTTCTAGTGGTTTTCAGCAAATGTTTAGTAAGGAGACAACGAAAAGATATGAGGTAAAAATTAATATTACCAGTAGGCCTAAAAGCTATCGGCATACGAATTCGTTAAGTATTTAATCATATACAAACTCATTTCCTGATGCTTCACCAATTTCTTATTTTAATTCTTTTTAATTTTAGTTTATTAACTTGATCTTAGATGCAACAGTACTTACATTTACTGACCACAGCCATTTTCAAAATGTAATTTTGCTTACCTGAAACAAAAACAAGTTTATTAGCAACATCAAACGAGACAACAAGCACAATCACATTAATAAAACAAATTACAAAATTTAAGAGCATTTACCATGCAAAGTGTCACGGGTAAATTAAATTTAAATGAGTAATCCAAACGTACAAAATTTGTAAAAACCATTCCTGAACCATATCGTTTTTTAAATGAAAACCCTTATAGCATACACCCTTATGCAAACCCATCATTATGAAAACCCTTATAATCTCTACAAATATTAAAAACCCTATTAAATAACAAGAAAATAAAAACTTACTTTAAACTGACAGAGAGGCACACGGTTCAGAAAGAAATGGTTCGAATAAACCAAAAAGAATTCGGTTCTCAAGAATGACCATTGACAAGATACTACAGTGGTGATAAGTAGGCTAAACGGGGGGAGAGCGGAAGTGCGGCTGGCCAAGACGGTGACGGTGTAAGGGGCAAGGAGGTATCGCTTTCAATGTAGGGTGAATGTACATTATACAAGTAGAGGGGTAGCTGAATCGATACAGACGCACCCCTCTATGCACCCTTACGCTCTCCGCTGTGCGTTTACGCCACCCCCACCCCATCCCGCCGCGCGGGACGCCGCTAACATCCTTCAACCCCGCCGGTTACATTCGTTTTAATTTTGGGTCAGATTCACTTCTTTCCGGACCCCGTCGTGCGAACTGTTCAACATCTCGTCTTGTAGCTTCCGGTCGACTGGAGGTCCTGCCGCGATTCTGATGGATGCGTATTCCCCCGTTCGCTAAAGTAGATTTGTGTTTTAATTTTGTTACCAGGGGCAGTTTCAATCGGTTGAAAATTAGAAATTTCGACTTGACAACAGTCACAGGTTTCAACCCCAAACAAATGTTACCATCCAGTTTCTTAACAAAAAATGTCATACAAACCAAATGGACGTTATTTTGCTAGCTATAAAAACTTATTAAAGTGCGTTCTAAACCAAACAATCAGTAGAATTGTGGGAAACAGGTAGAGCACAAGGGTATATTAGACAGGGTAAATTAGATTACCCGGATGAAATTTTCGGATTCAGATCAAAGATTACTATGTGCATATCCGAGGTTTCCGGTATACCAAGATTCGCTAGTTTACTTGCATATATTTCAGTGCAGGCTTCACTTATGACTCGTACAAATTGCACTGTAAAAGTTTTGTAAATCGAAGCGAGAAATGCAGAACACATAAGACTTTGAACTAAACGTAAGTATTGAGGCCGTTTCCTCAAAGCGACTATTGTTAGACAAAGGCGAAATCGAAACAGTGCGCCGATAAATCATCTAACATTTTCCGCCGAAGTCAGACAGACACGGATTCAAATCGTCGGCGTCGCAAAAAACCAACAAGAAGAATAGATCGTAAAAATAATGCGGACAATTACGCCGGTAAATGTTTCTTGATGAGCGGCATAAACAGGGAACGGAATAAGTTAGGGCGAATAAGATAGACTACGTTAGTGGAAACCGCCTGTAGGCGGGGCGGCCATTGTGTCGGTCGGAAGCTAGACTGATGACTAATAAATCTGGCAGATTATACTCTGGGTGGACCGCTTGCCGCAGCCTCTACGGGAAGAAGGGTTACCGGGACTGCAGCAGAGGCAGGGACGGCGGAAAAGATGGTCTTCGAAGATACTGCGGAAGAGGTCTACGATACCGCTGGCGAGAGAGAAGACGTGCATCGGAATGATTGGAAGTATCAGTGCAATGTTTATGATATGCCTCCATATAGATTGATAAGCCTCGCGATTTTAGGTTTTCTGGTAAATATATTATTTTTACAACCATATCATAAAAAAACTCATACAAAATGTTACAAAGATTAAGTTTTATCAATCCTATTGCAGAAAATGTATAGAGGTCACTGGCAAATCGAATTTGCAAGGAGCATATTTGAAATTATGCAAACTGTACTTGGGCATAATCTGTAACTTACGAAGGTATAATCCGCTTTCTTAATCCTGTGCTAAACAATTGACTATGAAAACAATACATGAGCTAAAATAAGGAGTTGTAGGGTAACACATCACTAATAAGTCAGATCACGAAACTTCAAAATCCTGGCTCAGATAAAACTAGCTACAACTGGATCACGTGCAAGTTAGGTCTAGTAGAACTCTACTTGCAGGAAACAATTTCTTTAAAGTAGGATCGTTGACATGGGTCCTTCAAATGACATCACTTTTGTCCAAGCCCAACAGACAAAACAGGCAAAATGTCACTGTACCCTTTATTGTGAACGTGTCCTTCAAACAAAATACTCAACCGACCTGTAGAATTCTACTTCAAATTTATAAATAACGATAAAATCAGAATGTTGTAATAAATATAAATAATTATCAAGGTAACCGCGCCTTCGCATTGCAAGCTTGGGGCAGGGCCAGCGATTGCGTCGTCGAGTGTTGCACACTTAAACTACTACATTACATAAATTGCATGTGTAAACTGCTTACGGAGATTATAATAAATAATATATCCCAGCCTCGCCTTGGGATGAGGTGGTTTACCTTTGTAATACTGAAAACCGGATTTCGCACTGTCGAAGATTCTCCTGAGGCGAGACCGTAACGAGTACGGTTAAAAGATTAGCTTAAAATACATTTGCCGGTCAGAATTGAGCCGTTCGAGCACAATAGATGAAATGGAACGAACACAATTGGATTAAAATCACACAATAATAATTACAGAGCTCTTTAAGGAATATATATGAAAACTATTTTAATAGACAAATCCCAATTTGAAAAATTATTTTATTTTAATGTATTAAGTGAATAAGTAGTTGTATTTGAGTTTTTTTTTATAAGTCAGTCTGATGAGTGTGTTGTGAGGACAATGAGAGGACGATATAGAAGACTTTGTGTTCTTGTGCGATTCTTGTTTTCTTACAAAGGAAAAATCTGTTGATGTAATAATTAATGTAATGTAAATCTGGAGAAAATAAATCATTCTTATTCTTATTCTAAAACAACTGAACATTTATATTGCGATGTAATATTATTTCTTCCCATTGTAAGGTATAAGGCACTAAAATAAAATCAGATATATCGAAAAATATTTATTTTGATCAAGTTTAACAAGTTACTTTAATTTTCACTGTACAGACAGCAGAGCCTAAACCTGTAAAATACGTTAAAAGTGCACTTTAAACCTAAAAAACCTTCCAACCTTAAAAGGTTTTAAACCTTAGCGAGCTCCAGCAACGAAAATTCACAACAAAGTAACTGGCAATTTGTTTGCTAACCCGTAATGATTCTACATTACCCTTTTCATGGCCGTATAATAAAATGAGCCGTAAACTGTCGGCGCAAACCATATAAACCGGTTCCGCGTCAATTCGCACAACACGTATCAAACAATGCACTTACAGCGGAGTTACTTACAGTGTAGACTCACTCGACGGCGACGGTGGCATTCAGACTGGAGACCGTAGAGACGTCGCTGGCAATGTTTAATATAAGAATGGAAAGGTCAATAAGACCATTACGCGGATTCAAATATATGAATGGCGCATTTAACAAATGTTAACTGCGATACGAACGGACAAGACGAGTCGAAGTTGCCAAATGGCGTTTCATAATAACGGTTCGACGATGGTGTATGACGGTATTAGGCATAATTGTGCACGAGGATGACTGGTGTATCTGCTAAAGAGATTATTTATGGTAATATTGTAGTTGTAGTGCTTTGTGCAAGTTTCTTGGAGAATATTTTGTGGCCTCTGTCTAAATTAACTATGAAAAATAGCTACCATAATAGTACTATAAAATAATAAATATGTTGACTCATTTCGACGCGAATATTTTCCAGCGAAATTCTCTCGAGAAATTTTGAACACATGAGCTGCGATAGCAGCTTGACCAATTACAAGATCATATTAGTTTGTATCTGTGTATCTGCGGACATCATATCTAATATTAAGGACAAACAATACACACTTTTAACCGGATTTTTTAAGTAATCAAAATTTAAAGAAATTATGTGTAAATCATAACTGACAAGGTATGACATGACAGGGAACCTTATATTGAGACATTTTTTTAATTTAACGTTGAAATTTTAATTGCCATATAACCGATAAGAATTACGATCTCTAAGGAGTTCGATTACAACTACATTAGAATATTAGTTCTACTAATATTTGAAACAGTCACAATAATCCCTCAGTACTACAGGTGACATTCAAACAGTACACATCCTCTTCGTTGACGTTTTATCCTCATTCACAACCGACTCCCGGTGTGCCCCCGTACTCGACCGCGTGGAGCGTACACACACCACACACACCACCCCTCCACTCACTCTCTCTCAACTCTGATTGCCAATCACACTGGAATAAACGACCATCTAAAATACTCGCACTGTAATTGAGTAAAATGTCAATTTGCATGTGTATTGGAATCATCAATCGCGCTCATTTACATGCCGCTATTATTTTCTACGCGGACAAATGTAAAAGTCGATGTGAAACTGTAATTTTCACTTAGACCCGCGACGCGACTGCAGGGCTCCGGGTCGCGGTTTTAACGCCCCGCTTAAAAAGCAAATCGCCCTTTACGCGCGTAATGACGAGTGGAGTTTTGCATAATGCGTATTTTATGCATTAATTGCTGCCCGGGATTAAATGCGATTGCTGTTCATTTTCGTAAATTGTGATTATGCCGCTCGTCTCGTTTAACGAATAGTTGGCCGCCATATTAAACATAACAGGATCCGACCGGATATGTAAAACAATTACCGGTTAACAAGATCGCGATTCGATTCCGCTCCGGATTAATCTCCGTATGTTTTAATGTTAGTTTTAATTAAAACGCAAATTATAAAAAACGGCGGCGATAAATTTGCGACTAATCGCGCGATTGTTATTAGATTCTTGCCCATAACGGTTCGTATGGAGTGGGCTGATTTATATTTACTGCTCTTCCTCTTTATATAAGCAAAATTATTTTCAATTTTAATCTGACAACATTTAAATTTGTTGAAATATTATTCAATAAAAAATTAATTTCCTCCACTACCACTATTAATATAGATCGTCTCCTCGATCACTATCTAAAAGTGAACGAACATGATAAAAAGGTATAAAACAACCGAAACAATTTTTAATACTGCGAAATAATGTTAAGTTACCCTTTCACGTTGTTAATTGTATTAACAGTTAGCTAAGTGATACTATTTTTAACATACTTGGAAAATAGTTATAAACTATATTAATAATTCTGACGACCCGCTATCTATTTCATACCGTATATGATTCAAAAATATATACCTCAGAAACCATGTAACTTAGATTTTTGAATGCATCCTAATCTAATTGAAAAACTATTATTCTATTTTATTTTAACCAGAAAACTCATCATTAACCTCGCCTAAACAATCGAACACCTCAGCAAACTCCGCGGGCGGCACTCATAAACACTTCACTCAGACGCCGGAAACACACGGGCGAAACACAAAACACAAACGCTGAAACGTTTGCGGCCGCCGCGTAAACGGTTAGTCGCGTCATAATTGGCGGGAAAACAAGGGTAAAAGTTCAAAGTGGCGGGTGCGGTCAATTGGCGGACGAGTGTTTTAAAATGCGGCCCCTCCGCTGGCACCGCGACCGCCGATGTGCGGTCGCGCCTAATTATCACTAGCGGTCAGTGATGCGACACTTGCGTTGTTTTATCCTCACACAATGTACTGATTGACACGTATCGGCCGCACTTTCGCTCCCCTATTTACACTGAGTCGATTCCCTTTTTATCGGTCGAACCTGTTGATGTTTGATTGTTTTTCTATTGGTAGTTTTACTGTGGTCATGGTTGGAAGTGTGAACTGAACGAGGTACAATTGAGTTGAAAGGGTTTTCTGCACTTTTGAGGATAAAGCATCCAAACAAAAAATATATATATTTTTTTAATGTAAAGTTTTCAAATAACTGAAAAGGAGTTATATTGTTGTTAAAAGTCCCTACTACAAGTTTCAATAATATAAAATATGGATTTTGGTAAATCGAATCTCTACCATAAACTTGCCACAATTCTATGAAAAAGGATGTTGTAGTAAAAATCTGGTATGCAATTATTTGGCACGTAAATTGGTATTTTGTTAATGCTAATATTGGTTATCATGTTCCCAATGACATGCAGGGTAAATGCTGATTTAATATGGCGAATTGTACATAAAAGTGTGTGTGGATGATAAAACAATAAATCTTCAAGACGGTTCACAATAGTTTTTTTTATCAGAAAATGAATACCAAAATCAAACTAAACATAGGATTAACAACAGCGCTATTTATCCTATACTTCAACGCTTTCTTTTCTTACTTTAAGTTTCCACCTTAATTTATATACTTTCTTGGAAGTTCTCGAGCTCTATGTTATACGAGATATATATTTTGATTCAAAGTTTACGTATATTTTCTCTTGTCTGATGCGCGGATATATTTCTTGCCTTTATTGCTCTTACACCGAAGTATTTCTTACCTCATGTAATACATTTATTTGCAGGAAAAGTTTTATTAAATATTTAAACTTCAGACGTTCGAGGTAAGAATAAACATATATTTATAACATCGATGTTAAATAATAATTCAATATTTTGATCAAATAGAGTTATTAATTCTGTACTGATGGCAATTTATAAAATTGTTGTGGCTTACAAAAGAAGATAGAGTATATATTGATTAAAACTCCTGACAAGCAATAAATAAGCAATCGACTGCAACAACAACTAACACCCCACCACAACTAACTGTTTATTTGGCCTTCAGTTTATTTTATTAAAATATTATATTAGTTATTTGTCATGTACAACTACAAAAGGGTAATTCATCTATAAATAAATTGATTTAACATTAAATATAACCCTTCCTAATAATTTATTTTAAAAGGTTTCTACTATAGGCTATAAAAGGCTTCCCCCTCCCACACACATATCACGTCTATTTAACAGTGTAAACCTGGACGAAAAATACCATATATGGGAAATTGTGGTATTTCCCATCGGGAAATTGTGTCACATCCTCTTTGTAATCGGAAACCGAGTCAAACACAAATGAACCACAGTGGTCAAAAAATTCCAAATTCACGACAATTCCCCGCAAGGAGCCCAGACAGCCCGGTCTCGGCCGGCGGGCGGCCTCGCTACAAATTTACGAGCTTCAGACGTATATTATTTTCATCATATAAATCCAGACCGCAATATAAACTTTCTTACCGGCAATAAAGCGGCAGTTCTGCAGCAACAATGTGGCGTAGTGTTGCTTGTTCGCTGTAGTGCCCGTATTTCTTGTTCGGTCATGACCCGTTGTTTTACTGAGGATGCCGGCAGTTAAATGAAACACTGGCGGAGAGCCTGGTTTGAGTCTCTCTCGGTGCTAACCATTAAAACGACGCACGGAACGACCTTCCTTAAAAAGAAGCTTCTTACTGCATTCATAATATATACGACATGTAATTTTAAAGGAATGTTATAACCAACTGATTTCCTGTTTTGTATGTTAATGAAAAATGCATTTTATTGAATTGTCCAATGATAAGTAAGTGAGAAAAAACGATTGATTCAATTTTGTAATTGGACATACTTGTACATATACAGGTAGACTGGCAAGTACACTGTGCTCTTCTACAGTGATGTTACCTTAAATAGGATAACCTTATAAATTTAAATAACAGCTGGTTAGAGCGTTGAGAGGTTATCCAAAGATATTAATGTCTTAAAAGTGCAGTTTAGATTAAACATGTTTGGCCATTTTTGTGGTTGTGCCCTTTTGTTCATGTGCTTTTCTGAACGTCGAACAGCCATCTGTGTTGATTTCACACCCACTTTAAAATGTTTGTCACAATATAAGCCTGGCTTTCTCGTCCTTCCCTTTTACATCCCTTCCAGTTTACCGCATAAATTTATGAAGTGATTGTTAAAAGTAAATACCAAAATAAGCCATATCCGCAATAAAATCTAAAAGTTTTGATTAGAAAAATGTTTAATTTAAAATTAATATTGCATGTATTTTTTAACTAGACCTACATTGAACTCAAAAGAGGTTTTCAGTGAACGGTGCATAAATATAATTGTATGGAAAGAACAATATGATTACATTTAAGTTTAAAATTTCAGTCGTAATTCTTATTCGCCTCGTTGTAACAAGCTGCACGCGCCGGCCAGCGTCTTGCTCCCTATTCCGGTCAAGCCCCGCGCCAGTTTATCGTTTTAATTAAAATAAAGCCCCGTACGTGAGACAACACCGCTGTTGACTTTGCCCCCTTCTACATTTCATTACGACTACATTTATTCTTCCGCCTGCAAGAATTTTTGCGAACATTTCTGTTTAGCTAAGGAAAGGTTTTAATTTTTATTATTAATCGAGTGGACCTCGGGCGGTGTTTGGTTTAGAGAGAGAGGGAGGTCGAACTCGAAGCGATTACCGAAACATCTGGCCTGTGACGTCATAGCCGGCTAGTCTATATTTGTAACGGTTATGTGTGGCGATTAAATAAATAACTATCTGCATCTCGAGAGCGGCGTCCGGACTCTCGACCGTGTCGACTTGTTCCTGTTGTCGAGCTGAGAGTGTCTCCATGTATAACAGGACACTTCTTGCTAGTCATAGATTGTGGTTGTAAACGTTGTATGACTGATTTTTCTTTGATGTAATGCGGAAGTCTATATATGAATTTCCTATAGGGAGTTTTATGTGAATTGAAGATGTTATGGGCAACATTAATTGAAACAAAACGTATACCCATTTTTTTTTTCAATTATATTACTACAGAAAATGGTTTTTGCAGGGACCAAAGATTCGCCATTGATTTAATTATATCATGGCAATAAATAATGCACTGTAATCAACTAGGCACGCTATGCTGAGGGGCGAGTAAACTGTGTTTATAATAAATAATACAGTCTGAGAGATCAAACTCCTGCAAAGTCACCTTCAGGACAACAAGCAATCATCGCGTTTTGAAGCAAGTGTTGTCCCTCGGGGACACTGACCCCAGTCGCTCACAGCTACAGCCCGGCCGCAACTCCGCCTGCTGATTAATGGTACCTTACTAATGGACGCCACTCGTGCGATTGCTGATTTATAGACGCGTGTCTTACACCTAATTAGTCAGACTGTGGCCGAAAACCTGTCTTTCCTCTAATAACATCCGGCAGTCGCGAAAACTGCAGCTTAGATTTGTGACGAGCGGTCGACTAACAGCTGCGGTGCTGTGTGAGAGCGAAACCGACAGTATGCACACTTTAATCCGAAGAGTCTGAAAAGATTGTAATGCTGCAATGCACGGTATTGGTCCGATTATTAAAGTCCCAAAAGGAAGAACTCCGACACAACGTGTGTCGTCCCGATTATAAAAGCGTGATAAGGGACGGAACCCGGAAGGCAATTCAAAATGTCATTAATTCTGAAGTAAAGCCCAAAAAAAATCGCTTCCCCGAAAATGTGGAACTGGTTGTCCTTGAATGGCCGACTTTTGGAGATGGCATTCGAAAAAACGCTCTTGTAGGTGTGCATTTTTAGAGAGCGACTTTACGAGAAAATATTTTTTTGTCCAAACCTCAGTTAAGTTGGGTGTTGAACATAGTCGGCCCAGACCAATATTTTATTAAGTATTTCAGGGCACAAGAGCTCTGTTCTTGGGGTAATTAATTTAGAGTTTGCCACAAACTTGTGATTTTTTTTGAATGTAATTATTTTCAAGCAAATTATTAGTACTGTACTACTATACACTATGGAAGTCAGGCTTACAAACATTAAGAACGGTGATACCGCTGATACAAAATGGCATATAGTATATAATATAGAGAAGACCTATTTAGTGTCTACCTGAGACGTAGTTTGACGGCGCTTGTGACCGGTCATATCTTACGCCGGTGTCCGATAGCCGGTGGTAACTGACCGGGACGTGTTGGTATCGAGATTTACACCCTAGGCTAATGCCGCAGATCAGTACAGATGGGAAACACGGGCCTCGTGTAACCCGCCACCTCCCAACGTGTCTAGGGTACATCATCAATCTGAATGTTGACAGGAGATAGGCTTCTAATACGGAATGCAGTTGTCTAAACGAACTATTTCAATAAAATACATGGTGTATCTAAACGTAGTAGGCGTGCTCAAAAACAAATTATTTTTGACGAAAAAATATGGTTTTTTATGGTTACATTACATTCATGCTTATACTTAATACGTATTCTTTTAGAGATTTATGAAAAACGTTGTATCATATATTATATGTTTTATTAAAACGAGTCATATTTCTTTAAATATTAAAATAAGGAAAGTTATAACTGCAAAACAAATTACTTTACGACACAGATTAAAAGAACTAAACGGAAACCCCTCGACCAAGATGACCCAGAGCCGTTCAAGAGACTGGGGGTGAGCCTAGAAGCGGGAGAGGGCGTGAAAAATATAAAGCCAAAAGCCACGGGATCAAGGGGCGCGCTCGAGTGAGAAAGGTGAAAATAACGGCCCCCAATCAATGCTACTGCAAATTGGGCATATCTGCCCCCTCCCCCTCCCCATCCGGCGACACCAGCCACCATCTGTCGGGGGGGGGGGGGGGGGTGACAACAAGTGGGGGGCAAGACGCCGTCGAGGACAGATGCTCTACCCTCCGTATACTTCCGGCAATACGGACGAACACGGTTTTAAACGTTTTCAACAGACTGTTCCGAGAACAATTATTTTGTCACGGGAGTTTTACGTGGTACTAAGTTTATGTATACGTAAGCATCTTGATTAACTTGTGTAATGAAAATTTAATACATATCGAATTAATGCTTTACACAATATGGATTCGAAAATTTGAAGAATACTACTGAAGGTAGTAAAACGACGAATCATATTTAACTTTGCTTTTGTAATTAAAACGAGTGTAAAAGTAAGAAAAAAAGGATACGAGCTGGGAGGATATACACTGTTAAAAATGGAATTGTTTCTGGAGTCAAAAATCTGGGAGTGACTGCTCTGGAGTTAAATATTTGATTCCATTCGGAGTTAAACTGTCGATTTTTTCATTCTGGAGTAAACTTAGCCTGGAGTCAATTGATTCTGACTCCCTACAGGAGTGGAACATTATACATTTTTGCGCGTTATTTAACTGCGCTTGGAGTAAACTTGACTCCAGTCGGTGTTCACGCATGCGCGTTTCGTCTGACTAACCTGTCTCCCCACGAGAATGTACAGATGAACATAGCCTCACTTTAGCACCTGTTTGTCAGCAATTATGTTTGTATCCTGTACGTTTTATTTTCGTTATAAATAAATTTAGAAGTTAGGACACATTGACTATAGTCTTAACCCTAATTTTATCAGCTTAAAGCTTTGCAGAAAATGTATAATAAAAAGCGCAACAATTTATTACAATCTACCGGTACCTATGATATGGCCTAAAAATAAACGTTTGATATTCTTTCCTCAGTGATAAATAGCATTTCCTATTTAATGACAAATTATGCCAATTTAGTGTAACCTTGAGTAGCTTTCCTACCAACGGTAAATATTAAATAACTAGTAACACAAGAAATAACCATGTGTAGAAAA
Organism: Flexamia atlantica; assembly: GCA_035578135.1. NCBI lineage: Eukaryota > Metazoa > Arthropoda > Insecta > Hemiptera > Cicadellidae > Flexamia > Flexamia atlantica. The sequence continues at coordinate 35,150,146 of JAQJVK010000008.1, read as the reverse complement.
TTACAAATAGCGTCACGAGTAACAACACTAACTGATTCTTCAGATAGTATCAAAACACTTCAGATAGTACACCCGCCATACAACATTGAACTCATCAACAGCAATATCGCAGTGGATTCATCAGTCTTCGCCCGATCACTGAAGTCAAGAACATCGGGCTTAGATGGGTGACCGAGTGAGATAATCTCACTCCAGCAGGAGTTAATTTTACTTTAGTGGAGTAATTATTTTCACTCCAATTACAGTCAGTATTACTCCTATGGTAGTGAATTATTTAACTCCAACTAAGGTGTATATTTTCACTCCAAATCTGTGGAGTTAATTTGACTCCAGATTGGATTGTTCCTATTGGGACTCCCATTTGGAGTTAATTTTAACTCCCACTGCTGCTTGCATTTTTAACAGTGTATTAGTATCTCATGTCAGTATATCATGTATCCTCCTAGGATACCAGTCGCCGGTAAGTGAAGCCATCCAACACAGAATATTATAACAATTCATTATAACAAAGTTCATATCAATAGAAGCTGCAAGTTAGTAATATTTTAAAGTCATCTGGTTTATTTATAATAAGAAGCAACCAGCAAAAACTACAAGTGAACTTACACTTGAAGCTTTTGCTAAATTGAATTTTTACAGCAAAATGTTTGAATAAATCATTCCAAAAAATCTGAAAGAGTAATAACCTAAATTATTTGGTAAAATGGACTGCTTTGAAAACTCGTGAATGCACATAACTAATCTGAAGAATCACAATCCTGCCTGCAAGAGCAATAGCTTCTTCCAAGACGGCGAGCGAGAACCTCTCTCGCGGCCGCAACGAGATGATATTTAAGTTGCGGCGAAGAACCGTTAATGTGACAATTACCGTTAATGCGACATTAACAACGCAGTCACTCATTAAAGTTAGATTAAGTGCGCGAGTGGGCCTCAGCCCGCCGTCGACTGCTACTTTGTGTTCGAGCCGAGAGCGCACTGCACGGAGTGCATCTCAATGAGCTTCATTTATTTTATTTGACTTCAAAGATCTAAAAAAATATTATTGGTTCAAGGTTCTATTCAGGTTATTTAATTACATACAGTATCTCCTTGTGTTTAAGACGAACAACTTCAGGGACACGTTAGATGGATCTCTTTAAAACGAAGAGAGTAGTTTTCAATTGGTTAAAATTAAATAATATAACAGAGATTGTGATTATTGAGTAACATCGATTGTTTCTTTAAGGCCTTGTTCGATACGCTATCAATGCTTGCTATTTTTTAACAAAGTTGTGTAGTGTACTTCTTGAAAAGAAGCTAAAAGATGTAGAGTCTGTAATTCACTACTTCGATCGGGCAAAGAACTGTGAGTCCTAGAATTTAAAAAAGTTTGAAAATTTAAGATTTTTCTGAAATATTTATCGTAATGTAAATTAATACGACGAACAGATCGTTTCACGGTAAATATTAGTGAAATGCAGTCCTTAAAAGCTGTTTATGCATTAGTTATTTCGAGTAAATTCAATCATTTCTCCTAGAGTACCTATTCGTAAACGATTCTCGACTGTGCAGTTCTAAATTTTTATGTTAGTTTAAAGTGTCCAAAACAAAACAAAAAGGAAAAAATTAAACGAACAAAATCTCTTCCTAAAAAGCGCAGCCGCTAGCCGGTTGGCTGATGATAGGTTCGGTAGGGGATAATTAATATTTAGTGGTTCTAACATCCAGCAGACACAAGGCGAGATTAATGGCGCCCTCCTCCGCCAGGTGTCGCATGTGTTGTAATTAATATTTATTGTAATTACGGTGTCTACCGAGCCACACATCACTTTATTGTTACACCAAGAATACACCAAGGCAGCGCGAGATAGGGCGTTTGTATCAGCGCTTAACACATAAGAGAAAACATCTCCATAATTTCATTTTTTCCTCGGCTATTTTTTTAGTCAAACTGCAAATCTAAAGCAAAATTTACAACGTAATATATTCAAATCACTAATCCTATACGGCTATAATTTAGCAAATTCGATCTAGGGAAATATTCAATAAATAGAATGTTGCATTTCCTCAGAAATGTTAACACACAAGAAAATCAATCTTTCAGTGAGCCCACTTTCTCCTGCAATTCTCCTTGGTATATTTTTTAATTTAAAATTAGTTTATCATCCAAGAGCTTTAAGTCATTAAACCTATAAGAAAAGAAGTAAGCTGTTGTAAAAACGCTCCTTCAAGAAGGGAAAATTGGAAACAGAATGTAATAAAGAGGGAAGAGTTAAACTCCATGAAGAAGTAAATACTCAACACTTTATCAGATATTATAACTGTTTTCCGAGAATTTGGTATCGTTCCGTCTCTAACTTAATCATTTTTCGAGTTTACAAATTGTCCGCCATTCTTGGAAGTAACCTATAAATTAATATGAGTTTTAATTTGGCATCTGTCTTAATATGAAACATCATATTTTTTTAAGAATTTATTTTATAGTAATCTAGACATTGCTATATTTTCAAACTTGTTTAGGCAGTTTATTAGTAAAAAGTGTTATTAAAACATATTACATTATTTTTTATGTTGTAATTTATAGCTGAAATCTAATTCTGTAACTTTTGTAGATCAACCGTCGCGTCGGGGCAAAGATCACGGAGTTTAAAGTGATCCGAGTATTCTCGAGACGATGATTGTTTAAGCCTGGTTTTGGAGATACTTATGATGATATGTTATTAAATCCCAAAACAAAAACAATAGCAGGATAATGTTTTGTATCTTGACAAACTTTAAGAATCTCCTAGTTTGCTTCAGTTTAATGAAAAAAATAATATAATGATGAAAAAATATTCCTTGATTAAGGATTGAAATACAATACGAATATAAAAACCCAGAAAAACGTACAGTTAAAACTTTTTCGGGGGTCTAAATGAAGAGAAATCACCGATACAATGAGAGGAGATAGCAATAATAAAAAAATGGGTACTATATACAACACTTGTTAAAAAATGAGTACATTATATTGGGTTCATTTTTTGGAACGTGTTGAAATATAATGGTAGAGAGCATTTTATTTTGGGAAGAAACTGTGAATTGCCCATGTTAAACAAGTACTATATATTTTTCTCTTGAAATTCGTTTTAGAGAATTTCCCCTACAGGGAAGAAGCTCTTGCCACAGGTAGCACGGTAAGTTGTTCGCCCGAGACCATAATAAATTTTCGTTTTTTGGTTATTCTGAGATTTGAATTCACAATTTCGTTCATTTAAATGGTTACATACAAAGAGAAATTTATCATGGAAACATATAGCGAATGTACATGACTAAATATTATGTATGAGTCTTAAGCACGACTACACGCGTAAAATCTGTCCGAGAGGAATGTGATGTGGAATGTGTCACATAATACGGGGTATTGCTGAATTCTTATTCCCTAAGTATGCATAAGCTATTATATGTTATCCTCATAACAAAGCGAATAAAACTGTTTACTTTCCTCATTTTTAAACATATGTTAGTAGCTCGGAATATGTCTTTTTTAGTTCAGGGCTACTGGATATTTACTAAAACCACCAAACGTTGCATCTTGTAGCAAGCCTGTGTACTCATTCCCCGTGTCATTTCTTATGGGGAATATATTTGCGTGTTTATTTATAGACTTACTCCACAATACTTGTTATGAGCCTTGGTCTAAGCTATTTATTTATGAATTTGAAATCCGCTGAGTCTGCCGCAATGGGGTATTTAAACAAAACGTGCGCAAAAAGCTCGTGAGAGGCGGTCGGAAACAAAGAAGGAGAGAATGCAAAGCAATAACCTCACATATCCAGGCGCTTGCACAATTTAATTGCACGTTGTGATAATTGCATATCACGAGTAATTATGTTTGTATCGCTTCTTTCAACCCTTCGCCACCTCTTGAACCGGTTTCGTTTCCGAACACTAAACCGTTCTTCTCGTATAAATTAACGTGCTGAAATGTTGGCGAACATTCGGTAGCTGGTTGTGCTAATGTAGAAGAGTAGACGTAAAGTTTCTAACAGTCTGTACAAAGCATCCCAAAAATACTTTACCCAAATGTGTTAAGCTTTAGGTGGAAGTTGGGAGCCAGACAGGCCCTAAGAGGTAAACAGAAATTAAACAATGCCTATTCGGAATTAAATTATAACAAATGTTAATGCACGATGAATAAGCTACTGACATATACATTTATATGAACTAGCTAGATGTCTCTAACGAACACTTTTTTAGATAATACGACCCATGTTTTATTTTTATTATTGCCTTGCTTAGGGCAGGATTTATTAGCTTCTACAAAATCTCACGTTCATGAAACTATAATGAATATCCTTGAAAATTAGGTTGGTAGTCTGCAGGCAACACGGAAGAAGTAAAATGTAAGACTTCTGTTACTTTTTACAACGTTACCTTGTCTGGTGTAATTACAAAAAAAGAAATGCAAATAATTTAAGGTTCTAATAAGACGAGCAATAAAAATTACTATAAAAGCCCACTACGCAAGATATTTTTAGTGGGGATCGTGAAAATTAACACAAACATGTTTTTATAATGTATGCAAAACTATAATACTTCGTTACTGTAAGACGTCACATTTCAACGTTAAGTCTTCCGAACACACCGCTCTGCAGAATCATTAAGTTGAAATTCCCTTCCAACACTGCAACTAAAGACATTTTAAACTAAGATTACGCATTTGCATAAAAGCAATTCCCTCACTAAAAGTATTAGCGGCCGTATATTTTAACTTTATATGAGCAAACTTTATATACAAGAAGCCGGGCACGAGGCTTACATTATAATGGCCGGGGGTGCTTAAGGGGGTCGGCGAGACCATTAGGTGCAGAAGGCCTGCGTGGAAAAACAATTAAAATGGTGTACGAGCGAAGTAGTGTAGAAGCCGGTTAAATAATTAATATTTATAAGAAGAGTCGAGAAGGAAGAGTGTTGTTTTAGGTCAGAGGTGGAAGAGGAGAGCAGCCCCCTCGCTCCCACCACCCATCGCGCAGCTTAGGAAAACATAATGGCGCGCTACTTTGCATAATTTATATATAAACATTCGCCGGGAGCGGCGCCAGACTTACTCATGTATATTATAAAATAAACAGAACGAGATGTGTTGCGCGACTACGTGAGGTCGATACTGCCGACGATCTACTCACTCCGCCACACCAGGCGTGTTCCCTCACCGAGTACAGAGTGCCGCTTACTGCTGTCGATACTGCCGACGATCCACTCACTCCGCCACACCAGGCGTGTTCCCTCACCGAGTACAGAGTGCCGCTTACTGCTGTCGATACTGCCGACGATCCACTCACTCCGCCACACCAGGCGTGTTCCCTCACCGAGTACAGAGTGCCGCTTACTGCTGTCGATACTGCCGACGATCCGCTCACTCCGCCACACCAGGCGTGTTCCCTCACCGAGTACAGAGTGCCGCTTACTGCTGTCGATACTGCCGACGATCCACTCACTCCGCCACACCAGGCGTGTTCCCTCACCGAGTACAGAGTGCCGCTTACTGCTGTCGATACTGCCGACGATCCACTCACTCCGCCACACCAGGCGTGTTCCCTCACCGAGTACAGTGTGCGGCTTACTGCTGTCGATACTGCCGACGATCCACTCACTCCGCCACACCAGGCGTGTTCCCTCACCGAGTACAGAGTGCCGCTTACTGATGTCGATACTGCCGACGATCCGCTCACTCCGCCACACCAGGCGTGTTCGCCCTCACCGAGTACAGTGTGCTGCTTACTGCTGTCGATACTGCCGACGATCTACTCACTCCGCCACACCAGGCGTGTTCGCCCTCACCGAGTACAGTGTGCGGCTTACTGCTGTCGATACTGCCGACGATCCGCTCACTCCGCCACACCAGGCGTGTTTGCCCTCACCGAGTATAGTGTGCTGCTTACTGCTGTCGATACTGCCGACGATCCGCTCACTCCGCCACACCAGGCGTGTTCGCCCTCACCGAGTACAGTGTGCTGCTTACTGCTGTCGATACTGCCGACGATCCGCTCACTCCGCCACACCAGGCGTGTTCGCCCTCACCGAGTACAGTGTGCTGCTTACTGCTGTCGATACTGCCGACGATCCGCTCACTCCGCCACACCAGGCGTGTTCGCCCTCACCGAGTACAGAGTGCTGCTTACTGCTGTCGATACTGCCGACGATCCGCTCACTGCGCCACACCAGGCGTGTTCGCCCTCACCGAGTACAGAGTGCCGCTTACTGCTGTCGATACTGCCGACGATCCGCTCACTCCGCCACACCAGGCGTGTTCCCTCACCGAGTACAGTGTGCTGCTTACTGCTGTCGATACTGCCGACGATCCGCTCACTCCGCCACACCAGGCGTGTTCGCCCTCACCGAGTACAGTGTGCTGCTTACTGCTGTCGATACTGCCGACGATCCGCTCACTCCGCCACACCAGGCGTGTTCGCCCTCACCGAGTACAGAGTGCCGCTTACTGCTGTCGATACTGCCGACGATCCGCTCACTCCGCCACACCAGGCGTGTTCGCCCTCACCGAGTACAGAGTGCCGCTTACTGCTGTCGATACTGCCGTCGATCCGCTCACTCCGCCACACCAGGCGTGTTCGCCCTCACCGAGTACAGAGTGCTGCTTACTGCTGTCGATACTGCCGACGATCCGCTCACTCCGCCACACCAGGCGTGTTCGCCCTCACCGAGTACAGTGTGCTGCTTACTGCTGTCGATACTGCCGACGATCCACTCACTCCGCCACACCAGGCGTGTTCGCCATCACCAAGTACAGTGTGCTGCTTACTGCTGTCGATACTGCCGACGATCCGCTCACTCCGCCACACCAGGCGTGTTCGCCCTCACCGAGTACAGTGTGCTGCTTACTGCTGTCGATACTGCCGACGATCTACTCACTCCGCCACACCAGGTGTGTTCGCCCTCACCGAGTACAGTGTGCGGCTTACTGCTGTCGATACTGCCGACGATCCGCTCACTCCGCCACACCAGGCGTGTTTGCCCTCACCGAGTACAGTGTGCGGCTTACTGCTGTCGATACTGCCGACGATCTACTCACTCCGCCACACCAGGCGTGTTCGCCCTCACCGAGTACAGTGTGCGGCTTACTGCTGTCGATACTGCCGACGATCCGCTCACTTCGCCACACCAGGCGTGTTCGCCCTCACCGAGTACAGTGTGCGGCTTACTGCTGTCGATACTGCCGACGATCCGCTCACTCCGCCACACCAGGCGTGTTCGCCCTCACCGAGTACAGTGTGCGGCTTACTGCTGTCGATACTGCCGACGATCTACTCACTCCGCCACACCAGGCGTGTTCGCCCTCACCGAGTACAGAGTGCTGCTTACTGCTGTCGATACTGCCGACGATCCGCTCACTCCGCCACACCAGGCGTGTTTGCCCTCACCGATTATAGTGTGCTGCTTACTGCTGTCGATACTGCCGACGATCCGCTCACTCCGCCACACCAGGCGTGTTCGCCCTCACCGAGTACAGAGTGCTGCTTACTGCTGTCGATACTGCCGACGATCCGCTCACTCCGCCACCAGGCGTGTTCGCCCTCACCGAGTACAGTGTGCTGCTTACTGCTGTCGATACTGCCGACGATCCGCTCACTCCGCCACCAGGCGTGTTCGCCCTCACCGAGTACAGAGTGCTGCTTACTGCTGTCGATACTGCCGACGATCCGCTCACTCCGCCACACCAGGCGTGTTCGGCCTCGCCGAGTACAGTGTGCTGCTTACTGCTGTCGATACTGCCGACGATCCGCTCACTCCGCCACACCAGGCGTGTTCGGCCTCGCCGAGTACAGTGTGCTGCTTACTGCTGTCGATACTGCCGACGATCCACTATTCGTATCTAAATTCTTCTGCACCTGACGATACATATTGACTCATTTCATATGATGGCTTGGTTCCCAATCGTGATATCGATTGCCTCTCGTTGTGAACTAATACGACTAACAGCTGTAAGTCTCCTAGAAACTTACAGTTGTTCTACACTTCCACAGTCGCCTCCCCTATTATATGTATTCTTACTGGTGATAATAATTTAATTTAATTTTGTCCTACAAAAAGGATCATTTGACAGACCAGGTAACTTAAACCTTCATTATATAAATATCTTAATCAGTTTTACTTTGGTTCAGGTACTTCTTCATACAGCACAACTTATAAAAAAAAACTAAATATCGACTTAATAATGTTTCAATGGCAATTCAACCTCTCAATAGTAATGTTTTTCAAATTTACCAGCTCTATTGCAAGCTAATTAAAATAAACTACGTATAAGCAATTAAATTTACGATAACTTTTAAGGTAACTCAACATTTACTTGAAATTATGTCATAAATGCATGAAAGCGTTTCTAGTAACATTCAAAATATATTAACCAGTCACATAACAAAGACAATATTAACGTCCTATGTGCAAATTGAATTTAAATTCATTCTTGATAAATGTTAAAAGCACACGCGGTACCGTACAGTATGGCGCAGCATTTTGCAAAAGAGAGGTTATCTAAATACGAAGGCGAGCCTGGAAACTCGGTCCCGGGCTTGAATAATATATCAGAGATTGTTAGGGGTCGTAAAAAATTAATAAAATAATATTGTTAACGGTCGGGCGCGGCGAGCGGAGCGCTATAAATTAACAAAACACGGGGTGGTTCGCGGGGCCGCCGCCGCAGCGCCACTCGCTAATGTGGCCGTGTCCGCCCGCGGCGCTTTACAACTTAATACTACAACTATTTAGAGGGAACACCGCCGGCGAAGTTCATCAGGCGGACGAATTAGCTTTCTCACGGTGACTTGTATTGTTTAATAAAAATGTTTTTGGTACGAAAAACCCACGATGGTGGAGATACCCCCCGGTGGTGGTCCCTCATACGATCTGAATACTTGCTTTAACATCAACTGTACTACATACTACTCAAGAACATACTTAATGACCTCACCATGACTCCCTTGTCTGCCCTTTTTTGGCTTCCCCATAATTATGCTTGTTGTTATTATTTATTTATTTTATTGTATTTTTCGTTCCATCATTTAAAAAATGCATCTTATTATTATTATTTATTTGTGGTATGAATGTGACTATCTCTAGATATGTTTGCAAGGCAATTCCTCTTAATTAAAACTAAAAACTGTTTGCTTGATAAAGTGTTGAGTATTTTTTTAGTAGCTGGCTATCCTATTTGATTTAATCTATCCTGTTTGATTTACTCTTTTTAATTATAGTATATTTTTTATTTTTTCATTTTTGCAGTCAAATTTATTTTCTACTTTGGAGTAAGACACTATTTTCTTTGAGATAAGAACACTCTCACTTACAGGTCTTTTATATGACCTATGTGAAAATTTTCCTGTGATGTATAAGTGTATTTTATGTTCATACTTTCTTGGAAGTAAATTTGATTTTGATTTGATTTGATAGAGATGTTAGCATTTCTACAATACAGATATTCTTAAGTGTATTTTGTTGTAAGGTGTACGTTTTTACAACGTACAATGTACCTTCATTCAAACGGGTCATCCCAAAGATACAATACATCATGGACACCTGATTTTTAGATTCGCTATTAAAAAGGAGATAACTTCAATTGAAATGGTTGGTCCTTACCAAAATTAGTTATTTGGGTTACTTAGTTTTACTGGAACAAATCTTTATTTCCTTAGTCGTCATATATTTTTGCAGAGTATTGCATGTAAATCATGCAATCGGTTTCTCGATTGATAACATCATTTGTAATACACCCAGGGTCTAAATATTTAGAAAACTATTTTTTTAAATTTCATGTTTGAGTGGCAAATTCAATTTCTTTTGCAGAAAACATGGTTTCGAAATTCCAAAGAGAAATGGATAAAAAACGGCCATGAAAGGTCGGTCGGCAGCGGCCACAGATAACACAATCCTTTACGTGTCGCGCGCCTTCTTTGAACTGGCTGATACAATTTGACAACGTGTGGCGTCAAAGCGGTACAGTAATTAATTATTAACACCGTCCATTATATTATTATACTGTTATATTGTTTTACATTTATTTTCCGCCAAGATAATACGGTTATCGCGAACACACAAAAGCGTTCTTTTGTTTCGCAGACACAGCGGCAATTTTCCAGTTATAATTATACTGATACCGCGTTCCTTTTATCTGCATTTTAATTTAATTAGATAATTGGCCGATGCGTTCGCTTTACGAATGAACGGTACGAAAATAATTAAAAATTACCGAATGAACGAATAAATATATGAGTACACTTTTAAATTAATTAAATGTACCGTATTAAAATTCTGAGTATAATTAATTCGAGATTCATAAGGTTTAGGCCGGCAACAATAATTGGAATCGTGATATTTGAGGTCAATGATACTAGATAAGTACTAAAAAGTGTACTTAAGTGCGAAATAAGAGGTATTTGAGATATTTACTTGATATAAGTCGAGAAAATAAGAGTTACGTTTTGCCTTAATAAAAAATGTGAGATATAATGTACGATATAAAATGTATTGTTAATGTATAACTATGCATTTTTGAAAATGAAGTAACTAATTTCTCAGTTTGCGTTCCTCGAGAGAAAACGCTTAGCACATTGTAAAAAATATATCCTCTTTTGACGTGAAGAACCTAATTTTTTAACACTCTATGGAAAAAATAATATAAGAATTTTGAAAATAAGAACATAATAACATGTAACTTATTGGTTAACAAATTAAAAACAAAATTTAAAAAATCGGGTTGAAAAAATGTTCAGTCCTATTCAAAACCAACAGGCAAACAAATAAGCTGAAACGTTTTCCGTTTTTTGGCAGGAAAGGAGCAAAGTAGGCAAAATGAGTGCTGGTTTGCTTTTGCATAACTGAACCATGAAGGCGCCGACTACGAAATAATCATTGTTATATTGATGTACAAGAATGAAACATAATAAAGCCCTACTTTTGGAGACCTGGTACATATTCTAGAATCTGATTTTTAAAATCTAAGAAGACACATTGTACCTAACTAAACTAGCTCAAAAAACTCTCAACTATTTCAACGTAGACCATCTCCTTAGCAACCAATGTACTCCTAAAAAAAATGCAAAACCTTAATAGTTACTATGACAACTCCACTCCACTCTCTACAGGAAATGCTACGACTTGTACTTGACCCACAAATAAACAGACAGAGGGTTGAGAAATGAATTCGCCGGCGCGGCGCACACACGGACGGCCGAGTCAAAGGCCGAGAGTTCCCCTTTAACGCCGTCACTCTCGCTCGCGCTTCACAATATCGTTTTAAACTCCCTTTCAGCCACTTCTCCGTTCCATTGAACCTGTATCGTAATTTCATTAAATGTTATAACTCGGTTCGATTATATTGCCGTTTTAAAGGTGTGGCTACGATGGATCGCGAGTTTGTTAATTGAGAAAAATCCATGTGAACGGATAGATAGACAGAAATTTTATACGGCTTTGAGGAGTTGAAAAAATCCAATCAGACATTAATATTGGTCACGAAAAAACAATGACTTGGCACAGATTCGCTGCTGAAATTTCTTTCAAAAATGTGCAATATAACAAAATATTGAGACATATCTGATATGATAATGTTTAACATTGTAAATAAAAATAGCTTTATTAAATTGCAAATAAAATAGTATTTGCCAGATAAAGGATAGAATTTTGTTGTGTAAAATTGTTATGTGGAATTCAGCGCTTTAACTCAAAATATATAAATACATTCTATACGAAAGGATGTAACACACTCAACGTTGTAAAGTGGCCACCATGAAGGCACTGAACCCCCATACGGTATACCGTGTTAAATAGTTGTGTTGTCGAGTGCACGGTTAGCGCCGGGCTGAGGGGCTGCAAAGATTTGTACGGGGCGCCGCGTAATTGCGAGGGTGTGAGGCATATCATTAGCCCCCCCCCCCCGGCGACAGGGGTGCGTGTACTATTGATTTTATTCTCAGATGTGTTGTGTAATGGATAAGACTGCCTCGACACCCGCGGGCCCGCACTACCTGCACCGAACATACACACGTTACGTTCCCTTACCTTCATTACGATTTAACTTTCAACCCCCCCCTCCCGACCCCTGCACCCTTCCCCCCAACACGCCCTGCTGCCCTAACGATTTCTTTCGCGTCGACCTCTCCCGACAATAAGACACTTCCCGCCGCGCTATCAGCTGATCGCCGCGGTCGGGCTGTTGCGCCGCGGAACATCGACTAATTTTCACTATCGACTAGTGACTAGTCGATTACTTTTGAACATCGACTAGACTATTCGATCACACTAGTCGAGTAGTCACCGTACAAAACATAGACTAGTTTAGTCGATCTAACTAGTCAAACGAGCAAAAACTGGTAAAAAACAACAATATCTAATCGGTTAATTTGCCGACAAGTCGGGTAAAAACATAAAAGTTTAAATAATCGACTAAATTATGGACTAGTCTAAATAATCGACTAGTCGTTTAGATGACCAAACCACTAGTCGACTAGTCAACTACCACGTCACTACGCCGGGGGCTGCGGTGGGGCAGTGATGTGGGATGAGTTGATTTGTATTGTTTAACAACAAACCTAAGAAATATTTGTTTATACAACATACCAATACCAGATCGATATAGGCTCAGTCTGCCGACTCTATGTATCAGAACGAAATCATATTCCGCCAAGTTTCCAAAAAGATGCTTGCGTATTAATAATACTGACGGTATGTAGATAGAGTCGGCGCAAAAATTGTATTAAATCTAGCGAATTAATGAAGATTTCACAAACTGAGACGTCACAAAAGATTCTACTTTTTGGTTTGTGTAAAAAGAGGAAAACTACAATTTTTGCTTTACATCGACAGTTTATACTATACATATATTTTACAGACATAAATACATATATGACATAAATACATATTATATGATCAAATGAGTCACAAATAAACAAGAAAACTATAGATTACACAATGTGTTGAACCAACTTTGTTGAAAATCCTATTTCAAAGGAATATTACAACATGGCTAGGTAAAGACACGGACCAGAAACACAAACACCTATTCAATCACGACCGATACACGGCCGCCGATCAAAGGGGCAAAAGTGCACGCTGTGTAGTATAATAGGCAATAGGCCGTGCACGCCGGAGCCAGCGACAACTTGGCCTATTCATCGTCCACCATTGTGGCCGAATTGATCCAAATTAGCCTCGCAAACTTTGCGCATTCGCCGCTAATATCGGGCCGTAACATTCTCGCAGCGGGAGAGACTGAGAAACAACATCGGACTCCGACTCGAACTCGGTGCTGTGTTTTTCTTTTAAATATAATTGCGGCCGCTGCACGTTATAATAACGTCTGCGTCCCGAGTCTATGTTTGCTTTTAATAACACCCTGTTCCATCCCCGGCCTCCAGAAACCACGACCCATCAAATTGAATAAAGATGTTAATTTTTCCAGAGGTATTGTTTTAAATTATGACAACACACGGCGCGCCGGTAACTTCGCCTCTTCGCCTAAAGCTGGTGATTACTTCCATTATTCCGCTGGAGATATGTATCTCTAGGTTTCCTTATTGTGTGGCATTATGATGAGAAAAAACCAGAACAATATGTTGTGTAATACATGAAAACTTATTTTAAGTTTATAATTGGTTTGATAAAAATCGGGGTTTGCTGAAAAAAACATTTAACAATAAAGAATTTACAGATAAATATTCAAACAATAACATTTTAATCACCCAAAGTGTAAACAAACTTCTCAATAAAAAGAAACCACGGTTTCCAATCATCTAAGGTTTGATATGTGCTCACATTATTGAGTAACTGAGTAAAAATTATTATAATTATTAAATTAACCCAAAATTTGAAGTTCTGGGAACCAATCTAATAAAAATACGTTGACCTTCGGCCAATATAAACTAACTAAAGATAAATAAACACTCTTAGGCTACTTATTGCATAAACTTTAAAATTTAATTTTTGGAAAGGGGGAACATGAGTATGAAAACCCAAAACATGTTTAAGAAAACAAACCGGGCAGCAGAAACCCCATCCTCGCGGTGATGACGGGTGGAATCGCGGCAACAAGTCTGGCTGTCAGTTCCGTCGGGGAGACCCTCCGTCGCGGTCGCCCCCCCCCCACACCAGCACTCGCATTCAACACCCCGCAGCCGATCTTGTCAGGGGTTATCGTACTGATTCTTAGTGAATTATTTTGAAAACTCATCGTAATCATGCCACTTGATATGGGAACAAAATAACGGTATTTCCGCAACGTAATCACGTAAAGACTAGCCAAGAATTAATTCACTTGATTGGACACTTATATTAAATTTTGCTCTTTACGTTGAGTACAAGCCCTCCACAAATTAATGGGGTAATATACTGAGAAATCCAAAGCCTTTTTAAAACAAGAATATTTCGTCAGTTTTGTCGCTTGCGTAATATGGGAACAAATTAATAGCATTTCCACAGCGTAATTACGTTCAAGTCATTAGCTAAAGTGAAAATAACGGCCAAAAATTTATTTACTTGATTGGACACTTTTACTAATGTTTGAGTAGTTACGGTGAGTACAAGTCCACCAAGGATTGATGGGGTAATAACCTGAAAAATAACGCAGCCTTTCTTTAAAACCAGAATATTTTGTCAATTTTGCTTTTGTAATTTCAACTAATTTAAATGTATTGAAAAAAATTACCACTATTGCCATAAAAATCGATCAGCCTGTCTATACATTGTTCTAAAAACCTATAACAACTATAAATGTTCAACTATACTGTAGAGCTATCAGTTCTCGCATACGCATACTGAAACGATCATTCTTCCAATTCCTTCAATCCATTAAGGACTGCTCGAGCGAGGCGTATCACAACCACACTTGTTACCACTGTATAACAAACAATATTTAGCCAGAGTGATTGTAAAAATAAAATTTATTTGTATACAAATGTAATTTATATTTTTATACAAGATTTATGTTGCAAAGGTTAAATAAATTTAATTTTCGCTTTCTTTATAACCAAAAAAATCAAGAAAACCCATACAAAACCGAGTATGTTCGCCAAAACCACCCGCCCTCTATTGGCTAACCGAAACAGCAACATAAGCTTCCACCATGAAACCTCTCGGAGACAATCGGGTCCCATTCATGCCGGGGGAGACACAGAGATACGTGACCAAGACGTGCGTGACGTCACAGGTCAACAAGTGACACCCTCCCCTCCCGCCCCTACTACCGCACTACTACACTCCATTCATGCCGCACACCGCCTTAGGTGGCGGGCCGGCCTTGCCCGGTGTTGTGTCTATGAATCAATTAGGTCAATCAATGGGACCACCCCACACGGAGCGGACCGGTCGCCAGACGTAATCCGGGGAGCGTCAGGCGGCCGGTAACACAGGTAGTGCGACTAAGGTACGCTGGAGAGTGTAGGATTTTTCAAAGGTTAAACGGTTTGTGGTGCAAAAACTTTACTTGAGAACAATCTGTATTAGAAAGTAAGTGAGCTTTAAAGAAGAACTGTGTCAATACAGTGTCATGTTAAAATCAGGAAAAGCGTAAGATTACATATCAATCTACAATAATATTATGCAGCTGGTTGCTTTGTGTATATGTCTACCGAGTTATAGCTAAAACTAATGAACCGACTCAGCTGAAACTTTACATAAAGTTATATTATGAACCGCGAATCCTACATAGGCCTGCGCAGGCCTTACATCCGCAAGTTAAAGTGTTTACATTTTATAAGAATTTATAAAATTAAAAAATTGAAATTTAAATAGTTGAGGATACTTTAATTTGACAGTTAAATAGCAGAAGGAGATACTTCTGTTTCAAGCTGCCTAGGAAGGAAATGCCAGCAACAATAAAGTAGCATAATCCGAGCAAAGAAAATGAGCGGCGACTAATAATTTACAAAATTGGTTAATAGTTAATGTCTTTAACGGAGGATAAGACAGGCAGTATATTGATTCTCACCGCAATTCTGTGCACTTTATTCAAAATGTAGAGACTTAATTGTACTATAACAGATGCAATCGGTAGTAATCTACAGTATATATATATATATAAGTAAATGAGACGAAGTTCCATTTTCCGAGAAATAATCAACCCCTTATGATTTTTTATGAAAACCATAGGTTATTACTCACTACTTTGAACATCATAAGTGCGTGTAATACAGAGGGTTGTAACTGGTTATAAACAAACTTTAAGATTTTGTTAGATAATATATTACACTGCTGGTAACTTAATAGGAGTTTCACAGTATCTTAATGATATGTCTTAAAAAAATAACGCCAACCGGATAGTAAATTATGTTCCAAAACTAAAATACCCATCCAGGAATGAGTCCGAGAAAGCGCCGTCTACCAGGGTGGGGGCGAACACTGCACGCTTACACTATAGTAATTTATTTACGGGACGAGTCTGATAAGGTGGAAGCAAAACGCTTTATCACAGTCAGGAACGCAATCTGGCTAATTACTATTAACACGAACCGTACACGCCCTTATTATAGGCCTGATTTACCCCCGCACGAACCACCACCCGATATTTCACCCAACACCGAACCCTTGTACGTTATCACTACGTATCACCCGACGTCGTCGTGCTATCGCAGACGGATCCGTGAGAGTTATTAAGTCGTGTGAAATTCGCCCCGGGGTTACATTTGTGATATTTGCGGGTCACAAATGTAACCCTTGTTTCGGCCTTATCGCGCCTTTCGTCCGCGCCGTATTTTCAAATATCTGTCACAATCGCCTTCGTGTTCCGCGACTGTTGCTACTAATGGGATTAAAATTACGCTCGGCTGATAAAACTGAAATGCGCCCCCGTGAAGAACTGTTATAGTCGTCAGTTATGCGCGTTTTGGGTGTGGTGTGCGGGTGGAATTTTAGTAATGCTTTTTGACCGTTTTTCACACCCGTATGGCCCTGAATTATCACGCCATATTCTCGATTTATTCCGAATATATTTGAAATAATGGAACAACAATACTTCGAGCAAAATAAATGACAACGAAAAACTAGGTTATTATCTACACAGCCCGTAGACTCTCCTGTTAGTTCGAGGATAGAAAGGATATTTACAGTGTAGACAAAAAACTTAGGGGTTGTTTGGGCTAGACTTTCAAATATTTAGTCGGCCGGGTCTCGAGATAGAATATTTAGATAACAAGCTGTAAAAAATATAGAACGGTCTAGACGTCTAGCGGAGCAGCTGGGCTCTGAATAGAGATCAAAGAAACATTAAAACATGCTACTTACTTTCAAGGTTTACTTATACTTTAATAACAAAATGGCTGGAATAACGAGGGAAATATTTGGTCCGTGAGCATATATTTAAACTCTGTTTAATCAACAATGGGTTTAGGGTTTAATCTATTAGATGCTTATTTATCTTTTACTTTTCATGTTTAAAAAGTATAACGTACAAGAGAAGTACAAAATGAATACAGACAAACGTCTGAACTTTAATTATTCCTCTACACATAGTAGAATTAAAACATCAAATAAAGGCATACATTTTCTTTCGTTTATTGTTGTTAATTTTAACAACATTAAACGTCAGTTTTTGACCTCACAAACTAAATCAATACATTTTATTTAAATACGATGAAGCCTTAGTTCACTTGGTCTTAAATTGGTATACAGTCTAAAAGTTAGAGAAAATAAAATCACTTCAAGTCACCGTAATAAAGTTACAAAAGATAAATAAGACAATGACAGAACCGTCCCATCCAAATTTGAGACATTTCCCAACCACTCCCCGAAGCTTTAATCACATGCGCGTTCCGAACCGTGGGGCTTTGCGCATTAACAATTCTTTCAGCCCTTTCTTCCGCGAACGTTGATTATCGAATAACAATAATCCACTGCGACATGAGAACACGAGACGCGGCGGCTTAGGGCGGTAATAACGGACTTCACACGTCCTTTGACGCGTCACTAATCCTAATAGTAATCCCCAGAGGAGGTTTAAATACGGAATTTTTAATCGGAGAACGAAGACACTTTGATCAGCGTATCGACGCGAAGAGGGACATGCGTGGACCGGGCTAGGGCTGCATGTTAGTGATTTACGATACGTATCGAATCGTATAGGAATATCGCGATACACAAGGGACGATGCGATATTTCGATACGATATTTTGAATACAATATCACCAAAAACAATATTCGATCCCGTATCGGCACATAGAGGCGATATTTACGATATTTTTACAATATGATCGATATTTTTGAATTTTTATGGGAAATCCGCTTCTTTCTCAACATATCAAACTTGGTTTGTGGCTTTATCTATTTGAGATCTACTTGATTATGGTCTAAAACCCCTCATTTCGACATTTCAAAGGCAGCACCTCACACATGCATACTCATGTCCCATGTAATTATTATAGAGAATATTCTGCATGCTTATTTATGAACATAGGTAGGCCAACGTTGAAAAATCTTGATGTGAGGCACCATTTCAATTATTTATTGAATCATTTAAAATTTTCTGAGTATGCAACGGAGGTATTACAGTATTTAGTTGCCTTTTATTTTATTTCAAACTATTTTGGTCGATACGATTCGATACGTACCGTCTTCGATATTTAGGGGCGATACGATACGGACGATCGCAAATCACTACTGCATGTGCAGCGCGACCCGACCGGTATTGTTCCCGGTTATTTTGATAAATAGGGGAAGGCTGTGGACGTGAACAAGAGGGAGGCGGGGGAGTTGTTGAGATAAGGAGTGTGTGGGGTGATATTTCTATGCGAGATGAATGCGTGCACACACACAGAGGACGCACGCACGCACGGGCCGAGCTGTCACCCCTTTGATGCCACAATCCATCTGGAGCTCGCACCCGCGCCGAGTGGCTGTTTACGGCCCGGCCACCAGCTGAATCAGAGGCACTCGGCTGGTTAACAACATTGAAACTATTTCGTGTAACTATTGCTATTGCTGTTGGTCGAAGTTGTTTTAAAGAAACCCTATTATTTATTAATTGGTTAGCGACTGAGGCAATCACCGATGGTTATGATTATAATATATTTGGGTAAAGCAGGGCAAAACATCAAAATGAAAACGCAGTATCATGTGTGCGTAATGTGCAAAAATATGAAAAATCAAGAGAAAACTGTAAATAACCTTGAATGAAGCTGGTCAATACTTAATAATCAATATCACATGGTCGGTTAACAATCGTCAGAAGATTATGACCAATAATGTATTTGGGCGTTAAGTTTAACCTCAAATATATATGACTGAAGTTTCAAGTATACAAAAATCAACCGCCCTGCTTTGCTGTTGACAGCACCGGTTCAAAGAATTTCTCGACGTCAAACAGATCAAAACACCAGTACCGCTCACATTTTTTTACTTCTCACTATGAAATAAATTATTAAGCATCAACACCCATGAACAGAGACAATTTATCATGACCTGTAAGTATGCTAATTATCATAATCATAAACAACCTGCTTCTCCCAAGTCCGTAACCACCCCGTGGCGGGGGGTGGCGAGCGGAGCCAAGGCGGCGCTCCGCTGAGGTCACCGCGAGGCGTGGCCGGGCCTTCCGTGACGAGCTTTCGTGACCCCCCTTATGTAGATTACTTTTGTTAATGGCCCTACAATTAATTAAAAAATATACAAGACTACAAGCTTTTCTACACGAGCCGATAAGCTATCTGTCGGCGCGCCGCTTATCGCCCGTTTCGTTTATTGCGGTTTTTCTTTTCGCCCGGAATAGTTAATTAGGCCGGCCCGCAGTGGAGGGCATAAATCCTCCGGCTCTATCTGCTTACCTTAATAACTCCGCTTTGTCGTAATACGAGATAAATTTGATTTGTTTTCTCGCCCCTTTCGGTTGTTTTCTGTTAATAGTTCTGGGTGGAGTTATGGTGGATTGTTGTGCGTTTGAGGGGCATTTTTGTACCGTGCCGTGGTGTGATCATGGGATGTCGCCAATTTAGTTGTATAGTTTTAATGCCTCCTTCAAATTTATAAATACATGAATTTATATGTACTGCCGATTGTGGGTGAGAATAAAAGTCAGGATTTGAGAGCTTTAAGAATAACCTTCAAGTCTGTGTCCGGACTCCATAAAGTTGTTCCTTACCCCTGCATTGCTCATTTCCGAGCACTGACACGGGCCAAGGTCACTTGAAGTATCAACCGCTGGATCCAGAGGGAAGAAAGAAAATAGCAACGCGTGAAAAGCTTATACACAGCTAATTAATTGTTTTGTTCTTCAATACGGAATTTTGGTCTTTTACATAACAAAAACGTAAAAGACACGATTAAAATGGTTTACAACAATCTTCTTCCCCACACTCTATAAAACAATAAAGTTCTCAGTTTAATCATGCTCAATTGTAAGAATGAAAAGCATAGTTTGGGGTAAGAAAAGATAACTTGTGATAACTACAACTACGGAATATTATTGAACTATTTAAATCAATTTGAATATTAAAAAGTTTACTAACACAAAATAATTGAAACTTTAATTATAAAACAACCGAAACTCGAGAGGCGATGGGGGCCGTTTCAACGAAACGTTCGAGAAATTAATTTAAACGTAATCTCCAATGTAACGCGCAATAATAAAGATGGCTCAGCGGTGGCAAGTAGTTTTAATTATTTAGTTTGTCGCAGGCGAGGGCGCCCTTCCTATAATATTCCAGTGTGAAATTAATTTCGACGAGCCAATTGAGCGCAATCAATAGTCTTGTTCGGTTATTACATTTTGTCGGCAAATAATAAACCGGCACTAGCGTCGCTCGCCGACGTTTTTGTTCGATACAAACTTTGACGATTAAACGAAAAACGTCAAATGTCGCTGCAAATGCCGCCACACACGCCCCTTCACTGGGTGCCCTACACACACGGACTGGGTGTAAATGCCTTCCGTTACTCTTTTAACGGTTAATTTTGTTTTGTCAACTGCATCGTGTACTAAAGGCCTGAGTAGTTTAGTCTTCTTTATATGACAACGACTGTTGGTTTCAGTTTTTGTTTGTTAAATGTTTTTGTAAAATGTGCGAAAGAGTTTTAAACTACTTTTTCTGGAAAATTATACGAAGGATTACCACGTGATAAATTAGGATATTAGTACTACGGTCGCTGACACCAAAGTAATTTCATGGGAGTAACTTCGATAAAAATTTAACATCCACATAATCCTTTTTATCGCTCAACCTATATCATCCTCCAAATTTAACTTGGAACTATTGTCGTATTGTAGAAATATTGATAACTTAGACAAACTTAACTAAAAACAGATTAATTTCAAATCTTCACAGGGGATTAGAAAATAATCTCTCTGTCAATCATATCAGCAACTTCGTCCCAGCAAAAGTAATTAAGGCATTTGTGAATCATCACCTGTTAAAAACTAGAACAAAACTTCAAATTTTACCAGTCCAAACGAAACAGGACCGAGACACGAAACCTTATCGACTCATCTCCGGGGAAAACAACAAACGTAACAATCGACAATCAAACGAGAAAGGGACGTTTGTGCCATGAGAAAGTACAGGATGGTCAGATGCGAGGTGAGATAGCGGATAGCGGGGTGGGGAGGGCAATCATAAAAAGGCAATTAAAGTTAGAAATGATTGAGAGAGTCGGGAGGTGGGGAGGGAGAGGGGGGAGGAAGGAAGACGGAAACAAAGGCCAAGAAAGGCGAAGCGAGGCAATTTTCACTTAACAAAATGGTGCGGATAAGCATCGGAGAGGGACACGCGAGGCTCGCGCACCGTGTGGCTGTAGTGCCGGGTTATCGTCCACGACATGTGTCGCCGTCACCGCCTGCCTCCGCCGCGCCGTGTTTATGGCACTTAAGTCAATTCCGAAAAATGACAGATTTATACTTCTTTTATACCCATTTATAAGTATTAGCCGAGCTGGATTTTTGATTTAATACTGTTAGAACAAGGTTACAGATTAAAAAATCACGGCGGGTTTCACCTTAATCAAGAAAATGACCTTTGAACAGAGCAAGTGAGATACCGCTCAAACACGCTTATCTTCAAATTACGTACGTAGTATTTTAATGAAAATGAACGATAAATGTTTGTGGTATATTGCTATATCATTTCAATGAACATACCTAGCTATCGTTTCAAAACGATGTTTCTGATAGAGTGTTCAGATATTTTAAACTCACTTTTAGTTTTTCACAACCTTCGGAACTGACTTACACTGGACATAGAATTTTAGAGAAGATGGAACAATGTTAATACAAAATGCTATCTTAATTTTAAACTGCCAAAAATACATTGTATGCGGGCCAATCGTTTTTCGTCCATATATTATTGACTTTTTAGAGTTTTCGGTCACGAGGAATCGATTGGAGCTGTGTCACAGGTCTGGGAGAATCCGGGTTTTAACAGCCCTTCGAAGTTCCCATGTTATCGTTATCGATATATTTAACAAAATTTTCAGGTTTTTTCTTATCAGAGCATACTTAAAATACAAATATAAATGATTAAATCTTCAACGGAAAGATAAAACTTAAGAAAGTAAAATACTGACTTTGAGGAAAATAACCGGCATCTTTACGAGGGTCCTCTTTATTAGCAACTGCAACGATCAGGAGACGATGCAGATGACTTGGTAGCGGACACTAATACCTTGTCGGGGAAGGATTATCGGGGGGTGTGTGGGGGTGGAGGATGGGGGTAAGAGAAGGGGGGTAAGAACGATGTCAACAATCTTGCTCTCGCCGCTCTCCGTCGCTACGAGCGCCGTTTAGTGCGTTTACACTATGGCTCTTTTTATACAATGAGGCACAGTCTTTGACTTTTCATACTGTACCTTATAATTCATTTTCCGGAAACATTAGCTTGTTTTTAAGCAGCTTATTAACTTGTTAAGTTGTGTAAACTGATGTAACTTTTGTTGTGCGTATTATATTGTGAAGAATAATTAAACTTACGATCGTGAGTAGTTATTGGCAGAAAGTTTTTTTTTTAAGGAAGACCAATGAACATAATTTTACAACTTATTATTTGCGTCATTTTAACTTTCAAAGTGAAATTTGAAAGTGAAAACCAAAGTTAAGCCATACATGATAATATCATATTCATCATATCACACGATCATATTATGTCAAAGTGCATGTTATACTGTTAAGTAAAACTAATTTTACCTGTCAAAGTGGATAGTAAATTGTATTTTTTAAACACATTTTTACTGAATGTAAAATAAAAATGTACTATACAAGAAATAAGTAAGCAGTTACTATCACTTACTTTAAAAAATCAAAGAATTTTATTAAAAACAGGCAATTAATCCCATGTTTAAAATTAGTAGGAACAATCTAAAACCCTCCATCACTTGATGGTCAGCAATTAACATAATTCGGTGAATTATAACGCGTTGAATTAATAAATCGGTAATTATTATAATTCGATGAACAGTGAATTATTTAGTGTGTCATTAAAGTATTACGCTCATAAAAATCAATATGAAATCCCGTCGCGTTATTTGACCCTCACATCCCATTGTCCCCATAGACAGCTACAGGTTCGTCCGGCCACTGCTTCTCTCAACAAATCTCGTCTCTAGCCAGTAAGGCCGCTCGCGCAATTAACACAACTCCTAGGCGCACATATATTCAATATCTGTGAAATCGGAATCGCTGCGGAGCAATTGTCCGACGGAAGTTAATTTACAAACAATTTCCTGACCGACGAGCGATTGCTATTGCGTACACGCGTTTGTTCGAATCATTGTTTCTCCTTCTTAGAATCATTTTATGCTTCCTCACGTGGCCAGATTTGCAAACAGTCTATAGAAATATAAACGCCGGATTCGAAAATCCGATCGTGAATTCGAAGAGGTGGTTCAACGCACCGTAAAGAATACGAGGACCGCATAAAGCTTCTTGCGCGGGTCAGAGAAAAAATGGTGGCTCCGCGGAAAGTATTAATGCCGGAGTACCGCAATGTTTATGTTAGACAGTATTTATGTTCCTCTCTCCCCCACTATTTTCTGTTACTGTAGCTTGTTTTTCTCTTAATTTTTTTTAAGATTGCCACCTCTGGAGCCAAGATTTTACCACTCAAAGGCACGAAGTATCCATGTTAAAAATCGCATTTCAATTTTATGACCCTAAAATTACCGTACATCGAAAAAAGCGAAATAGTTCACTTACTATGCGTTTTTCTATCGAGTTGTGGCTACGTTATACTGTACATACCTGAAACAAACAAAAACATAAATTTAAATACGTTTTCTTTACTTACAACAATTAATTAATTAAGATGTACATTCAATTAAACTTCCGTATTAGCTAAATCATCACAATTACTATAATTATATCTAACCAAATTGAGGACATTTGGTGGAAAACCCGCATAATTCAGGCAGAGTGAAATACTTATAAGTACACGCCGCTTGATAAAATCACAAGATATTTCAAAATAAAACCTTTAACGGAAGTATAATCAAACACGCACTTCTTTGGCATTTTCTTTCTAGTATATTACGTTGTTAGCCCAGGGACCACATAGGCTAGCCCGGTAAGAACGTTTTACCGTACGAGCATGATAGTTCTCGCGCGAGCTGCTAGGCAAGGGAGGGATTTTCTTGCGAGTACGGTAAAGCTTAACGGGCGTGTGACGTACGATACTTACCACCATACTACTCAGAAAAAACATATATTTTAATCAAACGTATTGCTGGCATAATTTGTTACGTTTCTCTATTCTTCAAACCTATAGCCTACTATAGACAAATAAACATTTGCTGCTGCCACCAGTGCTACCACTACATTCTTCTGAAGTAACCAATAAACATGCATTAAACGTCGGCGTCGGTTTCCTGCAATCAGCTGATTGTTTTGATTGTTGACTTCCGTTATTTCCGTTTCTAGTGAACGGTAAATTTATCGTTCGGTGATCGGCATAAAGAGTAACTTTCCAGCCAAGAGTAAGGCACAGAAAACAGATGTTTCTGTGTAGTATGAAGTAAAATGTTTTGCGTCCCTTGCTCGCTGACCGGGGGCAGGGGTCGGTGCCAGGCAGTTAAGGAACACGACCGATATCCGCCGGTTTATAGGGTGTGTATGCCCGACATTTTAACACATTCGGCGGACGACACCCGCCATCAATACGCGGCCCGCTATAAAGAACGGATCGCCGCATAAATCGGTCTGTTTATGTGGGGTTTAATCGCGCATCACGCGCGCCCGTTATCGCTCTTATCAGTAGTCACTGCGAGCATAATTGCTTTATCTACCCTCGAACCCCCCGCGCCACCACCCAACTTGCGATGAGGAGCTTTTTTATAGATTGTGATATGAAATAATGTTTTCAGACGAATATGAAAGGCTTGTTATATAATGAGTATTTTTATATGTCATATAGGAAATCTTAAGATCCATAACTAGTTTTTTTGTGAAACTTGCTATTACCAATTTATATAAAAATCAATTATGATTGTTAGAGAGCTTTTTTATTGTGCATATTAAAGCTTATCTAGAATGGCATGAATTGTCGTGAAACTTGTTTTATTCATCAATGGAGGAAATAGTTTAATTAATTTCTCAAATAGCTTTTAAGGCCTATATTTTTAATGTTATACACTACTGACACCCCTACTTGATTGTTATCTGACGCTGTTTTTAATAGTTGACTTAACCTAGAATTAGCACGTGTAACGGTAAGGAACGCCACTTATTGTATTGTCTCTAAACTGAATAACGTTTCAACCATGGGAAATAGCACCATAACACACCCTTCCGTTTACAAAAAAAATTCAAACAAATTTGTATGAATAGTCATGAATATTTGTTAACAGTCTATAGGTACAGAGTAAATAAGAAAAACCCGGCCTCCAAGATACTTCATCCGTCTAAAACCTTTATATAAATACCGAGCTATAAACTTACATCCCAGCCGAGAACAGCGGCGATAAACCTCCAGAAAAATAAATTCCGGCCAAAAAACTACCACAATTTCGAGCCATAAAGCCCCGCGCAGCGATCGAACGAGGGTTTTTTTGGAAGCGAAACACGCATAAAATTAAACTATCCGGGCCGAGAAAGCCAGCCGTACGTTAGATAGTGGCCTCTATAATTACCCGATACGGCACGATCGCGAGCGGATATAATATATCGGGCGTAATTTCAGTGCCCGAAATAAAATACGTACGTATTCCGGACCAATAAAATATTGGCGGTGTATTTAAAAGTGACGGGCGGCGATTAGGCCGAGCGGCTGCGGCTGAACGGGACAAATCGGGGGAGTCAAGGTGGTGGGCGGGCATTACCGGGTATTTATTTAAAATATCGGCCGGTATTGATAAACGAGGCCGGCTGCCGGTGATGCATGCCGATCGTAAACAAGGCAATTATAACGCGGCGTCATGTGGCGGCCGGCCATCGCGGCGATAACGCGCCGTCAACGGCCGAGCACGTCCGCGCTCCCCGGTCTTATCGTCGATGACCGCCGAATGTTGCGGCGTGACAAGTGGAGGAATGGCTCATTTGGGGTGCTTTAGCGGGTCATCATAGATCCGTTGTTATTTAGGTTTACAAATCCACGTCTCATGTGTACGCTATTTAGTGAGTTATCTTCTCGTGTGTAGCCTTTTCAAACTATAAAACATTAATTAAATTTCACCGTTAAAACCCCAGTCATAGATGTGTTGCTAGCTCAGCATTCCCTCCCTGACTAAAATTATGAAAATTTTTTTGTGAATTCCTTTTTTCGTGGTGATGAACTAAATCTATCATCATATCATTAGATTCTACGCACGACAGTGGGAGAGTTTCAGTATATGCCACTGGCGCGTTATTTTCAGCCACTGGGGAAGTTTTTCTGTCTACCTAGATATTATGGGGAAGTTTCGGTAAGTTATTGAGATCTAGGGGCTTCAACCCAAAACATTGATATACCAGGCTTAGGTCTTACCATGCAGCCTACAGCGATAGCTTCTTCCCATTATACGAGGGAAAATTCACTGCTACTGTGATGCATTCCAACTTATGCGAAGAACGGGAAAAATATAAAATGGTTAGATCAAATGGGGTTAGATGGTTGAGCTAACTTTTTATCAAAAGACACAATAAATTCCACTGACTCCCTAAGATCCCAATCACAACCCGACACGTCAAACCTCAATCAAAATAAGGACTCTCCCGCAAACCGCATGCACCTCACCCCCACCAACGCCGAAATGTTTTAAGCCGAAACACTTAACGACGACCCTCGGCTGAATTCCAATAGCGGAAATTTGCAAATCGATGTAATTACGAAATCGTGCAATGGGGATTTCTATTTGCATGAATAAATATAGACGCCGCATAGCTGGGAGGTACCTAATGATTGTGAGCACCAATGTAAGATCGCTGACATGTAATTTTCATGGAGCGTGATTAATCATAAACAGCAATGATACGATAGGATGGCGAACCGAACGACTCGATTGTTGTTGCGAAACGGAGAAACGGAGAACGGCGAACGGCTCCACACGGTCGTTTCTATATTAGACAATACAGTCGTTACATAAAACCACGCCGCACTGTTATCTCTTATTGAATTCCGCTATCGCAGGGATCATTTGATAATGTACTGCTTCGGACGGTTGTTTGATGAAATTATCTGCAAAGGAAAGCACACATTACATTACAGAGTGGACAAACCTAATATGATATGTGGACCGAGATATGTGAGTGAAATAGCGTGTATGCAAGGGAATGTGAAACCTTTATTTATTATCGAGGCAAATAATTACACCTTAGGGCAATCACCTTAAAGTTGAATAAAAGGGGAAATATGTCTTAAGAAACTGATATAAAAAGGATTAAAGCTCTCTACCTCACATGTAAAGCAAAATTAAAATTGATTAATAATTAATAAATAACATAATAAAACCTAAAACTAAATTTAATAGAATTTCCTTGCATAGTGAACCGAATAAAAACTTTACAGAGAAATGCATATTATAACATCCACCTACGAGCGGACTTAAATTCTCTTTTGTATATCCTTGACTTTAACTTACTTATTTGGATTAAAACTGAGGGATGTATTAAAAATTAACTAATAAAAAATTAACTCAGTTTCCTGCGATTAACATATTTCAGGTTTTTAAAAGAGATTACAAATACGGATTATGAAAAAAACGTATAACTGTATCATAAATTCTGTTCAACATAGGCTAGTTAAAAATTTCCCTTGACGATAAGACTAATGCAGCTTTAATCAGACGATTTAGCTGTTGAGCTGTGACAAAATTATCTTGAGGAACGAAATGATTTATTAAGGTAACGTCAACCTTACGGAAAAGGCACCGGAAGAAAATCCAACCGAAAGCCATATTTCCATCGTGAATAAAATTAAACATTAAAAATTTAGAATACTGTTAAAAAAAATCAGTATGGAACAAACATTTGTAATAAGCGATAATTTTGTTGACAAGCAAGTAACTTTCCAAGTGTGATACAGAACAAGCGAGCCCTAAAGATACGAGCAGAGGTTTCGTCCGCCAATCACGGCCGAACTCTGTGGTTAGCGGACAATGGCGATGCCGCTTTATCGCCCACTTTCTCCCCGACCCATAAATATGCTAATTATTGGTCATCATTTCACTTTCTGCAGATATATCGCACGACCGGCCGATATTGTGTTGTTGGAAACGCTATATCAATCCAGCTATCACGCTTCGCCATTGTAGTTAGCGGGTCGGTTACGTTCAGCGAATAGCTAATTCGGTGGAAAAAGTAGTTGCGAGTTCTAGCTAAAATAATAGATTTAAGAATTACTGTATTACACGACATTGAACATCCCAAATATGTCTTTCAAAAACATGGATCGCCCACGGCAAGTACTGCAAAAGGTGATGGCTCTTAACGTTGTGTTGTACGCGGCGTGCTCTTGGTTTACCGCTTACCTTTTGACTAACCAGTTGCAGGTATAGTCAAATGGCGTTGCTTGGACCGCTCATAAGACTAATGTTAATTTTACCATTGGGATTATGGATGGCCTGGGTCATGTCATTTGACTCGACCTGTACATCGACCGATCACTCAACGTCATGATTTCAAACGGAATGACGTTTAACGAAACCCCAGTTTATTTTCAAAGGCGTAGTTAAAACCACATCGCTCTTTCTTAAAATTAACCTACATCCACACACTGCAGTCACCATATTTCAACTGTGAACCGTGGTAGGTCTACAAACTGTTATTTTCCAATAAAATACGAAACGTTACCAACCAATGTAAACAAATTGTGAAAAATCCCAGAAAAATATAAATAGTAAGAAAACAACCTACCAAGTGCCACAAGAGAAGGTAAATTTAAGAAAACATTTTTGCCGACTCAGTACCGGGCGGTGGCGGGGGTGTGAAAGCCGAGTGCTCGACCTGGCCCAAACGCGTTCGCATGTACTTGACAGGATCGCGTAACAACCCCGCCTCAGCCACCCCGCGCGGCGTCTTTGTGCCGTTGCAAGGCTCAGCTTTTTTCTTTGATCAGCTCGCACTGCCCTTACGCACTCTTAGGCTTCTTGCACTTCCTTTACCGAGCTTACACCTCCTCCCTCCGCGGGTGAACTCGACACCCCCATCCTTTTACAAACACCTTTGCTTTTTGCCATAAGGTTGTTCTGACTGAAGATGTGAAGAGAAATCCTAAAATAACTGTATAAGTTAATAAAAACACAGCTGGAGAGAATTAAATAAAGGGTTTAAGATTATGTAAAATAAAAATCTAAGCGGTGGCTGAAATTTCTACTAACACTTAGTTTGACATCACTAACAAAAATTATAATATGATATAGATTTTCGAAAAATTATTTAAGTGCGTAACTTGCCCTAAACAATAAATGCAAAAATGGTCAAAGCAGTCTGAATGCAAGTTTAAGTGAAATTTAATTGGTACTTTGGCTTCATGAAATAATGTAAAAAATGAATAGATTCCTATAAATAAGTGTAGTAATATTACTACTATAGGTAAAATCCTCAAGTATACACTATTTCAGCTAAAAGTAACGCTGCCCTGCAAACACGGCAAAACAATTTACAT
Organism: Flexamia atlantica; assembly: GCA_035578135.1. Lineage (NCBI taxonomy): Eukaryota > Metazoa > Arthropoda > Insecta > Hemiptera > Cicadellidae > Flexamia > Flexamia atlantica. Next base: position 35,120,135 of record JAQJVK010000008.1, on the reverse strand, counting down.
ACATTTAAATTAAACCCCCAAAAAGTCTAACTTTGCACAACGATTCACCCGCTCTCAATATGCAGTAAAACCTGCCAACCAATACTGCCGTTACTAAAAAACAATTTCCACCGATGAAAAAACCCGTCCGCACAACTCATTGTAAAAAGTGAAACGCTAAACGAAAAAGTGGAGAAGGAGAAAAACAGCATTGGCCCCCGGCCCACCCCCCTGCTGCAGTCCACTGTGACGTGTTTACCCGTCCAGATAGCGCCTAGTCAGCCGGTGTTCGACTTTAATCAAACCATTAATGACAAACAGCGAGCACGGGGAGTCACAATGTACCAATTAGACCGTGGGGGGAATTATTTAATGTGTAAATTAATCGTCGGTCTTCGTCGGAGCCGGCGCTGCAGCGCTGCTGCGCCGCGTTAATCTTCCACGAGGCGGCCGATGCATTGTGACCGGTGCAATCAAGATCGACGACATCACTTGGTAATCGCATCAATCTTGCAGCGCAATTTCGGCGCCGATCGAGTTTTCTTACGTCACGCTCTCTGCGGTCAGCCCGGTTCCGACCGCAACCGCGTCGGTATCTCGGGTCGATCCGGCTTTTATGGTTTATATATATGTAAACCAGGTGAAATATGTACGATCGATGTGGACTGCAGTTTATTGTCAACTGTAAAGTCAGTTGCACCGATGTTATTTCGATTAGAAACTTATTAAAACTTAGAGTACTATATGACAATTTAATAGTCAAAATAAATAGATAAAATTACAGATATCGTTAGTCAAATAACAACTTTAGTGGAATTATTTATTTTGATCGAATTGCTTTACGTTTAAATGACCACAGTTAACATTTTAATTTGACTAATAAGGCATAAAGGTATAATAAATTATGTTTTAATATAATTTAATTATTTATTTCCTAAGAAGTTATTTGAAGTTGAAATATTTAGGCCAAAGCCTCAATTTTCAAGAAAACAATATTTATTAAATAAAGAGTAAAAGAGAGGAAAGTAATGGGAAACGCGTAAAACTGAGCAACAATTTCTCCGAAAGAGGTAGCTCGTCTCCCACGTACAAATATGAATTACATACTCACTTAAATATATACCAAGAATTACTCAAGTAAAACGCAATAGTTAATGTGTCCAAGAAGACTTTTGATGTAGGATGGGGAAAAGAGGTTTAGGAAAGGATGGATTCCACGAACTAAAATAATTTGCTGGGTAATATTACACCTTCATTGCGTCTCGGGCTTCACCTCTGCTATTACCTTCATTTCATTACATGTAGTTGTTACAATTTCATTGCATATAGGTAATATGTATAAACATAGTTCAATAATCAAAGTAAGTTACTTTCTCGACCTTATGAAGAAAACGTAAGTTATGCGGTGATCTTTTTGATAATTTTTATACTTCATTATATTTTTTGATGGTTATTATGTTTTTAAGCTTTCAAATGACGATGTTACACTTCTACAGGAAAACCTTTATTGATGCTTGTTACTAATAATAATAATAATTATAATAATAACCTTTTCATAAAGTAACTACCCTATACGAAATTTTATAAAGGGAAGATTGTAATCTGAGACTATAACACCTCGTTACATGTAATTGAGCTGAAAACGTAGCAAGTGTTGAAAATCATTGAAACAAACACTCAAATAAGTTTACAGATACAAAATACTGGTTTTGAACTGAGGGTTAGAGAGTTATTCTTTTACTAAAATATCAAAAAATTGCAGAATTAACAAACACTCAATGTCAACTCAACAGAAAATCTGTTAAGAATTTCTAATTAAGGTAATGGAGTTTCTGATTAAACATTTAAAATGTTTTGAAACTGCCAGAGTATACCGACCGCCACTGTTACTGATTTACATAGAATCTACATGGTTTGGAGAAAATAGGTTTTAACAATAATCTAGTTTATGCCAATTTGAAAACATAATATTTACACAAAATAACTTCAGTTTCTGGCAACATAATAGAAGTTCGATGCTACCTGGATTATTATATCGATGCCTTGTTATTAGTTCATTATCATATTGACCACGTAATAATAATCATTTTATTGAAATATTTTCCCTAATTTCGATGCTCGAAATTCAACATGCCTAGTCATATTAAATTTATCTTTTACGTTATCATTTACATTATAAAGTGAACCAAACCCTAAACGCGAATTATTATTTCTTAAATTTTGTTAACTCTTACTTCACTCTCAACTGAACATTTTTTTTTTGGTAAGTAAATGACAGCAAAGGACAATTAATTATTCCTGAAATTTGAGAATTTTCCCTCATGAATGAAAACTTTTCCGAACTTGTTAAAAAACTTTCACGTCAGCTTATTAGATTTTCCAGACATTTATTAAAATATCCGTATTAAATCCAAACTTAATGAATTTTCTGTTGAAATCGATAGGTTCTAGCTCTCTACGGCGCGGCGCACATTAAATCCACTTCCCACTCAAAGTAGCTTTGCCTCGTCAATGTGCGCCAGTTTAGAATTACTTTGACTAACACATCTACCGCCAATGAATCGTTACCTACCGGTCCATTGCAACAGACCGCGAGCGTGCTGAGGAGTGCGAACGCATCTCTCTCGGACTGTCGCATCCAGCGACCAGTAGTAAAATAAACGGAGCATGCATATTCTACTTGCATTACAGCGAATGAAGTCTGGGCCGCCATATTGTCAAGGTATGAGAAGATAAAACGGCGTTTAAAACCGCGTAATCCGGCAGTGCTCGTGTTTCAAATAACTCGTAGTTTATACCATTTAGCATTGAGGCTTAAGGTTGAAATTTTGCATATGAAGAGTCCTTTAGTTTTAAACTATAATTGTATCATATTTAAAAAATAATAAAAAAATATATTTTAAAAATAATTTTATTTCAATTTTTTTCAATGAAAAAAGTAATAAGTTAGTGGTATCAAACTAATAGTCTAAATCTCACAATTACTATGGTACCAATTATAAATGGTTTAGAAGCAGATTACACATCACAGGAACAGGCTCATTCTGTGGTGGCAGCTTCTTTCAAAAAATGTCAGGACAGGCCTTATCAATGTTTATACAATGTGTAGACAGCTGAAAACCATTTATATTATGTACTATAGTAATTCTGAGATTCAGATCTTTGATTTGATACCATATTTGTGATTTTTTACGTAGTTTGTTTTTCAGTTTATAGGGACTAGAAGCGGATTTCTGAGTTCACGTCGCGCCTCGTGTGCTTCGTCTATTTGTACCATGTAGTCACTGGTCCCATCAGTCGATACCGCAATCGTCAAGTGGAGTGCAAGAGGTGCGCAGCCAATCCAAATATTAACTGTCTAATTGGGAGCAACATGGCTGACCGTACCTTCATTATACGCCGACTCCCGTGGCGTATAGCGTATATAGCGGATAGCCGCTGTAAAAGTTATTGGATGGGAGCGGTATGCGGCGGCGGCCGAGTCTCACGCCTGGAGACGCTGGGGTACGCGCTGCGTTAAGGTAGAATTTGCAGACGTCCTCTTTGCAAAAGATATTCCTTGTTCTTTCTCTCCTTTGAAAGAGCCCCCCTGCCCGCCAAGATTATTGGAGAAAATTAGGATGTAGGGCTACTTTACTAATCATCTTATTTTTTAGAGTAAACTCCCCGTAAACTCTCGTTTTCTTTTTGAGACCGAGGTGGTGGGGATTTTCTTTGAGTCTTCCATTGATTGAGCAGGATATCACGATCAGAAGGACATTTTATGTCGTAAAATGACATTTCTTGGATAGAACTAATATTTTTCTTTATTAAATTTCAAATATTATTAAAACGTCAGTTCACTTGCGCTTGTTTTTACTATCAACTAGGTAGAACGAAAACCATTAAAGTCCGTGAAAAACTCCTATCTGCTCAAACGTTTAATATTTTTTTAGTGTAAAGTTTACTTTTTTTAGAGGGTCTGTGACGGAGTCCGAGGGTCAGATCAGGATGAAAACTACTTAGTTTTCCTATTTAATGCCTAAAGAAACAGTGTACCAAATTTCAGCCTTCTGGGTTATTGGGAAGTTGGAGAATTAGTGATTAGTGAGTCAGTCAGTGAGTCAGTGAGGGCTTTGCCTTTTATAGTACCCATTGGCTGTTGGGCTATTAATTAACAGATTAACAGTCCTGTCTATGGAACGTGCCAACCTTAATCAGTAACAAGGCTACAAGATCGCGCCACTATCATCACGATCATCACACTCATCCTTCACTCATATTCAGGGGAACGTCCTCCTTGAGGTACCTGTCTCACCAAAGAATGATTATTTTAGCTAGTGCTGAATTTACATAACACCTAAATGTTGTCTAACCAGGGCTGTGAGCTGTTACCAGCGACAGAATTAATTATAACAAACCTCTATCGATTGATAAATCTTATTTCTTATGATCGTTTCGACTGACTGTACGACATAGAAGCCAAGTGTTAATTTTATGAACAATAGACTATCGATTATACCTGTTAAACTGTATTTTATAAATTAAGCTTCCAACGATTATATTTCATTATTTAGCGAGTAATAATAGTTTAAATAAATTAAAAAGTACGTACAACTAAATAATATTTCCATGCTGACAAAAATCTTAAAACCCTTTTTTATATGAAAAACCAACAACTTCAGATTCTCAATCTCGTGTCTAAACCAGCTTTTGTGTATAACAAAAAGTGTTCTGCTGTACTCCGATCACCTAGCCAGCTAGCGACTGATGCCAAAGTTGATGGAGCGCCGCCGCCGCCGCCGCCGCCCCCAACTTGTCGCGTAAACCTCGGGGACAGATATGAGCCAAGTTTTGTAATAAGATCTCAGGTATTTAGGTGGCTGGATATTGAGGCCGATATTTTTAATATGTAACTCGGTCCCGCCGTTTACTGTCGGGCACAAGATTAAATGTTATATTTAAGCCGACAATATGTGCGCCGGGCTGCTAATTTGCATTTCTTTATTGTTACATACCGCCGGCCCGCGCGCCGTCTAGTTTCTATAATATAAATCCCCTTAATGTCCGTTTTCCGCGATATTGCGCCGTTACCCGTACTTTGTTGCTTTTCTTCCGACGTCTTTTATAAGGGGGATTTTTCCCTTTAAGATGCGTTTTAGAGGGCAGTATTTCTACAGCTTGCAGTTATGCATAATTCTACAAGATTTGTACTGTGCTGGAATATTGTTCAGTAAAAATAAACTTAAACTTTATTGTTGAATTTATCGTACAGAAAACGCATTACGATGATATTCCAGTTTGAAATAGTTATACTGCAATCAAGCTGTAAAAGGCATTCAGAAGTCATGTCATGATTTGTAAAAAAGAAAATCGTCAACAAACTAATTTCTGTTAAAAGGTTGTATAAAAACAACAAAAATCGATGAATTCTCGTCAAGCCATAGGCAGATAATTTTCCACCAAATTTAGCAATTTAATATAAAAAATAAGGAATTTAAGGGCAAGCCCACAGATCACTATTCGTGCATTGCCTAAACTAAAAGATATGAAGATATTTTTATTTAAGACGATCAAAAAGTGTTGTGTAACTAATATTCGTGCTTTAACAAAATATAATAAAAAAACAACAACGCATAGACCCTACAATCTAACAAATCTAATCGAACCCACTTCGTACCTGTACAGACTATTACTTTACTACAATCCACCGTCGAAGTAGTAAAGATGCAACGCCGCTACCTGGCCAGAAAGTAAAGCCTAAGTAATGCGCATATTTAACTGGCAATTTCGCAGACTTCGCGCTACAATATCACACTACCGGCGCAATGACGGTTAAACAGTTCATTTATATTCAGCTTCATACGCGTTCCGTAATAATATAATTTTATTAATAATAATAGAGGAAGACAGCCGGGCAGCCGCGTTCGCTAATTGTTTTTTTTGTATTATTCCCTACCACCCGTTTTCACCATTCTCCCCGGGGGATTGCCAAGGATAATTTCATCTGTGCGAATAAATTTAATTATCTTTATTTCGGTTATGGATGTTTGTTCGGTTCGGATCTGCTAATTCGATTATGACCCGACTCTAACACAGCTTCTCATTAGAGTCTGGCACTGCCTCGACCCTTCGGCTCTTGCTTTAAGAAAATTAAATTTGAAAACAAAGGTTTAAAATATTGGTGTAGAAAGAGTAATCATGTTTTCGAACGTTTTAAACAGTTCTGTATAATATATGTTACATTCGCAAGCCTGAGAACAAAAATGCGCAAAAATTATTTTTTTTTAATTACGATGTTTAGAGTTTTAATATAGAGCGAGTGGCGTATGAAAAATACATTGATTCCTATTTGGCATTTGTATAATAATAAAATGTGTAGGAATTCAATCTGAGAGGGACATTATTTTATGCCGATCAAATCTACAAAACAAAATGTTTTTCAGTAAACATTAAAAACCTTCTTTTGGATTTATTTTGTAATTTAGACTACTACACAACATGTTGAATCTGGCTAAGAAGCACAAATGCAACGTTCTTTCATCAAAATCTAAAGAAAATACCCGTTATGAACAAATTATGAAATAGTATATTTCGCAAAAAGAGCCAAAAATGAGGTTTTGCAGGTTTGAGATCGTGTTTCAAATTCGAGACGAAATTGAGAATTTGAAACCATCGAGAGCTGCAAGACCTTTTCGGTCGAGGTGGATCGCTATTTAGCCACACTACACTATGAAATAAACCTTATAAAACATTACAAATCTGATTATTTATATGACGCACTTAAAAACGAAACGTTGAGGTTATGAGTGACGATACAACTTCTTCTCATGGTTTAAACAAACACAGCCACGAAAATCATATGATCGCAACTATCCTGCCTTCGGAACCTATTGAATTCCGTTATGTGATGTTTTCGGTCGAAAGTTTTCGGCCCTATGGCGGAAAAGAGCTGATTTCTGCCACCAAATGACTTTGTAAAAGAGGAGATAACGTCGTAGTGTGGTGAAAAAAATTGACAAGTTTTATACTACATCCAGTCAACATATATCATTTGAACACGAATTAAGGGCATTATATAAAAAAATAATCGAAAGTTAATGGAAACAAAGCCCAAAGGGTCTGGACCGCGATCATGAGAGCGATCACGAACGAAGATCACAGAAAGACGTTCATTACTGCTCGATCGCTCATACTGTATTATCTACAGTGTAACCTACCTACGCTTTTGAAATTAAATTCAAATGAAGATTCGTTCAATTACCGGCAACAACTGCGCAGTCGCCATTAGAATCGAGCCGTTGCGAACCGCGAACAGCAATAAGGCTCGCACGAAACACTTACGCCATACAAATTACGGCCGGAGCGGCGGCAGCGGCGAGCGTGTAAACTATATTTATAGTGGTAGTAAACAAAACTAGCGGCCAATACAAGGATTTATTGGCTCAATCAACTCAATCAAGACCAACTAACCGGCTAATTGGTAGTATTAATCAATAGTATAGCCGGTCTAAAGCAACAGCGATGCTGTGTGTGTACACTGGCGATGTTGTACTGAGCTGACGAGGAACGAAAATGAAGCCGAGGCCGCCAAGAAGCTCGGAAATGACTATGGTCAAAGGTTAAAATAAGTTGTTTGGCCTACATTTAGGGAATTGTAATTTTTCAACATATTCTAACATTTATTTGTTCTTTATAACACTTATGATTTAGTTGAAGCTTGAGAAGAAAACATCCGCCGCCAAAGGTTATGGTGACATATTCACAAATTATATTACGAAACAAAGGGGTTTAAAACCTCAGCTGGAGGAAGGGGAATTAAGTGTTTTTCGTTTGGTCTTAGGGATGTTGTTTTAAATTAACTGTCGTAGACGATAATCATGAAAACAACAGTTCTGAAGTACTAACTGAACACCTCTCAGAGAAGCGCGATATTCTATACAAATACCTACATAAAGAGAAGAATATATTAATTGACAGAATAGGAATTTCTCAGTGTATCTGTCGTATTTGCACAACGACAAGATAGATTTTTCTACACTGTTTATAGTTCTGTAAATTTAATTTAAAAACCCGCGCTGTATAAAAAAGCACTTGCGACCTCAAGCGATTTTTGTTGGAATTAAAGCCATTTGTAAACTTCAAATTTATCGTCAGGACGATCAGGATTAATAAACGACCACCGAGAAAACAAAATATCCACATTTATCTTACATCATCGAAAACAACTCGCACGTGACGTAACGCCAGATGGACGGGCGCGCAGTGCGCAGTGCACGGCGCGGGTCACGACACCACGCATGCGCCGTGTGTTTAAGTGGGTGTGCGCCGCCATGCGGTAGCCGCGCAAACCACCACTCTGCGGATCGATCATTACCGCGGAGCGCGCGGAAATCTATCGCCCTCATCTGCCACCGCGGTAGCCGCGCCCGGGGCCGTCATCTGATACGGTCGTGGCGGGTGTGATCCGCGTCGGCTACCGGGCAGCCGCGGGCGATTGTAATTTGTGTTCATAAACATATGAGTCATAAGTGCCTCACGGTATTATCGTCATTTTTAGATACACCTTCTACCTTCACTGTCACGTCACGCTTTGAACAAAACGTTACTAAATCACAACGGTAGTGACGGCCTACACCGTCTGACACGCCTTATAATATAGGCAATGCCCCTTTAGGATGTGATGTACGATCATGTAGATATCCTTAAGATCGAGCGCAAAGTTACATTGCTTTTATTGTTTTCGCTTCTAAAACAAAGACGAAATATAAATAATTTAGACCTAATCTGAACGTTTCAAATCAATGTGTGTAAAATAATTTAATTTTCCTTAGTTAAAAAATCACACTTAATTACTTTTTTAAATGTTAACCAGCTTGTATAGTCTAAAATTAGACTACATGCTTTACAAACACAAGATATTTCCATCACAGTAAAATCTCACTAACTCGAGTATTTGTGGACCCAGAGGTTGTCATGTTTTAAGGTCGTCAAGTTCTCCAGAACATTGGTATTTTCAATGGATTTTAGAACATAAACACAAAGCAAATTTGAGTTTCCCATATAAAAATTTACTATAGTTACATGAGTATTGTTACATACTGGGTAAACAATCTTTGTAGAAATGTCAAATACTCAACAATTAAAACTAAATTTTTCAGAAAAAAATTGCTTGATTGAAGACACTCTGCCAGCTGTTTAAGTGTCGAGTAACACAGACTATCGAGTTATCGGATGTTGAATTAGTGAGGTTTTACTGCATTTCATTTCATTAATTGAAAATTAACATAAGTCTTGCAAGTCCGCTACTCAGTAACAATAGTCAGGCGAGGTCACCAAAGGTCGCGCCGCGTCCTTGTACGCCGCGGGGCTCGTTTACATGCATAATCGAACCGCATACAATTAGATATATTGTCGGAATTAAAATAATCTAATACAATTTCATGATCATGTGCCTATGAATAAAGATATGCGCGATCACGCGGCGCCTAATCTATTAGACGTGCTATACCATAGGCCCAGTGCATCAGGGGAGTCTAAGATGCAAAACAACCGGGTAAATATATACCGGCACGTTCACCCGGACGTAGCGAGCCGGACGGGAATATTCATACGGGATCGGGGAACACCGAGTAAACACGGGCGACACGATACAGACTACCGGGTTGACGCGTGTAGGCTGAAATTATCCACCGACATGTTTGTCGTACCCCCACCGATGTAAGAGATCAGTTCAATTTTTTCTGTGAGGCTACAAAACCGTATAATCCAACCAATATTAGGCGGATCAATCACATTATTTCAACCTAAGATTTTACGTATGGTTGGACATTGTTTCGAAGAGTACTTAACTTTACAACACCCCTTTTTTAAAAGGTCCACAGCAAAACCACATACAAATTTATATCCATAAATTATTTAAATCCATAAAATTTATCCATAAATCTCCATAAATTTCGTTTTAAAATAAAAAAAACACATAGGCCAAACAAAAAGTGAGAGGATGTACGGAATGATAACAGCACCAGGCAGCGATACTGCTGTTCAAATTCGAAAAAAATAATTCAGAATCACAAGGGCTCAGGGCCAACATAAATATTATAAGAAAATCCCACTATTTGTCCTATACCGTGACGAGGTAATCTAAAATGAAATTAAAAATAATACGTACATAGCAAGCAAACAGCCGTTGAACTCACGAGGCACATTTAATGGAAATAAGGTTAGACTTTTTATATTAAACGGAAACCGGGAATATTTTTAATTAAAACAAACAATAACGTAACACACTGGTCGTAAGGGTGCACTGGGGGCCAAGAGAGTGTGGGGGGAAGGGGCGTATGCATTATGAATTCGTTTAACTATAAAAATATGTTCATCAGGATACACTCCCTCATGAATACCGTATTAAAACAATCCCACTAAGGAATAAAAGGCGCCAGATAATCTATTCCATACATTTTATATTTGTCCATATAACTAGATTGAATTCCTCCCCTTTCTTGTTTATTTAAACGTTCCTCTTCATTTGTAATTTATTTTAGCTCCGCTATTTTCTTTCGATGCTAACCGAATATTACAATTTTGAGAAAGGAAAGGAAAATATTGTAGGTTCCATCGATTCTCGTGTTTTTATTCGAGATAGAAAATAAATACAGACATTTTCCTATGAAAAGTAAGTTTAGACGACATTTTAGTATTACCAAGAAGACTCATGATAACATATAAATGTTAATATATGTTAGTATTTGCATTATACTTTCTATAGTTAAATATATAAACTTGGATAACTGAGGCTTTGATAAAACCAAGGTACCAACGAAGTTGACCTTGGTTGTTAACGTAGGTTAAGTTGACATGTTACAAAATAGTAACTTATTTCTAAGAAAATTCGCTAAAACATAAAAATTAAGTGCAAAGAGGAATTACTTTTTTTTAACTTTAAAATTAATTTCTAACTAACTTTAAGTAACTTAAAAAACTTTTTTTAATTACAACACAAGGATTGCAATTGTTATATAAAAAGTTACAAATTCTTAAAACTCACATATTTTGGTCCAATGCATTTATCTTGGGATCAAATCTTACCTGAAAACAAAGACAAAGTTTAAAATTAAAATTAAGTTTTCACATTGTTAAGTGCAATAAAGAACATTCACGTAGATATAAAACCTAAGGACAATTGCTTGCATTTCTACACGTTAAGGGCAGGACAACAAAGTGAATTTTTAAAAATATATTAGCCATAGCTATATTAATATTTGTATACAGAACTAACATCACCGTTGCTGTTCAACGTTGATAATTTGCATTCTTTATTTCACTCTTTCTCATCGGTCACCTTGACTGAGCTCATCAATTAATATTACAGTATATCACTGCGTTGCTAAGTATTAAGCGAAATACAAATAAAATCCAAAGCTGCCCATGTGGTGCCACGATACGCATTACTCTAAGGAACACAACACGGTGTTAATTATGAGTCAGCCAACGATAAAAATTATCTCGCGCGCACATTTTGTTACGAATTCATTTTTACAATGTAAAAACGCAATAAGCCTACCGGCTAATTTTGTTTCATTTGCGACCATCTTAATTATTTAAAATTAATTACAGCGGGATAAATTAAAATGAATATTTTCAAACAAATAACTGACGGACAACTCATTTCCGTTTAGTGGCGCAAAAATGAACGCGACGTTTTTTATAATTAATTTGTAGTGTCGATGGACGATAAGGACTTATGTAAAATAATTAAACTTTTTAATTACACAGGCACAACAGGATATTGGTCATTAGTTTTTTTGCTTCGTCATCGGACGTTCGACCCGCGCTATTTCACACTTTGTTGCGCCTCTAATTATTGAGTTTAGATTAAAAAGCGTCCGGGGAACAATTGTTTCGTATGTTTGTTTTGGGCGTTAGTCATCCGATGAAAAATTATGACGAATACCGCTTTGACGCGAACCTCGTGAAAACTATTTACGCCTGGGACCAAGTTTACATTTATTCGTTAGTTTTATTACAATTATAAACTCTTGGTGGGCTTAGTTCAATCAACAATGTAAAACTTAATTAACATATGACTTTTCTCTTTGCTTTTCGAATGCTCTTTTTTACAAACTCACAGACCATGGGAAACCCTTTAGTCACAGTTCGCTACAGACAAAATATTTACTCCTGAATCGAACTGAGTCTGCGCTGAAAACAATTGGCAACGAGAACGAGTTGCGAAAATACTCCTGATAATTTATTTATCGGTTTTGTTTACACCCGCCAATAAGATTTACTATTGATATAACGCGGGCCGCACGTGCTACGGAGTGACGAGATTTAATGTCAATAAAAGTCACTCAAGGCGAGCTTTTGTACACAAACTAAACATAGAAGAATAATCTTTGCCGGCGTTTTTAAATGTTGAGTCACGATCGTGATTAAAGAGTTTATCATACTTGTCACGCTGATTTCGCCTGCAAAAAGAAAATATTTATTTTAAATTACGGACCTGGTATTTATCAAGGTATGATTAATGATTAATTTTTAACTTGCTTACTTTAAACGATTCATTAAGACCCTAGTTGCATGAAAGTATCCGTCTAGAAACCGAACAAATAATTTTTAACTAAAAAATAAGCATTACAAGAAAGAATCGTCAGACTGCATTTTATTATTTACGATTGGTAAACAAATTCTGAATTCACAAACTGATGTAAAGTTTGTTCTAAGCTATCGAAAGGTTAAGACGAAATTTGGACGAAATTTCGTCCAAATTATAGACGAAAAAACTTCATTGCAAACGTGTCTGCATACTCGGGGAAAATGTGACTAAACAAGTCTTGCAATGTGTATCAATCAATATAAACCAATAGACAACAGTTATATAAGTATAAACGAATAATTTACATATAAAATCAGTAGATTTTAAATTACGTAAATGCCTGTAGGTATCAATATTCTTTTTAGTTATTCGCCGTATAATTTACGTAATCTTAAAAATGGCTTCCACCATCAAAAAGCCAAAAAAAATGTTAGCGAAAAAATCAAGTGTCTTCAATCAAACATGAAAAGGCTATTTCTTCCAACGGTCATTCGGTACAAAACACGAACCGATACAAACACAAGACTTCTTGTACCCACAGCGGGCTTGTCGCATAACATATGTCCGGATCAGACGGGTCCGGATGACAAACCCCATCCGCTTACCGGGGTCGAACGCGTTGTCAAATTAACCGGCATGAATAAGGATTTGAGTGCGGCAAAAAGCGAGAGTTTTCCGGACGGTCCTCGACTTGACCGGCTCGTTTGTCACGGAGGGGAAACTGCTCCGAAATACCCCCTCACCCCCCCTTAAATACCCCCTTACCACCCCCCCTCAATAGACGACACTGACCTAATCCGAGCCCTCCTGGCGGCGTGCCACCCCGGCCGCTTAGCACCACGTCACCGCGAGTTTGTCACCCGATAAAATGGTAAATACCAACAATTTACAATGCAAGATTTTTTTAAATCGCTGCGTTGTGTTTTTCGGGAATAATAAATAAAACTGAAACTACCAGAATTACTATAGGTAATAATTATTCGGATCTAAGTCGTACACTACTAAAATGGTCAAACAAATAATAGATCATAACACGAGTTGATCACTTTTATACACAACGTTTCAGAACCAGTCGCTTGATTAAACATTTGAACTCCTAACTAACTTAAGCTGAAAATTTTTAGAGCAATTTCATTTCAAGCGATGCAACGTTTCTTCTGTACCTGATCCAAACTAGCCTACACATTTCAAATTCTTTATATTGATTATATGTTAATTTCATTTCGGTACTTGTGCAGTACGAAACTAATCTTGAGTCACATGTTATTGGTAATTTCCTGACACTATGTGTAGAAACTCTTAAGGCACAGCCGTATCTACCAAGTTTCAACAAAACATTTTAAGCATGCCGGTATATCGCGCAATCTTTGCAATTTTATATTCTTTACTTATTCATTCTCAATTATACCGGACTATCGGACCGACCCTAGATAGTCGGATTTATGTAGCTTCAACAAAACATGTCAAGCTTACTATCACAAAATATTCATAGTTTCAATTCGCATATTCTTCAGTTTTCATATTCTTCTTCAATCAAATCGGACTGTCACGTCGCGTCGGCCCTAGATTGTCGGATTGGCGGCCCCTTCGCTGTACTCATTTATGAAGCTTCAACAAAACATTTCAAGCTTACTATCCCAAAATATTCATATTCATAGTTTCAATTCGCAAATTCTTCAGTTTTCATATTCTTCTACAATCAAATCGAACTGTCACGTCGGCCCTAGATTGTCGGATTGGCGGCCCCTTCGCTGTACTCATTTATGAAGCTTCAACAAAACATTTTAAGCTTATTATCACAAAATCTTCATATTCATAATTTTAATTCTCATATTCTTCAATATTCACATTTTTATTTAATCAAACCGGACTGTCACGCCGGCCCTTGGCGGCCCCTTCAACGTGCTCTTTATCGGTTTATCTGCTTGTGTCGCGAGGTGACTCAGTCAGTCGGTTTATGCAGCCGGCACATTGTTTATAATCATTAGTCACATTTATTTAAATCCCCGGTTGACTCACCGCCCGTCTTGCCCGTGACACCGTCGCTCTCGTAACTCATCATCTTCTGCGACTTTTTATTGTAGAAAGTCAATAAATTTTGAATCAACGTGCGTTTTTACTAATCCTAATTTTGCTAATGATGCTAATAATCCTAATTTTGTTAATCCTAATATACCTAACATTGCTGGAAATTAAAAAGGACAGTGGGGATGAATTTGAAAACAGTATTAGTTAAAGTTGTAACTATAGAAGTAAATAAAGGGACACTGCAGATATATCTTCGCTAAAAGTATCTTGCAATTTTTTTATGAGGTTTGATTTTTTAATTGCGCTACAAGATTTGATGTGGCTTTGACCGGTGTAAAGTAAATTATAATCCATACATCAACGACTCAAACAGTCGAATAGAAATAATCTCCCTAAATATATAGGCTAAGTGAGAACATTTTATTAACAACTACAATATATCATCAGGCTTATAGAGGATGTTTTTAGGAGGAAATATCTTTTTGTTGTCCATGTTAGTTATTTGATTGACTAATATTGTAATAATTTACGGAAAGTTTGATGATTAAAAACCCAAGACAATTTTTAAGGGATGTAAATTTCCTATGTATAAGAAATTTTGGATCCATAGATGCTAGCGAACGTCTTCCAAGTCAAGAATATAATTATCCGAATAGAATACAATTTATTTACGTTCTCGTATTTAACGGTTGAATGAGAAAATTAAATGAACTATTATCATAAAGCCTATTAAGTTGAGTAGTTTTTGGAGGAAATACATTTTTGCTGTATAAGGCGTCCATATTAGCTATTTGATTTAATATAATTTACGTCACGTTTTATGATTGAAATAAAAACACCCGAGACAAATTTTATCTATATGAATATCTTGTATGTAGGGACTTGTCGATTTACAGATGCTAGCGAACGTCTTCCGAGTCAACAAGGGCCTGTCTCCAGCGTCAGCGACGCCGCCGCGCGCCACCTGAGTCAACAGCGCACAAATACTTTCAGGCATTCAATCAACATCAATCAGTCCACCGGTAAACGTTGGTTTGTTAATTCCGTGTCAGAATCTTGTCACAAACGTGGTGTTTT
Source organism: Flexamia atlantica (assembly GCA_035578135.1). Taxonomy (NCBI): domain Eukaryota; kingdom Metazoa; phylum Arthropoda; class Insecta; order Hemiptera; family Cicadellidae; genus Flexamia; species Flexamia atlantica. The sequence continues at coordinate 35,104,474 of JAQJVK010000008.1, read as the reverse complement.
TGTCACCCGAACACAAGTGCGTCGTCCCGTTTGTGCAAACAGCCGGGTTTTCTGTTATTTGTCAATTTTGATGGATTTAGATTGACAACGATCCGAAGAACATGCTGTAAAGATGTGGCTGGTGGAAATCACTTGTGACAAAATGACATGTAAACAGCCAGTGAGACAGGAGGAATCAGGTGTTAATTGAAGATGGAGATGATATTTTTGAGAAAAAAATGAACCTCAATTCTTAAACATGTTATGCCTTAACCAACTACATTGGAGGATCATTACAGCAGTAAGTTGCCTGTTCACATTAACCGCGAACAGGTGGAAAGTCAATGGGGAGTCGTTGGCTGTAAAATGACAGCTACGATAGCTATGCTGTCATATACATGACTCCATTCACGAGCAACTAAAATAAACTTGCAAAAAGTCTTTATTGGAACGTACGTATCATTGGAACACTTTTTCATTTTTACCACGCACTGACATGTATGATAATATTTACGATACATGCAAAGGATAAATGAATAACCCATAACGACAACCGCTCTAATAAAGCACCACAAAAATTGCGTCAAATGGATACTCCCTTTTGAACTTTTATAAGATAAAAACTACGTGAAAACGAACCGAGCGGTCCCCAGAGCGGCTTATCGCGTACTTGGCCGGTTAACTAGGATTTAGTCACGTGCGTTTGAGCTTCTCTGAGCATTTTTACAACGCGCAATGAATGACTACAAACCCCGAGCGACCTGTTATCTTCAAACATTCATCAACGGTTTGAATAAAAAACACGGGAACATGAGAATTTATAGTTTAGAGCTGGGAATACTGTTGAATTCCATTCATGCGGCTTGTGAATAATACGTGATGCGCGTTGTCGACGGCCGACTCTCCATCTCGCTCCGCAGCAAGACAAAAGCGGATTTTAATTTTAACAAGACACTTGTCCGAGTTAATATGACAATCCGTTATATTCAGGCAGTGTTTTGTGAGGAAACGTAATGGCCTAAGCAGTCTAAAATGACCAAACTAGGGTGGTTTATTTGTATGAATAACCTGTGCTGAATTTATAGGCTTCAACATACACTAATTCAATGCAGAATTTAGCTTCTTCTATTAAAAAAGTATAATCTATATTTTATTCCGGTCACTACATTTTATTGATAAAAATTAATTTTTAGGAGAACTAAAACAAATTGTAAAATCGGAATTATAATGCATTTGGGCATTTGTTTTTCTGCAATGTTTATAGACCATAATTAATACGTCTGCATTTTACATCTATAAATCAACTTATCGTTGTATTAAAGGTAAGGCAAGGTAAAGTAAAGTGTTTATTTCTAAAAAAAATACCTAAATATAGAACAATGATAGTACTCTTGATACAACACAAACTGTTAATTGTTTTACCCTGGCTAAGATTTTACTCAAAAGATGACTTTTAACTATAAAACTTTACAGAGGCTTATGAGAATAAAAAAAATTGCCACTCCACATACGATCTTTCAACGTATTACAAAATACCGTACCGTAACTCTAACCACACCGCTCGATCACTCGATACGTCAAACTATCGTCACCGCCCGGAAAACTGAGCGGGGGATTTAGATGCGACTATCATGTACCCGGTAGGAAATAGAACGTGGCTGCGGACTCCTAACACTAATGTATGGCGGACACTGGTAATGGGTGTGCATCATTCACCGTCAATACCTGACAACCTAATGCTTCTAACTAGCGACACGGTCCCTGTAAACTTGCCGCCCGCCCATATCTCTCGATTTGTCCCGTGTACACGGCGGATTTGGTTTATCGCCGGGGCCCATTTCACCACTATAAATATAATCGATTTACACTCACTCGCGTATTTACAACCGCGCGGCTCCCGGACGGGAAATAAAACAAATAACCCGGTTGACATTTATATCAGAATGGGAAATCGATGTTTTGACAGAGTTATACGGTTCGGAGTGACTGAAGTTATGTTCGATCGGTTAAGAGTCTTTATTTAAATTAATTGGATTAAACTAAAATGACCCGGACATACACTGCTATATGGAAACAATCTTAATTTGACTTTAAATAGGCAAAAGCTTCATAATATGTAAAGTTATTGTTGTTGAACACTGATTGCAGTCTTTTTGGTCAAATTATGCATCTCCTTAACCCTGCCAATAGTTTTTAGACGTATCTGCAGCTCTAAAACAGCATAATGAGTTCTATAATGAGTGATACTTCTCTAGTTTGAAATTAATGCTAAGAGGTATAAACAAGAAGAATCAAATTTAACTGCAATGAAGATGAAGGATTACCTAGATTTAGAGTTTTAAAAACGCAATAACAACAATTTATGATCTCACATTAAAGCTTAATAAAGCCTAAGTATTAGTTACCGCAAGTTGGGTCAAGGAGGTTAATGAAAACACACAAAAAATTACTCATGCAAGGTAATCACAAAATCGCAGGCAAATATCTCCAGGGTGCAGAGATGATCGACGCTGCAGAATGACAGTGACAAGTAGGGTAGGGGAGGGTGCGATGGTGCGATGGGTGTGAGGTGTGCACTCATCGGCGCTAAACAGGGAAAAAGGTGTTCCAAGAGTCTCGGAGGGGACGTGGCGTGCCACTGGCGTGCGTGCGGGAGCGGACGATTCAATTAGACCGAGCACAACACATGTAGCCGTCATGTAGTGGCGCGCCACCACGCCACTCGCCACTCGCCACCTCGCGGTCGGGGCAAAAACTTGTGGTCGCTCGTGAGGCGCGTACTAGTCAACTGTCTTATTGGTCAACTTGTCAGACCTGTTGTCAGTAGTTCTCGCTCGAGTTGATCCGACTATTTTCCACCATAAAAACCATAAAAGTGTTTTATACAACTTAAATGGTTAGGAAAGGGGTACTTATCGAAGATATTACAGTGAATTCGCGAGTACTCCTGCTTTTTTACCGAATTTCCTACGGAATAGTGAGCAATTGTCATAGCACGACCCACTCCATAACAGAGGAGAATGGAACCAAGAGTACTTCTCCTTTCGGCGTCCCCAGATGCAAAATACACCATCCGTTCAACTGGGGAAATTTGCTTAGCGTTGACCAGCGTGGACGTTTTTCTGTCCCGTTGAATTTGTAATTTCTGTGCATTCCTGCGCTTTTGCTTTGTTTTGTTTTCAGCATTTCATGTCTTTAGAGTTGTTGGGATGAATCTAAAGAGCGTTTGTAAGTAAATACATCGACGAGATGATATCCTGCCGTTTCATCAAAGCAAATCCACGAATCCCCGAGCAAGCACAAGTTCCTCCACACGCTCGGCTGTTGAACCACGATATCGGTAAATGTACAAGTTGCAGCGCCCCGCACACAGGGCCGGCCTGTGTATTTTCGGCCGTATTAATCAGAGTAATTGTATCTGGAGGTAAGAATGTAAACAGGAGCAGCGGAGTTGTGTTTATGTTGGGAACATGATTCACGTTCGCCGTGTCTTTCAGCCCATTGTAGCCGAGTGCAGCAACAACGTTCGCAGCAACTCTCTTTGACGATTGGAGGTCAGGAAAATATACTTTGTCAGATATAAAATTGGACGAATCATTATTTTGGTTGGTTCTTAATTTAAAGTGCATTATTTTTCGGTTCGAAAGTAAAAGAGCTGATTAATTGTACCGAGAGTTTGATTGATCCATTCATTCCTCGATTCAGCTGGTCCAGCAGCAATTGAGTATTGTTTTCTGTAGAGTCAAAAATGGAACACTACAAGGATTCTAAAACTTTTAATAATAACCGAAACCGGATACTGTAGACCTGATTTCAATTTATTACTGAGGCCCCAATTCTAAATACTGTATACAGTTATACAATATATAATTTACCGATGCAGGAAATTGAGGTAATAACCTCGATAAAATCTGCAACGAATAAATGTTATGTCTTCCAAATTCAAAGTTCTAATTTCCGTACGTAGAATTCGTGTAATTTGAATTGCTAAAATTTAAACCAATTTCACCTTAGGAATACAAATTGTTTTTCTCATTAGTGACATGCATAACAAAGACATCATTCCTTACACAATGTCGGAAGAAACCATATGAAAAGTTAATTGCCATCGATTATTCATCAAAAAACGCATACAAATCGACCAAGCTTAAAATCCCTTCATCTACAGCACCGGGACAAGTAAAATTTCAATTGACAAAATCACTAACAAGCGACTAATAAAAACCCGGCCGGTTACCGATACGTGGGTTCACGGGCGAACAATCACCGCGCGGCAAAGGTGAATAATTAGCGATTGTAACAATACAGTTACTCGGGGACTGCGAGTGTTGCAGCGGCAGCGTATCGTTGTTGTAACTCGATCGCTATAACGACTACCGAACTGCAAAGGCCAAGTTGCCGCTCAACTGCATCGTTGTTTGGTTCGGCGGTCGCCGCCGCGTTCGGCCGTATTGTTACAGGGTTTGTCTTTGTCTCGCGCAAAACCGTCAACTTTCGGCATGCTGTTACTTACTGTTGGGCGAGAAGAGGTTTTACGAAAAGTTTATGTATGGTGAAGTTAAAACCAGTTCTATTGTATCGGACCGCATTGATTTGGCGGAGTCGAGGGCGCTGCAGTAAAGAAAAATATCTCGCTACACAGTGATGCTGATGTCAACTTTCAAAATTCGTCCGGCCTCAAAGGATCATCTAAATTCGTCTACTTGCAGCTCGATTGAAAATTAAAAATAGTAACTAGCAATATATGCTGTTAGCAGGGTTTTAATGTTGGAATTTAATAATAATTTGGTATTTAAAAAACAAATCATTCGTAAATTTAATTGAACAAAAATGACAAAAAATCCCTTAGCAAAATTTTTAATTATGTTGGGATTAAAGAGTAATTCACTATTTTTTTAAATCAGTTATAAATTTTTTAAAAATAAAAATGACAAAAAATTACTTACCGAAATTTTTATTTAAAATAAATATTTTCCATCTTTTAAATAAATCTAATCCAGATATTGGATAACATTTATAAACAGAAGTGGAGTCGAATATTGGTCCAACAGGAGAAGCCGACTTATAGCTTAATAATATACTCTATAATATACTCTACTTAATAATAGTGTTCTATTTTATTGGCTCTTGACATCAAGTACTCAAGGCCTCAAGTCTAGCGATCGATCGCAGAATCACGATATGAATGCAAATACATAGAAAGGAATATTAATAGTTTTTACAACTCCTAGCAGAACTAATTGTTTACTTCCTAGTAAAATATGCATATCTCTACTAAGAATGGGCAATCAATTAAACAATACTAGTGATTACCATGTAATTCAATGGAAATGGCATCACCATCGACATATAGAGCTTTCAGATCGACACATACAACTTACATTTTTTTCTGTAATTTATATACACAACTTACAATTTATTTATTAATGCACTGTGATATAATGTTACTATTATTTATTTTTTTTGGACTTTTCCTTTCGCTTTGATGTGGAATAATGTTATTAGCAAACTCGTAGCAGATTTACTTCGTTATTTTATAAAACAATCCAAACAAGGTCGCTCATTAAAAATATACACCAAAACACGTTAACGCATCAACTCTCTAAAACCAGAAAAAATAAACTCCCCGGACTGATTCCGCGCTGCGAGCGACATGATTTACTGTTATTTTTATAGAAAAAGTTTCGGCCGTCGAGGAAAAATATGTTGAACTCATACATCTACATTTCACCGGGTGAAACACAAGCCGTTCGGCGCACAGCGAGCGACGCTTCCCGAATAACAACTAAACAGAATATTGGGTTTTAAAAACAAACCATAAAACGGTAACGAGCGCAGGGCTCAATTTACGGACGTTGTTATTTTTTGTTATAATAAGAGTGGCGAGCTACAATGCAATAGTTATCGCGCCGAGTTAAGCCTATTATTTCAAACAATGCCGGCCAGTTTTATTTTAATTAAATGCAACTCTGAAATACGACTCCAAGTAACTGTAACGTCCCGTTTTTGTCGGCGTTTTTATAACCAACTTATGCAATAATTCAGCCCGCTTTGCTTTTGTCCCGCGTATAGACGGTGGTAATATCACTTGCTGTGCTGCGAAAAAATTATACTATAACTATTTGTTCTAGAGTCTGTTTTAGAGACACTCTTCAATAATGATCCCGTTACACATTCGATGTTCTTAATGGAACGGATAAATAAATATAACCTTGTGCATTCCCTATTTATTTTAGATTTACCATTCAGCTATGAATTTGTTGTATTTTCATTACCGTTGTGTTGAAAATTATTATTTTTGAGATTCATTATATACCTAAGCGGGAGGATTTTCTTAACACGGGTCCAGTAACTTGAATTATGTAACATTTAGCAAATTTACTCATTTTAACCTAAATTCAAGCAAATATTTTGGAATCTATGGGCACTTTTTACTTGTGACTATATTGTATTTCGCTTAATAAGGTATCCTTACGGAGATTAAATCTGCAAATTAAAAAAATCTACAATACATCAAAATCTAACCGAAGAGAACTAATGATTACGCGGAAATGCACAACTGATCATCCTTAGTGAGATACTTTTCTTGAGTAGGTTGTAATGGTTTACTTCTTTCACGGAAACTAAACTACAGACTTATAGTAGAGTTAATGCAACTATGAAGCGCGAAAGGGGAGGGAATTTCACTTATCTTTCGCCAGCAACATGCATGAACGAAAACCACAGAGTATAGTTCGCAAGGCCCCGCCGTCTTTGGCTGGATTATTTTGGTTTTTTTGTCACGACATCGTTTCTCATTAGATGAATCAATTTATTTTTTATTTTATCTTGTTCTAAAAGTTAACTGATTGTCCGCTAGACACTGACATTGAAACTAATGCATTACCGGAGATTTCTGAATTCCTCGTGTGCTTCCGTCTGCCTTCGTGGGGTTGGTCTGTCGTTAGCGAATGACAAGTATTACCCTCCCTCTCGCGCTTCATAGTTGTATCATTTCTAGTATTTCAGGCCAGGTGTTCAAAATGAAATTATGATGAATACTGTATCAATCTCAAGTCTGTGATGCAGGGTTATGGTGTGGACAAATTTGGCTCAGCAAACGAATGCTGGTAATCCAGCGAGCGAACACACAAGCTACAGTGAGCGACAAAGCGGCCTGCCCGCCACTGCAACACAGCGACCCAGGGAGTGGCGCGGCGAGCCGGCGACGAGTAGGAGCGGCCGTTATGTTCAATACATTCAAAATTATTCTAACAATGTTTTATTGCCGGCAGCCAAGTTTATTGCTCGGTTCACATTCCGGCCGCTAGACGCGCCACCGCAGCGCGGAATGGGAATGGGCGAGTGTGGGAGCGCAACTCTGTACACTCGACACTTGCAGACGATGTGGGTGTAATGCAAGGTGCATACTGTATTGTGACGTGTGGAGTTGGCCGCGTGTCATATCCGCGAGTGGTCGCGCCGGTCGCCAAGAGTAATGGCTTTATAGTCTTTCAGGTAGCAGTTGGCACCAAAGAGGCAGAAGGGAAAACTAGACGGTTGAAATAGTGCATAATTTTGGGTTAATTTTTTTTAACGAGTATGGATCTTAAAGAATCGGGCTCAGGGCATCTGGGTAAAGACGAACAACCACATCCTGTCAAACCCTTAAATATCCATCTCAGACAGGGACGCAGCACTGGCTGCGTACGTTTACCAGAATATACGTGAAGGACGAGTGTTGGTTTATGGCCAGAGATGGCATTCAAGAGTATCGAGCATCCCCCCCTAGAGTTACGTCACAAGTGACCATGCTTGTAAGTTTTCAGAATAATAACAAATTGCAAACAATATAAATTTATGCATGGCTATTTACAAAACAAAACCAATATCAATATATAAAAAGTATATTTCGGGCTACAGCCAAAACTACATGTCAAAACCCATTTACTTTTACTTGATCTTGGTGTCAAATTAAAGCTTGGAACCTAATGATGTGCACTATGGTGGTTCGGTTTTGATATCTTTAAGCGCTAAGGCCCAGGATCGTCCTAAGTGAGCCTATGTCAAGGATTTTGAGAGTGCACTGAATAGTTGCTTTAGTTAGCACTAGAAATAGCTACTATCGTTACTAACAGAATGCAGCTCAAGAATAAAATAATCTCCAGGGCAAATCCGGGGTTATCAGCTAGTACAATATAATAGGATTTGCGATGTTATTCCACTTTTGAAGAAACATAAACCGCCTAGATCAAACCATTTTTTTTGTTTTTAACGCAAAGTGTCTTAAAAATAATTGTACTAATTCGTAATTAGATGCTCTCATTAGAAAAACAACTCGGAACAAGCCACGTCGCGCCGCGGCGGACACGGAAGCCGCGGTACCGGAAGGGAGCCGGGCGGTGGCGGCGGTGGGTCCGGGCGACGAGAGACGCGGCCAGTTCGCGCCCCGCCGGGCGGTCCGTCTGGCCAGTGTGGCGGCCCGGCGTTGACGGACACGCCGGCCCCGGCTTTGTTCTCCCAGTTTGTGTATACAACATATAAACCGCCGTTTGTTGTCGGCTCTCCCGTGGGCGGTCGAGAGAAAACAAAGCTGTAAACTCGCGGTTCGGTTATTATAATTGGATACAACGTTTCAACACTCTTCTGTAACAGTTGAAGATAAATGTAAGAATGTAATAGTTGTTTAACATTGTCTTAGGAGTGAAAATGTTGGCGGCCGATCTTGCGAGGACGACAATTTTCACGAGGGAGACTATGTGCGTTACTCTCAAAATACACACAACATTTTTTTTCTTCCCCACCTGCAATAATCAAAGTCTAATCTTTAAAGATAATTTCATTAACAATTAATTAATTAACAAACAATATTCATTTTTTTAAGAGAGTGGCGGCAATTTCGTTTCGATCTGCAATTATTGCCTGGAACCATTCTTGCACCAGCAATCAGCTGATTGTTGCAACATTCTTACACGCTTAATTCGAAGACGTTCTTATACAGCTGATTGTTGTCAATGTTATTCTTATGTAATTATTCCTGCCAATGAATCAGCTGTTAGCGCCTGCAATCTGTTGAATCTCAACATATTTGCACGTCTGCGTAGAAATTTTAAGGCGCTCAATTTTTTAATTATTGACTTCAACGTTAATCTCTTAGGCCGGGGACACACACGGCGTTTTTTTATCGCGCGATAATTTTTCCGCCACCGCCGACGAAATGGCGTTCGTACACACGTGGCGGTAAAAAAAACGCCACGGAAAAAATATCGCCAATCATGGTACATACTATTATAATTTTGAGAGACGACGGTGGGTGTTTACCAAATGTATTTTACCATATGATGATCACAGAACTCCTGACGTCATCAGCACGGTACAATGTTTAGAGTGTCTTGCCGTCTAACCATGGCGGCGGTAAAAAATCCGCCAAATGTATACGCTCCCATTTAATTGCATACGCCACGGTGATGACAAAGCGGACGAAAAACCGCTTTCGAGCGGCGTCAAAACTACCGCCAGCGGCAATATTATCGCGCGGTTTTTTTCCGCCCTATGTGTACGTGTCCATTTAAATCAATGCAATACGGGCGAGCGGTTTTTTTACCGCGCGATCGCGCGATGAAAAAAACGCCGTGTGTGTCTCTCGGCCTTACGTTTACTTTGTCTCCCGCAAGAAACGAAAGATTATTTTATTCACTCATTACAAGGAGTTAAAGGCGACGCAACATGGCAGGTGGGGGGACATAGCAATTTTAATTCAGGCACGTTCATGGTGAATCCAAATAAAAGATAGAGAAATGTAGAAGACAGACGGAAAACTACGTCTGCCTTATACTGTACCGGCCACCCCGATCGTCAAAGATAAAAAATGAGATAAATGATGACACTTTATCACGTTCGATGTTAATTATTTTACCAACGTTTATTTGAAGGAAAGAGAGTTTATATTAACGAACTATCGAATCAATAAACTGAAAACACCAACCATCAACGATATTGTAAAAGCGTTTTGAAAATAAATGAATAAAAAACAGTTTTACACACCTCCGTTTGGAGTAGTCACGTCATTCCCATACGATATTTTTTACAATACAAAAATAATTATTTTACTGAAGAAATAAGGTAAATGTTTTAACAAAATAAGATTTAATTTAACTTTCATATCTTTCCTTGCTTGGTTAGAAACAATTGTATTGTTTACATTCAATCCCGATTACCATAATATTGTTATAAACTATTGTTCTATTCATCAATGACAAATCATGGAGGTTACTTTGAATTGATTTGATTTTAATAGTTAGTTGATCATTTATCGTCTCATAATTAGCATTTAAACTTAATTTTACTCATCATGAATTTCAAGTTTGCATGGTGACGTAATGGTTTACTATACATGCATAAATACAGCTATATAGTTTGTTTCTGTAAAGCCCAACAATAACGTTTGTGCGATTTCAGTATTAATATTTCTTAACTCTGCTTTGTTCATTTATTTCACACGTCAATTTTTAAAATGGCATTACGTAATAAGATTACAACATTTTATCATCTCAAGGGAGTAATAAAGAATAAACAATTCCTTTGCAAATTTTGAAATGTAATAGCATAAAATGAGAAAATTTCGACTCTGAATAAAGTAGCCTTTAAAGAACTATATAAAAAATATGATTTTAAAACTTTCTGTGTATTTTCTTGGGTGAGAAACCCCACAAACCCATTCGGTTTATTATATTGATGCTACAGTTGATTCGCAAGCAGAGATAAATATAGTATAATTAAATATAGCTAAAATTCTTAGCAACTTAAATTCTATTTAGTAAGGAGGCAAACAATTAAACAGGCTGCGCATGTGCAGAGGAGGGGCCGAGTGTTGAAACAACGGTCCGATGGAAGTGGGACTGACGCTTGACTCAGCGGTTCCGTGGAGTGAGGAAGGATGTCGGTGTAGTCAATCGTGGCCTTCCGACACTGAACAACGAGTGTGCTGTTTGACGAAGCTGCAGGCGAGACGCCGTTACTGTATAGGGGAGCAGGACGAGCAATTTAATCGAACTCCATTAGCCATCTAGACTATCTAGACTTCTTACGGCCCAACATTTACTACCCTATGGCTTCACATAGGAGTTACGACAAAATTAGTACCTGAAGTCTTACTCAAGTACTTGATGAAAGGCCTGTCAATCAAAAAGATCAAAAGTTATCAAGATATTTAGAAATCGAACAAGATATTGTTCAAGATACTTGTTGTGTAACAACGTATTGCTGTCCACTGAATCCCGTCGAACGCACATGCATTGAGTGTGATTCAGGACAACGATTACAGAACGGCAATGATGTGATTCCATTTTAAGATCCCGCAGAGCTTTAGTGTCATTAAAAATCTGGATTTCAATAGGATGTGCCATACGGTAGGCGCAACAACTACATAGAGCCTACTCCACCTCCACCTATTGCTGATGTGGGATTGGAAACAACTGTTAGCCTTCAGAATGAGACCCGAGACCCAGGAGTACGTTCAGCCAGCTTGAAAATTAAATTCTATCGCTATAATTAGGAGGCTGTTCCTAAAGGTGGTTTTCATGACTTGTTCTCGAGGATGGCAATCATAAACGGGTAGCTGTAGAGCGGATAGGATCTGATTATACTCTTTCAGTAGCACCTCCTTGCACCTGTGGTGATTTTGTACAGAACTGGGAGTCGAGAGGAAGTGATACCCATCAGTGTACCAATGATTAGACCCATGACCATATTTAAGACTAGGTCAGTCAAACGTTCGAAAATGCACACTTACTAAGGTATCCACGACAGGTTGCACAATCTAGGGCATTGCGAAGCTTCTTCATCTAATAGATCCTAACTGGGTCATTATAGTTGCATTGCATTCACTTTTTTGATTATATATATTTATTAGATGGAAATAAAAACAATATAAACGTTTCAAACCCTCAACTACTGTTGGAAAATTATGATTGCTTTGTGATGATACATTCAAAAAGAGAAATCGTAGAAAAGGAACCTTCGTAATGCTTCCTCGAAAGAGTTAATGACGTGGTGGGCTACGGATTAAATTGATAGGTAGTAGTTTTTGAAAATATGATAAACTGGCAATTCCGGAGATGACTAGCCGACGCTGCCCAGCACCTGCGGGCATTTCGTTGAATAACATCTTGTGTACACACTTTCATTAAACCCCGGATAATAAGAATTGTAATTTCTCACTCACTCGTACATAAATATATTTTTCAAACCACCGAACGGATTACACGATGAAATGTGGAATTGAGTTTTTTTTAAGAAGTAGTCCTTAATAAGGATGTCGGAAATTTCGTAATGTTGGAATAAATCCTTATTTTCTAAAAGGGAATTACTTTTAACGGGCCCGATAAAAAAAACAAGCATGTTGTAATCTCGAAATAGTTCTAGAGGTCAACCACAAAGTGTAGCTCAGTCCACATGTTTTCCGGAAAATTAAACCGGATGCCAAAAGTGAGATAACCACTTCCTAGTAAATTTTAAAATAATGATTATTTTAGATAAAGAAAATAACATACAAACACAACATTTGAATTGATAAAAAATAAACAAATATAAGTTATGGACCAGTAAGTTTTTAAATTGAAATGTAACTATTTGAAGAATTAATAATGTCTTAAACTTTAAAAAATCCAATTTCTTTAGGGATTGATTAGTTTACTCAAGAGAGCGAATTTCCTGTTGCTGGTACCGTATGATGACTGGCATTAGAGCCGCGCCGCCTCGCCGGTCGGTATGCGACGCCGCCGGTAGGCAAATTTGAAGAAGATTAGTCCCGAGGAATTCAAAACATTCCGGTAGATGGCTGGATAATAACTATTGTAGAGGGAAATGAGCGTCAAAATTATGAGAATAGAAATAATTTAGCCTACAAGAGACGTAATGTTCTTTTCGCGTGAATGAGTTAAATTGAGTGTAACAATAAATAATAAAATATAAATTAAGTCTATGTCCCAGTTAAAAAGGTTGTACAAGAGCGTTTACCGAGTAAACCTTTGGATCACTTAAATATAGTTTTGTACTGTACTTCGTTTTTGTAAGCCTTGTTTTTTAGTTTGAAGTGTTGTGTTTCAGACCCAAGTACAAGTTTCCAGCCAAGAGCCACGCGGCGTCAGCCTGGAGGCAGGGTCGCAGCCTGAACCCCCTGTTGTCACCGCTGCTGAGGCTGTGAGTTTTCGTCACTCAGGTGGCTGCTGCGGCTGTGAATTCGTCTAATACTGTGCAAAACGTCTTGTTCAACCCAAATGACGGTACGCGATCGCTGGGTTTCGAACAATTATACCGATATTTTTTTGTGCCTTCGTTACTGACCTGGTCGACTAGTAACATTCGTTTGTATCATATGGAGAGTGTAGTTATTTACGGAATCATAACATTAGATGTATCGGGTGATAGCTAACATTCAGATGTCTATTAAATGCATCAAAATTGTAACTCAATAATTACTTTCATAGTTTTAATTGAAATTTATTTACATTTATCAGTAAAATATAATCGAAGCCGAAGGACGTTTGTGTTGCAAGTAAGATATGGGAGTCATATAAGAGGCACATCGAACAGACAAACAATAAAGAACTTGTGCAATGGTATAGATTATACCAGAGCTGGATTATACTTTATACTGCCTTAGAAGTAATACAAACAAAATCAATCACGCTCGCTACATTCCGGGGCGTAATTCAAGATCTACTCTGGAATTGATGGTAATAAAAACGTCAAGCAAGTCATAAAAACGACATTACAAGGAAGCAACACAGAGAACGCAACAATTCCATACATTGCGGCCCAGTAATGACTGTGGAAACGAAATGATGAAGCCAACTATACCGTCACAAGCTGAAATATTCGGGATAATATATGTCGCAATATAACTCGACATTATCAATGATATATGGGCGAATTTTAAATAACACGGAGCCATGATAACTGGCGCATTTATTTCGGCGATAAACGGCCGGCCGGTCACGACTTTCCGGCTAAACTAATTCGTTATTGTAATACCAATAAATTCCTTAAAGACGCCGGTTCGAACGGTCTACCTTCACTAGTCTTTGGAAACGAGGTTTCGCCGCGGAGCGTACTCAAACGCAGACGGCGAGTCGAAACAGAAGGGGGAATAAAACAAAAAGAATTAGCACTTAAGACTGAATAATTTCCTTCGGAGTTTCGCCCAAACAATGAAGCAATTTATTCTCTAAAGAATAAAATATGAATAGTTTAAATGTTATAGAATACCGCCCGCTTAACTTTTGTAAAGTTACTTTATTGTTAAATGCAAACTTTTCTTATTTGCTCTGTTTTCAAAGTAATTGTATTACAATGTTTTCTTTCTTCCACTGCCGAGAAGGGCGGTACTCTATTAATATAAATTAGTCCCTTTATATAATTTGATTACTTTTTAGTTTAAACATTTCGGTGAATTCTTTTAACAAAATAAGAAATGTTCACTAATTATTTTCTAAATATTGAAATTAATACTGTAAATGCATGAAAATTTGTTATTGAATCCTAGTCTAACACCGTAAAGTACTCGTATTTAAGTCCATTTACCGTATTTAAGTCCTATGCATAAATAAATTATAATAAAAAACATTATAACAGCTTAAGACATTTATGGTTTAAGGTTGTACGCAATTTTGGATAAACAAGCACACGATTACTTATTATTTGTGATCCTGAACTGCCAAAATAAGATAGGATTAAGCCTACACCACCTTTAACTAGAACAGCGTCAAGATATTTTAAAGTATATGCTATCATTGTATCGTAAAACATGTAAACATTTACGCTTAAGTTATATGCGATATAAAGTTAAGCTAACTTTAATCCCACTGTACTTCGCCAGTACAATTTCGACACTGATTTATTTTAAACGCGCACAACTAAAAACACTCTGAGAAATTTGACATGTCATGTGCATTACCTAAAACGCCAATTACCAAAACTAATCTCCTCGTCGAAGATCTCTCCCGCGACAGTCGCCCTGCTAATTGCCCCGCTAATCCCCAGCTCCTTGCAGAGACAACGACGAGCGACGAGCGGCTCCTCATTCCGACCAGACAGTAGTTAACGACGAATTATCGCGTAATCTAGGAGCCGCTAGAGCCGTTACCACCTGAGACAAATGTGTGACCTCCGCCGTGGGAGCGCAGATTTCATTTCCGTATCATTTCGTGCCAATTTGCGCTACGCACTGCGAGTGGTCCAATCTGGCGGAGGCGCGCCATTGGTCGCCCAGGAGGGGAGTTCCCCGGTCTGATTCGATAGAGTTTCCAGTTTATCCGATATATTTCTGCTCGGCTGCCGTCCGTGTGGCCATGGCGGCGACGTTCTCTGTCGCGAGATTGTATTTCCGGCCCCTCGCCTCGCCACCCGCGGACAGGCCGTCGGACGGGGTAAACGGCGGAATTGAGTTGAGGCGAGAGTCAAGGGGAGTAAATGCGTTTCCGAGCCAGCATGCGGTCATATTTGTCATCTGGCTGAGAAATCGAACGCTTCGGGGGCCGGGGATCGAAGTTTATAAATGTCGCTCGGTCCTGTAATGGACTGTCGAGAGTCGTTTTGCCACAAGTAATTCAGAGATCGAGGTTAAAAACTTTTTTTAAGGTCGATTGAATACTAAGTTCTTTTGGGTTGGTAAACCTGAGTGGAAGTGGAACGTCTAAATTTTTGAACATTTAAATGTAAATTTGAAAGTATTGTTAACTTGATGTAGCCCATGGCGCTTAAGTCAATAAACAATTTTAATTGAATTGAACAAGTTCTATTGATTCATACGATATATAGGTAAACAACCCATTGGGACGATTCCCGTGTCAAAAGGAAATGCTTATCATTTTTAACTGTACAAACATGGTAAATAACTCTATGGTACAAACAGTTATGACACGTAAACATTAAATAACACGGTTCAAACCATCAGCAACCTCAAACCACAAAGTGGTGAATAACATTTCTCAACATTTTACTTACGGTTTACTTTAAACCTTATATACATTTTCCGACGATTTTATGTAGTTAAACAACTTTCCTGAGTCAGGCACCCAATTTTCCAGTAAAAACATAAGCCCTCGATGAAACAAATTAAAACATTTTCACGTTTAAAAGACACAAGATTGAAAATAAAATGACCAACATTTATTTATTGACAGAGGGATTCGGCTTGTGTCAACATACTCGGTGACAATCCAGCAGTTCATGGACCAGGCCCGGAGTGACAGTAGTTGTCGTCCTCACTGCGATTACGACTACACTTGTGTCCCAGTCATTGACACACCTTAGTAGTGCATCTAAGTAATGGTAAATAGAATCTACAAAATGACTGTTAAAATGTACATAGATAAATAATTAGTATTTAATATTACAGCAAACCTTCGTAATGTGCGACACTTCTTCCTCCAAGAAAAGGTGTGAGAAAAAAAACAGACACACCGACACAAAATTGATTCCATGAAATCAAAATTTAAAGCATTCAAGTTCTTTATACTATTTTGTCCTTTTCAATTATCTTGAACATACATATGTTATGTTGTAAGTAGGTTAACAAACTTGCTAATTGTTTTAGCTTTATGGAATTTAATAGCTTCAACGTAACATTTTTGTTCTTAAATCTACTATATTTATATAAAATTCCATATATACTCTATATGGTACGACATTTCGATATTTCGACATCCCTAAAGACCATTAAATTAACTGTCCAACTATGATTTATAAAACCTTATAAAAGTGTAGGTCTTTTGCATGAGTTTAACAAGAAGGCCTAAGTTCTCACATAAAATTTAAAATAATGTTATCCAGTATCATGCACAACAATAACAATTAAAATTTGAAAATAACATAAGCAATAATAGTTAAGTTAAAATAACCGTGATCATATATTTTCAAAACAAATCCTTGTTGAATATCGACAACCAAAAAAGAAAACCTTGCATTGAAAGAGGCAGCCTAGCCGTGACTCGGTGTTTTGCTCGGTGTTCTCAGCAAATCGATTCGGGATATTAAAAAGTAACGTCGTTAAAATATGGACGAGTCATTAAGGATGTTTCTATTCGGTGGCGTGCTGGACAACATGTTTATTGTGCGACTTCATTAATATAATGTACCGCACGTTAATTCATTAAGAACACTCTTTATTTATTGCCGACTAAAAGGCCGCAGTACAACGTTCGTCCGACACGAAACCCTTCTAAACTTATTAATTTTCTAAGAACCGACCCAAAATTTTATGAAGTCATGAAATGCGAGTGTTAGAAAATGTTTGACCCGATTTATGACAGTGCTTTATACACAAATATTACGTGATATGTCTTTAAAAAAATTTATTTCGTAAAAAAATGCAAAGAAAAGTTCTTAAATCATAGCATAATCAACATGATCATTATCAAAAAACTGAAAGACTTGGTTTGATTTGCATTAAGATTAATGTCTCTACTTAGCAATATGTCATGAGCCAAATTATTTTTTGAATCGCTTTTATGAACCGATTAATTTTCTCTATACTTTAATGTAATCCTGAAATATTTGTTAATTAAAGAGTCTATTTGTTTGGTTTGATTTTTCACTAAAATACACTAAACATAATTTTTTTGAAGTAATAAGTATAATAATTAATGAACCAAAGATTAATGGTGGTTAAAAAATACGACACAGGCTGTCCAATTTGACCGTTTTAAAATTATTTCCAAACATATAAAACACAACATGAAATCCTCCGTACAAAAAATGCATTCTACAACAGGAAAAAATTCTCATGTTTTGCACCACAATTGTTTACAAGCCATAAGTTTCCTATCTTCATTTTCAACTTAACCTTTAAGTTACAAGCGGTTATCTCTCTCCGTTACTTGATAGACTAACCGACCTTTGAAGCGGTATTTTATTAGTTAGTAATTTGGTTTATTGCTACTCTAAAATATTATGCAAATGAGCGGCCACTTACATCAATACTTTTACTGGTGTGTGAAAACTGCGACTTACCTGTGAAAAGATAAGCAAGCATTAAAACAATATCAAACCGTGAAGCCACAATATATTTACTTTCCTTTTGTTATCTTTGAACATGTAAAACTTCGTTACGCAACTCATAAAAATAAATATAAGATAAATATAAGCATTATCCACAATGACTATGTAGCATGTACAGAACAATAGAGAATTGGTGCACTTTAATCCTTTACATACTTATCCGTGTACAAAGGTACATGGATACGGCTGACCCGTCGCGGCGTCGCGTCCGTTCCGATCGAACACTTGAACTTAGAAGGAAAGAAGACGCAAGTACGGCACTACTATCATTCACTCATTCCATACCATTGACGAAGTGATTTTATGTCATTCTAAAAAAATTAAGTCTGAAAAATTATCATATGCATTAATCTAATTTCAATACAAGCGTCAAATGAGGTTGCATCAATGTTATCAACTAGGTTGATCGACAACGTGTACCTATTCTCGACACTTAGACCTAATCTTTCTTAAAACTCAAGGTTATGCAACATCTCTAACCACAAAATATGAATACTTGGATGGTATAGGAATTGAACGAAATGATGCTTTGAATAAACAGCGTGGTTTGTCATACCTAGATTTAAAATGATAAAACTTCAACTCTGTAAGAACAAGAGTTTTGATAAAAAGTATTCCGAGTTGTGATACACTGCTTCAACACGAAGGTAAAAAGTCTGCAGTCCTAGTTTAAGGACTTCCAAAACTAAAAAAATAAACAATGAAAGGCACCAATCTAAGTAATTTAATAGCCAATAAAGGTACAACTATCAAAAAACGTGTCAAATGTACATTCAAAAACTCTGAAAATCGAACCCACTACAGGGTAATAGTGCGAAGAGCGTCCGTTAATAGCCGATTATAAAACGAACGATTACCGCGAGGTGTCATCGTATTTGAAACCGCGGCAGCGCCGCAAAAACGGTAAATATGTAATGAACGATTTTTCAGCCGGTCGCCCCACCAGCAACCCCCACCACGGGGGGGACTGACCATGCATACACACGCCGGCACTAATTGCAGCCAATGCTCTCAACTATTATTCACCACGATAATGAGTCAATAGCGACGATTGCAACAACAACGGCAATAATGCATGCCGGGATGTTCGCATGATCGGCGATGCCGCGCTCGCGTCCTCTGTGCTATCACATAATGTTGTAGGTCTACCGCGGGAGTTCCTTCTTAAAAACAAGGCTTGCTGCAGAGGCGTAAAACACATTACGAAGACTTTTTTTCACTGTGGATTATTTACCAACAATATCTTTAAAAAATTCTTATAAAGTTACTTTCTTGACGGACAATCGCTCAGTGTAATTCTAAACCTGCCTTTGCACTTAGTTCAGTAAGGTGATTAATAGGTAGAAAAATCTACATTTCCACGACTTGCGGATGTGGTATCACATGTCATGTACGGCTAGTAGTATCACGAGGTAGACACAAAGCATTTCCCCCGATATATTCTGTCATCTCGGTTGCATATTCGCTCTTTCCTGCGTGTGCAGGTTTTACACGTGGCGTATTTTGCAGTTATCTACATAGTTGACCTGAAGAACTAAGAAACGAAAAAACAAATTGCCGGTGATTCCAAAAATACTATTAACTATGCTTTAACTGGTGACAAACAAGCAAACACTGCAACAAACATTTAAGCCCTGCAGTTTAAATAAAAAAGAGAGCGTGGGAATGTGTTGTAAAAGCTGAGAATGTCATGCGAGGTAGTAGAAAACAACGCGCAACAATATAATATAAATGAGACATTCCGCGAATGTTAATGCAGAGACGCATGCCTACAAAGACATGTGACTGTGGCATTCCGACTGGAGACCTCAAACGTTGTGCGTCAAAGACCGCGACACAAAGATGACATGAGCGTCACGCGTTACTGCTATATTACTGGCCTGTGACAACATAAATGGTGAATAAACTAATAATCTTTAATGGAGAAGTTTGGTGAAAAGCGTACTGGAATTTGAGAAAAACTTCATAATACCTTTACAAAGAATAATTTAAGAGGGTTGCCTCAAATTAGGTGATTATTTTTGTTTAATTTGGAGGGATCGCCCATTGGTAATTTTAATCGTTATCGTTGCAGAACCTTTTTTCAAGAGATTAAAGGTTCTGCTTTCAGAAAGCTTCACTTTTTAAGTTTGCATATTTTACCTGAAAAGTGATTTTAATCTTCAGCCAAATCCTTATGGTACGTAAAACCCCATAGTTTGTTTGATCAATTCCTTTTGATGACTTATATATAACGAAATTATTATTTGCCTATAGCAGGTGCAGTAATTAACTACTGGAAAATATGGCTTTGGATATCAAAGAAAATTCCTAGTATAGTCCATCGCTGATAATTTTTTAGTTTATAACAAAAACTAAATACGATCCTGCGTATAATATGGATTGGAAACAATTGATAAATCAAGCCCCTGAATTCCTCTCGTCCAACAAACAAGAGCCATTCCGCGCGCTATTGAAGCCATTACTCGCCCCGGCAGCCGATTGTCAGGCCAGGTAGGAGTAGGAGTCGAGTTGGAGGCATTAGACTCTCCGATACTCGGGCGACAAACAAATAAGATTTATTTGAATTTCTAATGCGCCCTCGCAACTTGCCCGCTCGATCATCCCCGGCTGACGTTTACGGCGCAACTTTACGTGCGATTCACATTATTTTACGGGAAACAACACGTAACTTAATAAACGTGTTTACCGACTCCCGGTAATTCCTTCCTCCCGGCTTCCCCCGATTATTGTAAACAGCTCCGAATGTTCGTGGACGTTTGTATAATCAGAGACGCGGGCGGGGGGCGTCCGGCCCCTGACTGCGACGTAACTTCCGAGAGGATGTGTAGCAGTTTAAACTTGCCGCGACTGCTCGAGTATGGGGACGAGTGTAAATCGTCCAAGTTGGATTACCTTTCAAAACATATCAGGAGCGAAGTTGAACCTAGGAAATTTGAACGTTTTTGTTCGTTTTGTACACGAGTCATCAGTGCTAATTAAACCTGTAAATAGAATTCAATACATTATTCGTTACAAATAGGCCTAACTGTGTGTATCATACAGTATTGTAAAAAAACTATAAACAAAAAATTACTGCTGAATTTTAAACTTCCACCAATATCTTTAAGTAAAACCCCGGTTACAAACTTCCTATGAATAATACCTACACATCCATAGGTAAAACTGATGGTAAAAATAGTTAGACAGTGGTAAAACTTTTTATTGCAATTCATTTTAAATAATATAACATTTATTTAACACATAAATAGCTTAGTTTAATAGTTCGGAGTTTGTTACAAATTTAAACATAAAAAGTTACAGTTGGTGGATTAAAAACAATGTAATATCTTTTCCATCATAAAAACGAGCAAAACAAACAGCTTTATACGATTTCTTTCTGTTTAGTTGAGTGGTTCGACTATATTTTATGGACATATCGTTTTATAGTGTTTTTATAGCGAGTAAAAATTATGTGTTGGAGAAAAATGTGTAAGAGGGAGTAAGCGCGATTACTGTAAGAAACAGTACATCAGCTTAGTTCAAAATAAAACAAATACAAAATTAAAGCTTTCAAAATATATCTAAAAAGCAAGCACTATATCCTCTATTTGCCTAGTACACCGTTATAATGTTAAAAGTTCTCAATCTGCGAGAAATTAATGCAATACAAACAGCAGTAATGGCATGAATGTATACATAGGTTAAAATGTAACAATTCAAACATGGACTAAGTCAATAGAACGGCCCGTCGGACTGGTGTTAAATATAATATGCAATTACCACTATTTGGTTTGGCATATAAATTTTATAAACGACCGAATGGAAATTAAATGTAATATTAATGTGCTAGTAATTAGTTGATATAGGTAATTATATCTGAAACGATACTCCAAATAGTCGGTTGGCGTTGCGGTCAGCTACAAAGAGAATGCGAGGGTGTGAGTAGAGTAAAATATTTAAATGTTTGTTTACGAACAAAAAAATTTAGATTTCAAAATTTCAAATTCATTTATTGGAAAAGTATGTGACCACCGACCACGGACAAAAGAGGAAATGATCCGTACCGTTTTAAGCGTTTTCTTTTACAAATGCCAATTTTTTCAAAACTTTTCCTTGATTTTACTATATTTTTATACAACACCCTAAATCCATATTTAATTTCAGTGGCAAGCTATACGTTATTTTATCAACATGTTTTTTGGATCATGATACATGTTATTAGTTGTGACTTGTGATTACGTTTTTACTGGAAACTGAAGAAAACCAAAGTTGAAAATGTATGAGATCGCCTATTGGTGAATGTCTTAAGTAAATTCTATATTCATCCACAAGAGAATAAAAGAAACATAAAAAACAAACAATAAAAAAGTGACACGATTAAAAAAAGTTAAAGATATCTGAGAAGTGTAAATAAGCTACGTTACTTCACAAACATTTGAAAACACTTTTTTAATTTTTTTAATACAGAACAAAAAATACATATATGTAGTTTTAAAAATGCTGTACGCAGTTTCTCAGAAACAACTGAACACCGCCTTTTGCGGAAGAGCGAGGACGCGGTGTTAGTTCATATTATACTGTAATGGGTTAACAGTGCAAAAAAGCAGGTGAGAACCACGTTTGTTTCGACCCATGATGCCGGCCAGCCGAGAGCGAGATGCGCCTGGCTGCGGCGGGAGGGCACAGTACAAGGGTCGGTGCAACATAAACTTGTGTTTATGTAATTAACAGTGTCGGCAATAGCTCCTGCCTTACAACACGAGGTAGCTGGAGTCGTGGAGTCTCAAAGCCAGCACAGTACCACCACACGTACCATCTCACACGTACCACCTAGCGCTGCCCGATCCGACAAATGCGTTTACTAAGAACGGGTTTTTATAAAACTGTTATCAACAAATATTGTTAGAGCATTATGTAACCAAATCAATATGTTAATTTATTAAAGCAGAGTCGATTAGTAACAATAAATACGAACGGTGCAGTACTGCGGAAACCCCTTCAAACTAACCTGGGATTCGTACCCCAGTAGGGCTTTTTAGTAACTTAAAATTGTTTAATGTCCTTCACTCAGACTTTTTAAAATTCGAGTCATAAAAATTCTCTTTAGTCTAGGTACGGATGAGGCCGACGTTATCATCACGGCTGATTACCGGCGCGACTGACCCCCGACCCTTGTACTGTGCCCTCCCGCCGCAGCCAGGCGCATCTCGCTCTCGGCTGGCCGGCATCATGGGTCGAAACAAACGTGGTTCTCACATGCTTTTTTGCACTGTTAACTGTTGTTCCCTGGTTGTTTTTGATTCCAGAATATCTTCCACTTAAGGCATGAAAAGTAAAACTCTTTTAATTTTGAGTTTTCTAAGTTTTTCCTTGTTAGTAGATTTTGTCCCTTTCACTACTTTTTCTATGATAAATAACTACGGTGTTTATTTTCCCTTAACGCAACTCAACAGTGGACGCACAGGCAGCACCTGCCTATGTCTGCTGATTCTTTTAGGCCATTAAATAAATAAAGGCTATCACAATGAAATGTTTTTAGTTAAAGTTGCTTGCATGAACATATTTTTAGTTATTAAGTAATATTTTATTTTATTGTACTGTACAGTAGCTTAAGTATTTTTTGGAATAGACAATATTTTTCATTCATTCATTTTAACAACTATTTATTTCCCAAGACTTTACCATTTGTAGAAATAGCCAATACATTAATTTTTTCAGAATATAATTTTGTTACATTTACTCATGATTTTTTGTGCCAAGCCTAATTATTAAAGGAGTAATGTATATAAAAAAGTTCATAACTCGCCCTCTAGCGAAAAAATGCGTGATTGGTTGCAAAAATAAGCAAAATCAAAATCAATAATTAACTTGTTGATAAAGTTCAAGGTTATAATAATGATTTTTAGTTAAAATGAAACGATGTGACATAAAAGTTTAAAACAATGAAACAAATCATTATACAATCACTGAAATGAATCATTTTTATTTTAACCACAGAGAAGCAAAACCTGATTCTACGCAAGCAAAACTTAACCGACAACACTATCAACCTTTTTGCGGAAGAAATGGTAAAGTAAACAGCACAACAATAAAAACTGAAGAAAATATTACCTTCCTAAACGAACGACCCTAGTTATAATGCAGACCTGGGGGAAGGGGAAGAGGACTTACATACCGGTACGAAATATCTATAATATTAACTTATACGAACGTGGAATCGTAGTAATTTATGGTGCAATTTGAGCAGCGACGTAAGGGCGGCGGGGGTCCGGGGTGGGGGAGGGGGTACATATATATTGTTGTATACAATCAACCAATCGCGGCATTGCATGTTCTTGTTAAATTATGCATGGAACAAACTATCGCCGTAGCTCGCACTGGAGCCGGGCTCATATCGATTCTCTGCTAACGACATTATACATTAATTAAACATGGTGCACACATACACGCACACCGGCGCACACGCGCGCGGGCCGACCTCTTGTTAACATATGTATAAAGTTACAAGGCTATGCATGATTCAGACGACCGGGTTCGTCGGCTCCATTGTCGACCTATTGATAACCTTCCTTCCTCGCTCCGACGCGGCTGCATACTGTAGTAGTGCGTCGGTGGTTTACTATTATAGTTAGAAAACAATTTAATAGTTTAGAGTTTGTATAATCTCAAAATGATTTTTCTGTTACAGGTTTATAGTGATAACGGTTTAAAAACATTGACGCGAAAGAAGAACGGGGAGCGAGAGCGGCAGCGTGCACGGTCACCAAACCAGATTGGAATCGGATGCATACGCACAAAAAACTAATTATACCACAACTGCTGGAATTGGTTTGATTTTTAACAAATTAAACTCTTTTTTAATTTTCCTACAGTCTAAAACATGTCATTGTCGATTTATTTTTAACGAAGTTCTACTTTTCAAACCGTTATGTATTGTTGCAACAGTTCGAATTACAGTTAACGCCGCGTAGAGACCCTCAGGCGCATCCAAAGTTCAGAAGAAAACTTAATTTTTTCTATTCAAGGATAATGTGGAAAATATATAAACTAATTTTTCAACTACAAAATGTGGATTGAGAAGGTGCACTTAAGAAATTGTATAAAAAATCAGTGCACAGACCTCTTCAAACATAATGAAGTAAACTAAAAAAATCAAAACTCCTGATGGTACCTATCAACAATCGACAAACAAACATTAAAGACATCAACCGACCAACCGCACGAAAAAAAACCTTCCTCAACCAGGAAGCGGTTCAGGTGTGAAACCACCTGACGTCACCGCGCCCCTCCCGGCGAGTGCGGGCGTCACCGAACACCCGGAGAGAGGGAGAGCGAGAGAGAGAGAGCGTTGTCCGTATTGATGCCACGGCAAACAACCGCGCTCGGCAAATCCGATACGACAATCATTCCAAGTGTTAGCTCAGCCGTCCATTGTTCCATATGCATCCATCATTACATACATCTCTAATTATCGGCGCCCGCTCCCCCCGGGGATTCGCCGGATCGATCTGCGGACGGTTTTTAACTTGAAGACGGCCGGCGGTGCGGAGCGGTGCGCGCACACAGCCACACACCACACTGCCGATGCCGCACGGCTAATCTGCGTGCTATTGATCACCGGGCCACGAGAGTACGACGACGCATCCACGTGCGATGGGGTACTACTGAGTATGTTTTCGTCTGTAACTAATACTTTTAATCGGCGGAAGGAACGGTTACAAAAAAATGTTACAAAAATATTCTTGAACTTAGCCACGAGTACGAGGACGCACCCGCGTGTGATGGGGTACCGCTGAGTGTATTTTTGTCGGTACATGTAACTACTACTTTTAATCGGCGGAAGGAACGGTTACAAAAAAATTGTTACAAAAATATTCTTGAACTTAGCCACGAGTACGAGGACGCACCCGCGTGTGATGGGGTACCGCTGAGTGTATTTTTGTCGGTACATGTAACTACTACTTTTAATCGGCGGAAGGAACGGTTACAAAAAATTTGTTACACAAAATTCTTAAACTTAGCCACGATTACGAGGACGCATCCACGTGTGTTGGGTTCCGATAAGAGTGTTTTATTGTGATATGAATGTAACTACTTCTTTTAGTCTGTAGAAGTAATAGTTACGTTTACTAACCAGTTACCAGTTACCAGTTTTTTAACTGGTTACAAAAATGATCCTGAACTAACCTGACACTATAGTACAGGGCTTGTAACAGTTCTTGAGGTTGAAAAAAATAAAAAAAATAACTAAAATAAGAAAAAAAATAACCAAAAAATAACCTTTTGTAAACAAAAAATGTTGCTGAAAATTAGAAAAGCGGCGTTATATTGGAGGTAACACATTCTTAACCCTGGTAAAAAAGAAAATCTCGACAGACTAATCACAAATCAGCCTAGATTTGATGGCGAGACTTGGTTTTCACGCAACAAGACTTGGTTTTCACGCAATGTAGGATGACGAGATTCGTCTGCTGCGATGCTGCTACGAGATCGTCTGACAGACGAATAGTGTGAACAGGGCTTGTAGCAGTTCTTGAGGTTGAAAAAAATAAAAAAATAACCAAAATTCCCCAAAAAATAACAAAAATAACCAAATTCCAAAAAAAATAACAAAAGATAACCAAGAGTGAAAAAATAACAAAAAATAAAAAAAATAACCTGTTACAAGCCCTGTATGGTACTTCGGGGCTTTAAAATGCGGACATTTAAACAAATGAAAAAATTAAAGTTTTGATGTTGATTTTTTTGAAATAAGACAAATAAATAATGATCCCCGTATTAAGCAAGTAGTCACAGAATATTAACAAGGCATTCAGTGTTTAATTTTTTATAGTTTTTTACGCAATGCAAATTGTGGTATTTTAGGCCATACCAAATAAAAAATTATTTTGAATAGGGTTGTAGAAGTTTTAAAAACTTTCAAGGGTCAATCGGCCTGTGTAAAATCCGAAAAGTACTTGTCAACTATCCTAAGAGTATGAATGAAAATAATTACAACGGGTTGAAATTTAATCATGTAGTCTGGATCCTTCCGATGACTACGTACGTCAAAATATTTCTGAATGATAAAGATTTGTTATCTTGAAAATGAATGTATTCTTAGTGTACGAGGCTATCACACACCTCCATGTATTTTTTGTAAACTGAAAGGCGCGTCCGCTCTACACATACATCCGTTGAACTATTTCAACGAACATTTCTTTCATAGTTAAAAGAAAAATCTCCGCTGACTT
The DNA here is from genome assembly GCA_035578135.1 of Flexamia atlantica. Lineage (NCBI taxonomy): Eukaryota > Metazoa > Arthropoda > Insecta > Hemiptera > Cicadellidae > Flexamia > Flexamia atlantica. Next base: position 35,077,241 of record JAQJVK010000008.1, on the reverse strand, counting down.
TGTTCAGTGCACGGTAGTCGTCGAGTGAGGATGCGCATCCTAATTTTTAGAGGCGAGTAGGAGTAGGAGTACTTTCCGCGATACTTTGCGACCAATACAAACAGCAGATTAGCATTATTTCGGCACCCCTCGCTCGCGCAGCGTAACAACAACGCGATGCAGATCCCGTGTGTCCACTTCCAAATGGTAATCGGACTTTGTATTTTCTGCGGTTGTTGTCCAGGTGCGCTGACTTCACTGTTCCATTAGTGGCAAAACAACGACCTGTTTTGTTTGCAAACCTCCCCGACTGTTATCCGTACAAATAAGAACAGCGGATCGGTTCCGGATGGTCGATATGTTTTGCAAGCTTTAGCAGGAAAATATGTTATGTGGGGTAAAAACACAAAAATCGATAGCACTAATTTGAAGAAAAAATGTAACTAGCAGGGTAAACTGAGTGTAATATATATTTTTCAACATGAGACCCATGCCTCATGTAATAATAGGGAGCTAACACCTAAACATGTACATGGTTTAATAACAAATCACAACTTATCAAACTGCAATGCGGGAGTCTTAACGCACCCATTCATTATCTTAAAAGAATTACGTCAGATAAAAAAACAATTCAGGGAAGAACAAACTTACATCGCAACAAACGAAAAATGTAATCTTAAAAACATAAGAGAAGTCCAAAATACATGAAAACATATGAACGAATGGTATTCCCTCAATAACCGATCGCAGGAAACAATAATTATTTAACTCGATCGACCGGTGACTAGTAGTATGTCGGTGTGAAGTTTAGACTCTGTGTTCCGACGGCACAACACGCGTCGTTTTTAATCACGCGATAATTTTAGTACGGTCCTGGCGAGGGGAGACGGGCAGGTGGCCGCCAATCAACCCACACTTGTTTAATTGTTATTTAGAACAACAAAAACCCGACCCTCTCTGCCCGGCTGCACGTCGGCCTAACACAGAACACAGCCACGGTCTCCGGCGCGAGGCGGGAACGTCTTCATCTGTTTGATTATTACAACTCGATTTTTAAAAAATGGTCGAGAATATAGGTGATAAAATGAAGTCTTTAAAAATATTGGGAATATGTAGATTATGGCTTTACATATAACAAATACATCTACTTGTGAAAGCTTGAACTTCTGAAAACAGATAAAAGGTTATGACACTGATCAACATAGCGCGTCAGCATCTAATGTAAAAAGTCTTTTTTTTTTAATTTGCTTTAAATCTAAAAACAGGCAAAAAGTTATGGTACTGATCATCATAGCGTTAGCATCTAATGTAAAAAGTCCGAATAAGTTTCTATATTGTATATTATTTGAAATGTAAAATTGATGAAACCATAATAAGGAAATTATCCGACAAAAAATATTATCGACACTTTGGGATCGACAATAACGCAGGAAATATGCCCTTTGGTAAATATACGAGAAAAACAATGATATTAGTGAGATAATTCAGTAAAAATAAATACATGTAAGGACAAACAGAAAAATCTTGTTAGTAAATGTTTTATTCATCGTAAAAACTAGACCCTTCCCTTTTTTACTTGCTAAACATAGCCCTGCATGCAATAAAAGATCGAGATGAAAAATTACACGAACACTGCACAACATTCACATATCAGTTCAATACGGAAAAGGCAATAAGATGCAGTTAGGCAGTAAGTGAGTGATTCAGGCATATCCGACGCTTATACAGCCTACTTAGAAGTTATTGTTTTCTACAGTGCCCACTTACAAGCAGCCAGAGCCCTCACACAACCCTAGGCAAATGAGGAAGTCGTTCTATATTATACAAACTGGCCGCTCTCCACACGTTTCCTTATTCCACAACGAATTGCTCGCCCGCGCCCGCGCCGGTGACTCAACAGCGTTGGCCCACACCTCTGGAGCCGCGGGTAATTGCACGACCACGATTACAAGATGTAATAATCAACACTTCTGGGTACAGCGCGTCCGCATGATGAGACCGCCTTATGTACGCCGTGTCTCGACACCTTGAAATATGTGATGGAGTTTACTGTGGATATGGACACTCGTCGATAAGAAAAGTTTACAACGAAATTCGTACTCTAAAAAAGGAATTTTACGGTATTTAAATAAAGCAGATGAAGATTTGAAATGCTTTTCTATAAATTCTTGGTGTGTAAGTTCTAAGAGTTACAGCACGCTCTTAAAAATGAGGGCATATTTAATTTAGTTTACATAAAATGGTATAAATAAATTAATGTATGATTGAGGGAACAAAAAATTCCTTACTCCTGCCACATTTTATTACTGGTTATAATCAGAAAGTTATGTTCTATTTGGGTATGGGTAAAATATTATATTTAAACTGTTGAAACGTCGTCGGAAGTTACAGGTAATAATATAAACAACTTTCTTTAACTATATCGAGTTTGCTTTAGGATTAGTCACCACACTAAGAGACAAACAAAACCCATTGAGAAGATTTCTTTTCACGCCTTCAAAATCTCCCCTTTCACGCCTTCCGAATTTTCCCTTTCACGCCTTTCATGACACGCTGCACAATGACGTCCACAGGGCAGCATCAAGGGACCAAAGACTTAAAAAACTAGAACGGATAGCGTTATTGGCTAGATGAAAATTAGCTCACATCCGACAAAAGCGCCATTAAACAATACAGTCATTACTCAGTTTGTATTGAAAGGCACCCTTTTCCAAAGTACGCAAAAACCCAAGTCAAAACAGATGATGAGGGGTGTGGTTCGTACCCACAAACCAACAAAGAAATTTTGGTATTAAAAAGGGAACCGAGATGAAAGCGTCGACATACTCAACCAAAATGAGGCCTGAAAGATTCGAAATGACAACATATTTGAAGGCAGTATGTGATCGAAAGAGAGTTGGGGAACGAGAGCGCTGGCATTTTATATACTATGAGTGGAACCCTATTTAGGCGGCTGCTTTTGACGATGGAATACTTTCGTCAGTTTAACTTTTTATTACAGATATAATACAACGGTTTTGTTTGGTTGTTTCTCTATAAATCATAAAACTTAAACCAGATTAAGATAAATTTGTTTAAGATAAACACTAAACACTTAGAGACACAAGAGACGTCGTCTCTGCCGACAGAGTTTCAGGAGTAGAATATAATATGGTTTCTCAGTAGGTCTGATCTAAGTTCCATTCTTAAAAGTAAGGGGCTATGGTATTCTTCATTTTAGCAGACAATTAATTATCTCTACCGGTATTTTTGAGATTTGAGATATTTGAGATAATCCATGTATTATAATATTCTGTGCTCATACCAATACCCACCACAAGAGAAATTTCTTATGTGCTTGTCAAAAAATGGTAATTTCCTTCAACTAGTTTTCAAAATGTGATTTGAAAAGTTACCCCGGGCACATACCATTTAAGCCTTGTCACGTTTACAATCTAGTTGAAGATATGTATCAGAATTTCAACAGAGATTTAAATGTGAGAATAAACAATCCCGTCCAGATCGTATAAGGTAAACATCAACACGCGCACAATAATCGTTAACACAGATTCATGCGGACGTAAAGCTTAGCAAGCTCAGTGGGTTGCGTAACCTGGCAATGTTTAAAAATAACATAATTCAAATGGTTTATAATATTTGCACAGTGCAATCTTGAAAATAGATAAGAATATATACATTATGATACAATAAATGACGAAACCAGGAAAATTAAGTCATCTCGGCGATAAGATACGGGATACCGAAGAAAAACTCGAGTAATGCAATAACTATTTCTAAACACCTGCCTTGTTTGCACATTTTAGAAATTCCCAACAAAAGTGCTACGACTCTAATCACACAAATTACATTAAATAATATTTTGAATACAATATATACTATTTCAGGAAACATTGGCAAAGTTTATGGCTGTCATGGTGCAACTCAGAAAATAAACATATCTACCATAAACTTAAAACAATTACATATTTCGTTTACGTATAAATCCAATAAATACCCATAAAGCTAAATTCCTTAAACACAACGTTGTTATTTATCTTACAAATAAATTAAGTAGGAAACGGGAGTAAGCGTTCTAAATATTTATAGGTAGTATAATTTTTATAAATGTTGTTACAAAGTGTCCAAAATTTAAAACGACAAAAACCATGATAAGTATAAATACTACAATACAGGGGCAGTTCGTTTAAAGTTATCGGTTTGTTTTTGTATCTCGAGCGAAGTAAATTTCCCACGTAAACCCCCCTTAACCCTCGAGCGACCGTTAACCTTACAAAGCCGACACTGTAGAAAAAAGACATTTAAATAGAACGATCGCAACAGAAAATAAAATCACCAATTGAATAGAAAGAGTCAGTTTAAACCATCGACAAATAGTATGTAGCGCGATGCAGCTGGGGGCGGCAGGGCATAAGCCGGCACAATACCGGCCGATTACTATTCAATTTTTCACGGTTCGGTGTATTGGATTTAGAGAATAAAAGTGACATAAGCGGTATAATCCTTGGTGTCCACCCATATTAAATGTCGCCGATCCCGCTGTCACATTCGCTTTTATTCCGCGAGTCGAATCAAAAGTGAGTCGCAAAAGCCTCGGTTTAGAGGATGGCAAAGTTTTAGTCATTTCAAGTCGGTTCAAATTCGCGAGATTATCTTTAATTTCGGAAACTATATTTTCATGTGGACTTGGGTGCAAAGCCGATTACGTTCTTGCAGTTTGTTTAATCGAGAAACGGACCACAGTAAAATACTACAATATCCGATTCTCGATTTTATATTATATTTCAACAAACAAAAATAATAGCAAAGTAAGCGAAACAAGTACACGCTTTTAAGGAATAATCTTATTTACAAACCTCCAAGCTGGAACTCATAGAAATATAAAAGATGATGATTTTACCAGCTTTTATCAAAGTCGTAAAGTCTAAGATAAGACACAGACATCGCGAATGTGTAATACACTGTTAAAACATTTTTATTTCATTTTGTTTATTATTGAATGAGACTGCCCAATCATAAACACAGAATGAGGAGAGTGTTATTTAAGATAATAGTGAACATGAAAATAATTCACCAATCGTTACCAAACGAGGCTGCGTGTTATATACTGGCACGAGTAAATTACAAAGCTTCATACGTTGCGTATTCATAAAAAAATGTAAACCATATTAATAACATATTAAATGGATATAACATGAACTTTTGCTTGAACGAAACAAGTAATTTAATCCGCTACTAAAATCTATATGAACATTAAATTTAAATTTAGTTAATTCTAAAAATTAGATAACCGAAAAATAGAGAAACAAAATCAAATTGAATAAAGAGGTCTTTAGATAAGAAAAAACCTAATGAACAACTAAAATAAAACAGACTAAAAAAACACTAAATAAAACAGACTAAAAATAAACTATCTGAAAGATACCACAATAAACATCAGAGACCTATATAGTTTGAATACAAACTGACTACTGAGAAGGCCACGGTACAAACCCGATCAAAAGCTACTGGGAGCCCATTGTACCATCGTCGTGCGACACATTCGCGGTAGGAAAGCGATCTCTAATTCTTCGACGATGAGATTCTTGTCACCCAGAATCCCGATGTCTCTGGAACCTCATCGCCCCGCTGTCACGGGGTGGACAACGTCAACAGCGGTATTGTGGCTGAAGGCGTCACGCGTTAACACCTCATTAGATGTAGATAAGGCGTTACGCCGGCACAAATCAATTGCTCCACCACCACCGCACCGCCACCACCGGCGCGGCGCCATCCTTACCGGCTCCTTCAGCTTCTTCATACAACCGCCAATGTTTTACTGGACAACACATCGAGTGATATTGTAATGATTGTAGAAATTGCATTTCTGGATATTATTCATCTCACAACTTTCGAATATACTCCCTCAATTGTGGATAACACAAACAAGATATAAAAGTTAATACTTGTTAAAACAAGTGCAAATGATTCATACTTTGATTTAACATTAGTAAGCAAATAAACGCATTGTTTTAGTATAAACTAAAACAACGACTGTATGATGTTTAAACAAAAGCACTTAAGTTTGACTAAATACTATCAAAGGTAAAGAATATTTGTTTTAACAACGTATTTCTAATTGAAAATGAAAGCGATATTTTTGGTCGTTAAACGTACGTAATGTTCAAGTCTAATATTAAGGGTGACCGAAGTTCGTAACATATTAAAACCATACAACAATGCCTTAGTTACAACATCGATATAGTCTTCAAATAGTTATACGAGTATATCTAAACGATGTGAGGGGAATTATTTTACTATGAAATCTTAAAACATCTTCCTTGTATCATGGGAACTACATTCTTGATGGTACAAAATTTCTTTTCCTTCTCATAAAAAATATGGTATTTACTCAGTGCAACCCTGCAAACTTTACTTCCTTGACCACTTCTTGACAGATTTTTATACTTTTGATCACACCAAGCAACTCCTCTCCATGTTCCGGCCATGTGGCCGCACCGCCAAATTAATAAACATCGTCCAATACATATTCAAACTATCCTAAATGCTAGCAACCGACGTTATGCCAAGTTTGATGCTTTAATGGACTAGTAATATTTGCATCCGCAGTCAAACGGTACGGTTCACATGTCAATGAAAACGTAATATACGGCGCGTAATGTATTACTGTCGTGTTTCCAATTTTCGAATAATTCATCAATCGGCAACATTAGCAACAAAGTTATATAGTGGTATTTTGGACAAAAAGTGGTATAAGACAAATGTATATTCATTTATCTACGTGAATCATCCACTGGCAGACTTGACAAATGTTTTGTCTCAATGAGCCACAAAAAAGAAGAAGAATATAAATTCAAACAACTAAGATTTTTAATTAAGGTTACTAAAAGTAAAACGAAGTTCGAATTACAAAAATATTTTTGAACGACAAAGGACACACTGAAATATATTTATTTTCTGTAATTGATTTAAAATCGTGTAGTTTTAAAGCATATTACTTTTTTATAATAGTTTGATTAAATTAGACCTGAATGTTTAGGTCCCATTGCATCTGCTCTAACTATTTTGTTTTGTTACACGTCGTCCACCTCCATTGAAACTTTTTTTCTGTGAGAAATGAACTTTCTATAAGGATAAATAAAGCTTTCTTAACATTGACCAGTAATTTGATTTTTTCAATTAATTGCGTCGCTCACCAAAACAAACTCCACTTTCATTCTTCACATAATGTGGACTAACATGATGTCTCCTGCCAAAATATTGAAACAAAACCTATCAACGCGATACAGTAGACCCCCTCTTAACCGATCCTTACGGGACCGGACCTAGGTCGGATAACTTAAAAGGTCGGTTGAAACGGGTAATCCTTTAAACGCATAAAAATAAAACTCTGTTGATTTAGGATTCTATTAACATCATTATAAAGCAGCTCTTGGATTATTTAGAAAATAAACTATAATTATCAACCTATTTTCCAAAATAATTATTGTAGAAATGTCACAAACAACCCCAAAACACGGTAAAAACAAAACACTTCAATAAACTAAATATTAGACGTAACGTCCGAATATCCGGGTATGGGGACGGTAATACTGCAATTCCTAGAAAAGGGTAGTTAAACTGAACTGTTCTCAAAACAGGGCCGGTTAAAACGATCTTTAATATTTGACCAGAAAGGGCGGATAATCCGATCGTCGGTTAAAACGAGGTCGGTTAAGAGGGGGTCTACTGTAGCACAAACTTCGACCGTATCATGACAAATGCCCCTTGTATCCGTGAAGGATGACAATGTTTATGGAAATGGCGGGAAAGTGGGGAACCGACCGAAGGCGTCGAGTGATTGGATAATTGGCTAGAACAAAGAGTAAACGAGACAAAGAGTTGTCGCACACAGAGTAATCGCCGGATGTCACAGAGTAAATAAATATAGCGGCGGTCTACTATTATTACTGTCCGGCGTTAAAGTTGTCCAAGTTGTAGGATCTGTCAGGAGGCCAACGGTCGATCTCGAATTGAATGACTGGGGTTAACTGCTTGGCTCAGACACACAACACAACTTAAAATAGAGTTTTATTAATGAAAAACATTTTATCAGCCTTAAACAGCACGAAACCACAATCACGAGGAAAGTAATATAACGGCAATTGTTATCAAAGGCATTTATTATTTTAAAATTTACCGCTGGCATTTTGTTACTGATAAATTGTAACGTTTAAGATGAAATTGAAGGTTTTCTTAATTAGCTCAAGGTTTGAAATATTAATTGTGTACGTTTCATCTGGTTTAAGGGAGATTAAACTACCATAAATGTAATGTTATAACAAAAGTAAAGACATATCAGTATTAAATGCAAAACGCCTCTAATAGTGTGACAAATATTATAAATTATGTTTGTATATTTCGTATTGTCATGTTTAAATATTACAAACTCAGCTTAAAAGATAGTTTTATGTAAAATACCCCTTCATAAAGTTTACTATATATAAAACCCGTTGAGCACTGCCAAGATTAATTCATCTATGGAGTGGAGAGAGAGTAGTAAAAAACGGAATTGTATATTTCAAAGTACATGTATAATCTAAAACTTGGCACAAAAACAATGCCATCAATTGATTGAATTCAGTCACAATATATGACTTTAAACTATAATTTGAACTTGGCAATTTAGTGATGCAGAGGATTTTTAGAATCTGAGCTTCTCATTCTATCACCGTGCAAGTGACTTGTTCCTCCCACAGGAGCAAACCTCACATCACCTCCGACTTCCCGCGGAACGAATTCCTCGAATACTATGTTCCGTTCAATAAACAGTCCGTCAATTATGCAAGGGCTGCTCCACGCGAGCCGGGCTACACTCGCCGGAATCCGGACACAAAAAGTTGCTAAACAATGAGCGAACTGATGAAGTGCAGACTACGTTTTGGCGGCGATGAAAGATTGATGCGGCAAGACCGGGCCGCACATGCGCGGACGATTAATAATAAATCGGTTGCGCGGCCAGAAAAAAACATTTTTTATTCGGTTTTTTACTTGGCCGTCGGTTAAACGAATGATGACGTATAAATATTGAACGCGGCCGGTCGGTCTGAAAGGGAATAGCGTATGGCGGGTCAGCGATCCGCGTGCTGACGAACGTAACCCGCCACCTGGCTGACGCGGCGCGGTTGCTTAATGGCCCGAGCTCAGGTGGACTTCCTTCCCAGGCGAGAAATGTGCCGCGTGGCGACATTCGCCGCCGCCGCGCCGCGCGTCGTCCATTGAATGTTTTGGCCACGCTTGGTCCGAGTCGGGGAGAGCCGGGGGCAGACACATCGTTCTACTGGTGGGAACATCAACTACTCTTCATTATCAACTTGTGACTAGTCGATTACTTTGAGCATAGACTTGTCTAGTCGTTCAAACTTGTCGATTAGTTACCGAGTAAAACATCGACTTGTCTAGTCGATCTAACTAGTCGAACGAGCAAAAACAGTAAAAAAGACAACATATAATCGGTTAAGTTGCCAACTAGCCGGTTGAAAACCTAAAATATCGACTAGTTAAAATAATTGACTAGAAATATCGAGTAGCCAAAATAACCGACTATTCGACTAGTGACCAACCGATGACCAACTAGTCGATAAAACTACTAGTCGACTAATCGACTACCCCACCTCTACATCGTTCCTCGCTGTTATATACTACGAGAAACGTTATCAAAGACATTTATTATTTTACAGTTTACCGCCAGCATTTTGTTGGCGTATAACTATTGATATATAAATAATATGACGTATAAATATACAACATATAAATATTGAATGCGGCCGGTCGGACTGGGTCAGAGATCCGCGGTGCTGACGGACGTAACCCGCCACCTGGCTGACGCGGCGCGGTTGCTTAATGGGCCGAGCTCAGGTGGACTTCTTTCCCAGGCGAGCAATGTGCCGCGTGGCGAGTGTCGTTCAATGAATGATCGAATGTTTTGGCTGCGAACGTTCCGATAGCGACTTCGATCCGATATTTGGAATCGAATCAGTATTGAAAGAAAAGTATCGATACCCCAATATTATCGGTTCCAAAGTATCGATACCGTAAATATCGGTATCGTGGAATTAGAAGATACCAGAAAAAACTAAAAAATCATTATATTCATATTAAATAAGGTTGTTTTTAACTGTTAATAAGGAATTTGTCATGTTCTTTTCCATGATTTTTTTCAAGTGTTTCATGAGGTTGGTTGTATTTCCTGAAAAATTTACGATTCTCAAAACACAGCTTACACGTTGCGACATTCTTGTCCTTCTTCCTAAAATGATTCCAAATTTTACTTGTTCTTCTGGGAGCTATTTTACAATCTATAAACTAAACACAATATCTGATCAATCACAAACACAGAACTTGCTTTCGAAAGTTACGAAAGAAAACATCCAGACGCTGGCCGGCATAGCAGACGAAACGAACTGATTTATAACAACGAAGGAGCCATTGAGTGCGGTACGGTATAAGGAGCAGTTATAAAAGCTGCAATAAGAAACACAACAAAGTAAGGGACAAAAACACCACGCGGAGAATTAGTTAAATTTATATAATTTTCGGACAGATTATCTTATTAATTTTTTCTCTCCTGGCACTTTTTATATTGATTCGATCTTTTTGATCCGATACTCCAATTTCTCTTTAAATCGAATGATTTTATATGATACCGATACTGTAAATATCGAAAGTAAAGTATCGATATGTTCTAGTATCAGAAGTATCGGAACGCTTGATCCGAGTTGGCGAGAGCCGGGGACACATCGTTCCTCGCTGTTACATTACCAGAAAAAAATTATGAAGGCTTTGATAGTCATGAAACTCTGCGTTTATGAAGAATTATCTGATGACTTTAACTGTACATGAATGTCATCCTACTCATAGCCTGGAGAAGTTAATTTTTACAAATCGCAAAATTGAAGAGATCTTTAAAGCTGTTGAAAGCGGGACAGTCCCTACACCTGCGTTTCTCGACGAACTATTCATACCAATTAAAGTGTTCCGCCTCATAGCAGTAAATAATTTAATTAGAAACAATAATCTACAGTAACACGCTATTGAAACAATGGAAGGTTATTTAGCAATAATAGTTATAATTAAATATATAAAAAGTGAACATATCAAAAGAGTTTTTTCTCAAATTAATTAAGTGTAAAACTATTAACAGAACATAAGGTTTTGTTCTATCAAGGCAAAACAACTATTTTTATGTAAAAACCATTTAAAAAAATGTTCATCTCATTACTTGTGCATATTATCAGAAAAATATTTTTCAGCGTATATGATATGTTTAACGACGTATTAAATGAAGAAATGTCCATGCAAAACTTCATAAACTTCAAAACATAAGAGCCATTAACCCATTACACTCTCGGGTGCCCATAAAGGGCCGAGCTGCGGGCAGACGTGGGCGATCGGACTATGAGCTCGCTGGCTCAGACTTTCATCAATTGTTCCCTCGGTTGTGAAATCCTGATTCATCATTTTTATTTCAACTTTGCGTCAGCTGTTATAAACGGTGCCAAGCGATTGAGCAGGTAATTACGGCAATTTAATGCAGGTAAACAATTATAACAATCTTTATGATGTGACGTTTATTGTGATAAACCTATAGAGAATTCCCGAAGCTTGGCTTTGATGTGAATTATTCAATCTTCAGCGTAATTACTTATTCATGTAAAGTGGATGGAAATAAATTTAACTTTAACGATACAACTTTTTTATTTTTCAATTAAATTTTCTTTGACCTAGTCCTAGTTTAATAAAATGCAATGAATACATTTTTTTAAGTATGAACGTGTATAGTTCAAAGCTTTATATGAACTTACAAAAATAAAACCTACTGAAGTATATGTCTACAACAGCATATCTCCCTTCCTAAACCTGTAACCTGCAGCGGTCATCGAGCACCATCCATTACCTTTCTTCCAAAAACATCGTTCCCAACACTCCCTCTAATCCTCGACCTGTCAAAGGCTACTTTCCTTCCAGCTCCATCAGTAAGCACGGAAACATTCGCTCTGCTCTGCATTTGCGCCATCATCAATAACAAGTTTGTCGGCGGGCGTAGCCTCCGTACAACATCAGAACACCGGATGCATTAGCGAGAGCCGTCATCTTGCTACAATCCCTCTTCCATCAATCAGATATCATTAGGATATCCGGACTTTGGGGATTTATGCAGATATTGTTACAATGCGCCCATCTAAGCCTTCTGCGCTTCGGTCCTTTGATTTCCACTCTGCGGGCCGAACACGCGGCCGATGAAAGGCAGAGGATGACGAGGTTCGAATTCGTGACTGATTTGAATTTTAAGGTGGATTGATTCCGATAGCACTTTCCATACAAGCGAATTACAATACGCATATCTTTGCGAGTAAACACGTTTTTTAGCTTTGATACTGAAATCATATCGAGGCTCCATATAGATACGGTAATTCACTTTAATAAACCCAAAAATGTATAAAGGATATAAGTTCATGTAAAAATTTTGATGTCGAAAGATGCACATGAGATAATATTGTAAAAACACTAATATTTTTATGTGAGAGCTATTTAAACCTAAATTTTAGGCGTAATTTGTTGTGTAGGCTTAGATGAAATTAGACGTTTTGCTCTACACAGTGCACTTAAATGTCACTCAATGGTTATTAATACCGGTACCTCAAATAATATTGTATTCCGCTTAAATAAAAAAACACATATCATATCCCAAAGCGATTGAAGACTCAATCGCACGACTCATTCGGACATTAAACCGGCAACGAACGCCGATTAATTCCGCCTTCCCACGCGACAAAAACAACTCTCAAATACGCGAACACAGAAAAATTCGCAGAGCGGTCGCGCAATAAAACCGTAATTAGGCGGGGAAATATAATTAAAAAGGTGTAAAAGCCGGTTAAACAGTGGACAAAGCGGGATCATTAATGTTTAATAGGCGAAGGTGTGAATAGTTGTGGCAGCGTGATGTCGATCGGCGCGCCGCCCGCGGCACGGTGAAAAACTAATAGCCTATGTCGACACTGTTTTACAAAATCGGACAAACCGCCGCCCGCCCGCCCCCCGCGGACGCATCGCCGCTCTGTCTCTCGGCGCGTCTTCCGGCAATGTCTCTCCAAAGGGAACAAGAAACGTAACAACTATTATAGATATACTCTACATAATCGTTTTCGTTTTCCGACCGGGAAGTTATCCTACACTCTTATATTATGAGCAATGTTATCGTGCATACTTGCTTGCTTGCACCATTTATCTCAAAAAACGGCTACGATGATATCCTTAAAAGTCTGGAAATAAGTAATTTATGACTCAAAAACGTCTTTTACGCAGATTACTTGACCAGAGAAAATCTAATAGCGTAATAAAACGAATTTTAAAGTTGTAAAATTTTAACATTGGCTTTATGAGTTGCCATGATAGCAACGAAAATAAACAAGGAAAGTGTGATCAAATGAAGTAATCACGACAGCTGATTGCAATCTACAGCCATCAAGGAAAAATACAGTGAGTGGGATGAAGTGTACATGGAGCAATACAAAAGGTTTTTATTTATCAATTTTTTGGCAATGAAATATTTTTTTAGGAACTGGATGAACTGGTCAACCGGGTACTTTGCAATAAACCATGGAAAATATTTTTTTAAACTGAACACAATGATGCATATGTGTAGGTACCTTTCAACCAAAGCGTGTTAATGGTACGTGTGTTGGCACGTTCAATATATATTATGTGAATGAACGTTAAGTAATTAATAATCCTGAAATAAGTCAGTACCGTGGAATAGTCATTGTAATAATATTTAGCTGGTTACTTATTCAATTTAAACCCTATACCCACCTTAAATCAAAAGTTTATTTTCAAAGTTGAAAATAAGTCTCAATACTCTTACATGTCGATGATTAAGTTGAATCGGCATCACTTGTAAGAATAACATACTGAAATAATTTCAAAATATTCCTAAAATGTTATAAACAATCATACAGCACAAAAAGAAAACTCCTCCGCCAAACCGCGGATATACATTTTACCAGTCCGATGTAAGTTACAATTGAACAGTGTAGGGCCGAGGGCGATTAGATCGGTGGAAACAATTTCTGGCACAATTATAAGACCCGACAGGAACGTAAACGGACCGTTGGCCCTGTAATTTACCTCAGTACTACAGTATGATAATCTGCGTGAAATAATTTGATGAAATATATGTCATTAGGATTGTCCGGGAACATAGGCGCTTGGTAATTGGCCCGGCAGACGGCGCTCGGCGGCGGGCATTCCTTAGTCCATTCGTACACGTAGTGCCCGTGTACGTATTACCGCATGCTTGCGGTCGGGGATTGTGAGAAGTCCAATTTACTACGGAATACAAATCTATATCCCCTTTTTCTTCTCATTATTTTTTGGGTAGGGACATTTTTTTGCAAACTTTTATAATATTTCTTTAAGTTAATAGTAAGCTTTGAACCAGAAAACCTGAGCAGAGCACTAAATCAGGTGATCCGTGATAATCAAAAGCCTTTCATCCCTTCTTTGGGATTTTTGGGCAATCTTTTATTCCTATCTCACTGGAAGTTGTCCATTTTTGTTACCCTCGCAGGCTTCAGGGGCCTAGTAAGAGATTAAAATCCATCAAATGGAACCGAAGCAGCTGCTTTAGTGGATAGTTTTTTGGTGCAAACAAAACATTTTATCTGTTAAAAAAATATGGGAAAACGGTGAGGTCAGATTTTACAAAAGAGTAAATTGATGATTTGGAATACTTACTTTTTTAGATTAATGTTATAGATTTTATAGATTAACATTATAGATGTATATAGTTTTTTAAGCAGGCTCTGAATTTCCATTCATATTAATATTATGCTGAATTACACTCTCAGCCCACAACAAACGTGAGGAAGATGTAAAAACTGAGATATTAAGTGGAGAGGCCTGTAGCTATGTTAAATACAGCGTAAGTCTTAATGATTATTGGTTTTAGTGGCCTTGGATATAGAAAAAATTGCCAAAAACGACGATTGTTATCTGTTTTAAATATACAGCAATAAGAAATTTAAATGCCCGACTCACAGACGTCACAGAAAATAATTGTTTCACATCATAAATTATGTACAATTAATTGTAAATGTTGTGAGTATAATTATTTACCTACATTTTTAACACGAAGATTGCTCATTAATTTTAATTGTCAATTAATAGTAAAACAAGTTTAATTATGAGTAGAACGTTTTACTAGCTGCTCGGACAGTTACAATACCTCTGATTGAGACATAAATTGAACAAAGAAAATAACAACGTTTTCATTCGGTTTCTCTGTCGTAACGTAAGATTGTTATTTATCTCATGACGTAAGACGACGTAATTTATTTGTTATTGTGTTTCAGCTTTTCAATATTACCGACACAAAGAAACTAGATAGATTTGGTTTGTCATACCAAACAGGAACCACAAATAAGTAGAACAAATTAAACATTACCATGAGCGAGGTGTTACATTTAATTGCTTTGATTACAGTTCTTTACATGAGACCGTTAGAAAATTATTGGCTGAAAACATTGGAAGGAGCGAAAGGTGTTTCCGCCAATTAAAAGTAATAAATAAGTTTAGCAACAGACAGACGGACGGACTACAGATAATGACGACGAATGATATTTGAATAATAGCGCATAACTACAGTACAATAGCATGTGGAAAACCTAATGATAGGCTGCATGGTACAGACGGAGGGGCTTGCCTTGGGTGAGGCACTTCGGCTCCGGCTGAGACCCCCAAATATTAAGTAATCATCAAATTGTATTTAAATCATTATTTGAATTATTAGTCCTTTTTATCAAGGAAATTATCCTGGAAAAAATTAAAGTGAAGTGTGGTGTAATTCGAATGAGTCTTGCGCTCGGCGCTGCGGCTTGGCGGCTGCCCTGTTTCAGGTTAGTTCTCGACAGTTTGTAATACTCTTCAAACGTTGATACAGCCGCCGTCCGCCACAAGAAATACCGCCAAAGAATGGAAAAATGTTGGAAAAACCATGTTTTAGAAGTTCAAAAATTAGAAGATCATCACAGAGCACGTGGTGAAAATTGCCAATTTAGGTGCACTGAAAATTGTTTACTTTTAAATCGTTACATTTTGCAATACATATTATTAACAGGCAAAAGTAGGATTTAACATTAAACTTCAAGTAAAACTACCAACTCTATAAATTTGATATACAATCTAATTTAGTAAAAAAAAACATCAGGTTTTTGTGTTTTGACGCCTTTTATAGGTCGGGCTTATAAAGCTTGATGACCTCCCCCGGAAGATTATCAGGTGAAGACGGCGAGAGGGTATCCGCTTTTTCAGTAGTGAATCGATGTCGCACAATGAGTACTACGGGGCGATGGGTCCACTCCCCACACGGTGCTGGCACCCTTCTGCCCCCCATTGTAAAATGTATCATCATCAATCGACTATCGACGTCAACTTATTGGAGCCACTTATTGAAAATTATTGCACGGTGTTGTAGAAAAATATGTTTCATCATAAAAAGAGATTAAAAACCCTAACGAAACACTTCTTAGCCATACCCGGGATACTGCGCAGACTCAAAATGACAATACTTTTTTAAATAGCATATAGCTCAACGTATTTGACTGTTCACGAACAGCTTTACTCATGTTTAATTTCAAGATGAAAAACATGTTTTCTTTAGAATCATTTCGTGGTTATAAAAATAAAGATAAATCCTTATTACACTACTTCCAAAAGAAATTACCGTTTTAGAACACAAGAGAAATATAAATAGAATCATTGAATGATCAAGCTTACCTTAAAAACCGAGAGCCGAGTCTTAGTTTCCACCTACTATGTTTTCAAATTATTTTTTCAGGCAATTTTTAAAACGGTTTCGAATTAGATACAGAAATTTCGGATGGGAAGATTTGGGCCGAATTTAACCATGCTGTTCAAATAAGAGCCAGAGTCTAAAATGAAATCATAATGAACTAAAGTTATCAATTTTCTAAAAGTTCCTGTTAGACGTTATAACAATAATAAACAATATTACCTCCTGAACTATCTTTTAAATGCGGTGTTCTTAATAATAGAACAATTAGACGGAAAAACAATTAACTAGTTGTAAATTATAGTCTAGTGCGCACAATATTAATTATCTTCATATTTTTTTACTCACTGTGAGCTCGGCAACAAAAGCAAGTTTAGATTCGGCTTACCTGCAATAAAAAACATCTAATTAACATACAACTGACTTTTATAGCAATAAAGAATAGTCATGCACTTAGTTAACAATAGCACATAAAAGAGTAACCACTTTAATTATAGTAAAAAACCACCTACATTATTCTTTTAAGTGATAAAATATTACTGCCTTTGTGGACGTAAAATCAGTACACGGTTATCTAAAACCAATTTAAGTTTACGAATTAGACAAATGGATCGTTTAAGAAATGGTTATGGATTATTTACAGGGAACTATATATGGTCTGTATGTTAGCGTTGGAGCTTCAATTTGCTTCGTTTTATCTATTATATCTCCTCAATAAGCAATTTTACAATAAATGATTACATCTGAGCAAATTCTGGTATCAATTTGTTTGCATAGAAAAAAAGTATTTTGACACTAGAAGCAAACTTTCCTCTTTTCTAATAAAAATGTATCTTATATACCCACTTTCTAAGTTACTGTATGTTACAACTTGGAATAATAAGGCGCCGAATATAGATGTTCAATGCCATCTATATACCATGGAATCACCTTAAATGCAGTCACATAGTTTGTAACAGGCATAAAATGAACGAGTTAGGATAAGACTCAGCAAGAACATTGTCAATCACATCGATTCACTTAAAATGTGCATAAAACTTAGTTCGTTGAACTACAGAGTTATGATATTAAAGTAAAAAATTTTAATCAACAGAATAATTTATTGGTGTTTTAAACTGTAAAAAGCAATAATTCAAGGGTAAATTCAAAGTTTTTCTTAGTAAGATAATAAATCTTAGCTCAATATTGTTTGAGTTTTAGGGGTAAGTTTCATTAGCTGTCAAATTTAAGATCAATCTGTGACAGATGTTTCAAAACTGATTCCCACATTGGCAGACATTTAGTAATTGAATTTGCACTTATTACTCTTCAAGAAAGACAAATTTTTCGACAGTTTTTTTTCGCTGGAAAAGAAAATATAAAATCTGTCTCTATAAATCCTACTTAATTTTTTTTCTTTTTCGTGAATAGCTGGCCAAAGTAGTCAGTGAGCTAAATCGAGTTAAAGCTGAGTGGCTTATAACCACAGCTACACTTACAGTTAAATATGGTTAAGGATATAGACCAAACAATATTATTCTGATAAATGATTTGTTAAAACACAAATGTATGAAATATGACAAATATTCTTGAAGAATAAGTGACCATAATTAATAATTAGTTAGACAAAAAGTAAGCGTTACATCCAAAAAAATCAATTAGAAGCTACATGTTGATCGTAAACAGTAATTATGTCGTCTGATGGAAACAATACTACAAGCGATAAATATAATAGCAACAACGTTCGTACTACAATATAATGCACATTAATACAACATAAACAAGGAACTAAATAGATTTACTAAGTAATTAGTAATTACCGGCTCTATTATTGCTACTACATTAGATTCCGTCAAATCAACAATATGGACAAACCATATCGCATTACCTACGTGTATTACGTAAATATATTATTACGAGTGAAATAATTACATTAAGCCCTAGTTATATGGGAAGCGTAATTAATATAATAATGGTATTAGTCGGAACGGCGTCACGGTGTGTATTTGTGTCGTGTTATGAGATTGGAAGGCATCTAGGCCGATGTAAGTCTAGGATAACTGGAAATGGGTAGATTGATTTTTGATTAGTAACTTGGCAAGTGAGTGATTCCATATATGGATTTTAGTATCGTGCTAAATTATGTAGCTTTTATTTATATAATAAAACATGGTTTAAATGAGAAAATTTTATTAATCGACACCCAATCTTAACTATTTTGTAAATTCCATAAGGGAGAAGTATTGCAATATAATTTGTTAATAAAGGAATATTTATGTTGTGTTTTAAACCAAAATATTGTCTTTGTAAATTTAAAACCAACATTTTTTCAGATTTTTTCAAATCTCACATATCAGCATTGAATGACTAAGACTGTAATCGGTCCAAAATTATAATTTGAGAGGATAAAATTGTTTTGAGAACGAGGAAATTGTGTGATGCGTACATCATAATATGCAATAATTAAATTAATAATTAATTGTCATGAGTATGCGTAGCATTGGCAAGTCGAATATTAATTTTTCGACGAAGGTTTTCTTTGTCATGTAAACGCATATTTCACATATTAAAAACCCCAAGATCGTTCCGCTACTTTTAAATCCCATATATGAAACCCTCCGCGCAATATATTCCCAAAAACTCTCGTATATTCCAATACGCCTCGACACGGGTAGAAGTTACAAGTAGCTAAGTCCACATATCAGTCGTTGATATGCGGCAAGAAGACCCAACTCAAACACTCGCGGCAACTTGCGATGTTTGAGCATCTCGCTGATTGGCGGGCTAATATCGCCGAAACTGCAAGCAATAACGCGGGCTAGTGAGGCCTTACCGGTCAAAGTTTCGTCATTAACGCGGGAGAGCGGACTGCAGCGGCAGCATATCCTGCACGCCCTCGGCCGGCGCGGGGAGAGAAAATCAATAGTTTTCTATATAAGAGCGTGTGCAGCTCGGTTTCAAGTAGGCTGCAAATATAGAGAAATCTCCCCCGTCGCACAATGCAGCCTGCACCGAGGGGAGCGTGTTTGTACAGCGCCCGCACGCACACACGCACACACGCGCGCCGTCGCTAATGACGGGGCGTACGACTAATTCTAGAGGTGCCGAACTGGCCTTACAAAGCGTGCAACTGCGTCGCGCGGCGACAAACGATGAGGCGCGAAAAATCCGCATTCACTGCGCTTCAGAGCGGAGAGTTGCTTTAATCTTCTGAGGACTGTGTCAGTGGCATGTGTAGCGGCGGGTCGATGACGGGGGATGGAGCTAATTAAAGAGTACGAGCTGCTCACGAACACTCGGTGTTGATAATCTTGTGTTCTTCGCTAACCCGAGATGTACAGTAGCGAACGTTCGGCCTTCTATCCTCTGAACTTGGTTTCGGGTTCCGTTCCCAGCATTCGCCATTAAGGCAATTTATCATCCATTTATATCAAATCCCACTCTCAGAACAGAATAAAAATATAGGTGTAGGCTAAGATCCGATCTTACTATTAAGAAAATAGAACTGCCTTAGGTAAAATTAACTTCAATGAACACGTGTCTTCTTTTTGAAAAAATTGAACATTTCCTAAAATAATTGAAAGACGTATCGAGATAACAACCATAATTATTTCTCGCATTATTTTCGCCATGCGACAGTGACACTCCACTACAAGCCCACAAAAGACGAAAATAACAATTTCATTGATAGTCATAATTATTCTGGCCATAATGAATGCAGGGGCCCTCGAAATCATAACAGCATCGGAGGTGTGAAAGAATAATTCAACGTGAAAAAAGAGGACTTAAAAATGTACTACGTGTAAGAGGACTTGAACGGCAACGTGGCATGAAACCGTAAAAAATGTCAAACTCTCGTGAGGTGACAACGATATCACTTGAGGGGCTTACAAGAGGGCACCAACAATAAAATAAAATGGCGGGGAAAGGCAGAGGGGCGAACAGAAGGGCTATCGATGATCAACAATGTGAACGAACGAGCGGTTCGTGATCATCAGAGACCTGCTTAACTCCATCTATCACTCTGTAAATTCCATTAACGAGTCTCATTATTTTTTAATTTGGATTCTCGACACATCATAGAATAGTCTAATGATGATCCCGCGGAATAATTAGGACCACAGTAGGATTTTGAATTCATAATTCACGTACCAGATGTTCTTTTAAAATGTTTAATCATTACAATCTTTTAATTCGTTGATATTTTGGCTGTAGGGTCTAAAAATATAATTAATAATGGTGTTAACACAAGTTTTATTTCAACGCAAAGTATGAATACTCATAAAAAAAGTCACGAGAGGAAAAACATATGATGGAAAAAGTTAATTTTTAATTTAAAAAAAATTGTTGTGATAGCCAATTTTCTTATTGTGATCAAGAATAGCTAAAAGAGTCTTTTTTTATTTTTAAAGTTATGCATGCGTTAAACATAAAACACAACTAACTATGACAAACAAAAATTCCATTTTAAAGCCTCAAATTATAAAAACTTCCAATGTTTTTGTGTCCGAATGTCCAATGTTCTTAGTGTTCCAACACTATCAAAAAAAGTATTACAAAAATAGTTAAATAAGATTGATAAAAACTTAACGAAACATTTTAACAGGTTTAATGAATCGGCCAGGTAGCACAATGTTTAAACTATCCTAAGTACATAAAATATCGTGCTCATGGGAATATCTTACTGAAAGACCAAATTCCCACTTTAACACATGTTAAATTACATACAACAATTAAGGCTGCTGTTTAGTATTAAGGAAGTATTTTTTACGTCAGCCTTATAGGTTGAGGTAATCCCAAGCTTATGTAAATAATACAGGTTGTGATAATCTGCTGTCCAAAAATAAATTTTTGATCCGCTTCAAACATCATGGAATATTCTTATCCGAAAAATCGACGATTAATAAATACATAGAGTGTTCATGAATAAATGTATTTTTATATATTTATAACATATATAAATACAGTTAAACATTGCAGAAAGGCTATCAATAGGAATAATGAATTTTTTTAATCGGTCAAACCTTATCTTAACATTACATAAACTTATAATAACTACACCAGTAAAGTAATATTAAAACTAAAGTAAAGTAGGTCCTCTAATTAAACTATAATACGTCTAAAGCCATGAATAAACGTTTCAAATCACCTAGAAAATTTGGAATTTCTATCTACTTTTGTTTGGCAACAAAATTGCAAGTAAGCTTATCCAGCCTATGTTATTCACCAGTCTAGGCCCTCCTCCCCTACAGAGTCCTCTAGACCGCAGCCCCTGTACGCCCATGATCGTCCCTCATTGTCGATTTATGTCGATCAATAGAAGAATCGTTCAGCCCACTGGTTCACTGCCCCTTTTCTATCGATTTGTTTACTTCAACCCTTCGACTGTCCCACTTTTCCACAGGAATTTTATTTTTCAGGTGTAGGCCTATGCATTTGTGCACGGCATATTAGAACGGTGCAGTAATTCAAAATGTTAAAAATATTATTACTGGTTCGCTATAGGAACGTGTGCATTACTGGTATCTTTAAAATTAACTATTCCTGAGGGTTAGACGAAATACGTTTCCAAGTATCCGCAGTTTTTCAGTGTGACAGAAAATTACCCCTAGATTAATTTTCACTGCCGCTCTACATAACCATATTCATTTGTCAAATAGTATCGAGCCGACAGTTCCCGGCGAAAATAAAATTGTAATATGTTTTTGCTGAAAATTTCCGTCGTGAAAATTGAATCGTTAATCAAAAACGGGAAAGCGAAGAGGGAATAAATTGTTTCGGAACGTTGTCGGACCGGGCCGGAATGAAAAGTGGATATTGGATAGATAATGAAATAAGAGCATATCTAGGGCGTACGTTTGTCGGCACGTACTCCCCGGGCATTAAACATGTACGAACAGGTAAAGCAATACTTTTCAATTGGACGGTAAAAGTGGAAAGCTGTGAAATATGCAAGATCCGAGCATCGATCACGGTCCAAGATCAATCCGTGTTAAGACCCGCACTCGCCTACGTTAATTAAAGCGTTAATATTTACAGCGTACCAATTATTCAAACGTCGACGCAGTCGCGATCGCCGATTGTTCGGCTCGTGTGTTACGGCGCACGGCGACGCTGCTTAAATAAACACCAGCCGCATTGCCGGAAGGAGTTCGACTCTAAGAGAGTTCGTATTTTAAATAATTTTCTAGGATAATATCACAATAAAATTTTCACGAATTAAAGATTTTTTTTATTTCAGTCGACAGAAAGGGCCGTAGTTTTTTGCTAACATATTTTGCCGCCGCGGTGTAGAACAATTTAATTCACTCCGGCAGCGAACCTCCTGAAACCTGTAACCCGCTTCGAAATTCGATTTTTCTTTTGCACACTCCCGTATTTCGGCCGCGAGTTTAAAATTAGTCATCAATCAAAATACGGATGATTCGATTTCTGCGCATTATTCGTCGCGTATTGTGGGTTTTTGCGGGCTTTGTGCGCCGGTCGCCCGTCGCGTTTTTGTCGCTCTATTTATCACCCGCTGCCGGAGACAATGAAATCGACCTTCGCATACTAAATTATTGTTTATATTCGGAATATTGCTTTTCCAATTAGTCGCCAGCCGGGCCGCTAGTCCCCGGCCTGACAAGCCGCTACACTGACAAATCGCGTTACGCTTCCCATTCACTTGTAACTTGATTCATCTAGTTTTAAATCGTAAATAAAACACGGCGTCCTCTGTTGTGCGATATGGAACTGCCATTTGATTTCTCTTTGTGCTCCGCGTCGTAAATAACGGCTCTCCAAAAATTCAAATTGCGATTCCGCGCGATCTTTCATCGCGACCGACGGTTTGGAAAATTATTGTTTACTCCGATATTGTTAATTTAGCTCGGACTCGCTTTTAAAATCGCTCCTCCGATCGTTTACAACTGTCATCGACTCGATGGATCGTTCAAAGCTTTGTGTCTAAGTGATTTTATATCTCGGTACATTTCGAATCAGCCCACTTTCTAGCTTTTACGATTTCGACATTATATCCATGTATATTCGTACTTAAGTATGTACTTACATATTCTTTCAAAGACGTTAGTTATAAACAAGTAATATTGTGTAGACGTTTGACAATACAGAAAAAACCATTTAAAACATTTTCAATTCGTTATAAGGAAGGATTGATTTGTTTTAACTGGTTCTTCCCGTGTCAAACCGTCTCTACCATGTTTTACATAAATTCTTAAACGAATCCCACTATACTTTCTCACAGGTCCAATGAGAGAGGCCCCTCCGTTACACAATGTTCACCGACGCTCACGGCGCGGCCGCACATCAGACATTCTACAAGACCGGAATATAATAATAGCGAGTGTTTGGTAATGGTCCGAGATACCATCACGGCGTCATTATTCTGACAAACACTGGGCTTTGACATCCTCTCTCCCTCCCTCACACTGCGCCAGTGCCCACGCTTCCACATCGCGCCTTTGATACTTTCAAGTCGCCATTCAATGAAACTTTTTACACTACAAAATTTCAATTGTTTAAGAAATTCAATTTATGAAATTATTATATTTTTATATCAACATTGTAATAATTTAATATTATATTAACGCCTATTGATTTATGTACAGTAATGAGTGTCTCAAATAGTAATAGTATTGCTGGCATAAAATATATACTGGTGACATCTTCACTGAATCACAACTTAAGAACAAAGGACCTGAGGGTGCAGTGTTGAATCTCCATTGAATTCATAACTGTCCAAAGATTCAAAATCTATTGAAAAGTTCGGGAAAAGGGATACCTGAACCCCTACCTTAATGCATTGAAAACACCCCCCATCAATATGCTACAAACGGTCCAATACAAACACCAAAAGCGACCTCGACTATCACCGGTCCCGACAATGCAAGTACAGTACACAGTTGCCGATGTCAAGTGTTGTGTTGTGAGCGCAGTTAAGCCTGACAGCCGCTATATATTTTAGCGCTACACGATATTTGAGTTACCGCGTTGTCCGGACCATCCGCGTGTTATTGTAGAGCGCATCAATGCTTACATTGCTCTATAATCCCGAATGTGCGATGTGCACTGCTCTCTAGTCGGATAATTGTCATAGGCCATTAAGCGGTCAAACATAGGCGCATTCCTATACGGAGGAACGAACGTGCCATGCTTCGGCGACGGCCTCAAATGGCATGGCTACTCGGCATGTTGGCTAAACCGTTTGGGTTCATTTGCTTTTTGAGTCAAGAATGTTTATTACTGCCTAAATACCAAGGTGGTCGTTGGATTAAAGTTGCCAACATTGAGTAAGATCGACTAGCATTTTGAAAAT
This sequence comes from Flexamia atlantica, assembly GCA_035578135.1. Lineage (NCBI taxonomy): Eukaryota > Metazoa > Arthropoda > Insecta > Hemiptera > Cicadellidae > Flexamia > Flexamia atlantica. Next base: position 35,052,135 of record JAQJVK010000008.1, on the reverse strand, counting down.
CACATTACGTGCATACTGAGTAACTAAAAAACACCAATCCTTTTGAAGAAGAATGGGGAAAATTAATTAGTTTTCATAATATTTTACTACCTCTTAGCATAATACACTCCATTCACAACCGAGATATAATACAATTATTGATAAATTTCATTACCACATTGATATTTCAGAAAATTAAATTGACAACAGCATTATATAATTTTTTGTGTTGTTAAGGACCGTATGGGCCGGACCTACCATACGTACAATGAAAAGAAATTAAAAGGATAAATCTAATCAGGATAAAACGAATCAATAAACTAAAGGACGATAAAGAAAATATCTTTCATTAACATTCCGATTACATTCATTAAGTGTAATTGCATATCTTTGATGAACGATCGTTTCCTTGCAAACATCTGACAGCTTTTTCTCTAAGAGTTTTGACTCAAGTTATATAAATTTAAAATTCTCAATCCTCCCTCAGACAAATCTGGCGTACTTTAACTCGGCACCTGATGAACGGAGACAGTTTAACGTGGCCGCAAACTACATGCACAACCACGGCTCGCCGCACCGCCCTCAGTGTATAGAAACTACGATAAAACCCGTCAGCGAGACAAGCACTATTCCACTCATAAAACGGCGCGTTCGGACCTCGCGATTGCGAACGTACAAAGCGAACATACGAATTGCAAATGGGGTAAACAACGCGCTATAAATAATTTCAACGAGGAGCAACAAAAGCGGGTAAGGTACTAAGTAGCCGGCGAAGGGTTGGGGCATTAAAGACGGCGTCCATAACTCAAACTCGAGGTTTACGGCTATAGATTACCCGCCACAATAGACCAGACGTAGCATATATACATAATACATTAGACACATATATAGAGAGTACAAGGGCGAGATGCATTATAGAGAATGTAGACATTAGGCGAGTGCTGGCTAAACGGAATATGGGAGCGTTTCCCATCACCGTGATTAATGCTTTGCATAATGAGGGAGTTCTCAGTCTCCGGCCACCCCTACAAGTCACCGGCACCCTCTACAGACCCGGCATTGTCTCGCGGCGGGCAGTTGTTGCGCCGCCGACTTGGTACCGCGCTGGGCACGGACGTGAAAAACAACTGAGTTTCCGACTCATAGTCACCTCCTGAGATTCCTTTAAACCTCTAGAAAACTACCTCGGTTAAGTGTTCTTTCGTAAAAAAAGAAACTGTTGAAAGGCATTGGGTGTGAATTTAATATCCTTAAACCTCGGGCTCAAGCAATCGGTAATCTTAAGCTTATCAATAATTAAGCAAACACCTTAGGTACTGAAAAAGTAGAAGTCTTACTTCAACCCACACCAAGTACGTAGGAAATGCTTAAAGGATTTCTTGAAATCCTAAATCATATTCAAGTAACGCTCCAAGCAGAGAAGAGTGGTTGAATGCCACAGGTTCACGTACGGGCCCCGCTAGCAGACAGACATTCCCGCCGTGGTGGTTGCTAAGCGGGCTATAAGAGCTACAAGCTATGGGAAAAAATAAATTACTCGACTATTCGCTCCCCGAATAGAAGTGAGTTAGATAGTAAAACAATGTATATAACAAATATTAAACCCTTCAGGAATCATTCTCGCAACGTTACAAAAAAACATAAAGCGGCTTTTCAATTAAACAAAACCGTATGCGCAATACGCCCTTTTTGAATAATTAAAAACGGCGATTCCCTAAATAAATAATCAAAACGAATCGCCGCTGGTTAATCCGAACAATGTCGTCAAGCGTTCAAACATTTGTTGCTGGGCGTATAAAAAGTAATGACACAGGAACACAAATAATAAGCGAGCCCACCTGATATAAAACAATATTTGAACACCTGCATCGAGCCTCGTCTATCGAGCAGTTACATTAAGAACCGTCTTCGTCAACTCGCGCTTCTTCCAAGACAAATATTACATTACATTACCGGGGACTGTGTGCGTACGCTCCACGTGTCGTAATGGCTAAGTTTTACGTCAATTTAATTACTCCGCTCTACGCTTTACTTTTGTGAAATTTATGTTTGGGGAAACAAAATTGCGAGTGAACATCTTTAATAAATTCCATTTTTTAGCAAAGGGTCGTCTACCCTTAATAAAATATTTCACTGTAAATCAGCAACAAATGCATAAAAGATAAATACATGTCTTCAAACAGCGCACGATAACATTGCATTTGAAAGGTTCACGAAATAAGCGGTTTAGAAACAAATAACTACTTAGACTACTAAAAAAGTGAACTATTTAGTTCGGAATTTCTTATTCGAGGAAATAAACTTATAAGATACATCCTGATGATAATCTTTTTATTTTTATATACCACTGACCTGAGAGCGCAATATAAAACTACATTAGAAGAGAATACTGTGCCAGTAAATTAGTCTCACAGTTGCGTCGTAAGCTTTCTTCTTTATATGGGCCATAATGCAATAAAATATTCCATTAGTAATTACATGCAAGAATAACTTAATGTTATTAAGTTCTTTACTGCTTCAAACGAACGTTCAAAAACGTTAATTTACTTAGAGCCGAAACGCTTTGGACCCTAACTAAATAAGGAATTGTCTAACTTAATAGACTCGCGTCTAAGTAACTTTGATCTGTTTTCAAGAGAACAGTTGGGGAGACAGAGTAATTTGTCCTTTGTCACCTACAATATATGAAAACAATAGATTAAAAAATGAATACACAATTCTGTATATTATACTATAAGGTGATACATATTCTGTGTAAAGTCGCTTGCACTTCAACTTAAAACAAAATGTATTAGGAAATAACTTTCAAGTGTGTTCCTATGTGAATTAAAATTCCAATTAAAATATATCTGGGTTTTACGTTATCAAATACAACTTAATGCCATGTAATGGTTAGCTCACTATATGAATACATGTTTGAATACTTAACTACTTATATCAATAAGCTCAAAATAATATTATTCTACTACTTAGCACCTTCAGTACATTTCATATATTTATTAATTCAGAAAAAACTAATCAACGGCAATCTAATGATTATGTAGCCCAACTTAGATCACAAGAAGTTGTTGGGTTGATGATCACTAAAAATATACTAATTTTCCCATTCATAAGAGCAAAACGGACCTAAAACGAACGTAAAACGAAACCTCACCAACACCAACCAAAAATTATTTGTAACTTAACACGTTCGCAGACCACCCGACGGAGGGAAGGCGGGGGGGGGGGGGGAAATCGATACAGAAAAACACGGCGATCCGCTCGTAATATCCAAGTAAATGATTAATTGTTTAGTTAAAAAACAAGCACACAGTAATAAATTGGACGGTATCGACCGGGCGCGCGGCGCGTGGTGGGGGAAGGGGTTGTTTTAAGTTATAAAAAATGAAACGGCGTGGGGGAGAGAGATATAAATGTGGACGTATAATATCGGGCGTATATTATAATGTACGGCTCACATAATTGCGGGCGGTGATAAGAGACAAAGAGTGTCATAACTTGGGCTTAGGGAGACCGTAGTTATTGTCGGTGGCAGGGGGGGGGGGCGCGGTGGTGCGTGTGTAACTCTAGTGTCCCCCTTCTCATGCCGACAACTTTATGATTATTTTTATAATCAATGAATTATATGTTTTAAAGGTAAAAACTGTAGAGTGACTGTCGGTCGGTGTTCCGAGGGCTTTTAACGTTAAAGAATCTAAACTAGTTTTATATGCTAAAACGTCATGTGATCTCCTGAACTTGTGCATGATGAATCTTCATGTTAGAAATTTGTCGGGTATAACATAAATGGAAGTAACTGCCAAAATAATTGAATTTAGTTTATACCAAAAACGATGTAGAGTATAGTATACAATATAGCGCATTTGCTATTTTTTTATTTTCTATAGCGGGATTCAGAGGAAAATGTGTAAACTTGTAATCTTGATTTTCATCTTCGACGCAACATAAACCAAATTGTAAACTGGATTTTACAGCTCAATCAATAATGTAGTCATCCCTAAAACACCACAACAATCCATCCCGGTATAACGAAAGTAACGCGAAAACATCACCGAATTTAACAAACAGTAATAAAGCAAACGTTGTAGCGAAACATCGGGGAAGCGTAATGGAAGCGAGGACATTTGCAGAGTTATTAACAATATCCATAAAAGGCGAAACCTATTTTTCCGTGATGGCAGGTATAACAACAAATGCCGATATAAAATAAAACCGGCGTATAAAACATATTTATGTTTCGGATTCGAACAAAATGACGTTTCCCCCGCGAATCCCACCGCCCCGCGGGGGTAGCGAAGATTGATCGGTGAATATGTAAGGCGTTAATGCGTACGTTAAAAATAAAGGTCCATTAAAATACCGACAGACCGGCGCGCGGCCATTTTGGAAAAAGCCGAAGCACTAGCGACACAGCAATAAACATAGGCTATTAAAACTTATCGACAGAACGCATTAAACATTTCCAAACGGACAATAGTAAATTTATAAACAAGGACGGCGGGGCGGGAGGTAATAAAGTCGCTTATCACTGGGTTTCAGGGGGAAAAACTAAACGGTAATAACAGAATAGTGGCGGCCGATACGCCGCCCTGCCGCGAGCGATACTGCCGCAACAAAGTCATCGCTGCGAACTTGTGGAGCGACTGGATTGCGGTGTTACTCATTTAATTCAACTTTGGACACCATCGATGGTGTTAAATTCTCTGTTGTGGACGCCACACACACGAGAGAGAAGTGTTTCTTTATACACAATTTAAATTTAGATTAATGCACTAATATAAACACCTTAGTTCGCAATACAATTATTGTCCTGATAAAGGTTAACTAATCTACAATAGTAAGTTTATAAACAAGGACGGCGGGTCAAAACAAATTTACTATTGTTTTGAATTAATCATTCTCCACGTTTGAATATGCCTACCTCATGACCATCGTTCTCACTGAGACTTTTCAACACAAAGCCATATTTATCATCAACTGGCAGTTATAACCAAACTGGATTTATTATCAAGGGATTACAAAGATGAACACAATACACTACGGAAAAACTGACAAAACCACGTTTCTTTCTTTATTACTAAGAATAATAAAGAAGAATCTCTTGCGGGTTGAGGGTAACTTTATGAAATCAAGGAGCACCAAGAGCCTCTCAAAAATATTGAACAAATGTGTTTTACGCTTAAACAGACAAAAGGAACGATATTTCAACGATATATAGTTTAAACTTGTTATTTGTATATCCAAACGTAATTCTTAAGTTGTTTACCAGCAATTTTAATGGTTCTCATAACGGACAGCTAACAGCTTATCTTCCATAACATATACTTGACATTTCCAGCAGATTCATAATTGCAAATTTCAAAATTAAAAATTTGTAAGATTTGCTAAGAACTATTCCCATTGCAACAAACCGTGGGCGAATTTGAAAACCTGAGTAAAATTCAAATTTTTTTGCTAGAGCAATTTTCACGTTTTAAATGTTCAGCAAAATAAGTATGCTTGTTTGGGCGAATTTGAAAACCTGTGTAAAATTAATTTTTTTTTTACTAGAGCAATTTTCACGTTATTAAATGTTCAGCAAAATAAGTATGCTTGTTTATTATTATGTATAATCAAGTTCAGTTGTACAGGCACATTTTGATCTATTACTGAGCATTTTGTATATGGAAAAAGCAAAAACCTATAGTCATTAGGATACAAAAGCATATATGCTTAATGCAAATTATAGACATAAATTTAAAGTTTTTAATTTTATACATATAAAGCTAACTGGCAAAGCGACTTTTCCAGTAGGCCTAACACCGGAGCTTGCCTCGCCCGCCGCGGCGCGGGCCTCCGCCGTCACGACGCGACCGACGCCGCCGCAGCTCCCATCGCAGCGTCACGACCGCAGAAAAACGGGCGAGTTGTGCGGGCAGCGTAAACTCGTGCTGTCCAGTTAGTTAGTGCCCTAACGAGACGTTTATGGACACATTTATACCCGCCAGATGATAGGGTGCTCGGCCAACCTCGCGCAATCAAACCTAAAAACAAAACATAGTAGGCACAACGCGCGGGTTTTATCGCCGATAAAATATATAATAAAAATGGCCGGCCGATAAAACCGCCTAATTGGTTTATTACGATAAATTTCAATACGGCGAAACTCGAGTTTATGTTTGAATAATAATAGCGTAGATAATAACAGCGTGGCCGTCGTAAACCGATGCGTATCGCGGGCAAAAACACAATTATTGTCGTTTTTACAGTGCGCTATTATCATTGCGAACCGGTCGCGCATAAATAGGAATTAGGACCACCGCAAGCGGCGCAACCTTGCGATCGCGGCCGTTAACTGGGGGATATGTGCAGACGACCCGCGCGGGTATAGAGGTAGAATCCTCTTCTGTGTGTCAGGTACAGTTGAGTCCCGCTGACTTAGGGTGTTGGCGGCCAAGTCAACGCCGACTCTGAGTGGTAGAAACCTCAACTGCGGGTCGGGTACAGTTGAGTCCCGCTGACTTTGGGTATTGTCGGCCGAGACAGTACCGACTCTGAGTGGTAGAAACCTCATCTGCGGGTCGGGTACAGTTGAGTCCCGCTGACTTTGGGTATTGTCGGCCGAGACAGTACCGACTTTGAGTGGTAGAAACCTCATCTGCGGGTCGGGTACAGTTGAGTCCCGCTGACTTTGGGTTTTATCGAGCGAGACAGTACCGACTCTGAGTGGTAGAAACCTCATCTGCGGGTAGGGTACAGTTGAGTCCCGCTGACTTTGGGTTTTATCGAGCGAGACAGTACCGACTTTGAGTGGTAGAAACCTCATCTGAGGGTCGGGTACAGTTGAGTCCCGCTGACTTTGGGTTTTATCGAGCGAGACAGTACCGACTCTGAGTGGTAGAAACCTCATCTGCGGGTCAGGTACAGTTGAGTCCCGCTGACTTTGGCTATTGTCGGCCGAGAGAGTACCGACTCTGAGTGGTAGAAACCTCATCTGTGGGTCAGGTACAGTTGAGTCCCGCTGACTCTGGGTATTGTCGGCCGAGACAGTACCGACTCTGAGTGGTAAAAACCTCATCTGTGGGTCAGGTACAGTTGAGCCCCGCCGACTTTGGGTATTGTCGGCCGAGACAGTACCGACTCTGAGTGGTAAAAACCTCATCTGTGGGTCAGGTACAGTTGAGTCCCGCTGACTCTGGGTATTGTCGGCCGAGACAGTACCGACTCTGAGTGGTAAAAACCTCATCTGTGGGTCAGGTACAGTTGAGTCCCGCTGACTTTGGGTATTGTCGGCCGAGACAGTACCGACTCTGAGTGGTAAAAACCTCATCTGTGGGTCAGGTACAGTTGAGTCCCGCTGACTTTGGGTATTGTCGGCCGAGACAGTACCGACTCTGAGTGGTAAAAACCTCATCTGTGGGTCAGGTACAGTTGAGCCCCGCCGACTTTGGGTATTGTCGGCCGAGACAGTACCGACTCTTGAGTGGTAGAAACCTCATCTGTGGGTCAGGTACAGTTGAGTCCCGCTGACTTTGGGTATTGTCGGCCGAGACAGTACCGACTCTGAGTGGTAAAAACCTCATCTGCGGGTCAGGTTCACTTAATTATATATGTTCCAATAAAATACTAAACTCCAAACCAAGACAACCATGGGTAAAGCTTTACAAATTATAATGCAATGGAAATGTCAGCTTTAAAGTGTGTTCTAAATTTTAAGCATGCCAGAGTTTTTTTTCCCCAAATTTAGTCCTTCCACCAGGATAACATAAGGTTTTCTAGAGTTTTCAAGACTACAGTTCTCGTGTGGTTAAAAAGTAAATACGGGTTTCAGATTGTGAAACCTCAAAGATTAACATATGTTGATATTAGCGTGACCAATAACATATTCTGTATTATATTTCTTAATTTATTCCCAGGAAACATATTGTTATAATGTTCAGAACATTTAAATCGCGACCAAATTACTCCGTTTACTTTCCAAATTAGTTTCACACTTTCTAAAACCACCTCATTAGTGTTCTTATTATAATCGCCTGCGAGTTATATGTAAACTCGCTAATGTGGGTCGGCTGAAACTGGTTTCTCGCCAGAAATTATTAAATTAAAAAAATTATACAGTAAATAAAAAGAAACTGTATAATATGTATACGTAAAAACCCATTTGACATCCGCAGACAAGTCCAGCAAGTGAAACACAAATCAAACCACCACAACAAAACCCGAGAACAACAAGCCACCGAACACTGAAAGCCGTATTGCAAATGAGAAAAAGATTCGACTGATTGAATTGTATGTGTCACGTTTTACAATTTGACCGCAGATTCCTCGCGATTTGCCACAGTGCTGCCTTCCGGGCGGACTGTGCTGGGCGGGCGGATCGGTTTTTTTCGATGTGATTCTACATCGGATGCCGAAAATTTTAACAAATTTAAGAGCATTCAGAAATTCGTAATATGTAAATTGTTTGGTCAGGTCACGTTAACATCAAACAATAGGGTTAAATGAATATTTTTGGTCGATTTTTAAAACCGTGTCACAAACATTTAACATTTATTGTGCAAATAAACTTAGACTGTCTTCAATTAAGAAGACTGCTTATGTTCGTACTGAAATAGTCACCAGCTTATAAGTATGCTCATTTATGACCTGTCTATCCTGTACGCTTACTTAGGCGCCAATTGATGCATCAGTAAACAACCTGGAACGCCATGACTAACACACAAAGAGTAAACTGCTAAATTATGATGCATATCAAACATGGGTCGATGAAATAATAATTAGATCCATGGTACACTTAATCCATGGTACACCAGATTTAATAATTAGACTGGATAACTTCTGGTTAAAGTCTAATATTTTTTTTGCCTAAAGGCCGAAGAGGAAAATTTAAACTTTGCGGAAAGTCACCTATAAGTTCCTTCCCAGAAATTATTAATCGTGATTACTTCCTTTATAGGGAAAACTTTAATTAACACAACCGGTGGTGTTACTCGAAAGAGAGACATGACTGAAGGTGCGTCTGCGTCTTGGAACCGCAGAGCGCTCATTTCCCCGATCGTCTCCGCAGAAACATCACCGAGATGACGAATCCGCAGCTTATGACATTAAACATATAGCAATAAAGTCGGTCGGCCCGAGCACCGGCATTATCATACAATGGCTGGGACAATAGAACGACCGCTTTGTATTGTAATGGCGGTATAACAAACAATTCGGTCACATTAGCTCATGTGACGTCACATCGCGCTCAAGGCCGTCTTGGCGATGAAGAACGCGAAAAAACCGAACACGTATGATGAATTTAGGTATGGATGTGTTTCCTGCATATTACATGACAGATGTAGGGGCACTATCGAGGGGCTGTCGCGATACTTGTAGAGGAGGAACTTAACTAAATTACAGTGCATCTCAATTTCAAAAGCACATCCGGACCAAGATTGTCTGAAAGTATTTACAAATTATATTCTCTTGATAAGAATGTGGTGAATTATGAAAAAAGACAAATTATCATTTGCATCAAAGTGATTCATCTCAACATAGGGATTAAAATTACCACTTTGAAAAGTTGCGTACAATTCAAAATACTCAACGAGATTACATCCCAGAAAAGTAATAATTACGGTAGATTGGGTGAAACATCGGAGACGATGTAAATTTATAAGTGAAATAAACTACAAACAATTGCATATAACAGATATAAAAATTCAATAGTTTGTGCAATTTATTTCTCAATATTTTGATTCTAAAATAAAGATCTAAACTAAAAGAGGTATGGACTTGTCGATTAGTATAACAAAAACTATAGAATGCGTATGGCGAGGATGTGAAATAATCATGTGTGTTGGACAAGTGAGAACCCTTGAGTGGTCTGGACTAACACCGACTGATCGTTCGACAAAGTTAGATAACCGTCAAGGCATACATTTTGTTACATAAAACCAATTTTTTGGAATTAACATTTTCTCCCTTGAATCAAACTAATCCGAAAGTAAAACTAGCGAAATATGCATGGCAATAATAAATCCACTTCCATATAAGCCCACATCGTGGGACCGTGATCCGGAAACATTCCCACAGCCATAACAGTTGTAAACAGGTCCAAGACGAACCACGAGCGGCGCGGGGAGGGGGGGAGGTGTTAACTACGGCTAACATACCAAGGAATGTGACGACTCCGAGAGCACAGAGTATGTAAAGTCACATACAGAGTATGTAGGCCAGCGCGCCGCACACGGCAAGCACACAGGCTATGTTTTATTGCTATTGTAAACACTCCTCTTCATCTTTCCATTGTTCCCTGTTCCACCTCGCTCAGCACATCTATTGTTGGCGTTAGTTATCCCTGCGATACGTAAATTCAACAGACGGTAAGTAGGTGATAGGTGAAATGGTCGGTGTTGCGAAACGCGGCGGTAAAGCGCTGAGTTGGAAAGTTTTTCGTCGATTTGTTTTTTAGTATCTCGGTCACGCGATGACTTGAAAAAAGAGGTTGAGAATTTGTAAGGCTATAAACCTTTCCACGTGCTGTAACATGTGGGTTAAATCGTTTGAATATCCTACGATATAAAATTAATTTTAACAAGAGATTTAATATTCACATAAAATTTACAACTTTACAGAGAGTGGATAAATCACAGACGGATTGTTCAAACTGAGTGACAACAAATTTCTATTTCTTATGTCCCCTAATGATACGGGGTTGTGCATAATAACTTATTAATATATAAACTATCTGAACTTATTTCATTGAAAATCTACTTCTATGTAGATTTTTTGTATCCTTAAACTATTATGAACCAAAAAATTGGGAAATAATACATAACTAATGAAATTGCAGTGAAAATGTAGAACTTAGAAAATCTCATAATCACTGGCCTTAGAATAGATTAAATGGCGTACCACAAGGCTTATAAGGATGAGTTTATCCACCCTCATCCTGCACAATGCATTCAACCACCCAAAAATCCCTTGCTGCTGGGCCGGTTTTTAAACCAATACAAAAACTACACCGTACCAGATACATAAAAAGAAACTAAAGTAATTTGCACACATTTTCTCACATTGCCAACGTGACGCGCAGGTGTAGCGTGTGTGGACTCGGCGGTGGCGACAACAATGGGCAGTCTGTGCTGTAAACCGCGCGCAAATAAAGCGGCCGTTCCAAGAATGTAGCAAATTAATATCCCCGCCATTTAATGGCGAGTATATAAATAATATATGCCAGCAAGAATGGCCCATAAACCATCGGACAAAGAGTAAAATACGAAACGGAATATTCAATAGTGGAGGGGGGCACGGAGCCGTAGCGCCCGCCAGGCTAGATCTGCTGTACAGTGTTGTGTTCTTGGTCACTCAGATTACGCTTGGCTCTTAGCACATACTATCTGTTGGTCGGGTGAGAAAATGCAAAACTAAATTTAGAATAACAATTTATGGGTTTTACTCCACTTCCATAGCGGATAACACATTTTATGCGCGTTTTTGAGCTTGTTAGTTACGCAATATTTAAACTCTGTAGGAGTGAGTATATGAACGCTACAAACTCAGAGGTGTTATAAGAAGGGCTGAATATCGAATAGGAATGCAATATGGAAAATCAAAACACTGTAGAAAGGACTATGATGGCTAAAAGTTTTTCTGGTTAACTCTGTAGTGTTTTTTTAAGTAAGCAAAATAAATAAGATTAGTCATAAAAAAATTTTACTATTTACTATAAAATCTTTACGTTTACCATGAAAGCGAGTTGTTTTTGTTTGATGACAACATCACGCTCATGCGTCAAAAATTGATTTCTTTTTTCCTTTCTTGAAAATAGTTTTAAGTTTTTTGTAAGTATGTTACATAAGTATTTATTGCACTATATTTTATATCAGTGTAAGAAAGGGCCAAGGCTATAAACCACAAGGCTAACTTTGCTTGAATAAATAAACAATTTTTCATTCCATTTTTTCATTTCATTTCATTTCACGCTCTTACTCTCAGTCAAACTCCCAGTCCACTCATAATCGATTTCAACCGAACTTCTTAAGCAAGACGTTTTCAAACAATTACAGTTCTTATTATTTACAGTCAATCTGATCTTCTCCCTTAACTATAGTTTAACCAACAGTCTCTTATCATAGTTTGTAAGGGTATAAACGTCGAACACGCTTAGCCAGAAGAGAAATGTGGATCACGTATACACATGTTATAATAACAACGGCGGACGGGCCGACTAACATGTTACTAGCACCAACTCGGCTGTCTGCTCAAGAAAAACAAAGCAATTTGTTGTTATAAAAATGGCCGCGGAGCCGGGGCGGGGGGCGTCTGGATTTAAAATCCAGCTGTGTTTAGTGGCCAGATGGTTTATGTTGAACGACAAAAACATATTGATAAAATATTTTGTAAACAGGGGGAGAGCCCATTCGTATCTCCGTACATAAACATGTCAAACACGTGTTTATTTGTGCATCCGTTCCAAATGCATTTGCTGATAACCCGTTCTTTTATTTTTCACTGTTTATTATTGTTGGGATATATTAAATAGAGTTATTTTTGCATCCAGTCGCCCGCGCGCTGTGGGCGCTCCGTGTGTGGACAAGAAAGGATAAATATTAAATACCTCGTATGAAAAATCAACCAGCAAACACATTTCTGATTTTGTTCTCCCATTTATTTATTTACGCCTTGTTGTTCCTATTAAATTTACTTTGTTTGTGTTAGCATTTTATTAGGTTAAGCTCTGACGGAGGAAAATGTATGCGAATAAATATTTTGCTTCCCAGGTATTATTTTTACTTGGCCAAATAAATATTGAGATCTCGTATCGTTGTTTGCGTAAGTCTGATTTTATTATTGTCGTCAATTTCTATTTAAATTTAGTCAACTTGATAAAACCACTCCTAAACTGATGTTGAGAATTTTTTAGGATATGGCCCTTAACAGTTTTCCCTTAGTAAAACAGTATCTAATTAAGGCAGGTCTAAATTATATATTTTAAAACCTTGCAATATCAAAATAGTATTAGGATAATAATACCATAGCATACGTTTTTCGATAAACCCGTTCCCTTTATAAAAAGAGGGGAAATTGTTCAGGCGAATCAATCTATATGCATTGTTTAATAAATTATTCTTGAAACTTCAAACATAATAGTATGCAGAATAATGGCATGGCAGGAGGCTGAAATAAGGGGAACATAAAAATAATTGCGTCCGAACATATTACTGATATTTTTCTGAAACGTTTCACATAAAGATTAAGTGGGAAATTAAGCGGCAAGGAAATATACCACCGTATATTATACGGTCTGACATGATTTAACAGCCAATTACGTTAAAATGTGGCACGCGTTAAAGCGGCCATGATTATATAAAATAAATTGCCCGCGAAATAAATTCAAGTGTATTTTAATGGTACTAGTTGAAATCGCCGGACGGTGAGGTAGTGGCCTCGAATATCTGTAAATAGAAGTTGTAAAATATCGCCCGCTTGAAGAGGCTCCTCGTATTCACAAGCGGTCAATGTTCGGCGGACGCGATGCGATTGCTTGCTTGATTATACGAGTACTGTGTAATGTGTAAAATAAACTCGATGTCCCTTTAAGGTAAGCTCTATAATATTATATGGCTAATCAAAACGTATAGCAAATTTCATATGTACAACACTAAAAAAAAAAAAAATATATATAATCAATTAAAATATATGTGAGTTTTCTTAAATCATTATAACACTAATAGGAATACGTTAGTAACAACGATGCATATACTAAATTGTTTGGATATTTAAAGTTCAGTCTTGTTTTTATTAGGAAGATATCAAGCAGAATATTTACAAATTAATTTACAAACTAATATAACAAGTACGGTACTTATTTCAACAGCACAGGAAATGTATAAATACGATGTGTACCAGTGCTTTCATGTAGTAAAACAAAAGTCAGACAAACGAAACAAAGCTCCTAGAAATACTTTCTTTTGTTCTCAAATATAAATTGAATTAGGTGACTGTACGTAAACGACCTTTTCAATCACCGATGTAACACATCATTACGATACACCAGACTTTTAACCGTCGAGAAACAAACCCCCCACATTGGAAACGTCGGAGCCTCAGCCGGAGCGGAGCGAAGACAGCGCAGCGCCAGCGAGACAAAGCTAATGAAGGCCCATCCTGCAGGGACGGGCTGTACGGTATGCTTTATGATTAATCATTGCACATAATGTGTCCATGCCGGCAGTCGTCTAATGGCATCCGATAAAAGGAGAGAAAGGTCCGGCTAAACTTCAATATTTCAAAGTGAGCGTTAGTGTTGTTGCCCGCGTATTAGGCGTTATAGGCCTGGTCGGGGAAAGCCGAGATGGCCTTATGCGCGCGTTCTGTCTATGACGGACGTCGTCTGAGATGCGAAACGCGTTTTCATTTGCAGTCAGGAGGGGTAAGAACGGTTGTCCCGGGATAGGTAGATTCGTATTAGGAAAGACGGTCTATCGAACATAACGCGGCGGCAACAAATTACTTATTGAATTTATTGGATTGTTGTTCGCTCGAGCAGGATTAGTGGTCTGGAGTAGAAACTGCCGGGGGTAAACCGTAAGTTTATTATCACTGTATTTTAACATATACAAATAATTTCTGGCTCAATTTTGTATCCCAAGATGTATTGGCCCATGACGACGGGCAGTTGAGTTTATAAACAAAACATAAGAATAAGCGATATTTAAAACAAATGTAAAGTAAAAAAAACTAAATTAACAGTGCCAAGGAATTTTGTATGAAGAAAAAAACATTTTTGTGTTATTAAGATTACAAACAGTTTCACGAAAGAATCTTGGATGTCTGCAACAACTCATGGCATCACCGATATTAGTTCGTAACTGGTTTGGAAGCACATTATAGAAAAGCACAGGTATTTAAAGTTAATTCATGACAAATTCCTGATGATTTAGCGAAGAGGCAATCTTGGACTCACCTGTCATTTGATAAATTGTAAAACAATTACTGATGCAAACTGGAAAAGGTGAACGTCATATAGTTTAAAAATGTGTTAGGTATTGTTCAGACTTGGGATTATTTCCGTTTAAGTTATTAAAAATACCATTTTTATAAAAAAATACATTATGTGACGGTGATACGCGAAATAAACAAACTTAATTAGCGGATTAGGAACGTTAGTTAGCTTTCCTAAAATAAAGGAGCTCGACTACGCGAGTGTGAACACCGGCGCGGGGGGGGAGGGTGCCAAGATTAACTGTTCGCCTTATGAGTCCCGAGATGGCGAGGGCTAATTTATACGGCCCAAATGTGTTTCGACCTAGGCGTTATTTACAAATTGTGTTTGTTCCTCAACTTTGGACCGCGGTATGCAACAATCCAACTGGCGACCGGCTAAGTTGGCAAGGGTTTTTAAGAGTAGTGTGAAATTTATTGATTCAATATCCGAACCGTGGCTGTAAAATATTTCGCTTTTTGTGAAGAAGAAAACCACTTTATAGAACGCTCGCACTTTATAGACGAGTCAAAATATGGCGATCGGTTAAATTAAATTTAAAATGGTAAAATACTGTATACACTCTGCCTAATTTCATAGGTTCTTATTTCACTATTTTGTTATTGCAAGCGTTACCAAAGCAACACGCATACATACTATGGGCTACAAAAGGTTATGAAGATACGTACCTCAGATTTGTGACTATATTTGTAATAAGAATTCTTTCGGTATTTTAAAAATTAGTTCTTGGAATACTGGTTACTTTAAAACGCCAACATTTTGTTGTAAAGGTTAATATATTACCAAATGGAAAACTATCATTGGGTTAAACATAAATAGGATTCAAAAACATTTCATAATTTGATTTAGAATCGAAATATTAGTAAACATATTCGAATTACAAAGCGAGTACATTACCTCTTTGTAAAATAAATGTAAGCCTTCCAATATAGGATTAAGTCTGTCCAGTGTCCAGTATCTATAATTATTTATTGTAGAGGTAAAACTAAATAACCAAAAATCTCAAGCGATTTTATCTTTCATCAAAACGAAAACTTGCTAGCCGTTCTCTACTTCAGAGACTCTTTGAATTTATTATAACTCGTGGCCTGAATCAACGAAGGCTCGGCTTATCTTTTAACCCCTAAAATATTGACTGGTAAATATTGGCGTGGTAGAATGGTAATGTGTTTGGAATGTTTAGACAACGGTCAGCATTTTGAGGGCGTCTACTTTACATTTTCTATTTACTTAAAAGGTCGGTTACAGTTGTTAAGGAAGGTAAATCTGGTATCCGTTGAGTTTACAAGTCCATTTTCATTATTCACTTTACATCGTTCTTCATATTCACTCAGTTGGAATTTATACAAAGTAAAATTTGTTACATTTAAGTTTTAACTGTATGTTTTTTGAACTCTTATATTAATTATTATAGGTAAACTCAACACGTACTATTTATCTACATTTAATTCTTATAATGCTGGTAAAACTACAACTCTGCATTACAATTGCGCCTGTGAACATTACGCATGACGTTTAATATTTGATCATTGCGACTCTTATCACAGAAAAAACTAATAGATGGAAGCGAGCTCTAAGGTCGGAGATAACAAGTCACACCAAGTTCTCGGTCAAAGCAATCGGGACATCTATCACTTATCACTCTCATTCACTTCTTTGTTACTTTAAGCCGCATGGATGAAGTTTTTAGGAAAGATTAAATTCTTGAATCTAATCAGCTTTAAGGATTAATTAACTATGGCTCAAGTGATTATAAATTGCTTACTTCTATATTTAAAGTTGCCATGAATCAACTACACAGATTTGAATCCGTGATATATATTTGGATTTTAAGTCATTTTAATGTATAGGAAAATCACAAAAAACTAATTGCATGAATCCCCTAATTTTTTGAACACTTCCAACACTTGAATGCGTCATAATCAGCAGTTAAGAAATACTAAATACACATTTTATTTTGGCAAAATAATTTCAAATATTTCCTTAAAAACAGAAGATGCATGGCAAAACAATAGTATTACAATATGTAGTACATAGTTTATCCTCAGCTGTTGTGGATTCAGTTTAGCTGGTGAATTATTTGGTAAATATGTCAAACAATATTTTAATTTACTAACGTTTTAACACTTGTCTAGCATTTACATCTAACATTTGGCATGGCATATTAAATATATATTACGTAACTACAACAGACTTGTTAAAATTCTAATAATTGTTCACTACAACTCGAACTATATTAGTTAAAAAATGTGTTTTACGATTTATCAAATATATTTTTCCTTTTATTGGCTAGAAACGTTGCTGCTTTCGATATAAAGTTATAAAATAGTTAACCTAAGATGTTTTCGGATAGTTAATACGCACTATGTTCAAGTTAAGAAGACATCAAAGATGATCGACCATGAAAGTTATTCTGAATATGCTACTTATAGTAAGTATTATACATCAAAAGGGGTGCATTAAAAATTTTTCTTTTTCTATTTCAAATTGGAACTTCTAACCAAGTTCAAATTATTAAACTCCATATTGTGTATGAGATTCTTTGAGAAAATACTCAATAAATGGGTTTCCTATTCTAATTTTAATATTTTGTGAGTTGAGAGAAGCACTGTATACTATTTTTTTGTGACACAACAACTAATCCGCTATTAATTTCCCATAATCCCTCGTAGTTATCAACAAGTTAACAAACTAATAAAGAGATTCCTTTTTGAATAATGAGATTCCTGGGCCTTCAGTCCCAGTCCCATGCTCCTACCGACTTCTTCCCAAGACCAAAATTAACGTCCGATTCCACACAGCCTGAACCGGACATAAAGCTGTTCGGGAAATTAGAAAATACTTAAGTTTTCTTATGCTATTAAGAAATGTGCGCTCTTTCACATTAGCTAGACTTAACAATTTTAGATGACAGGTTGATTCTCCGTAGCCAATATACTTACAAAAAGCAGGGAAGTAGGCAAAATGTGCAGACAACAATCCTCACATTGTTCACAACAACAATGTGCAACACCGTCAACAGCAAAGCAGCCTACAGCGGCCCGACCGGCGACCCGCTGTCATTACCCTCGCCGGCAATAACTCTAAATGTTAGTGTTAAAGTCACGTTCGGGTAAATTATATTTAGTTTATGGAGTCTACTAGTTACACGGTAGCGGCCGCGGCGGAGGCCGTTATTTTAAATATAGCAGGTGTACCAACCAGTGGCGGGGAACAATGGAAACGGTCGGGAGCGAACGCCCGGTGTGCTCGCATACACCACTGTACGGTCGCGAGGTGGGTACTCTGGAAACGGTTAAAGTGGTTAAAGGAAGAACTGCTATAAAACATTGACTGATATTATAACATTAACCAGATTTTCTTGAACAATTTGAACAGTTAATGGTGGGTGTTTCAACTAGAATTCCAAACGAGAACATTACACCTTCACATCGCCCTGGGACCCAGAAATCACCTCTATAAGGAAATCGCTAAAAGCAAAAAGCCATGCTTCCTTCATTGAGGTATACTGTAATGTTCAATCGAATAACATTCCTCAAAAATTATTCTCTCCTTAACTAAAGGTTATTTTACTGCAAAAAAATTATAATGGTGGTCACTCAAAACTTAACATTTTTTCATAACACGTTAGAATCAACGCAACAAATATTTTAAAAGAACGCGGAAGACGGAAACATACCATAATCTATTTAACAGGCATACTACTGACAAATATAATATTTGACTGTCGGTCCCAGCTCCAGGATTAGAGAGTGAAGGCATATTACGGCCAGAAATATGTTATTGTCAGGCACAGAACTCGATCAGTAACCAAATACTCTACATTATTTTTTTGTGTTAGTTTTCTTCAGCATCAAATAGATAGTCGACAACAGCATAGCATCAGTCTTAAAAATTAAAACTTTACAAAAATACGGATATTAATTGACTTGGTGACAGGGACTAGCGATTGTAAGAACACGTTAAGACTATCGGGGGCACATGAGACGGCAAAACCGTCGTTACGGGGTTTGACACCATTACGGTAAAACAGAAGTATAGTAAATTAAACTTGAGTCGGAACACACGCGGAAACATAGTGCATGGTAGATGTCGAAACCGCCGCTGAATATCTACTGTACTCTCAAAGCAGACCGCCACTGCGAGCAGGGCATGGCATTTAATGACCATCCTTCTCTCAACACATCTCGTCTCTAGCCAGTAAGGACCACTCCCACAGTTAACACAACTCCTAGATGCACATATATATATTCAATATCTGTGAAATCGGAATCGCTGCGGAGCAATTGTCCGACGGAAGTCAATTTATAAGCAATTTCCTGACCGTCGAGCGATTGCTATTGCGTACACGCGTTCGTTCGAATCATTGTTCCTCCTTCTTCGAATCATTTTACGCTTCCTTTCCTCCAATCACGTGGCCAGATTTGCAAACAATCGGTAAAAATATAATCGCCGGATTCGAGTTCCGATCGTGAATTCAAGCGGTGGTAACGCCGAGCGGCACAATACACCGTAAAGAATACGAAGATCGCTTAGTGCTTCTTGCGCGGGTCAGAGAAAAACTGGAGCCTCCGCGGGAAATATTAATGCAGGAGTACCGCAATGTTTATGTTTGGCACTATTTTTATTCCTCACTCCCCCAATATTTTTGGTTAACTTGTTTTTGTCGGGAAAAACGTTTTATTAAGATTGCAAATACTGGAACCTTGTTGGATGCACAACGTACCACGCTAAGACTCGGAGAATGTAAGTAAAAACTTAATAATAATTCGAAATGTTCAATTATATAAAATAAAAGGTAAGCGTTAGAGTGCACTTACGTAATGATTTCTACTGTGTTGTGTTTACGTTCCACTGTACATACCTAAAACAAACGAGAACAAGTGTTAAGAAAATGTCCCCTAATCATTAAAAATGTAAATCTACTTTTTTATTAGCTAAATTATTAAATAAATATTAACTCATCAACATCGACTAAGCAATACAATGTCATACAATACTTCAATACAACACTATGGTCCCCCAACTTAAAAAATGTTTATACACGGCGTATTTTTGTTTTTTTGACGCAACCCAAAACTTTATTTTATCAGTGAAGGATTACTCCCCCCAAGATCTCCGGATTTGTCCCCACTATGTTATTTTCTTTGGGAATACATAAAAAGTAAGGCCCACGAAAAAATTCACAAGATATTCAGCACCTCAAAACAAACATAACAAGTATAACACAAGTAATTCAAAGAGGTACTTTGCAAAACGTACTTAGGAATTTCATGGAGAGAGCATAATTTTAAATAAATGTAAATGACGCAATTGCGATCGAATTTAAATAATAGGTTGTATAAAATGTAAAAAATTACGAAACAATAGTAATTTCATCTTTTTATGTAAACTATTCAATCTTAAAAATGGTTTGCGTTAAAAAAACACCCTGTATATTAATTCACGATTTTGGTATATCTTTAAAATTGATTCGCTCTGAATTTTGGGAGCTGTTAAATCTTCTGATGATTCTCTCGGGAAATATAATAAGCAGGATCAGAAAAAATGTAGCAAATTAAGAAAAAAAATGTATACACCCCATTCGTCAAGACGAATTTTCAGTACCCTTATAATTTCAAAGGATCCACCACCAAAATTACTACACTTCGCTCTTCCAGGGGGCGTTTTTTCCGAGCGGATGCAAGCGGGCCACTCCTTAACTATTTCACAACAATTAAGCGTAATAATGATACACCGACACACTGAAATGTAACGTGTAATATATTAACAATGACACGTTTTACTCCGCAGTTTAAACATGGCGGACGGATAATCCGATGGCGAGGATAATAGTAGATCCGACACATCCGGTACGCCGTGCGGGAGTAGAAAACAGTGGCGCCGCGCCGCGGACCCTTGCGTAGTACCTTTCTGGCGGCGGGACATTAACATAGATTTTAACTACCACACGTATAGTTTTTTACTTTAAAAGAGATGTATACTATACAAAACCTAGTACATGTTTGATTACTGCAACGTCAATTTTTCAATCGCCCACTGAAGATCTTAAATGCCGCGACTAAAAATACAAGTGCAATTCCCTTAGGCAAATAGAAATTTGTGTATCAGTAGGGATTTTCTTGAACAATTACCCACACGGTCAACAAATTATACAAAAATAGTTTTTGCAAAAATGTTAATGGTGCAGATGTAGTAAAATTCACGGTTAAACGCCAAAAATCGATGATAAATTATATAATCTTAAAATTGTTTATCTTACGATCGCTGTTAGTACTTAGTGAAAACTCAGTTATAATCTAAAGCGTATCCAAAAAATGCACACCGACTTTTATTGCCCGTTTTTCTACTCAAAACTGAAGCTATTACACAACCTTTCAAGCTCTGTGCATTACAATCACGAGGAAACCCTTTGTCACCTTTTAAACCGGAATATATAACGTACCAATACACCCCATAACTACTACCGAAATTGCAATTCAGACATGAAAAAAGGAACACAATTTTTAAAAATACATCTTGATCGAGCCACAAGTGAGCGAGGTGCCTGGTGATCCCGGTCCTCGCTGCGTTATTTATGCCGATCTTGGCCATATTTTATTGACAAAACGGGCCGGTAAATAGCGGACTTGTACATTATTTAAGGAACGCCAAGGAAGCCCGCGCGCGTTCGTGGCCCAACCGATCACCATTGTAATGATTATTTGATGACGTTTTATTGTCTACGTCGTTGAATATTTTAACAACATCATTCATATAGAAAGCGGGTTATAATAACGGTCCCTGAATATTTACATAACTGCTTTCCACTTCCATTTACTACGTGTAGCCCTTGTTCGGGAACTGCGGCTGTGGCCCATGATTTAGGTTATAATCTTTTTAGGTTTATAAACAAATCTTGGAGGAACATTTGTGTTGGGTCTAAGGTATAAAGTTTTATTTGTATATAGTAGTAAGCCATTTTGATTGAACGTTTTACTTTTTTTTGGTTATGTTTTGTTACCTCCAGTTTAAAGAAAGTAATGTGTAGTAATGATTGGTTTTAAGTGCAATTAACACGCTTTCTCAATATAAGTAAATATTCTAAACAAAGATATTACGATGTTTTAATGTTTTTTTTTGTTTTTTTTTCATTCTTTATTTGTCACAAAGACAGACACGACAAACAGCCAAGTATCCCGAATCGCAATTATTTACAAGTTACAATAACATAGGGGGACCACTAAATTAGTGTCGCAGTAACAAAATGTTAATATAAATAAACATAAACAAAGGTGATAATGTATTTAAATACATTGACGCCTAACACAAATAAAATAAAATCCCCTACCTAAATTTCCAAAATAATATAGACATAATTTGAAATCATTGTCTTATTAAGAACAGTGCAGTAATAATATTGGGAAATGCTAACCAACCTACAAAAGATTTTAGCCTAACTGTACCCCTTCATTAACTGCTCTACCATGAAAAACGTTCGGTCACCAATGCTATCGGCCTTTCTTTATGAATTTCGCCTTCAGTAAATTGAAAAATAATTTCTTTAAGGAGGTGAAGTTAATTGAAGCAGTCTCTCGCAACAGCTTGGGCAGGATTAAAATAAAGCTTCATCCAAAAACGGATAGATTCACGTAAGTTATCACTGTTTGAAGAACGTAATTATCTTCCAACACATATATATTGTTGAATTATTTCTTGTTTTTGGACAGGCACAAAATACTGATACACGCCGGAGTCCGTAGCCTGGTTATCAAATTCTTCTCTGGCAGTGTTGAATGTTTGTACCGAGTCAACACGGCCTAATGTGACGGGGATTCGCCAGTCATCACCCCCACCACTACAGGGGTCTATACCCGGCCGCCGGCCTAACGAATCGCACCGTACACGCTGCAGCGCGCTGCTCCGGACACAGTACCTGCCGCTAGTGGTTCCAAGTGTAGTAAGTAACAGATGGTGTACAAAACGACAAAAAAGTCATAAAATGTGATTACGCATCCTACTCACAAAATACCTTTTTAATAAAGGGTTAAATTCTAAATGCCATTACCCAGAACTGTGTAAACTTAGTAATAAACTGTGTAAGCTTTTGTTCGATAAGTCGTCGGTTCAATCCAAGAAATGCCCATACATGATAAATATATTTTTTAGTAAAATATTTTTTTATCATATAAAATTGGCTCACAAAAATATTATACTTAAAAATTCTGATTTTATGGCATTTTACCATTTGTAAAGCTAAAAGGCCTCGAGAAAGCTCAAAAACTAATTGTATGTATAAAAAAGGCCAGAAAAAATTAAAAGGGGCTGGGGTCACAAGAAGATGATTATTGTGCAACATTAAAACGACGGAAGAACGGCGGCCGCGAGGCGCGGTTCATCGCAAATGTGATTAAACATAATTCATTCTGTTTTGACACGTTGTCGCCTAAAGTTTATTTCATTTGGAGCGACCCCGGCAACAAAA
This sequence comes from Flexamia atlantica, assembly GCA_035578135.1. Lineage (NCBI taxonomy): Eukaryota > Metazoa > Arthropoda > Insecta > Hemiptera > Cicadellidae > Flexamia > Flexamia atlantica. The sequence goes on along the minus strand of JAQJVK010000008.1, from coordinate 35,028,721 downwards.
TGATAACAAACAGCCGTATTTCAACTAGTGACGCGCCGTCATAAATACGGGGTAAATTCGTCGCAATTTGTGGCTGCTTAGTGATACACGGACGTATCGTATGTATCGGCCGTCACGCGGATGGACCTATAAATAAAACATTTTCCGGCCGATTTCATTTCGTTAAACGTACGGCCGAGATGATTTCGCAAAAAGCCCCGCCGATGAAATATTTAATAAGGCCACATTAATTGGATACGTTTTTATATTTGCTCTCTCCTGATATATTTTTCCCGGACCCGCCGAGTTCGTTTCAATTAAAATGAAAAAATAACGGACACGTGACGTCAGTGGGCGATCTAATGAATATTGTTGCGGCCGCGCATCGGCGATGGGGCCGATACCCCGCCTAGCAGTGGCGCGGATGTAGTAGACTCAAGAACAAGTACAAGCCCTAGAAGTCTTTATAAAAACTTAAAGTGGAACGTTAATAAAGTATTGTTGTATTTCTCATAGTATATTTTTCATTTGTCTTTAAATTAATACAAAGCATATTTTTAAATTGGAGAATATTATTTTCAGCTAAAGAAAAATAGAATCGGACGGCCATTAAAGTAGGCCACTCTCTGTAGGCACATTTCCTTATCAAACGGAAGTTCTACTTTACAATTATAGGCCCTTTTACTTTATTTGACGGGAAAATTATGTTCTAAAACAGGTAGGAGTAAGCATATAAAGAAAAGTATTACAGTTACAAAAAATAGTAAATGATTTATATTGTCAACTTCAAAATGTGTTTAAGAATTTTATCATTACAATTAATTAAAGTCATAAGCCTTTTAAACTATTTTTTACCATAACATTTCAAGTAATACGTTCAATCAATTTACTCAATAAATCCGTTTGTTTTAGAACAGTCGTAAACATATATAATAAACATAGCAATGAACTGTCACAACTATAACTATAATGGTATAGGTTAAGTTGCGAAATAGTATTCAGGCTGCAATAGAGTATTGAAATGAAGTTTGAACAAGTTCCCTAAGTAGCACATGCAAAATTATGTTTGAAGTTATACTCCAACTACTCTTGCAGTGTAATTAAATTAATTCGTATTACAATTGAAAGAAGTATTGATACTGAGCTGGTTTGATAATGTAACAATGTAAGTTTTATTTGTAATATGCATAAATTAATGTGCAGCTTTAAAATTAAGTAATTCACTTGTGTACTTAAAGTGTTTAGGCCTAATCCTATATTAATGTGGTGAATAGTTAACAAATGATATATTAGTGTTAACGTAATGAAATGGCTAAATCTAAAATAAAACGAAAGTTAGGATTTTGTGATAAAACAGATTAATACTTCAATATCTAAGTTCCAATAGCTGTGAGTCACATCACTTTGAAACTCTAAAATTGAATATATTTTCCTCTTAATGTTTAAAAAATACCAAATAACTAAAATTACCATTTACATTACCTTAAAGTATTTCAGAAATTATGTGCTACACCCGAAAAGCTAAAAGCTACGCTATTGCAACAAGGGCGTACTAATTAAAAATATTGGGACAATTACCAGTATTATTTTAGTTGTCGACATTAATTTTTAAACAAAAGCCTCTAGCCTCTCATCCTGACAAATCCTTCAGCAAAAACATAACGAGCGCACACCCACCCTCTCAATGCATGTCGCACATGATTCACTCTTCGTACCGGACAAACCAAACTGGGAACAACCAGCATCACACCTCTCGGGGTCCCGCACTCTCCTTATTACCGTGCCAAACAAACACGACACACGCGCTACCCTCGCCAACCATACACGACACACGCAACTGCCCTCACAAACCAAACACGACACATGCAGCTACCCTCGCCAACCAAACACGACACTCGCAGCTAACCTCGCCAACCAAACACGACACACGCAGCTACCCTAGCCAACCAAACACGACACACGCAGCTACCCTCACCAACCAAACACGACACACGCAGCTACCCTCGTCAACCAAACACGACACACGCAGCTACCCTCGCCAACCAAACACTACACACGCAGCTACCCTCGTCAACCAAACACGACACACGCAGCTACCCTCGCCAACCAAACACGACACACGCAGCTACCCTCGCCATCGGGATGCATACCACGTCCCCGGCTACCGGGAATCCACGTCTCTCCACGTCTATTAATGACACAACCTCGGCTAATTTATCCAATAGCAAGTGGCTGTTTCCAAAGGTGGTCCGACACACCGGACGGTCCGTCTTATTCCCTAGCGGTCTGTGTCAGGGGTCACCTGGGGCCGCGGCCGTAGTCGGACCCGCCACAATGTTTGTTTTACTAGGACACGATTTAACCACTTGTATGGCATATTGTGTGATTTAGGTAGAAATTTTAATTGAAATCACGATAAATTAATTTATTATTTTAACTGAAACGAGGATTTTGCAAAAATAATAACGTTTTACCAAGTTACTAAGCTGTCTCATAAGCTACATAGTGAAAACCTATGTAAGATCAATAAAGATGTATTAAACCAAAATCGCACTTCCACAAATATGGATCATCTTTCTTTTTCTTTATTATTAAGAAAATGTTTTTAAAATAGCCATGGAAAGCAACTAACGAAATTATGATGATCTTTATAGACAATATTGATTTTATGATAATTAGTACTAAAAAACGGTGGCAAATTATCTACAATGGGTGGAAAAATACCCTCCGTCTACTAAAGCATACAGTATAATGGTACAAACATTAATTAGCCGTGTATCAAGCAAATAATAACACCATGAACTCCTGATAGCACAATACGGAAGAACCAGAAGAACCTACCTTAAATGCTTTTAGTGGCAGGAGTTAAAGAATCAAGAACAACAAAGACGTAGAGGGATGAAAGATCTAAAAAAATCATTCTTTTGCTATATGTATATTTTAATAATTAATTGTTAATTTTAATTCGCACTTGGCTAATGATGTTTTTTAAGCCGTATGGGTCTTCATAACACCTTCTTCTTCTTACCTCTGTGAACCCCGTTTCCGGCCCCTCACTGACAGGGGCAATAAACATTATTACTCAACAATAAAATAGGGGTAAGAATGTTTGTTTTTGCTTTTTACAACCCCAATCTCACGGTCTGCATCGTGCCCGACCCATAATGCAATACTCAGCCAATCAGGGGCTTGCAAATGATGAAGTGCGCAGCGCATCGGACACGCCAAGCAATAAAACTGCGCTTTAGTAAAAACAGTGGAATTATTGTAAAAACCGTTTTTACATACGATCTCAAATTGAATTTTTCCCAAAAAATTCGTCATAAATAATTAAGTTAAAGCAAAAACTAATAATTGGCTGAAGTGGACCTGATTTTTGTTGTTAAGTACCTAAAAGTGAGTATTTGTCACTTGTTTTTGTTATTATTTGGAAATAAACTGTCCCGAATATCTAACATGGCGGCTTAGGTAAAATAAGCTTCTTCACAGGGAACCAATAAGAGACTTCTCCCCAAATTCCCAGGATTCTTTACTGCAGATGCAATTCAATAAAACCTCAAAATTTCTTATTTTTAATCAACGTTGACTATTTGACTACATACTACGAAAATGAAGATAAACTATTATTTCGATATCGCTATCTTAAAACGTTGGTAACTAACGTAATTTTAGGTGTATGATCAACCCGGTTTCAGCCGTGGAAAAACAGAAAACATCGATTAGATTCATGATTTAATGTTGACGTTGCCACAAGTTCATTAGCTACAATGAAGAAAAAAGTGTAATGGGGGGGTGAAGAATGAAGTGTAATGGGGGGGTTCTATAGTTTATCATTGTAATCTAATGTACCATAGGGCGTAGCCCTGAAAAAAAATCCGTTATTAGTGGATGCCTACGCCTTGAGAGGAACGTCCAAGCAAAGTTTCAAGAGGTAGTTTGTGCTGTGCGATTATATAGATTAATGGCATTTGACAAATATAGTATGTTTACTTGGTCTAATTTAATTTTCAACTGTAGTTTCCTGTAAATGTATGTGCATTTAATATTTATATTATTTCATCTTTAGTAGGCTAATACAGTTTTCAAAATTATTTTGGCAATTTTTAATAGTAGTGATAGCCGACGATGATATTTAGATTGATGTATCAATAATCAATATAAAAAATATGTCCCCAGCCACGCGTCTTGCGTGGTACAAAGGTCACTGGTGCCGTGTGAATAATGCATGAATGACGAACTTCTTGCTGCTTTAATTTTAATTCCAAAATAGAAGAATAAGTTTGTAATCAATAGGATTCACGCGAGCTGTTTTTAATACTAGAATTATTAAGGATAAAACGATGAAAAATTTATAAACTCATTTTAAAAAGTAATAATTAATATTGCATATGAAATATAAAAAAGATCCAAGTCCTCTAAAATGAATAGTTAAGTTTTATAAGAAAATTCCAAGTCCTGTAAAATTAACAATTAAGATTTATAAGAAAATAAGTTTGGGTAATAATTATTTTATGTTAATATGGTCTTGCGAGTCATAATGCATACTTGTGGATTGTTAAGCCATAAAACTGACATACTTAAGTATAAAATACGTTTATATGGGGACATCCTCAAGGCACCCGAGGAAAATGCCAACTTTAAATACCACAATACAAAACATAAAATTTAATTCCGTCCCCTCGTTCGGTCGGAATTGGCAATCCTTCATTGCATGCAAATGCAGCCTCGGCCGCAAGTACGTTTGCAGTCGGCAGATTGGTTGTTGGTACAACGTGGTATTTCACAGGCACGGGGGGTAGGCAGGTTTAGAAAGTACCGTCTGGTGGGGGGTGGGAGGAGTTAGAGCCATGGGAGGTGGGCTCATGCCCATGGTCACATTCTGATTCAAAAACGTACCCTTTCCATACCCGAGCCTGGCGCACCGCACCCACCGCTGCATGGGTGATTCTAGCAGTTTCCACCCGCTACTCGCTCCAGCGCTCACACTGTACGCCCTTACTAGCGTTTTCTTTTCTTTTTAATGTTTTAATTTTTTTGACTGGCCGATTTTCTAGCTTGTGAACCTTTAGTAACTGAAAAGGTTACATGCAAACTGTTAAAAAAATATTACTATTCATAAAAAATAATATTTAAAATACTTCAAGAAATGCGTCGATTAAAAGGTAATAGTTTAATGTGAAAACTTACTTTTAACGCAAATTTTAAACTATCTGATCTGATACTCTTATAGGAACAATCTGTTTGCATAATAATTGCACTACTTTCTCAAAAATGGCTCCAAGTATTCCTTTCAAATTATGGAAATAACTTTTTCTGGCTTAAAAAAGCGCTATGCAAGTTGCTCGGCCAGAAAACCCCATTTCAAAAAGAAATGAATTTTACCGTCGAATAATTTTAAGATAGGAGCACAGAAATTAGTTGTTTTTAAACTACAGCCTTAATGAGAATTGCCTCTACAACAGCATCTGGATTGAAGATTTCATGGAGTATTAAATAAAGGGTATAAATTGTAGTCTGTTGAATTTGGGTAAATGTTTGGAATAATGGTGATTTTAAAATCACCAATTTTTAATTTTTAAAAGTAAACATTATCGTGGGTATGGTAGTACCTGGGGTGGTCCCCCAGGTACTACCATGAAATAAAGAAACCATGTAAACCTAATATATTCTAGGTTTAAAATATTAATATTTCACCTTTCGTAAAAAGTGTATGTATTTTTGAGGTAATACTGTAAAATTTTTGTAGATAACATAACATATCCAAGCCCACGAATAAATACCTACAGTTCTGTAGATAAAATAACGTATAATTAATTACAAGCCCACGAATAAATATTCGCAAGGCAAAATTTCATTTTCTGGCATACCACGACATTGGATAACATTGAATGAAAAATTTATCACAATTTCCATTATATTAATAAAAATGCATCAATTTCATACTTGCATCTCTTGCAATTTTAGAGTTAAAATCAAAATTGTCTTTTGAAACCTATTTGTAAACTGATTCTGAGTGTTAACCAAATTCATCATCCATTACCTAGCAATATTTTAATAAAGTTTTATTAAAATTTTATTTTATTAAAATATTTTATTAATTGACGAGTCAAATGTCCGGCTATTTGAATTTACTATTTACGTTTAAATTAACTGTTTCTGAGTGGTTAGTATCGTATTATGTAAAACAATGTAATCACCATTATAAGTCTATAATAGTTGCAAGTTTAGTTTTATCGAATACGTGCAGAGTATCTCTCCGTGCATGTACATAAATTCTCAAGCCGCCTCGATTTTTATCTTATCACATGGTAGGGGAGCTATACTAAGACGATAACGTTAAGAAACATTAAACAATTGTAATAAATATTTAGCTAGGCCTTCACAACTATTGTAAATAATATTCCATTATAATTTGATGTTTATAAATTCTATAACAGGTTTTACAGGTTACAGGATACAGGTTTTTAAGTAAATTACAAATAAAAAATACTTTATGGCTTTCGACAAAATTTGTTACATATAAACCTTTAATAAATGTTAATAGACCTTGTTAATAAACCTTTACATTAATATTAATTATTTAAATACAAAAATATTTAAAATTTTCAAAAACAATTTTGATGAATATTTTAATTGATTTATTTAATTATTTGTTTTGACCCTTTTTTTAGATGAAAATTGTATAAGGTAACAGTAGCAAGAAACTATTTTTAATTTAACTAAATAATTAATCTCCTAAACGGAATACTGCAACTAATGGAATTTACAGAAAAAAATCTATTTTTCTCCTGGCGATCTTCTTAGTGTAAACAAAAATATTCTAAATAAACTCCTAAAACAATTTATTTTTGTATATTTTAAAATGTAACAAATAATATGCGTTATACAATTTACTGTGGTAATATGTTTCATACATTACATTACCATATTAGACGCTGACCACCAGTAAGGGTTATTTTAGGGCAAATACGAGTGAAGGATGAGTGTAGGTAGGGCGATTGTGGTCTTGCCAGTTGACAGTGTAGTGGTAGTGTTGGTAGTGTAGGTAGGATGATTGTGGTCTCGTTGTATCTTGTAGTCTTGGTACTGACTTAAGCCGATATATTCCTTCGATTATTATTGTGATATATTATTGCGACTTTAAACGCGACGAAAATACAGAAATAGAGGTGTGAAAATTAAAACGGCCAGACGCGCAACAGAAGGGCAGAACGCTCAGTGTCGGCGGCTCGTGGCGGGCTAGTTTGTGAACGCTCGGCGCTCGCCCTTCCCCTCCCGGCGTGATAAGATATTCACCCCTGTTTTAAATGCGCCCACAATCTATCAGTGTGTCAGACAGTACTACCTGCCACCAGGCCGGGCCCTCGACCTCACCTCTCGCGGCTGCCGGCTGTTCTTTAAACTGTTTGAAAAAATATCTTAATATTTACCGTACGTTTACTCGATTCTTGAATATTGAGTGTTGTATAGTGAACATGTTTGTATATTGTGTTTAGTAGTTTTATTGAATTTGAATGTTAGCTTTATAACTTTGTGGGTAGTATGATGTAGGATTTCATACATTTTACAGTGTTGTTAAAATATACCACAGGGTGAGGTTGTTAAAAGTTGAGAGGTCAAGCGAAACGGTGATTTATTGTGGAAGAAATCTGATTCCTAGCAGGAATTTAACTCACTGAACTTGTACAAATTTTTCTAATTTGAATGCAGGTTTTAATACATTTTGAAACACTGGAATACAAAGTCTTGAATGTGTATTTATGCCGTAGATATTAAATAAGTGATCCAATAAGTGAGAGTGAAAATCCTAAATTAAATATGGCATATGTTTATAATTTCCTTTCAACGACAGTATTGTATTCGCATAACTTTGAATTGAGTCAAAAACATTAATTAAATACTTAAAAACCTAAATAATGATTTATATTTAAAGATATAAAAAAAATTGAATAGTCTCAATTCACAGCCTTGAATTAATTTAAAAGTTATTATTTCCAGATTAAAATGTTTGAAATGATTTTAATGATTCTGGAATAATTTGGTTTTAAAGTAGAATAATTTCGTTTGTTTTATCTTAATGTAAAATTTGATTGACTATTTATTCAATCAGTTTTAATTGTTACAAAAATTACATTTTCTACAAATCACACAGGGTTTTTTATCCCCAATAGGATTTTAATATATTCATTGACTGTTTGTTATTACACAAATCCTTACTTTGGAAGTTTCATTCTTTACACCTATTTTTTGAAACTAAATTAATATAAACCTTAGTAAACATATCTTACACAAAAAAATGGTAATAAAATGTAAACATAGTCACAGTTGGGTGGTAAGGAGGCGGCCGGGAGAAGAGAGGGGTAATGTAAGTCGTAAGTTAGTTTGAAAGTAAGGGCAAAGGTAGGATGGCGGGAGGGGCACATGTGCCAGTCAATAACGTAAAACTACCCCTCCGCCTCCGCCGCGCGCCCGAGGCGACGATGCACTCTGCACGTGTTCCGCTTCCGGGTCTTGTAAACAACAAAAATGCACTCTGTACTTTTGGCGCGAGAATTTAAAAAACTTAAAACTGGTTTTGGGTATGTGTTTTTAACGATCAACGTATACATCATACGGACAAGATCCCCTTTGAATACTAATCAAGATTTTTAAAACCTTTAGAAGGTAGTGAGTTTGGTTAACTTATTTCTTGATTGGTGCACTTAATTGACGATATAAAATTCTGAAAAATATCTAAACAGGTGCCAAAGATCAACATGATAATGTGCGGTAGCATTAACATTTCTACTGAGTGAAACCAGCTGCTAAATAATACTGTTTCTGATATAAGAAATAACCTGTATTATGAAAATCTTAAGTTTAAAAATTACAAGAAAACTACTTAGGCCTATTTTCGATATTATATATATATCATTTAGATTGTTAACCCTCCTTAATGTAGAAATAAATACCTATTCATCCACTCCATAACAATTTATTAGTTTCCCTACCAAGGCACCAAAAAAACATTAAAAATGTGTTGAACTTCAAAACAAACATTTATTCCTGTTTTATAGAGTAAATTGAAAACAACAAATTAATTTAATTTTACTACAGTATTTAGAGAAATATTAAAAACCACATTTCACAATGAAAATCCTATCGGATCTCCAGAAAAACGTAATTCAATTTCATCCGAGCCCCGAGAGCGAAGTTACGAACGTAATTATACACGAATATATTTTACCGCTAATAAGATTTTTAATAAGATCCCGGGAGAGGCGCGGAGAGCGGGGCGCCGTAAAAAACGACACAATCAGAAAAATAACGAGCCTCGCGTTCAATATTTGATTAAAGAAATTCTATTTATTTAACGAGATTTAATTAAAAACAGCGTCGTTGGAGAAGATCAATGATCGACCGTCGAGAGTGGCGGGCGGTCTGTTTATCACTGATAAAAGAAACATTAAATATCTAATAAGATAAGGCGGTCGAATAAAAGTTAATTTAGACGGTCACTCCATTATTTCACAGATATTATTGAGTTTTATCTTTACACTCCGGCTCAGTGCGTGCCATTAAAATTTAAAGGTTATCTTCAAACATAACTCCGGGTCGGGGGTAAACAAGTTTTGTTATTGTTATCGCCCGGCTATTATTATTATAAAGACGTCTTTCTTTGTCTCGAGAAAGAGTGATTGCGTAAATAAAATTACTGTAGCCGAGATAACGGGGTTGGAGGTTACGAGTTCTGGCCTACCATATTTTATAAGACCACTCACAGTTCTCGGCGTCAAAAGAGTTACTGAGTTAGACACAAAGGTTTGTATTAATCTTACTCAGTTTTTATAACGTCTGAATTGGGGTCGGTTTTAATATAGAATTAGAGCCAGTATAATAAACTTTACTGCTGATGGTATAACGAGGTTTATGGGCCCCAGGATATGATAATTTATTCTAAGCATGAGTTGCATCACCATCACTCAATCCTAAAAATATCTCACTTTTTTTGCTATCCATAATGTTGTACGCTAACTTCACTGGTATTTACAACACTGTATCGGTCGACACTAGCCACAGACGTGCAGGACCCTTATCACCTATCACTAGTCATGCTGTACTCACCCGTTCCTCCTCGCGGATCATCTCGGCGATGCCGGGTTTGATCTCGCAGTCGTCGGCGGCGGAGGCGGCGGACTGCGGGGGCGGCGGCGGCGGGGGCGGGGGCAGACTGAGGGCCATCATGGGGTTGGGGGTCGCGGGGCCAGGGGTCGCCGGAGGAGGCAGCGACGAGGGGGTCGACGGCGACGTGGTCACCAGCTCCAGAGCCTCGGAGGCGTCCTCGGCGGGGCTGGAGGGCTCCACGGAGGTGCGACGTCGCTTCTTGGACGGTCTGTTGGGGGACATGCTCACGCTCTCGTCGCCGGTCTTGGTCTCCAAGTCGTGTTCCGAGTTCACGTCCGCCAGTCCCCTCACCTTCAACGATTCCGCCACTTTGAGCAGAGGTCCGATCTGTTCTTGCGACACGTTAATCTCCCCCTTATACATGAACTCTACGACGGCCTTCAACTCGGGCCATTTGATATCCTTGAGGATGACGATCGGGTGCTGGCAGGGGTTGTCGAAGAAGAGCGCCTGGAAGTAGGGGCTGCAGGCGGACAGGACCATCTTGTGCGCCTTGACCGAGTGGCCGTCGCAGGCGAGGGTGACGTCCACGAAGCTCTCGCTCTGCAGGAGCTGGTCGAACACGTTGGTCAGGTTGCTCTGGTAGTTGTTCCATCGGAGACAGAACTGCTGCGGCGAGCCGGCGCCTCCCCCGGGCCCGTAGTGGTGCATCCTGCAACAACACGACGCGTTACTACGAGGGTTCGCGATACGACTACCGACCTGCGACACGACCGCGCGCGGCGAGTACCAACGCTCGAATGGCGGGACGGCCGGCACGCGGCCCCCCACCACGCGGCGACAAAAGGTCGAGTTTCCCGTGGCGCCCCCTCCCGCCGCCGCGCCAAACCCCCGCGTCGCTTATTTATATAAAATGTACATGTAATACGGGGGTGTGAAACGAGAGGATGTCTAGTATACATAATGCATTCGTAGGCTCGGAGAACTATCGATTTATCGATGTGTCTGTAGCGTGTATTTACATACGGCGGTGGACGGGCCGGCGAAGTGAGGCTCCTCCCATCGCTCTTCGGCACCGCACCTCCGAGGACGACCCCCGTGACACCACACACCACACCGCGACCCGGCACGACACGCGGCCACCGAGCACCCGGCGGCGCGGGCCGAGCGGTCCCCGGCCACCGCACCTCCGAGGACGACCCCCGTGACACCACACACCACACCACGACCCGGCACGACACGCGGCCTCCGAGCGGTCCCCGGCCACCGCACCTCCGAGGACGACCCCCGTGACACCACACACCACACCACGACCCGGCACGACACGCGGCCTCCGAGCGGTCCCCGGCCACCGCACCTCCGAGGACGACCCCCGTGACACCACACACCACACCACGACTCGGCACGACACGCGGCCACCGAGCACCCGGCGGCGCGGGCCGAGCGGTCCCCGGCCACCGCACCTCCGAGGACGACCCCCGTGACACCACACACCACACCACGACCCGGCACGACACGCGGCCACCGAGCACCGGCGGCGCGGGCCGAGCGGTCCCCGGCCACCGCACCTCCGAGGACGACCCCCGTGACACCACAACACCACACCGCGACCCGGCACGACACGACACGCGGCCACCGAGCACCCGGCCACCGCGGTTGTCCCGACACGAGTTAGCCTACTTGAGAAATATAACAACTTCCTACAGATTCCACAAAAAAAAATTCTTGCGTGAACTGAGTGTTTAATGGATCTCTAACACAATGAAAACGTAGATAAAAGAAGCTAAACACAAGTGATTATTAAATACTGAAGGGAGGCAACGTGAAAGAAACTAAACTGGGTGAAAAGCTATAAGAATGTAAAGTAAGGAAGCTCTCTTTCTGTAAATGTTCATATTTGATTCTATTTATAGTATTTTAAATTAAAAAGTACAACAAAATTAGTTTTTGCAATTCTTTGTGCATTGTTAAAATACAGTAGAACCTTGATAAGAGGACACTCGATAACACCAAAACCTCGATAAGAAGTGCACTTTTCAAGTCTCCTTTAAAGTGTAATTGCACTTAATGTCTTTATAAAATGAACCTCAATAAGAAGAGTCCCTTGACAGTGTAATTGCACTTAATGTCTTTATAAAATGAACCTCAATAAGAAGAGTCCCTTGATAACAAGACTGTTTCACTCTGTGACTGTTTTCAATGTCTCCTTGAGAGTCTTCTTATCAAGGTTCTACTGTATCAGTGAAATCTATACTGATAAAAGATTATAACAAAGGCTCGTTATTCAGTATACTACAGCACCCATTAGCTTAAAAATATCATAGTTACGAAATAGTAGTAGTAGCCTTAAAAAAGATACATATGATTTTCATTATTCACTCAAAGAAAGCAGACCCCTTGGACGCGATGTTGATGGAACTTGGTTGAATAAAATTTGAACTTCTTACTGACTTGTTTTTCTGAAATTGACTTTAACTCTAAAGTGTGAGGTACTTTTTCTTGATCCTCGGTTTTTATACATTTCAATTGTAATAAAATACTCATTAGACTACAACTATGAATCGTGAGAAAATACAAGGTAAAATTACAATAACAAACGGTATTTTATATTTAATCGGATCCTGTTAACCAGTCCATGGGCTGGAAGCCAAAACCATCCAACAACTAAAGAAAATTTTTTGAAATGATTGAACATACTAAAAAAAATTAATAAAGCTTTGAGGGCATGACATTAAACTTGCCATGCAATTTCATAGTAAATGAAATCGGGTTTTTCGTTCTATAGTAACGGAAGTTAACTATTATAGCATTATAGAAAACTAAATTTGAATGAAACAAGTTAATATATAATCAGGGCCGCCGAGAGCCAAGCAGGGCCCCAAGTCTGCACACCACACGGGCCCTTTGGGGGGTCTGGGAGGTATGGAGGACCCCCTAGTGAAAGGGGGGTCCGGGGGTTCTCCCCCAGAAAATTTTCGAAAATTAGAACTCTCAACTCGCGTTTTTAGGCAGTCTTAAGGTTGAACAACATACAAAAAGGAACCACAAAAATCCGGGCCAATTGAGGCTGAACGGTCGGTCGGATTTAGAAAATAGTCTACTTTGATTAAAAATTACTGCTATCAGTGATGCCGCACTATTGGATTTTCAAGACATTCGTCTCTTTCCCATAGCTTCCGCGTTTGTTCCACTCACGAACTTCACGATCAATGCGCACGATTGTTTTTACGCCATCTGCGTTAATTGTAAAATATGTTGTACTCTTGTTGTTTACCATCGTGGATAATTTCATCATAACGCATTTAAGTTGTTGTCAATATAGTCCAGGCAATGAATGCTCAAAAAGAGGTATAGAGGGAATTGCATGGATCACAATTTTTGACTTGGTAACTTAGTTTGAACTAATTAGGAGTAAAACATATCAAAAGTCCCCGCCCTTAGCCCTTGAGCCGGCTGGACTGGAAGGGCCTAAAGGTACAATTTTTTGGTTTTTCCTTAATATCTTGAAAACTATCAACTTTTAGTATTCCCTATTAAATTTGAAAATTAAAGAAAATTAAATTTCCTGTAAGAAAAATGTATAATATGTCTACTTTGGTCCAACCGTTTACAAGGTAAGCACTCATTTTGTTAATATTAAAAAAATATCCCTTCCATAAGAAATACATGTAAATTTGTGGGTAACATAGATGCCCAACTGGGCAACGTTTTTTTCAATGAACAGCATTAAGGAAATATTGACGAAATTTCCAATCATTTGACACCTCAATCATAAAAATTGGTCTAAAATTAAGGCGTTGGCGATTTCACAAAATACGTTATTTTTCAAGGAATTATAACAAATTGTAATAATTCCTTGAAAAATAACGTTTTTTGTGAGCTCGCCAACACCTTAATTTTAGACCAATTTTTATGATTGAGGTGTCAAATTACTGGAAATTTTGTCAATATTTCCTGAATGCTGTTCATTTTTCTTTAGGTGAAAAAAACGTTGCCCAATTGGGCATCTATGTCACCCACAAATTTACATGTATTTCTTATGGAAGGGATATTTTTTAAAATATTAACAAAATTAGTGCTTACCTTGTAAACGGTTGGACCAAAGTAGACATATTATATATTTTTCTTACAGGAAATTTAATTTTCTTTAATTTTCAAATTTAATAAGGGATACTAAAAGTTGATAGTTTTCAAGATATTTAGGAAAAACCAAAAAATTGTACCTTTAGGCCCTTCCAGCCCAGCCGGCTCAAGGGCTAAGGGCGGGGACTTTTGATATGTTTTACTCCTAACTAGTCCAAACAAAGTTACCAAGTCAAAAATTGTGATCCATGCAATTCCTTCTATAACCTTTCGTTGCCTGGACTAATATACGTGAGGAAGGTATGAGTCAGTCACGCTCACTATTCGCTGACCGCCACCGCCGTAGTGTACAATCAGTCGCAAATAAAATAGTATAACTGGCACCAAATCTTAAGGCCCAAGCCGTCCATAAGCCCAATGCTAAAATTAACATTAATCTTATGGACGGCGTGGGCCTTAAGATTTGGCACCAATAATACATACAGATAAAACAATGCGTTTTAAGAAACGATTAATTTTGTTTCTGACAAAATAATCGTGATACTGTACAGTATTATCAAAGTAATTTTCGTGATAAAGATGGACATTTTATTTTTTAACATGTGGGCCTAAATTTATTTTCAAGAAGTCGATACCTATATTTCCTCAATCTGAGAAGTTCCGCTCATCCCGGGCCCCAAGTTTCAGACTTGGCTGACATGGCCTCTAGGCGGCCCTGTATATAATAATTATCTAACATATATAACCCACTTTGATAATTCACTAACAGACACAACAATTCTGCTGGTTTTAGTATCGTACTAGGAAATAGGTTTTAAATTTAGTCTTATAATAAACGAAAGTAGTAGAAAGCACCAAGTTTATAATGATACTGTAAAAATGTTTTTAGGAGCAAATCAAGTCTCCAACTAATTCCTAAACATGAAAAGTGTATTTTTTAATCGAAAAATCAAACGTAAGTAGTTGAAGGGCCGATTTGATTTTTTTAATTTACAAAGGATTATTTTACTTGTTTGAACAACTAATTTGATGATCGTAAATATAGTAATTATTTCTAATATTAAAGTTATAAAATGGTTAAAACAATGTGATATGTTATGTAATTTATAACAATTATCTTTTTGTTGGTTACTCGTTGCTGTAAAACAAATGCAACCAAACAAACAAAAATATTTAAAGAAAGAGATATATTTCGGCTCTACATTGAGGACCATCGTCCGTCTCAATGATAATGTTATCAAAACATTTAAATTTTAAATATTTAAAGGTGATAACAATATTAAAAGAATAAAGAGGATTTTAAATTTAGAAGTTGATAATATTATACTAGTATGTATTTATGTAGTATTAAAATTACTCAACTAGATTAGCATACACTTTTACCCAAGTTCTCTGGTGTTTTTTTTTAACTTCTATGATAAGTGGGCTGTATATTGAGCGTTATGTTGTGATTGGTTGTAAAGTATCATTCTTCTCTATTGCAATACATGATGCCTCTTTTATCAAGTCTTGTTTTCCATTTTTCTACTTCAAATATATGTAATTTATGTTTAGATAAGTAAATTATCGACAGTAAATTTGGAATAAGATAAGTTTTTTTCAACGAATAAACGAACAAAAACGAAGTAAAAATAACACCGGTTTAAATAAAAATTACGACTCGAAATAATGACAAAAATGACTTGACCTCATGAAGAAGATATTATATCTCTTCTCAAAAAAGAGGTAAAAATACATATTAAGCCGTAAAGGGTATGTTTCACTACTCTGGTAATTTTTAATATTACAAGTTATATTAATACGTTGTATTAACTTGTAATGTAACCAGTTTAATATTATCATTGAGTATTATATATATTCAATGATATTATCAACTTCTAAATTTCAAGTTCTTATCAAAGTTTGTTAATCACCTGCAAATTATCAAAATAAAAATGTTTTTATAACTTTATCGTTGGTAGTACTTTCGATGGTACTAAATGTAGGATCAAAACATATATTTCGTTAATTTTGATTTGTTGTTGGTGATGACAAGATTAAAGAAAAGTAAAGTATGTCGTCAAGAGTTAGTTTGTAACAAGTAGTAAGGGGTAGACATTATTAACTTAGGTAAGAGTTTTCAATTCGAATTTGTTTAAAAGATCTGATTAATACATCATTTGCAGCTGATCTCAAATTATTTTAAATTACTGTAATTTATGTAAGATATGGTGTAAGATAAGTGGAAAAATAGTAAAGTTTTATTCTAAGTAGGTACTATTGTACCCAAAGCGAAATGAAGTTTATTCCCCAAACGATAACACTAAAAAAATGATAAAGAAAAAAAACGCTTCTCCCACCTAAGAGGCATGTATGTCGGTTTACGTAAGAATTATAACAAGCTATTAAAACGATTAACATTCTCTCAATTACATCATCAAACTCAATTTTTTTTTCTGAAATCAAAGACAGGTTAAACAGTTTCTATTTAAAGGGACAGTGATCATATATTAACCTTCAGGTAAAAAGTAAAGAAGAAACAATAATTAAATAAAACAAAATCCTTATTCCTCACAAAGTCTGGAAATACACTGACTGACTGAATCATCATCAATCATATAGTGATGACCTCTGAACTAGACTGAGCGATATAACAGTAAACTTTTGAGATACGAGACAATAAAGTCAAAGTTTATGAATAAACTTTAAACAGTGCTATGAGTGTGCTCCCGCTGCTATTTACAAAATAAGATTTTGGAAAATGAACTACAACTGATTTCAGCAACGTATAAAAAAACATTATTTGCTAGATTTAGAAGAGGAAAGACTGATAAATGAACGGCAATTGATTTCAGCAAAGAATAAAAAACATTATTTGCTAAATTCAGTGAGGAAAACATAGTTCAACAATATATTTAGTTAATATACAGCCTTGACACCTGTGATTACTATCTTTCAAATCAATTTACTTACGTAATTTTATAGCCATAAGGTGTCAATATTTTGTTCCTTCACGCTGGACGCGTTTCAGGCGAATGACCGCCTATCCTCAGCAGCAATGAAGTTCATTAAAATTAGTCCATTGTTACTCCAACGGTTGTCAAAACGCACAAAAAGTACATACACATAATCGATACACACGAACACATACGACACGAACGAAAAACATTAAATAGCGCCATTCCGATGCACCGCGGATCCGCACTAGTTAGCTGATGCAGGCCTACTGGTGGTCGGAGGAAGAGGTCAAGGCTACGTCACAGGATCAGCTGATAATTAGTTGTTCTTGTTATCCAGTTGACTGAACAGCTGATATGTTATTTTGTCGGCGAACTCTTCTTTTTTATTTAGCAAACTGTCTTTACCATTGGCTATTACATTCATTGCTGCTGAGGATAGGCGGTCATTCGCCTGAAACGCGTCCAGCGTGAAGGAACAAAATATTGACACCTTATGGCTATAAATTTACGTAAGTAAATTGATTTGAAAGATAGTAATATATTTAGTGTTATACTGAATTAATAGTCACCACTAAAATGATAAACCTTTCCTCAATAATAATGTCATTGAACGCATACGCATGAAATGTAATAGTGAATTGCAGAAATCATTCACAATAATATCAACGGCAATAAAGGAAAACGTAAATGAATATATTTGAGATAAATATTTATATAAATAAATAAGTGTTTACAACTTGATCTAACTAAAGTTAGTCCAAACACAGAGTGTTTTTTTTTAACGCAACCCATTTTTTATTTAATAATGCACATATGAATGCATAATGAGTATTGTTTTATTGATCTTTACATTTTATACAACCTATTATTTAAGTATGATCACATTTAGTTTACATTATGTGCTCAAACAGTCCACCATTGGCATTTGTATAAAGTTATGCTCTTTCAATCAAATTCCCGAACATGAATTTGCTGTGATGCAAAGTGCCTCTTTAAATTTCTTGCATTAAATTTGTTATGTTTGTTTTGAGGTGCTGAATAGCTTTTGAATTGTTTTCGTAGAATAATTACCTCTTTACATGTCTGTGGCAAATGTCATTCAGATCGGACCCCCCAAGATCGCTGGATTTGACCCCACTATATTATTATGTTCTTTGGGGATACATACAAAGTAAGGCCTAAAAAACAAGTCACATCATATTCCGTACCTCAAAACAAACAAAACAAATGTAATGCAAGAAATTCAAACAGGTACCTAGCAACACCTGTTCGGGAATTTGATGGAGAGAGCATAACTTCAAACAAATGCCTCTGGCGGATTTTTTGAGCATATAAGGTGAACTAAATGTTATCAAACTTAAATAATAGATTGTATAAAACGTAAAGAACCATAAAACAATACTTATTTCATATTTATATATGAATTATTCAATCTAAAAATGGGTTGCGTTTAAAAAAAAACACCCTGTACTTATAGAAAAGATATCGGGTATACCTACCAATCAGGTAGTTTTCACTAAATCTACAATATGCATTGGGGAGGGCTCTTTGTAAGGTTCTGATCTCCTACGTAAGAGTTTACCATGTAAACTTGAGGACAAAATAGAGATGAAAACAATTTTACAATCAAATTTATATCCTTTAAAGAGGAAAAAAGAGCGAAACAAGCGAATCTAATTGTAAATCTAGTTCTATATGGGAGTTTCCCTCCTCATAGGAAAATCCTATGAGGGTATTTCAGCCATTAAATACTTAAGTATAATTTAAATACTTTATTTTATGACTTTGTAATTTCTATGCACAGTAAAATTATTTAAGACAAAATTCATTAAAAATACCGCAAGATCATCTGTAATGTATATTGCACAAACTTCTCAATAAGCTATGCGGCTTTTACGATACACGAAGCTAATCAAAATATTTCCAAAACTAGACTCAATGATAAAAGACCAGCAGGTGGTTGAGACGAACGGCAACTGCGAGCCTCCAGTAATGACGCCAGTTCCGTTAATCCGCCATTAGGTTTACAAGGCTGGCCGCAGCGTACTGCCGAGAGCCGAGCCGCACTGATTCTAATCCCCCGCCTCTCCGACCGCCACTACCCCTAATGTTCTCACATGTGTCTCGGTAGGCTATTTGGTGTACTGATTCATATGTACCGGGTATTAACCATTTCATGCCCAATGATATTTGTTCTAATCACAAACTGTCAGGTTTGCTGAGGGAAATTTCTTTGAAAGTGGGGAATTTTAAGCTTCTTTACAGTGCAATCTAACCTTTTGGAACTAGGTTGGCAATCCTGGAGTATATCATGGTCAATGGTCTGGATTTAATGTTGTCTCAGTTCTTTTTGGATGATGCACTGTTAAAGGTGAACACCGCTAATCTCTCAACTTGGATATTAGTTTTAGTCAGATTTCTGTATTTCTTTGTAAAATAAAAATTATTTTTGGTAATTACATTTCATGACCTGTCAAATTAATTTCTTTTGTTTGTTACACGTAAAAACTGTCATGAGTTAAAAATGATTCATGGCAGTACAGAGCCAAGATGTGAAGAGCCACCGCCAAAACCAAATTCCGAACCAAATTTCAAAACCAAACTCTGCCAGAAAAAAACCTGTAGCGTAAAAGTCAAGGTGTTAATTAAAAGGTGGATTCTCATAGGTTGTCAACCTATGATTTGCGAACGCTCTAGGAGTTTGAAAACGAGATAAAAACACATTGTTTATTTGAAATGAGACAAATCGAAGCGATTGGTCCAACTGGCATCTGTTGGTTCTGACAAGATATGAAAGACTTGTCGGAGGCGATACCGTGGCTATCATTGGACAACAAAACATCGTCGCAACATGGCCGGCCGTTGTCACAACTGTGACAATACCTAACAAAACTAGCTCTAAAACCGGCTAGGACTCCTTAGTTACCTGTTGATATATGATTTTTTTTTTCAAATTTCAACCTCTCTAGTAAACAATTTACGGAGTTAAAATATAATCTGCAACGGTGTCAACAGCATTTCAAATAAATGAAACTTAATAAATAAGCTTTAAATAACTGCTACTATAAATACAAATTCCGCCCCGAAATTTGCAAATGCACAATTGAATACTCATAATTGTATTGAATACACAAGTGTCATGCGACCTTAATTCTTTGACTAGTTTTGTAAGAAACCATAATTTTGTATTTTCCTGTTGTCACAATATTGATGGTTATTGTACTAAAAGCGAAAATCTTGAACTATTACTCTATCTTAGTCAGCTTAATTTATCTCCTTTCTTTAATTTACATTTATACATTTAAGTGTAAATATAAGTTTATGATAGGAAGGATTGCACGATAATTCGGAATCGTTAAGTATTATTTCAAGAGTATTTGGCTGCAGCAAACAGTGAGCCGAGGGCCCCACCGGAGACAAAGAGGGAACCACAACAATATGGCAGCTGCTCACATGACTCACTCTTACGTTATTGAATTTCATTAGTGCTTAATTCCATGCCGGGAGACCAACTAATATAATAACAAAGTACAGTCCGAGCAGCGACCGCACCCGCCTCGCCTTCGGGCCTCTTGTATGCTTTTACTTATGGTACACTCCACGCTATTACTATGATTAAGTCTGCCCATTATACATGATCATTTGAAAATCAGTGAGATTTGTTAAGTCATACGTATAATCTTTTTATAGCTAGTGAACTAATACTTGGGAAACAAACGGATTCAAATGATAACAAACTAGGCGAATAGTAATTTTAAATTAAAAATAAAGTAAATAAGATTTTCTTTACAATTGTTTATATTGAAACCGATCAAAACAGGTTTTAACCAGCGACCACATAGTGTAAAAAATTTGCGGTATATCATAAACATTTGTACTATGTGGTCGCTGGGTTTAACCCTGTTTTGCTTAGGGATAAGCAAGGCATCCACAACGCAATACGACATGTCTAAGAACATTAATTGGCAAGTAAATTTAAGAAATTGATACGAAATAACTTTGCATACATTCTTATGAGAAGAAGGTAGATATCAACAAAGGAAAGTTTACCACTTTGGATTTTTAAGTCCAATTACGAAAAAATGCAGTGAAATCCTATCACATAATAATGTATTTAAGTTTATAGAACATCTTAGTAAAACATTAGGTCAAAGAAGTGTTTGTTAGTTTTATTTTTTCATAAAAACAGCTATAAGTAAAATCAAGGGTTTACTTAATGAAATGCGAGTTCATTAAATGGCAAAAGAGCAATAACATGAATTAAGTCAGATCTCCTCTGAAACAAAGACCTACAACATGCTGCAACTGACCTTTATAACCTCAAGATCGAGTGTGCAATTTTACTCTCGCGTGACAAACTATATTTCTTTTACGTTTCACACCCCCTGGGATATTCAATAGGTATAAGTTCAGCCTCATCAGAGAATATTATTTTATTAACATGGTACAATTTTGAAGCTTTCAACCTAAAGCATGAGGGCCGCCTGCGATCTCCGCTATTCAAGCTTATTTCAGAACTAAAAAAACTACCTTTGACTATAACCTCTAAATTAGGGTTTTATATTCTGCGCTACAGTTATTATTGAAGGAAAATAATTAGGGACTGTAATGTTTCAGTCGAATGGGAAAGAAACGTTTGCTTTCTAAGCAAACTAAACTCAATATGCCATTCATCAGTCTATGAGCGACAGTGACGGGGAAAACAGAACTTGTAGCTACATCGCTTACATGGTTAACACACAAACACACTTGGTTAACGGTTGTGAAGGAGTTCAAGAGATCTGACGCAGGGGCTAAAGAATAAATTCGAAGAGCGTCATACTAATATTTTACATATCGTAACTACAATGAAATGAGCCTTAAAAATATTTGTTGACCAATATGACCATTGAACTTCTAAAATTTTTAATAATATTTACCACTCGATTGACTTTACTGGGCTATTAATTACAGGGCCCAATGTTGCTTCATAAAAATGCGACTAAAATAATATTTACCAACATTCTATTACGTATTCTTATGACATTTAATTTATTTCCAATATTTAATCATGTAAAATAAGAACCCGAAAAGGGTAACCAATTTACTTGACGAGATCCTTATGGTGACATAAAAACGAATTTAAATAACAAACTATTATTTCCTATATCAAACACTTAATATATAAATAGACAAAAAAATAAATTAATAAACTGTATTAAGTTCATTAGGAATATTGAATCTTGCATAAAAGATCCGCAAGTGTAATATGCGAGTCTAACGAGTTGGTATTTTTTTGCAATCCTGCTATGATCCCCTTTCTATAGCCTATACGTCTGTAAGCTGTAGAAACCACGAGCTCACTTCTAGTCGAAGGTACAACAATAAAATAAGAACAAAAATATAAGATGAATAAAAAGACCGTATAACTCTTTTATTGTATTGCTATATTAGGATCTATCATAACGCAATATCCATGACAGCTGTAAAAATATCTTATAGGCAATGAACCAGTGGCTAAATTTAAGAAAAGCGATTCGACGTATAAGTAAACATTTAAATAAATTCACTATTTATTTATAAATAATCTACACTTGACAATGTTCCCCTACCTATGAATGAACTCCTCCCAGCATAACCATATTAGTTCAGTGAGTTTTCAAGAGATTCCAGTACTGCATTATTTAGAGGAAACTTACATGGACATTATTTTGTATCCCACTATATATTTTTCTTAATAAGAGAAAACCTGCAGTTTAAAGTACATGTATAAAATTAAAACAAACAATATTTTGCTGTAGGAGACATATAGTGTCATACATTTTAAATCTAGATTCCAGTACTGCATTATTTAGAGGAAACTGACATGTACATTATTTTGTATCCCACCATATACTTTTCTAAATAAGAGAAAAACTGCAGTTTAAAGTAAATATATAAAGTTGAAACAAATAATATTTTGCGGTAGGAGACATATAGTGTCATACATTTTAAATCTATAGAGTTCAAAGTTATCGTTGAATTAATATGAAGTTCAGTAACATTCAACCAAACGAGATGAAAAATTCCTCAGTAGATGGTACGTTTACGCACGTACCCGAAACGCATGAACTAAATACCGCAAGCCGATCAAAACAAGTAAAACGAATTAACATAACGCAATTAATGCGGTAAAAATCAATTACCCTCGGCTAGCGGCCACGGTCGCCGCGACGCCGCCGTTTTTGACACAATATAATTATAATCTTAATGAAAATACTGTTGCAAAGCCGATATGAAAATTAGTCGGGCATAAATTATCCCGTAAACGTCCATTAGATGAGAGGAGCGCCGCTTCCGATAACTGCAGATTCTATGCAAATTCGCATCAGATGCCGATTTTTATATATGAAATAATTTACTAATCAATACATATTTTTGCTCAAAACATTTTCTTTTGTCCGTGTAAAGCCTCACTATTTTTGCTTTGAAATAGACTAATTGCATATATATACAGCTCTTAACAAATGTGCTGCATGTTGCCTTTTTTCCTATGGAAAGTTCACTAGTACAAATAATTGGTCGATCGGTTTTAATGAAACCGATTTAGATTTTTACGGGCATTTTCCATCACTGATTAGTAGAAACCAGTTTCGATTAATGATAGGCATATGAAAGCAAAAATAAAAATAAAAACAAAAACATAAACTCACCTTCATAAACATTAATATCAAACAAAGGAGTGTGGATAGTTTGTGCTGAAACTCGCCTTACACAGAATTATTTCGAAAAACTAGATTTTCAGAAGTCGTTGTTCTTCTGAGTCTTTACTTACGCTCCTCCTTCAGTCTCCTCGAATTGGCAAACATTAAAGTAGCCTTGGTGTCCGTAACAATAGACATGGAGACTTTAAATTTAATTCAGAGTTTAAAACGGGGTTATTTCTAGGCATGTCTTTAACATTACTAATAAACTACATTAGTTTGTAAATAGTAAATACATACTTCGTATTGAGCTAATATGATTAGCTATTATTTTGTGTTGTTTCAAAACGTAAAATATCCTTTTTATCACTGATACTTCCGATGATTACTAATGTATTAAATGGTAACTCAAGGAAAAATTTACTTCATTCCGGAAAAAACACAAACACAGCGAGCAGAAGTTGAAAGAGAAGTTACGAGGTGCAATGTGTGAGTGGGGACAATCAAGCTGGCGTGCCGCGCTTTGCCTTCGATCTCCCGCCAAATCGGCCTGTCCCAGTTGTGTTGTCCGTAAGTGATGTTAACTTGGGCTAGCCTTCCCCCAACACCATTCTATGACTTGGTTTTCATTATGATTTATTCTCTATGGATAAATGAGAATTTCCAATTTTTTTTTGTAACTGATAAATAAATAATCTTTATCCTATAAACGAAGTGCATAACTGTAACTGAAATTGAAATATTATTAGTTTCCAGTGGAGGGAAAGCACAAATTAAACAGTTACAGTATCTTCTTCATCTGAAGAAGTCTGCCGTTTTCATCGCTATAAGCCGGTCCCACGCGTCTAATTCCTCCTAACGAGAGACCACCTTAATAATACCGATCAATCAACAACGATTTATAAGATGTATAAAAGGATAAATATCATTGGATATTACTGAGGAAATGTTTTACATGACGGTCAGTTGACCCATTAAAATGCACAATATTAATTTGATTTTGATACATTTTTATTTTATTATCATAATTCTGATTAAAACGATCAGTTGAGGTAGAGCTGAATTTTTAGGTAAACATTTACCTTCCGGTTTCAAAGATTGACTGCTTCTCACCCTGCTTAACATGACCCACGGACCACAAGGGGACTAGGATATTTTGATCAGTGATCCATTATGATCCACAGATCTATCAAAATAAATTATGACAATAAGTAAAATAATGAAAATTTACGAAGCATCATTACATAAGGGATTACGTGTTTCCTTATAATTGTGGAGGATCAGTTATTCGACATCAAAAACTGAAATTTATTGTTACCATATGGACCCGTTATTAAATTAGAAATGGTGATTATTGTTTTTAACATCTACTATATATTTGTCAAATACGACTCACCTATCATCGCACAGCCCAAACTACTTGACCTAGAACCTTGAAACTTTGCATGACCGATCCTCTCAGGGCATAGACTCCCATTAAGAACGGATTTTTAAAAATTTCCTCAGGGCTACGATCTATGATACATCAAAGTTTCAATGTTAAAGTATGGGGAAGCTCATGTAGTTGTCATGGCAACCTTAACATTAAATCATGAATCCAAGGAAGTTTTTCTGTTTTCCACGGGTAAAACCGTGTTGATCAGCTAGTATCTTATAATTAAATATTGAATAGTAAGGGAGCTGCCCCATTTTTCTTTGTAATATATTATAAAATGAATGAATCCCTCATCTGATTTACGAATATCTCGGATGCCAAATATTTTAAGAAAAATTTCATTTATTAGAAATCAATGTCTGGAAGAAACTCATAAAAATAAATCATGGGTAGTTTTTATCTATTAAAAGTAATCACTCATAATTTCAAGCTGGCCTTAAAACAGTTGCTAAGGACAGTTGTATTACGACTCCTTTCTACAATATCCAAGAATATTATGATTTGACTGCACACCCTTAACTGGCCTACAAATCATTCTAACCATCCTAACTCACCCTGACCCGAAGTTAACTCCCAGTTGCCTATTCTTTGGCAATCTCCCAGTCTTCAGGAGAATGTCGGTAAAGAGAAAGTAAAAGTGTGCAAGTATATATATATATAAAACATCAGTGCCAAGACTTTAAATTGTTTAACGCTACGAGTTTATTTATGGTTCAATTTATATTTTTGCAGAAATTCGTAATCCCTAAATAGCAAATATACGAAAAAATATAAATAAAAATATTAACTTACCTTCGCCAACAATGAATTTCGAACAAAGAGTATGTGCAGTTTTCAGAATGGATAATGGAATTGGGTAAAAAAGCTTTAATGCATATTACATGCTTTATTATTATGCATATTACTTGTTTGTTGAAACGAATTCGCCTTAAAAATTTTTTGATGGAGCAACGAAATTTACATCTATTTCGATTGTGTATATCGTGTGCTTCATGTAAATCTTGAATGACCATTATGTCGGATAAAAGGTAATATCAAAACCTAATTAATTTGATTCTAGTATAAAAGTATTCTTAACACACGATAGGGACGGATAATTAACATTTTATATTATAGTTCAACAAAAAGGTCGTTGATTAAGCATTACATTACAAAACGTATTTCAATTGACACTTCATGATAACATATTAATAATAACCTAGCAATTCTCCTACTTAACTAGGAGTTTAAAAGTAAGTGATATTCAAAACAAACAACTATCAAAAACAATAATTGACAACTTCACGCCTAATAACTACACGGAAAAAATAATTTTAATTAAAACTGATTTAGAATGTTAACAATCCTTTTAAAAATGAGAAAAGATCAAGATTAAGAATCAATCATGTTCAGAATATTGCATTGAAATTTATCAAATAAAATTCCCATCTTTTTATTCAAGTTTATTTATAAAACATTCTACACGACAATTCAGTGCCAACTAATTAATGATTACAACAACGATTTAAACATAAATCAATAAACTTCTACTGTGCCTAAAGATTTTACAGTGGGATAGAGTTTTTTTTATTATTCATCCAGTAGTTGATATATTTATTTACGTTGAAGAGGAAACAAAAATGTGCCACAAATATATTTTTCCAAAGTATGTTTACGAGTATAACAAGAAATGTCAATCAAATTATATTTTTCTCAAATAAAAAGGCGACATTAACATCACAGAAACCCGTATTGATTGGTCCATGCGTTAAAAAAATATAAGCAGCACAATGACCGGAACATGAATGTTTTCTTAAGATAGCTGCTTATTTGAATTAGATAACTCTTTTTAAAGAGACGTAGGTGATATGGTGGATATTTTATTTAGTGTACATTAAAACACAAAGAACGCCTTTTACCAACAGGACAAGATTATTGTACGGCGGAACTTACCATTCTTCGAAAATTTTTTTCTTTGCAATATGAGCCAAAATTGTTTGATACCATACAGGTTATTCAATACATAAGTTAGGCCGATTACATAACAAGGCCCAGCAGTCCGTCCGTAAGACTAATGTTAATTTTAGCATTATGGGCCATTTTATTTGATTCGAACTATTCACAATTTAAATTTAAAACTGCTGTTTGAGTTGTTGGTGCTGTTTTAAACCATAAATAGCATAAATGCAAGCAAAATTCATCGTTTTCTAATGATGTTAGAGAATACTGTACATCTTAGAGCTTTATGCACTTGAGTAGTGTTGTTATTTTCATAAGCTGCTAAACATCCAACCAGTCTCTGCCGAAGATGTTTCATAATAGTTTCCAATGTTCATAGAGTTTCTGCATACAATTGCTGTTTCAGGGTTTCAAAAAAGCTAGTTTGCTTCAAATATTTGAATGACATGTCAAGGAATAAATACAAGATTTTCTGGGAGAAATAAGGAGTTGTTTGACATCTCATTCTACGCTAAATTCATCGTCCTCGCAATGTTCATTTTATAGTCAAAAGGTTATGATCGTTTGCTTCAAGGTCAAGGTCGTCAAAAGGTTACGTTAAGGATCGTTGATGTGTTTTTCGTAGTTTTTGAGTTAGGGGGAGTGAACTGACACATTTTACAATTTTTTTACTGAAAAAACAATGTGAAACATGCATTTGCGCAGCTTTGGCTGTATTCTAATTTAATCACCTACGTAATTTCGGCTAAAAATAAAGGTTAGCAATAACTGCCACATTGATTGACTGATTTAATAAGATCCTATAAAATTTCTCGTCTTTTATAGCTGGATTCGTTTAAACAATCCAAAAACTAAGTCAGCTATATCAAATTAAAATAATGTAATTATATCTAAAATATCCTGTGATTAGGCAACGCTTTTATTTTTTTATACGTTACATTTACATTACTTTTCAAATCAACAAATAAGTTTTAAAATACAGTATGCATTTCTGATAGTATCGGAGAAAAAGTAACCCAAAAACATATAGTAAATGAGTGGGAAAGTTTTTTTTAAGTAAAACTGTTATATCTTTACTGGTACAGTACGATGGAGACGTTTCGACCCGGCAACGCCGCGCGGCCGGGGCCCAGACGGGGGAGGCGACAGGCGGGAAGGTGGGCGACGATTATTGTAATATTTATGAGGTCCGAGATATCATTGGCCGTGTATTATTGTTATTAGGGAGGAACGACTCACCGGTCTAATGACATGTCGGATACGTTGCCACCTGCTTGCCCGGCGAAGCCCCGAGTCTATTGTTTCTTCTGCGGCCGGATTCTCTCTATAACCTCTCCCGAGTCCCTTGAGACTCTCTTACTATGAATAGCGGGGAATGGAGATTATGCCAACCATAACTTGACCTATACCAGTGACACGTTGAAACATTAACTGATGTTTTATAGTTTTCCGATATCATTTCACAGTTCAGACGTTAAGGTGCAGTTATATAAAAGACAATGTGGTTGGTCAAACAGTAAATTAAAACTTCTACAAGTATATTTGATTTATCATGGTTAGAATTCAATACTTATGACCCATTTTGAGTTATGATGGTTTGAGTGATGATGAAAAGAAAAATTCCACTGACTCCTAAGATTAAACCATCAATTACAAAACAAAATACAATAAACGCATTAATTAGTAGTGACGTGTCAACGAAAAACTCGATAAAAGGAGAGGTTAAAATATCGGTTTGATATTAACATTATCACCAAATTCTGAAATATGTTTTTGTATTACTCAGAAAGAAAAATTCTAGACTAACTCCGAATATTAGACAGTCAATTAATTACAGAGCAAAATGAAACAAATAAATTACAAATTAGTTGTAACGCGTAAACAAAAAATCTATTAAAGGCTGGGTTATAATATAGGATTGATAATAACATTATCCCAACTTCTGAAATATGATGAATTAGTATTCAATTGTTTTTAATAGTACATATTTAATTGTTCTACAAAGTTTAAATGGAAGACTATAACAATTTATTGGAAGACGAAGGGTCAAAATATCGGTTCGATATTAACAATAGAGTAACGCCAACTTCTGAAATGTTGAATTGATATTAAATTGTTTTTAATTTCATTTAATTTCTCTGCGGAATTTAAATGGAAGACTATTACAGTTTATTGGAAGACGAAAGTAGCAAACATACGAAGCTTAGTTACCACATCTTCTCCTCGATACACTTTTTACCCATAGATATATTTGAAATACATGGAGAAGGCACGGTGACATTGGCCGCTGCAATAGTTGCAGTTGAGTGCAGCACCGCTCGTCCCCCGGGACCGGCCTGACTTTGATGTGGATTCCCCGGCCTGTTTGCCCTCACTCATACTTCGTCTGATACTATCCCGTGCCCGTTTACTGATTAATTATACACCGCAGATCGGCCCGGCCGGCCGCCGAGCTCGGCTGACAATCACTCCCGTGTGGTTTCAATACTCTATATACAGTCTTATTTGCAAAGTAGTGAACCGTTCAATCAGTAATATTCAATTAAAACTGCAAAGTAAAAATGGTAAAGAGGGGGCTAAAGTCAATTCGGTGTCGCCCTCGCGGGTGAGATACGTGCTCACATTACTCGGCGATGACAATCGGAAAAATAGTGCGACGTAAAAAATAACCAGTTCTTCTAAAACCATAATCTTGACTACCATATAAAGTACTCTTTTCCCCTTTTAACCCCACAAAATATAGCTTCAGAGGCTGATATAATGTCGTCGCTAATTTATATAAGTGTCTAAACAGTGATGAATGTAGTTAATATTCCTCCGCGGGGTCGGCGTTCAGCGCGTGTAAACGTTCAGGCGGTCGAAAATTCCGGCAATGTATTTTAATTTAGAGAAAATAATTCTATTCCACCTTGAAGACAAATAAATTCAACACTGGGTTCGTGAAGTACATTTTCATTTTCTTTTTAAACCATAAGTTATTATAGTTGAAAATATCACCTGGCTAAACCCTACTATTTGAACTCAAACGCCAATTACCCTTGAATTTTTTTATGATATCAGAGAAATACAAATTTCATATAGTGAGGAATTTTTTTCACTTTGATACTTGGCTTATTGCCGGACTTTGAAAATTACTTCAGGATATGGATTCGCAATATCTTGTAACCCGCGAAAATCACAACACTCTTATGTGCGGGAACGCATTCCGACAATAATTTTCGATCGAAAATCAAAACGATATACAATATACTAAATTAAAGAAAAGAAGAGATTCCACAAAATATTACCATGTTCTTCCACTATTCTAAGAAAAGTAAAAGAGTAATCACACCTAAAGTTACAGATCAGCAGATGATATTTACGTGATGCTAATTAGATAAATTCGATTTGGTAAATTCAGGAGCTGATTACTTTTACACTTCTTGTATATCGGGGAATCAAATGGTAATATTTTGTATGATTTTTTTCGACCCTTTAATTTGATATACAGCTTTATGATTTTCGATCGAAAATTATACTCGGATTGCGTTCTCGTACACAAGCATGTGTCGTTATTTTCGCGGGTTACAGCATAGCGCGAAACCATATCGTGACGTTTTTTCAACGTATTACAATAAGTCACGTATCAAAATTAAAAGAAATTAATTCCTCACGATAATTTTTATTTTTCCGATATCATAAAAGATTCAAGAGTAATTGTCGTTCGAGTCCAAATGAGTTTTAGTTATAAACTTTGAACATTAAAAGTGGAAAAGAATACTTTATACATTAGTTAAAACCATAATTTTAGAAAAATCGGATATTCACTACGCCGCATTACCTTTTCCGATCATCATCGCGGAGTAATGTTAGTATCTCTTCCGCGATAGCGACACCGCATATTGCCTTTAGCCACCGCTTAAAGATTGAATCGTCTGTAAAAATGAACTCATTGATCGGGTAAGGATCGATGGTCGGTATATTTGTATTTTATTAATCAATATGTAGTATAGATCATGCGTATTTTACTCGATACTATAATCTAATAACCTAGTAGTTTATTCAATGATTTTCCATGCATTGCAAGTAGGGTACGATAGGGCTAAGGCGCAGGTAAGTAAAAGGGGGAGGGGAGGGTCTAAGTGGGGTTTTATTAATCGCTTTTTTAGCGAGATCATATTTACTGTTCAATTCAGGTCAGCCTGTTTTAATTTATGCTTTCTACAGACTACTCTACTCACAGTAAAATTATATTTGGCGCATTATATCTTGACACTTAGGAACCCTTTACACCTGAAGCTGTCGGAGTGGAGTGAAAGTCATCAGGACATCACAGCTAATTCGATAAGTTGTACTAGACTGACGAGTAAGCATTTTCCAGCAGCTGTCAATATAAACTTATATCTTAATTGTCATTTGTAAAACAAAACACAGTTGATATTTGTAAAAATTTTGTTTTATATTGTTTGTTGTCCAAAATCATTGAAACTAAACAATATCTGACAGTTCCAGCAATGGACTAGGCAATGGTTCAAGATATAATGCGCGAAGTGTATATACGTGACCCTTCAAATAGACCTACATTAATGTATTTGCCCATGCATAAATACTTTCTTAAAACAAATTAGTTTATTGATTTTTAGATTTTTATTACAAAATAAGTACAAAAGTACAAATTGTCAACATTGTTTGTTGAATGTTAATCCCAACATTCGATCTGAATATAGGAGTTGTGACCTATACAACCTCAACATCTGCACCCATAAGCAAACTCCAATCTCCATAGGTTTCCCAACAGCCGAGAAGCCGTGTCAAACATAGCTCAAGAGGGAGTAGAGATGGGGTAGTCGACTAGTCGATTAGTGGTTTTATCGACTAGTAGGTCTTATAGTGGACTAGTCGATTATTTTGACTAGTCGATTATTTTAACTAGTCGCTATTTTATCGCTTTAACCAACTAGCCAGCAACCTAACCGAATAGATACCAGGTATTTACCGGTTTTTGCTCGTTCGACTAGTAAGAACGACTAGACTAGTCGATGTTTGATACGGTGACTAACCGACCAGTGTCAACAACTAGACCAGTCGATATTCGAGAGTAATCGACTTGTCACTTGTCGATAGTGAAAAATATTCTATGTTCCCATCACTAGAGGAAGCGATCCGACGTGACCTCCCACGATTTGTGTTGGAACAATGAGACAATCACTATCAGAGAACTGTTCCCACCGCTGCCGCTGTACCGGCCGCATCTATCTAAATTAAATGTTATTGTTGAATACTTTATAAATTGGGACGGAACACAACCGGAATTACGTAGTAAAACGGATGCTTACCGTGTTTGTTTTGTTTCATGGTCTATCGGTCTTTGTAGCTTGAACAGTATAGATCGTTTTAAATTAATGATAATTTTAGTTATTCAGTTAATGAGCTCTGTCTTAGAGCATGTACTTTTGAAACGATTCGCTTTGTTTAAGTGTGAGTTTTTTTATATCTTTGACCCCTTGACAACCTTGACTTTTTTTGTTGTTAAAATAGATTATATCATATTTTTAAATTTTTTTAATTTAAATTTTTTTTTCTTAAAATGTCACTGGAGGTCTTATGAAACAGATTTATAAGACGCTCGAAGCATGATCATAAAACCACACATGAAGTTAATAATTGTTCTGGCCAGCCAGCTGTATGGGGGGTAAGTGAATGCGCTATATTCGTAACTGGCATTTAATATCTGTGTTGTATAGGCAATCAATCACATTATTAAATGTATGAGTAAAGACGCATTTAGAATAAGAAATTTTATGCTACAAGAGCATATGCAATAAATCTAAACAACGTCACACTACAGTTGATATTAAACTTACACGAAATATGATGCTAAAAGCTCCCACAGAGCTTGCCGCAAGTCTGGTTATATTCTCATTAATGGAAGAAAAGGTTATATTCTCATTAATGGAGGTAATACTCAATATTACGTTTCGCATTGCGCAATACAACTTTCGGTACAGCACTAAAGCACAAATTTCGCAGTGTTAATGGGCCTTAAAAATATAAACAACGTTTCAACAATCGACATAATTATGAGGCGATATGTAGAATCCACTTTTTGCCTCCCCCAATTGTGCACCAGAACCATTGATACACATAAATCACGTTTTTTAAGTATATATCCAGAACTATACTATAATTCGTCCGTTTTATCTTGAGCTATGGGAATCTTTTAAACATGAAGCACTTGGAGTGGGGTGAAAGGCGATAAAACATCACATCTGTCCTCTGAAGTCGTACTTGCCTTACATATTAACATTTCCTAATAGCTGTCTATTTATATCTTTGCTGTAATGTATAAACAAACACAGTTGATGTTTGATGAAACTATTTTTACACTGTTTATCGTCCCTGATAATTTACAGTAAACAATGTTTGACAGCTCCGGCAACGGAGTAGGCCACAGCTCAAGATAAAACGGATGAACTGTACAGTTTTTCATCAGTGGAAGAGGTATTCAACATATCCAAAATATACAGGGTGTCTCACCTAAAGCCGGCTCCACACATGCGTCATTCGGCATGCAGCGAGCAGCGATTCGTCGAATCACGAGTAGTGTGGATGGGTGTTTATGTATTTGGCAAGTAACAAACATTAGTGCTTGTTCATTGTCGGCCCTATAGCGAGACAAATAGTTCGCCGAACGTCGAACATTCGGTGCATGCCGAATAACGCATGTGTGGAGCCGGCTTAAGGTGTCTCAAACGGATTGCGGACAAACTAGAAGTCCTACAAGGATGAAACAAAATCATTCCCACTAAATAGACCGCAAGGAACAACGTAAAAATATTTTTAAGCTTTTTAAATTCAGGGTGTTCCAAAACCGGGGGTCACGGGTTCGAATCTCGGAATTTTCAAATGTAAACATATGTCATGTTATATTTTGTTTAAATGTTGGTAGCCCTGAAAATCAAAATATTTAAATGGCAGCATATGTCTAATAGCACATCATTTTACAGGTCTCGCAAAGACCAACAACTTTTCAACTTAAACCTACCTCCTATATTTAGTGGTTTTGCAGTTATAAGCAAAAAACTCTACTTTACCTTATAAAGCCCATGTTAAATCTGCAGTCTTCAAGGCTTTTAAATTTACATCCATTAAATCTAAGTACTTCACATTTAACATGGGCTTTATATGGTAAATTAGAGTTTTTTGCTTATAAGTGCAAAACCACTAAATATAGGAGGTAGGTTTAAGTTGAAAAGTTGTTGGTTTTTGCGAGACCTGTAAAATAATGTGCTATTAGACATATGCTGCCAAAAAAAATTTTGATTTTCAGGGCTACCAACATTTAAACAAAATATATATAATTTACTATCAATAGCTTTTATTTTTTAAATGTTGGCATGTTACATATCAAATTAAAGCTGAGTTTACGAGAATTAATAATTTTTAAACAGAACAAAAATATGTTGTTTGCTTCTCGAGATACAGGGTATTCCGTAAATAACAACAATTTTCACGAAAATGGCCGCCATTTTGAAATGAATAAAGATAAATTAATTCTGTTTTCACCAAATTGCTTGTCTTGTTTAGACCTTTAAAAGATGCATAATATGACATATGTTTACATTTGAAAATTCCAAGATTCGAACCCGTGACCCCCGGTTTTTGGGACACCCTGTATTTTAAAAAGCTTAAAAATATTTTTAAGTTGTTCCTTGGGGTCGATTTAGAGGGGAATGATTTTGTTTCATCCTTGTAGGACTTCTAGTTTGTCCGCAATCCGTTTGAGACACCTTAGGTGAGACACCCTGTATAATATAGAACATAGCGTATTCAAAATATCAAACATATGAACATCTAAATAAACCGATATGCAACTTTTTGTGTACATCTAGATTGTCTGGAACACATTATCAATTGCAGTTTTACAGCTGACGACGACTTGTATTTTGTAATCAAAATACAAAACGAACGAATATATTAAAAAAAACTTCAATATATTGAGAATATCTACATATAAGTGCCACTTGCTGCACACCTCGGCGGCTGAATCGTCTCCAGCCGCTGTCGGGGGAACAGCCGCGCCGACACCCGCGGTAGCGGCGGCTACACCGTGGAATCGCGGCAATCAAAGACCCGATTAGATTACCTCCGCACTTTATACATATCTAAACGACATTTTGAAGCGGCCGCAGTTGCGCGCCGGGCGAGTAATGGCGATTGCATGTAGACCGTAACGAGCGATCCATCCTCCATTAGCATAATTCTCGCCGGGCAAATTGAATTTATATAATATAACAATAAGAGGCGCTGGACGGAGCAATCACCGTATTTCAACCCCCCTCCCCCACTTCTCTCGACAACCCCCCCCTCCCACCGCTCTGAGAGCCCTCGGCCCCGGCTCTCAAACAAATGTGTTTAATATTTATTTTAATGTTCAGCAGGATTAGAACAAACAGTCGGCCGGGCCGC
Organism: Flexamia atlantica; assembly: GCA_035578135.1. NCBI lineage: Eukaryota > Metazoa > Arthropoda > Insecta > Hemiptera > Cicadellidae > Flexamia > Flexamia atlantica. Next base: position 34,993,133 of record JAQJVK010000008.1, on the reverse strand, counting down.
TTCGCCCCGACACCTGCGCGTCTTTGTCGTTGCTCTTAACTGTAATTTTAAACATTCGAGCTCTAAAGATAACACGATTGAGTGAGCGATTTATGGTTCAATGGCAACTGACTTATAAATCACACCCGTTGACAACTTGTCGTCAAGAATAGATAATTATGACACACACCAACCAGTGAACGTTTTCGTTAGAATCTATTTAATTTTTAATAAATAATGTGTTTACGTTTTCTCGGTTTACTATTGCCTTATAGATAAAGAATCCTCTAGGGTAACTTGAGGTTTTAAGGATTTCTTTTAAATGTCATTAAAAGTAGGTCCCTAACCAACTAAAAGAGAGACAAATAAAATTTATACGCCTATAGATAAAATTCATCCATTGAGATGAGAACAATATAAAAATTGATTAGTAATAGACGACAAATATTCAAAATTGATTGTTGATAAAAATCACACAATAAAGTAAATAACAGTATATTATTACAAAATCTGGGAGTTTTACCAGCCATGGTTAAATGCTCGTTGAGTCGATTCTTACTTCACCATGTACTGCATGTCAGTACATTTATTTATTATTATTTATGGTTATTTCGGTTTTATCTCAATATACCGGGTGTCTCACCTAAAGTGAACCAATAGCTAACTTTTTTGTTACAAATCTGACAAAGAACTTCTTATGGGGCACTTCCCTTAGTTTTTAACGCTGCTTTTTGAAGTCACTTTGAAATTTTAAAATATGGCCGTCTTTTTCCAATATGGCGGACAACTTTGATTTTTCTTATGGAACACCCTACATTTTAGAGCGTTTTTGGATTTTACGCTTAGTTTTAGGAACTTTTTATTCTTTCTAATTTTTTCCTTAACTCAATGGTTCAGGAGATATGAGCAGTTAAAGTTTTATTTTTCCCCATTTAAAATGCTATGTGTCCGTTTAACTGTACCATTCCATGTATTCCTTTGGAGTAAAATCATATTTTAACTAATACATTTCCACGATGAAATCTCGACTAAAATTATTTTATGATTAAACCTCAACTAAACTAACATTTTAGGCACTTTTATTCTTTGGTATCTTTTATTAAACCCAACCGTTTTCGATATACAGACTACCAAAAATGTCCCAATGCATTTTAAATGGGAAAAAATCTAACTTTAACTGTTCATAACTCCTCAACCATTGGGTTTAGGAAAAAATAATAAAGGATAACAAGTTCCTAAAATTAAGCGTAAAATCCAAAAACACCGTAACATATAGGGCGTTCCATAAGAAAAATCAAAGTTGTCCGCCATATTTGAAAATGGCGGCCAAATTTTTAATTTTCGAAGTGACCCAAAAAACCAGCGTTAAAAATTAAGGGAAGCGCCCCATAAGAAGTTCTTTGTCAGATTTATAATAAAGAATTTAGCAATTGGTTCACTTTAGGTGAGACACCCGGTATATTTATTACCGCATTTATTTAGGAAACTAATAAATATGCATGGCATTTTTTAGAGATTAAGTTATTAGACAATTCTATTAATTAAGATAAGTGAATGAAAACATTTGAAGACGGACCTGAAATGAGGTTGACCTGCATAAAAGATCAATTATTGTAATGCTGCGATGTAATAGAATATACTACTTGTATTGTAGCATTGATGAATAAATAAATATACGTATAAAGACATATTTAGTTCTTATTTAAAACATTACCTCGAAGTATCATCAACAGTATTGTAGGTGAAATGCATCAAATCAGCGGGGCAAAATTAAATAGAAATCCAAAAACAACTCAACTACCGATTCATTGGTCCTGCAAATCAATCTGCGCGGCGGGTCAAAACAGAGACCGATCTTTTAATTACCATTACACATAAAGGCCTTAGAAAAATTATTGGTTACACTCATCACAAGGCCCAGTGAACGATCGTGGATTACAGGAATTCAAAACGACATTCACTTGACCCAACAAAATCAATCGGTTCTTGGTTGAATATCGGCCGTTCCGCTGGGCCACGCCTGCTTCGTGCGGCCGACATTCAAACAGATGGCCACCGGAATAATTACCGGTAATAACACCCATTACAATTACAATCCCGGGTCTCGGCGGTTACTGGCTGCTGAGGTGGACTCTGTAAATGCCACCGCGATAACGCCGAGAGTTAAGAAACTAACGAGTCGGATGGAAGATTTTACGAGTGTATCAAATCTTGATGGTACCTCGGATGAGAAACTTGCTTTGTACTGCAGCGAACCCGTCAGAGTAGATCTGTAGAAGGCTGGTGATTTTAATATTCAGATGTTCGACATTTGTCAAACAATCAGTTCATGATACTTCAGTTCATGAGTAATTGTAAATGAATGAGACCAGAAAGAACCCAAGTTATCATTCATAATTCAACATAAAACTTGATTTTTCTCATATAAATCTTTGTTAAAAACAAAATATCTCAAGTTTTGTACGAGATAAAACTTTCTGGTTTTAATTACTCTGAAAATAACTAGCCATCATACGAGCTATTGCTAATTAGAATCAGACAAATTTCAAGTGAGTGATGATCCTTACATCAATGTAAAATGTATTTATTTACAAATATTTTTGTTGATTGAAGGGAATGTACCTTCCATTTATAAAAAAAACTTGGAATTTACTAAGACCTTAAATTACTCACAATATTATTGGCTTTCATTTGAACTATTGGTAATTGAAATAAGTTGTGTGAGGGGCACGTTATTAAGCCTTAGACTTGACAGGAATCGTGTAAATAAATAATTTTTACATTGAATGAAGGATCATTACTCACCTGAAATTCGGCTGATTCCAAATTAATGTAGCTCGTAGGAAGGCCAATTATTATTGAGTATAATTTAAGACCAGAACGAACATTTTATCTCATATAAAACCTGAGATATTTTTGTTTTGACAAAAATAAATTTTAGAATATCAAGTTTTATGTTGAATTATCGATGATGAATCGGTCTCTCTCTAGTCTGATTCAAAATTAACAGTTACTTTAAAACGTCCTTCATTATTGGATTAGAACGAGGGATATAAGGAATATAATCCTAAAAAATATTTAAAGCTTTAAATGTTCATAAGGATTGTAAAGGGAAAAAAATTTGTTTGGGTATATCTTGAAAACTAATGAAGATGTTCAAAAACGGATTTTGGCATTGCAAATCAGCGTGAAAATCTAGTTTGCAATGATGGGTCACAACATAATATTTACATTTGAAAAAAATATCCAATGTGGCGGATCCAAGATGGCGGCAATGAAAGATTTAACCAGATAAAGTGTTACCAAACGTTAGTTATCGACAGTACAGTAGTAAAATAACACTAGATTCATTTATATATAACCTATGTCATTAATTTACTAAATGTTTAATGCAGATTACCTCGTTTTTGTCTCTATCTAGGATTGGGGTGTATAAAAGGATAAAAAAATAGCAACAGGTATAATTTTCGTCCTCAGGTACTCATTGACAATGTTCAAAACTTATTTCTATTTTAACAAGACAGTCGAGCGAAAAATACATACCATACATAAGATATCAAAAAAATATACATAACATTCCAGCCCACACCACAATATGTTTACAGGGTTGCCACAGAATTTTTGAGGCCTTTTTTCCTGACCTTTCCTGACTTTTACTGACCAATCTGAGAGATTTTTCCTGACTTTTTGGAACCGCGGGGTTTTACAAATAAAGACACATTATGTTTGTTGTTTTTAATGCAACCCCCTCATTGATAGTAAGGCTCAAGCAAAACATGGTTAGTGTTGTTTTTGGGCTATTTAGAAAATGAATTCATTATTTTGATGACTTAAACTGCACACAATTCATATACACTCTAAAATGTAACAACTTAAGATATATGTGGTTTCGTAAATTTTTTAGAGAAAATATGCCGATTAGCCAAATTAAAAAAAAACCATACGATTTAAAGAGCGTTCATATGAGATACGAACTTTTCAGATGTATACTGTACATACGTTGAAATATTGTACATACATAAACAGTTAGAGGAATGATTACAAAATTTCTTTTTTTATGTTACAAATTTAGGAGCGTTTGTATGAAAAACGTATATAGGACATACTATACATTTAGGTGTAAAGTAGACATACATTGAAAAATTGTAAATACAAAAACGGTTTGAGAAATGAATACACAATAGCTTTCGATCGATGACGAAGGAACACAAGGAGACATTACGAATATGGTCACTGGGGTTCGGGCCATGGTATTAAGTATGACTTTCAAACACTGACGAGGGAAAAGAAGGAGGCATCACTGCTTTACGAATATGGTCACTGTGGTTCGGGCCATGATATTATGCAACTCAAAGGAGTAATAGTAGCCAGATTCCAAATATATGTTTGAATGATACATTTTTAGAAGAAACAGATGAAACAAAATTTCTTGGATTATGTGTCAATAGCCATCTTAATTGGGATTCCCAAGTAACTCAAGTATGCAAAAAAGTATCAACAGGGTTGTATGCATTAGGAAAAATTTCCTCAGTATGTGATATAAAAACTATGAAATCTGTATATTTTGCTTTCATACATTCTCATGTCTCTTTTGGCTTGACTGTTCATGGCGGAACTTCAAATGAAAACTTAAAGAAAATCTTATTACTACAAAAAAAAATCTATTAGAATTACCGGTATGTTAAATTTAAAATATTCTGAATCTGTCAAAGAACATTTCCGAACACTGGGGATTATGACTGTATTCAGTCTCTACATTTACGAACTAATTTTGTTACTAAAAAGAAATTCTGATGACGCATTTTTACTAGGATTCCATCATAATTACAACACCAGATATAGAAATAACATCGGTTTTGACATGCACAGGTCAAAATTTTATGAAAAAACCATCTTATGCCGGGATAAAGTATTTCAATGCACTGCCTTCAGAAATAAAAGATGTATTAGATTTTAATAAATTTAAAAATAAATTTAAAATTTATATGACTGATAAACCTTTGTATAGTTTGGATGAGTATTTCTAAGTGATTTTGCTTTGAAGGATAATGGTTATGTATATATATATTTTTTTTATAGGGTTAATGCATTTATTATGTATGTAGGCCTGTATATATTTTTATAGGATTTATGAATGTTGTTATTATTATCATCATTTGCAATTTTTTTTTAAGTTTTGTATTTGTTCAAATACAACATGAGACTCTGATCTCAACAATGACTTGACGCCATTCTGTACAATATGTTTGTATGCACGAATAAAGATGATTTTGATTTTGATTAAGTATGACTTTCAAACACTGACGAGGGAAAAGAAGAAGCCATCACTGCTTTACGAATATGGTCCCTGGGGTTCGGCCCATGATATTAAGTATGACTTTCAATCGCTGACAAGGGATTAATCAAAATAAGTTTGGATACTTATTAAAAGATATATTAGAAAATTTACTAGCCTTGCACTCTTGTAGATTCATCTTAAAAATCATCGGTTTCTGATTCTGCATCCAACCAACTCATTTCCAATAATAAAAAGCACACAAAATCTTACACGGTGCAAAAATTTATTTTAACTTCCAATTTGTGGGGGGGAAATCGAAATTCGAGACGGTCAGATTGTGCCACTGCAAATTTTCCTGACTTTCGGCATTTTTTCAAACATTTTCCTGACTTTTCCTGACCAAAACCCAAAAATCCTGACTATTCCTGACTTTTCCTGACTTTTAATGTCTGTGGCAACCCTGAAAGTTTAGGTACATAAAATATACAGATCGTAAGTTAGCGACTTAATTTAAATTATGTCTTCCATAAAATTCTTATTCAGATTCCACTCTCTATACCAAGTTATTTACAATAAATTAGATTTTCTCAAAGAAAATATCAGAACAAGCAACTCAGATATATTTAAATTCTAGAAACCATTTAATACTTATGGTTTCAAGCATTAAGCGTTAAAATTCCATGAAAACCTTTAATCACATTTTAAACATATTGACAGTAACATAATGAAATAACTTAATGAGTCTAGTTATGAAATAACTTAGGGTAGTTTTTAACAATACATTTTAAATGTAAAAAAGGTGAGGCATTGAAAACATAAAGGCGTGAAATAACTTGCAATATGATATTATTTACTCTCAATAATACGACCCAATACGATATATAATCAAGTAAAAAGACTTGCAAATCTAATAGCTGCACCAATTCTATTTCAAATTTAATCAGAGTTGCAACGGAAATTTTGGGGCATACTTCCTGATTTTAGAGACAAGTTTGAGCTATTTCCCTTGACAACATTGGAACAACGACATCTAAAGAAAACAGATTTTGAAGTAGGCTATAAACTCCGCTAATCCCTAACTTACTATGCGCTATTTTTTTGCATTTTTAAATAAAACGCTCTCGACGTAAAACAAAGAAAGTCATGATAAAGTTGCTCAAACACCAATTTCATTCAGAAAAAAGGAGTTATTTATTTGCATTACTGATTGTAATGTAGTTCCTGTTTTCATGATAATTTTTTTCTTGGGAGAAAAATTATAGAAGTATAATTAATTTTGTAAACGAGGCGAAGGAAAATATAATGTTTTTATAGGTCCTGTTCGAATTTTTTGTAAGCACGAAATCACATGACTAAAAATTAGAAAAAAACATTGTTTCCGAATCTTTTCACAAAAAAACGGAGCAAGAAAAATAATCTGTATTTGTAAGTAAGTTTTTTCAATGATCGACAAAATAACAAATAATTTAAAATTTCTTTTCCATTTGGCCACTTTTACTGGTTTTGTTTTTTTTTACTTTAGGAATTTTTGAACTTATTTCAGACTTTTCTGTTTATTACTAAAAAATTTTGCCTTTTCGTCGTAAATCAGTACAACTTTGCAAACTAGTTATTACAACACGAGCAACAAAAACAAACTGTATCAATAAAATGAAAGCCTCCCAAACAATTGCTCCGAGTACTTCGTACGTACGACAAAAAGCGGCGCGGCGCCAAGTTAAAGCGAAGCTCAAGACACATTTACATTAAATATTTAAATAAAACAAAAACACACATATAGAAGTGCGTGATGAATAACATGTGCGGGCGAGGAGGCGAGGGAACAGTTGGCGCTCCCCTCCTTCGCCAGATCCTATAAACGTCCTCCTGTATAAATATTACAATAATAATTAAATATAACAGTAGAACTCGTTAAATTTGTATGGGGGAGGGGGCCGCTGGGCTGTTCCACTGCGCCGCCGAGGGGAGGAACCTTCGGCTGCGCTCTCTTACACGTGAATGACGACAGTGACTTTGTTTTACGACATTGTTGTTATTTTTTAAGCCTGATCATTGTTAATTACCTTTTTTCATTCAGTAAGAAACGTAGTTTTAGTGAAGGCGGGATTTGGTCTCTCGCGATTTCTTCCTCAAATGCACTTAATTTTAAGATATTTTGAAGTTTATGGTACACAGCATTATTATGGTATATAAAATATTATGGTTCGTATATTTTGAATCCTACAACACATTTGTAAATAGTGTAGGCAATAAAATCTTCAGAAACGGTTTCTCTCCACTTTCAGGAAAAATAACATGATGAGATTAATTTAATATGAACAATCGGGAGGAAAAATGAATTTATTCATACAAAATTAAAAAAGAGTCATAAGCCTAAATCCAAGCAAAATAGAACATTACTAAACGTAGAGTAACCATAGAGTATTCAACTCTTGTGAGTACAAGTTAAGAAGTACGTTTTGAAATTACAATACGCCCGATCGTATAGCTTAAAAACTGTGTAGGCTATATTATTTTTTGTATCTCAACTGTCCGTTGTTATGGGCAAATATATCTGTACGGTGATCTTAAGATCGAGTGGCTGCAATTCGTACAACCTGCATAGGCTAGCTAGAGGTGATCGCTCATGATTAAACAAGATTCGCCCGCGACTGGAATCGAACTACCGACGTTTAATTTGCTTGGCTAACACTCTTATCCCTAAGCTATCAACTTGGTCAAATATAAATACTTAGGGAAATAAAACAAGGGCCTGGTGGACTAAGCCTTGCTCGGTTTTATTTCATGTTTACCACTTCATCCAATTACGATTGAATATATCAGTGTCGTAAAACTGATAAATATAAACATGCCTTATTACTCTAAGCAATCTTCATCCCACACGCCATATTTTTCCTAGATGGCTGTAATCTGCAAACAGCTGTCATTATTACTTTATTTCTTTACATTTTCCTCGTTTATTTTGTTGCTATCGTGGAAACTCATGAGGCCTATGTTTACATTTTACTACTTCAAAATTCATTTTATTACTTTATTAAATCTTCTCTGGCCAAGTAATCGGCATAGATCACGGTATAGAAAATAATGTAAAAACCATAATGAAAAATACAAACCGGAATCAACTAAAGCATATTTAAAACAGATTATATAAACGATAAGGATTATAATATAAGCTTGTCGTTTATATTTATCGGAAGAACGGTAGCATGTTAGACATTTTGGTAAACAAATGTCAAGAATTAAATAAATACCACAGTAAACATTTGACTACAATCTCACATAATTTACACTCAAAGGAAAATTGTACTTCACTATTTAGCTTCAAAGACCATGTTAATTCCGGTGTTGATGATTTTTGGCGGTCTGGTGTGGTGACAGGACGGTATATATTATGCGGTAATGGCGTAAGCTGTAATGCACACACTATCTCAGTCTCATGGGCACAATTACCCCTTTCCTACAAGTCCCGCTTGTCCCTCCACTGTAGTGTTCGTAGTTTTGAGCTTCAATAATTATTAAAAATGACAAATTTTGCGAAAGGTTTTGTTAGGAGAACCAATAGGGACCCACCTACTAGATTTGGGAACAAATCTCATTAATATTTAGTATCAATTAAATTATTAAATTGAATTAAAGTTGATTAAATTAAATAATATTCGTAATACAGTATTCGAGAGTTGTCCGAAGAGAGAGTGGAAAATCTAGGATAAAGCTGAACAAATTTCAAACCAAGTCAAACTTCTATGATGCAACGGTGCAAACGTTTACAGTGCATATTAAAACTAATAAAATAAATGACACCAAGAAAACAATATTTATAATGCTATAATTGTAAAAGTACTGAAATTGTAACCATCTGGGCAGCTTATAATAATTAATAAGTTAGGGGCATGAACGTCAAACAGTCATCTTGACAGCCATCAAAGCTGGTCAAAGCTGGTCTAGTCATCTTGATCTTGTTTTGTTTTGACGTCAAAACATCATCTCCAGTTGATGTAAGAGGAGAAGATCACAATAGGTCATGTGGCATCATCACTAAATAATTTGCTGATATTTGTCACTAAAAACGCACAGAAAATTACAGCGTTGGATAATAACTATTATAGGCCTGTTTGAAATTTAACAAACACGTTTTTTACGTTTAATTATGTCCTAAACGTGTTAAACATATTCTGAGCCATCGAGACGGTTACACCGTAAGTATTTCAATCTGACGATTAATTATAGATCTTACAGCTCAGGGGCTAATAAATGGAAAATAGTTTATAACACGTTTAAAATAAGATGCTAAAATGTTTTCTTGACGAAAAAATCGCGCAGAGGCTTTAAAAAGAGCCAATAGCAAGTGAAAACTAAAATCATTTCAAGAGGTAAGCAACGAGGCGCAATCCTTTACCTTCGTCCAAGCCCCAACAATTCAAAACAAAATTATCGACAGAGACAAGCCCACTCACAAATGTTAAACATATATTATTATTCCCGTCCAGACAAAATTATTTATATAATAGCGGTGCCGGGCGGGCCGGCGGCGGTTCCCAATAAATATATAATGTTTTATTGCTCGTAATATAAGTTTTTGTGGGCGCTGCGAGGCCCGGCCGCCCGTGCGCGTCCGTGTGCGTGTGTTCGCAGCCGTTTGTGTCTGTGTAATTATTAGTCCAACTTGTAACTAACGGCCGGCCACATTGTTGTTTCAATGTTTGTTTTTTACGAGCCCCTCCATAGTTTTATTGCCGGTTTAATTTCATGATTGCCGGTGCATATAATAAATCGTGCCCGGCTCGTCGGCCCGTTCCAGGAATATACTTTTATATGCTAATTACGTGCAATTACGTCTAAGCTATTACGACGCTGGCTCGGCTCGCCGCTCTTCCAATCAAACTGTATTGTTGTAATTCTAATATACCTGCGACTTCTATGGGGAGTTATGGTGGATATACGGCCGCTGACTTGGCCAGAATGACTTGGTAAGACGGTAGTTACTTTTTATTCTCTTACTATGTACAAGTCGAATGTAATAACTTTAGACTAAAGTAACATAACAGAATCTGTGTTCGTGATTTTAATCTGAGTAACGGTACAATTCAAATTATACGATAGAAAAAATATTAGAGACAAGTAATTCTTAGTATTAAGAAAAATTATCATAATGTAATACTCACGTACATTACTCTCAATATAACTGAGTGGTTTTCGACTGACAACATTTTCGAAATTGCTGGATAAACCTTTTCCCAGCTCACGATATACTAAATATTTTGCCGCTTGTCAATGTAACTACGACTTTAAATAACACTTTGACAATAACAAATAACATCTTGTAAGATAAATCTTTCCGCTCCAATCTTAGGGACAAGACAGTAGAGATCTCTTCCAGAGATCATCAGGCCTAACGGGGAACTCAAGCTCAGTAGGGGGACAAATATCAAAGTCCAAGATGGAACAAAAGTGAAATGGTTCCAAGATACTGAAAAGCTAGAGAGAGTTATTATAGTTTCTTTTACGTGTAATATCGTATCATATCCTAGCGAATTCTATTTGTTTAGTCGTCTAAGACCAAGACATATATTAAATTCCAACAAATAAGAGTCATTTACCTAAAATGCTGCAGAACTTCTAAGATCGAAAACCACATGTGAATTAGATGACCCACAAAAATTACCACATTATTAAAACCCAACAATTATGAACATAAACACTTAAAAAAATTAACACATAGCAACATATCACCATAACACATGGTGGCACGATTAATAAATAAACGCAGAGTTATAAACATTTAAATGTGGAATATTTTCGCGGTAATTATCAGCAATAAATCGGACCCACTCTCGGCTGCGCGGAAGCCCGATTATTTACAGTACTCGCCGCTCTGTTATTACATATTCTTGTTTTATAATATTGCGGGGTGTTTGTACCGTGCTATTGTCATGAATAATATAAACATTTCACTATTGTTGCCAGTAAAGTATTGTCAATAATTGTATAGTGTGCAGTTCAAGTAAAGCGTTGCACGCTTCAAATTACAAAGCGATTTACCAGATAATGTTGGTGTGTTTCAAGATAATTTTAAAGGCAGGGATGTGTCTTAAGTGAGGCATTGTTCTGTGTGGAGGTAAAGTCAAACGTCCGTCTGAAAGTGAGTTTGAAGCTCTTTTCTTTACATTCTCTTGGTTTAGTCGTAAAGAAAATTGGTACTAGCATTGGAACAGCATTCTTAAATCATGCAAATGTATGTATTGTTAATGAAAACTTTCTTTTAAAGGCAAAACTTTCCCACATTGACGAGATAAGGTAAGAGATAAAAACTTTTGAAAAATACTTTATATGTGTTTTATTTATTTTAGGTAAATAAAAAAAGTACCGTACCAAATAACGGCAAAGTACTTCAGATTTATTACATGCATGTTAGCTTAACTCAATGTAACCCCCAAATGCAAAAATTGTTGACTGTTTGTAAAAACTTGAGGAGACTCCAGTAATATCTCGCTCCACCCTTTAACTTACTATCATAGTTATTAATTAGGTAAAACTTTTATTATTTAACATATTAATTAACTGTCCTGTAAAGAAACAATTAAATACAATAAGGGTAGAATAAGATCATGAATTTAAAGTTTTAACTCAACGCTTTAAAAATCAAGCAAAATATCGAAACAATTTGATTGAATAGCAAAATTTAAACAGCTTTTACCGCTTACAACAGCACGCTTACCATGTAACAACCAAACAGTACTTTTTATAATCGATGATATTTAATTAGATTGAATAAATTCCTGGATTTGGTATTCTATGATTTTCCTCATCAATTTTGACATTTAACCATTAAGAATATAAAAAAGAAGAGTTTAACGATATTAAGCAGGTTCAAAATTCACGAACTAAAGAAAAAATACGCGAGGTTACTGAAAATAACTACTATAATGCTCACTACTACTGTAATGCTCAGAGAGACATGAGTAAGATTTGACACAGATTGCACACTATGCAAGGAAAGCAAATTAATCTGATAAAAATTGTTTCTTAAAAAAATTTAAATTAGAAATTGTATTAATTATTCCATTGTTGAAGTATAATTTGAAATTTTCTATTCAGTAAAACCTATTAATAATCGTCCAATATTTTTGCAGGTTTAAAATACTTTCCTTTAAAAGCAATAGCGATTCTCTCTTAACAAAAACACCGTTGAGGTATGCACTGGAAAAAGATCATCCACTTTTACGTTGTTTGATTTTATCTTAATTTTAAAAATTAATATATTGTATTTCAGTTTTTTTTATTTCCTTAATAAACCGACAATATTCGAAAATCATCTGAGGGTTTCATTCAATTTTAACCAGATCTGCATTATTTCTTGAATACATAGTGTACTATGAACAACGAACGTCGTGAACAATAAACGTCATGGCCATAAAATCCCTTACCGTATTACATCTTAGCGAAACACAACAAGAAAATGCCCAATCCACATTTCCAAAAAGAGCGATAACGTGGAAATCGGTCCACTCGAGGGGACACCGTCGTGGCCGCGGGCACAAATCAGCGTAATAACTAAATCCGCCGATGGACGGCGATGAAGCGATAAAAACTAGCAAATGGAGCGGCGAGTGCGGCGTATTATAATATTTGCGGCCGCCCCTAATGCATGTAACCGCAGCGGCCGCGGCGCCTGCAGCCAGTTAATGCCACCCGCTCGGCAACTTGCACTGCTTCCAGCCACTACCGGAGTGTCAGATGATAAAAAATGTAAGGAAGAGAAAGCTAAAACCATAAAATATGTATAATTTCTACCTGTTCCCCGTTCAAAATCTAAAAGTTTGACCTACCAGTCCAAGCCTGCGAAGGCCAGTTATGCAATCGTAAAGCAGCACTCGTTTTGCCTACGTTGCCCCTTCACAGCCAAAGAGAAAACTTGTTACTCAAAATTAATGTTTGTTTCTCGTAATATTATCCCAAACATTCGGTGCAACCCATTAAATTCACCTTTAAATGTTTAAAATTTCAAATTCTTTTCCTACAAAACCGAAATACGTGAATATAAAATAATTCCATAAATATTGTAAAGCAATATCTTTTAACTGATGAGCTCTTTTCTAAAAACAGAGAACACAAACTAAAAAAAAGTTCAGGCTTGCATGATCTGTTTAAAAATTCTGCTCAGTAAATCAATAAATCACTATAAATAACGTATTTTGATAGAAGATTATTTTTCTATCTTGCATAAGTAAAAAAGATTCTGCTCAATAAACTAACAAGCTTACTTGGAATTAAGATTTAGGTTTGAGTTGAGTATTATTTCATATGATTGCAAGTAGGTGATAGCAATTTTGTTTTATTGTTATGATGCATAAAAGGCAGTAACGTTATCAATAAACTAAAAACCAGGCAAAAACGTATCAAAGTTATTGGGTTGTATATTGGGTTGATAAGTTCCCAATAGGTTCCCTTTGTAAAGAATATGAAAATTCTTATTCACGTGCACTCACACAATAGACCTAAAAATTTCGACCAACGAACGAAAACATGTGATTTTAACTACTTATGTCCCGGACGTTAGTGAGAGCTTTAATAAAATAGTAAACAATAACAAAAAATAAGGAGATTAGTGTGCAAAGATTTTGACGTAGATACTTTAAGACAAAGAACTGTCCTACAAAGTAAAATTCTCTGCTTCAAATGTTGTACGGGAAAGATGTTGGTTCATTCCGACGAGACCATTCTTACGAGCCATGTGTAGTGAACGGCTTTAGGATATAAGATTTGATTCAGTCATAAATATAATAAAGCGGCTGTCACCGGTCAAGTGGTCCACGGGGCCCGCATGTCTGTTGCTGTATATAGCTCGGTTGCCCGGCCTTCAATATCGTCGTGCTGTGCATTGGAGAGTCATTCTACGCTGTCATGAAAAGAAAAATTCATGCGCTTTACCGTGGAACAATTCCATTTTCCACACATATTACTTGATTATTAAATGCGTATTTTTATCAGAACAGGATTTGTATCTTTAATTAAAACAGCAAATCTACTTTCCAGCACGGTAAATGTTGGGAAATATATGTAATTTAGTTCCACCATTAATTGCTTTATGAAAAATTATCATACATAGGGGATGAATCTTAAATACAAAAAAATAATCTAACTAAACCATAAGGTGTTAGGAATCAATTGCTTCATAAGCGGGAAAAGACGAATGATTTTTAATAACCGATTACTAACATGTAAGTAAGCAAACATTTTGGATTATTTAGTTTTTAAATGATTTTTTGTTTTTGGATGTTATGATTATTTCAAAAATCAAACTTTAAATTATTTCAGTAATTTACAATTAATTCATAGTACTAAGCTACAAGACTTTTTTTTAGTTTTAAACCGATAAGGACATTTAATTCCTTGGTAATACAACTTATAAGTCAACCAACAAAGAATTTAAAATACGAACAATGTTATGGATCACTGACATCGATATGTATGCATCAACTCGACGGCGACTGACTTGCCAAGTCACATAGTGCATAGTCTACAAGCTGCAAGCGGTGACACCGGAAAAATTGAAATCTGGGAATTTATACTGTGTAACAAAAACCCAACGGTACGTTTCCAATTCCATTATCTGCTATTCAAATAAGTATTTTAATTTTAGTTTTAAACCGATAAGGACATTTAATTCCTTGGTAATACAACTTATAAGTCAACCAACAAAGAATTTAAAATACGAACAATGTTATGGATCACTGACATCGATATGTATGCATCAACTCGACGGCGACTGACTTGCCAAGTCACATAGTGCATAGTCTACAAGCTGCAAGCGGTGACACCGGAAAAATTGAAATCTGGGAATTTATACTGTGTAACAAAAACCCAACGGTACGTTTCCAATTCCATTATCTGCTATTCAAATAAGTATTTTAAAACACGCACCAACATTTTTGCAATCGAACTCCCGCGCGTACGCAACGACAAACAGAAAGGCGCATTACTTTGTATTAAACCATAACTGTGTCCGTTTTAATTACATCCAGGTAAGTTTAACACCGACCGAAGAACCCCTGGGACAGAGGCGGTGGCGTCCGACTTTTAATGCGGATCGCAATTGATATTTGACCAAATTGGCTTAATAATAGCGGGTTTAAATCAATATAGAGTTGTAGCGGTTAGGATGATATTCATAACGGAGCCCGAGGGAGACCGGCGAATATCTGATATGCGGTCGACACTGTCCGACATCACTTATTTTGGGGTTACATCGCCCGGTCAAATTAGGTTACAAGTTTGAATAATAAACTATTGATCGGAATAAAATAAATGAATATATTTACATTAAATAAACAATTACGATTCTTTTATATCCTAAAGTCTACAAAAAGTGAAAATTTTTAGAGAATATTTCTTATAATCATATATATCTGACAAAGATTACTTTAAATCTGGAGATGGTGTAGTATTGATTATGTATTAGGTTATTTGTGTATACCGTAATTAACTGTTGATGCTCGATTATGTTATGTCTCAATAGATTCGTTTGTCTGCTGTTTCCTCACTTGAAGTATGAATCAGACTCGAGATACCCCCAAGTAAAATCTCCCTTTGTAAAATTCATTTAATCAAGTAAGAAAATTCTCACGATGATATCTAAGAAAAAGCATTATACTAAAAACTGAATATCGATCATACAAATAGCAATAAGTTTATTATTAAATGATTTAGTTTTTCTAAATTACAATTTAAATGACGTCGTTATTCATTTACCACCACGTGCAAAGAGCATGACCACGTTTGGTGTATGATTTTGATAATAATAATGATGAAATAAATTTATGTCACAATGTGATGGAAACATAACAGTTTTTCTGGAAATACAGCAAAAATTTAATCAAATCAAATCAAAATCACTTTATTGTTGTAAAACGTTTGAGTCTAGCACAGCTAGAAATAACAGACGACATTGTCAACAGATTATATCTAACTATATTAAAAATTAATCAAACTAACAGACAAGAGTGTTGCTTAAAGATAATAAAATAAAATTGAACTTGGTGCTGTAATAAATTTAATAAAATTTTTATGTGTTATAATATTTCAAAACTGAATTTGTCATTTAAAATTTATGATTTAAAAACTCTTCCAAAGAATAATAAGCTTTTAGCAAAAGAAATTCTTCCAGTCTGCTTTTGAAGGTTGAGTCCAAAATTATTTCCTTTAGGTAATTTAGAAGTTTGTTAAAAGGCTTTCGGCCCATATACTGTGGCGTTTTTTCTAGCAGACCTAGACGATGTCTTGGATACTGAAAATCACTTTTATGTCTTGTTTCATATTTATGAATAAATTGTTCTTCAGTAAAATTATCAAAATTATTTTTAACATATGAAAGGCATTTTTTATGTAAAGACATGGAATTTTCAAAATATTTAAATCCCGGAATAGTGGATTACATGAATTTCTCTGACAGGTGAAAGTCATTATTCGTAGATACTTTTTCTGAATTTTGAAAATTTTAACTGAATCAGAAACAGGTCCCCAGAACTCTATCCCATACTGAACAATTGATCCCATTAACAATCCATGATAAACCATTAATTTAGATTTCTCATCAATTATATTTCTTAAAATTCTCATTTGAAAACATAAAGAATTGAGTTTCTTAACAATTTTGTCTATAAAAATTTTCCAATTCAAATTTGAGTCCACCTCTATTCCCAAAAAAATTACTGATTTACTACTTTTTACGGTTTCATTTTTATAGTCCAAGTTGTAATTAAATTGATTCTTATTTTGAATAGTATTAAAGGTTAAAACTTGAGTTTTTGAGCGATTCTATTTTAAACCATTAGCTGAAAACCAGTCTTCAAACTTAGAAACCGATTGTTTGAAAAAGGCTTGCATTTCCCGAGGTGAAGTTGTTTTCAAAATAGCTGTTGTATCATCTGCGTATATGATAACTTTGGATAAAACGTTACATGGTAAATCATTTGAATATATTAGAAAAAGTAATGGTCCTAATATAGAGCCTTGAGGGACCCCAAGTTGAATTTTTTCCCAATCAGAAGTGAATTTTAAATTATTTTTAAGTACAACAGTCCGTTGATGACGTTCAGAAATGTATGATTTTATCCAAGACAATGCCAGGTCTGAAAAATTTTAATATTTCAGTTTATTAATAAGGATCTCATCTTATACGGAATCAAACGCTTTGGATAGGTCACAGAACACCCCAATGGTGCTCTGTGACCCATCCAACCCAGAGGCTATCTGATGAATGAATGAGGCTACCGCCGAGATGATATTCCGACCACGTTGTTCATTGACAAAAATATTGTTATTTTCAAAAAAGTGTATTATTTGTTGATAAGCAGCTTTTTCGAATACTTTAGAGAAAGAGGGTAAAAGAGAAATAGGGCGGTAATTTTCTGGTGAAACGGGATCTCCTTTCTTATACAATGGTTTTATTTCAGCAAATTTTAGCTGATTAGGAAATATTACTTCTTTAAAACATTGATTTATAATAAAGCATAAAGGATAACCAATTGATGCTTTGTTTTTTTTCATAATTTCCAAAAGTATTTCCTCCCACCCAGCAGTTTTTTATTTGTTAAAGATTCTATTATCTTTAGGATTTGATTAACATTTAAAGGTTCAAAACTAAAATTTGGCATGGATAGATTACTCTTTTTTACAAATCTCAAGGAATCTAATAATGAAAATGCAACAGCATTTGTAACTGCACTAGTTGTAAATAGCCTATTGAAATGATCAGCTATTTCCTTTCCGTCACTAACTTTTTTATTTTCAATAATTAGATCAGGAAATGTTAAATCTTTATTGGATCTACCTAATTGTTGTTTTACTATTGACCATGCAGCTTTACTTTTATTTTGAGATTTTTCAATAAATTTAAGGTTATTACGTTTCTTAGCTGCATCACACACTGATTTAAAAACTTTCTTGTATGATTTAATAAACGATAAACGACTTAGTAAAATAATATATTTTTAAGACAAAGAGAACCCATATGGGAAAAGTTATATAAGAAATTTAATGCTGAAATAAATTTTGATATCACAATTAACTTTGTACAAAAATAAATAGGCAAATGTCATTAACCCTGGGGTTATAAGAATAAAAGAACATTTTTCAATCTGAAAGGTTGAAAAATAATTCATTCGGTTAATAGGGCGCGAATAAATCACTAAACAAACACATATTTTATTAAATCTGGCGATTAAGCTTGAATAAACTTAATCTATTGTTTTATCACGCAAGAATATTTTTATTTTGAATGGAAAACGATAAGGGAAAAGGTGAAATATTAGAGAATGTTTCTGATATTGAAAAACTCATAAATAAAAAAAAATGTTTAGAATGAAAAGGGAACATTTCAATACAGTTAAGTAAAGTTATTTAATTTAAATTTATACAAAAAACCTATTACAAAGTAAAATACTAAAACCCAATTGTGGTTATTGATTACGTAGGCATTAAAAGAAGTGATTTAAAATAAGTCTTAAGCAGATATTTTCAATATTTTAAGCAGATATTGATCTACATTAAGTGAAAAGTCTAAAAATGGAAAGTAGAAATTCTTCCAACAAATAATGTTGCCTAAAGATACTGTTCAACAACAACATTAGACTAATCAAACTACAATTTGAAATTACTTTAAATATTTCAACATTTAATAATTACTTTAAATAATTACTTTAAATATTTCAATAGGCAAAGAAAGAGAACGTTGTGCATGTCTAATGTGTCAATGGAACATAATTAAAAAAACTGATAATTCTTTGTAAATCTCGACCATAAAAACTGTGTTCTCTGCTCCTTACTGGGAGGTCTAAACAAGTTTATAATGCTTGCATTTTAAGCTTGTGGAAATTAAAGTTAGTTGTGCCAATGTTAAATTATTTTTAGAATGCAAAAACCAAGTATTATTTGGAATTGCTTCCAACTTGGTAAAAATTCAACCATTGTTTTCATTTCATTTTCCGGCAGTTATTGTACGCCTTCCCCGTCAACCTACTCCGCAGTGTCGACCGAGAGGCTAGAGAGGCTCGAGGCTACTGCAGTGTCGCCCGAGAGGCTAGAGAACCTCGAGGCTACCGCAGTGTCGACCGAGAGGCTAGAGAGGCTCGAGGCTTCTGCAGTGTCGAACGAGAAGCTAGAGAGGCTCGAGGCTACCGCAGTGTCGACCGAGAGGCTAGAGAACCTCGAGGCTACCGCAGTGTCGACCGAGAGGCCAGAGAGGCTCGAGGCTACCGCAGTGTCGACCGAGAGGCCAGAGAGGCTCGAGGCTACCGCAGTGTCGACCGAGAGGCTCGAGGCTTCTGCAGTGTCGACCGAGAGGCTCGAGGCTACTGCAGTGTCGACCGAGAGGCTCGAGGCTACTGCAGTGTCGACCGAGAGGCTCGAGGCTACTGCAGTGTCGACCGAGAGGCTCGAGGCTACTGCAGTGTCGACCGAGAGACTAAAGAGGCTCGAGGCTACCGCAGTGTCGACCAAGAGGCTCGAGGCTACCGCTGTGTCGACCGAGAGGCTAGAGAGGCTCGAGGCTACCGCAGTGTCGACCAAGAGGCTCGAGGCTACTGCAGTGTCGACCGAGAGGCTAGAGAGGCTCGAGGCTATTGCAGTGTCGACCGAGAGGCTAGAGAACCTCGAGGCTACCGCAGTGTCGACCGAGAGGCCAGAGAGGCTCGAGGCTACCGCAGTGTCGACCGAGAGGCTAGAGAGGCTCGAGGCTACAGCAGTGTCGACCAAGAGGCTCGAGGCTACTGCAGTGTCGACCGAGAGGCTAGAGAGGCTCGAGGCTATTGCAGTGTCGACCGAGAGGCTAGAGAACCTCGAGGCTACCGCAGTGTCGACCGAGAGGCCAGAGAGGCTCGAGGCTACCGCAGTGTCGACCGAGAGGCCAGAGAGGCTCGAGGCTACTACAGTGTCGAACGAGAGCCCAGAGAGGCTCGAGGCTACCGCAGTGTCGACCGAGAGGCTAGAGAACCTCGAGGCTACCGCAGTGTCGACCGAGAGGCCAGAGAGGCTCGAGGCTACCGCAGTGCCGACCGAGAGGCCAGAGAGACTCGAGGCTACTACAGTGTCGAACGAGAGGCCAGAGAGGCTCGAGGCTACCGCAGTGTCGACCGAGAGGCTAGAGAGGCTCGAGGCTACTGCAGTGTCGACCGAGAGGCTAGAGAGGCTCGAGGCTACCGCAGTGTCGACCGAGAGGCTCGAGGCTTCTGCAGTGTCGACCGAGAGGCTCGAGGCTACTGCAGTGTCGACCGAGAGGCTCGAGGCTACTGCAGTGTCGACCGAGAGGCTCGAGGCTACTGCAGTGTCGACCGAGAGGCTCGAGGCTACTGCAGTGTCGACCGAGAGGCTAGAGAGGCTCGAGGCTACCGCAGTGTCAACGAAGAGGCTCGAGGCTACCGTAGTGTCGACCGAGAGGCTAGAGAGGCTCGAGGCTACCGCAGTGTCGACCAAGAGGCTCGAGGCTACTGCAGTGTCGACCGAGAGGCTAGAGAGGCTTGAGGCTATTGCAGTGTCGACCGAGAGGCTAGAGAGGCTAGAGGCTACTGCAGTGTCGACCGAGAGGGTAGAGAGGCTCGAGGCTAATGCAGTGTCGACCGAGAGGCTGGAGAGGCTCGAGGCTACCGCAGCGTCGACCGAGAGGCTATAGAGGCTCGAGGCTACTGCAGTGTCGACAGAGAGGCTAGAGAGGCTCGAGGCTACTGCAGTGTATACCGAGAGACTAGAGAGGCTCGAGGCTACCGCAGTGTCAACCGAGAAGCTAGAGAGCCTCGAGGCTACTGCAGTGTCGACCGAGAGGCTAGAGGGGCTCGAGGCTACCGCAGTGTCGACAAGAGGCTCGATGCTACCGCAGTGTCGACCGAGAGGCTAGAGAGGCTCGAGGCTACTGCAGTGTCGACCGAGAGGCTAGAGAGGCTCGAGACTACCGCAGTGTCGACCAAGAGGCTCGATGCTACCGCAGTGTCGACCGAGAGGCTAGAGAGGCTCGAGGCTACCGCAGTGTCGACCAAGAGGCTCGAGGCTACTGCAGTGTCGACCGAGGCTAGAGGGGCTCGAGGCTACCGCAGTGTCGACCGAGAGGCTAGAGGGGCTCGAGGCTACCGCAGTTTCGACCGAGAGGCTAGAGGGGCTCGAGGCTACCGCAGTGTCGACCTAGAGGCTAGAGGGGCTCGAGGCTACCACAGTGTCGACCGAGAGGCTAGAGAGGCTCGAGGCTAGCGGTGAGAGCGGAAGGTGCACGTGCCATCGTCACTATTGACGGGTAATGTATAACTGGTGTATTGTACGGGACACAAAGCACTTCCGGTCTACAGTTCGATGACGGCGGCGTTTGTTATATTGTATTACACAGTAATGTAAATACACACCCCTCCCCCGCCCGCCCCCGCCCGACCCGCGGCCGCAGCCGTCTCTGAATACCGCGCCTCCGGCGGAGCGGTGTATAAGTAGACGTGTTCAATGTCAGGTGGTGATGGAAAGTAAATATATAAGTAAGTAATTTGTTGCTTACATTAAAAACCAGTTTTCTCTGAGAAATTTTTAAAAGTAGAAAATATTTTTAGTTAGTTAACTAATGATCCCCTCAATTTCTGATGCAGTTACTATTTGAATTGCTGTATGACGTATGACATGGTTTGATTTTGGTGTGGTAGTGGTATCTTTGGAATTTTCAATTACATTTTATTTGTGGGCATCACTCACCTAATTGGTTTAAGAGTATACAGCAAGGCCTTATCTAAAAGTTTACAACTACAACAAAAAAACACAAATCGACCAGTTCTTTACACACTCCAAAACCGACGTTCCGGACAGTTACTAATTGATTGAAGAAGTACGTAATAATTTAATTTTTGATTACAAGAATGAGTTAAGTTAATCGCTTATCTAAAACAGTTACAGTAATTTTAAAGAGCGAAATCGAAGAAATACAGATAAAATCATATCCTCCATAAAAACAAGCGAAGTGTCTACCAAAATTGAAGTTTTTCTTTCGCAATTGTAGGGAAAGGGAGGGAGCATATTAATCTCTGGCCGCTTGAGGAAGTATAATCATTTATCAATGAATTAGAAAATGCTTATCTGCTCAATACGTCACCTTTGACACTGCAGCTACTTTCAAAACAACGAAGTAACTCATAAATCACGACTTCAGAAGCAAAATAATTTAAAAGCCAAAACTTATACGCCTAAGTAATAGTATACTATTTTTTGTAATTTTATCTAAATGTACGTCATTAGTACTGTAAGCTACGGAGGATTTAAAAAAATAAAATAAAACCATAGTTTCTTTTAGAAAAATCTGTTTACGTCCGATCGAATTGCGTTGAACTTGCAATATGGTTCAACCCTATCAACCCATCCCTCGGTTAGACGACAAACAGTCATCGAAATACCGCATTACATCGACGCTTACCCGCTCCAGATACCGCAACTATATACCGTCGCCCTGCCTTATCACTTGATACCCCAATAACCAAATTGCCTCCAAATCCGCCCCGGCCGGGGGCGGCGGTCGGGCGGGCGGGCGTTCAGCGGCGAATCGCATGTCGCGCCCTTATTACCGCCGGTTTAAAAGCCGCCCCTAATAAGACACCGGGCGGCGGAACCAACACCGTTTCGATAACGCTAATGTATAGTTTGTTTGATTCTATAATTGTAACAACACGGCTAACCCCGGTTTCGCGTGTCCCGCATCAGATAAGTCGCGTTCGGATTTTAAATAAAGACGTGAAGAGCGCGGGGCGCTTGTGCTTGGACGGCAGGGGGAACGGGAGGGGGGCTTGTGAGTGGGAGTTTAAGTAAGTAGGGTAACAGATTTCCTAAACGCCTTACGTTGCCATTTTATGTTCATGTGAGTGTTAGAGGCTAACTTCGGTTATTGCTAAATGTTTGGCATACAGCAATTAGGACCAATGAAGTTCTCGTTTGTTCTAGTGTTGCTAATGTAGAACATGATTTCTCTAAGTCATCAATTACACTAGTCTAACCGTACCGCAATCAAGTTTATTAGTCAAACTTGGGTGTTTTTTCCCGTTTTGATTCGTACAGGGAAAGAATTATCGGGCAAAACCTTTATAAACGGTTTTGAGGAGATTTCTGAACCTATGACAAGGTAGGGATTTGTTTCTAGATCGAACTGCAGTACCTATTTAAAGGTTTAGAGTAGTTTAAAAAACAAACTAATGTAATTTTAGTTACATATTAAAACTACACATCGACTTTTGTAATAGACTATAACTTCCGACCTCAGAAAAACACCTTTTGCGTTTGTTAGCGAATTTCCCCTATAGGGAAGAAGCTATTACCGTAGGTCTCATGGTAAGACCTAAGCCCAAGACCATGATAACTTTTCGTTTTGGGGCCACCAGAAGCAAAAAACACCATTCGTTCGAATTTATATATATATATATTAATATATATATATATATATATATATATATATATATATATATATATATGTCTGTTAGCACGATAGCGGCCGTAAAAATGGTCCAATCTTAATGAAAATTGGTACAGACGTGTAAAGTGGTAATCACTCGGACGAGTTCGTGAACCAGCCCGATCGGATCACCGCAAGGGGGGGTAGAGGGGGTTAAACCCCCCCAAAAATGGGTTTTTTGAGTTTTTTACATAGAAAAATAAAATTTAACGTTAAAATTTTTGTTGGCACCATTGAATTCAGCTCAAAAAAACAAACAATTTAGTATTTTGAATCACTGCTCTATGTCCATTAGTTACCGAGATATTGAAAGTGGTAAACACAGTACGTTGTCCCAATGTTAATCTTATGGGAAATAAGTAAAATTCTATATCTCCGTTATTTTTCAACATATCTTGATAAAACTAGGTAAATAGCTTCTTCTAGTTCAGATCTACTAAATATTGAGTTAAAACCACCCAGTTTTTATATACCTGTAGCAGCAAACCTGCATACTCATTCCCCCTGTTATTCTTATGGAGCTTACCAAAACATGTCAAATCTCGCTATGTTGGATTGAAATATGTTGTTTTGCATTTGAAATTCGCTGAGTATGCAGGTCTGCTGCAACGGGGGTATTTTAGGTTTGTTTGATTTAAAGTATTAATATTACGCCAACTGCTCATGCAGTTATAGCCTATATTGATTTTGAGTATATTAAATAATGCAGATATTAAAAACGCGAAAGCATTCGAGTTCTGGAATATAAGATGAACATATTGTCATTTTCCATATTTTAAAGAAGACATTGAAAAAATTGAAGAAATTGTCTGTTTGGTCAATTTACCTCATCAAACAGACATAAACACAAACCCGCACTATTCTTCCCTCCCCCTTCACAAACGGTCCTGATTAAGTCCGGCCCGCCCTCAGAGAGACGCAATGCATTTCCAATGTCCCCCATGTGCAATACGTGCATATTATTCCACCGTGGAGGCACACTACGCTGCACCGACTCACGCTAACGACATGGACACTCCACGGCGGGTTATTGATGAGCGGGGAAATGGCCGTTTCTCAAATTGTTCAAACTGCGCCCCTCGCACTGCACACTGCACCGGCCCGTGCCTTATTTATCGCCGATCCACGTGGCCTTCTGGTAATAATTAGGGGTAAGGGACTGACTGTCAACCGTCACTTCGGAAAGTAGTTAATAATTTGTTTTACACCTTTGTGCACAGAGCTAGGACTGTGGGATCTTGAAAAGTAAAAGTAAATCAAAGTACATGAAAACTTTTAACTAAAATCGATATCAAAGCAAGTTTGGTACAACAAAGTTCTTTGAACTTGTATTCTTAACTTAAGCTGCATTACACTTTCAAAACAATAAATTGTATATTACAATTGACAGGTTAAATGTTTGTCGGAAGGACAACCATTTAATAATTAATTGCATTTCTCAATAAGGCAATATGCTTTGAAATTCCTTGTTGGAAGAGAGTTTCGTCAAGTTAGCAAACATCCTCCAAAAAGGCGTTTTGTGGATCAATTTACACTTCCGAATTTTGAAACTGATAAGTTACATAAAAAACTATCTTAGAGCGGTAAAACGGTACTTTTTACGTTCCAAAAACAGGTAATATGGTAACATAGCAGGGTGATAAAACAATTATTTTTCTTAATGGTTGTCAGTAGATAAATATCGATATTATTTATGACGTTACTTACCATTATCATCGATACAAGTAAGATTTAATTGATTGCTTTTTTTTAATTGAGCTATAAAGTTCAATCTGGACCACCCTCTGGGTCCTTTTCAAAGTATTCAGTCAGACTGCATATTACATGCAGTATAGCTATTTTACAAAATACAATAGTTAATTTAACAATTAAATATTAACTTATAATATTATGAGGCTACTTGAAACTCAATTTTTAACAGCATTAAATCCTTAACTAAACAACAGCCAATCAAACACTAGTTTGAAAACAAGCCAGAGTTTTCTTTTATAGTTTTTACCAAGCGACATAGATTTTTCCAACGATGCCTTTAATTTAAATACATAGCCTCCTCGGTTACTTATTTTGCATTTAAATTAGAGAGCGAGAAGAAAAAAGTATTTAAAATGAAATGGTTTGTATGTAAATATATTTAAATACGTAGGAGTTGGTAGCCAGGTCCGACTGATAACTCACCCCGTGCCTGGTGACTCCCCGGCCGGCTGGCTCCCCTCCTCCACCATCATCTCCGCCTGAAACTGAGTTAACAACTGTTAAAACACTTGTTTTATTTTAAATTTATCTACTTGACAATAGTCGCTCATATTCCACAATAAAGCAACACCTTGAAATTTCAAGTAACAAACACAAATAGAATTGTATTATTATTGACTTTATAACTAAAACTAGACTGCTCCTGATCATGCTTATAAATGTTTTGAAGCCAGAAATTGAGCACTCTTGAAACTAGTTCGCAATCGTCACTAGTGGTGTAATTTCATGGTTAAGTTTTGTATGTTTGGGGTGGGACATTTTTGTTTCTACCGGGCTAAAATACGGGCTAAAATGGTTAAAAAAGAGATTATTTTTAAAACGTCAAAACTAGAAGTACAAAAGAGAGGATAAAAAGGTATTTTTTATTTCTTTAATACCAAGATTCTCAACCAGAATGTACTAATTTTTTTAACTTATTATGATATTTTACTGGCATCCATCAAAATTTAAAGTTGCTTGGACTAGGTTATCTGTAATCAGTGGTATAATTTATAGCCACATTATAAGAACAAACACAAAGAAATTCCAACAACAAAATTTCTGAAAAGTGCAAACATAATATTAAAATTTGAATTTGATTATGTTTGCCACACGAACAGTTCCTCGGCCCACCTGAGATTTTTATCTGTTTATGACATTGTATTGCTGCCTTTTAATGGTATTTGTTAATAAATAATTGTTTGTTTTGCTTTGATTTTATTGAGATACGGGACAAAATTTCATTGTTCATTTTAAATAAAAACAAGAGTCCATATTCTTTTATATTCCAGATGTCCCCACCAAAAGTACACCGTTTTTAACCTATCTTTCTACAGTCTAGCAGTCAACAAGATGTTTCGAAGTGAGGTTAGGTATGAAGTAAATCAAACCATGGTTTGGGAAGTATAAAGTG
Organism: Flexamia atlantica; assembly: GCA_035578135.1. NCBI lineage: Eukaryota > Metazoa > Arthropoda > Insecta > Hemiptera > Cicadellidae > Flexamia > Flexamia atlantica. The sequence goes on along the minus strand of JAQJVK010000008.1, from coordinate 34,966,277 downwards.
TTACATTTCAATTGAAATGTTTTATTAGATGCCTATTAGCACTCCTACGAATAAAGTTTGTAATTTAATTAATTCTGAGGAAATTTAAGTAGGCTATCTTTGAAATCAACTAATTACCTCACATCTCAATCTAATCCCCAAAATATAATCCCCAAGTAGTGGCTATGTTATTTTATTCATGCCGCTCGCCTTCACACAGACAATAACACAGCACACACAACACCGCTAAGAAACTAACAGTTCACGCTCGATGTAGCGAAACATTTTAAAATGTTATTCATCTTATCTCACAGTATTACTCGCTTTTTCTCTGCAGGCCCTACTTCCCTCCGTTTATAACAATGAAAACGGAACCGTACAAAGATGAAAACCGAGATATAACTCAAAGCCGAAATATAATACAAGACAAACCGCGGACGGCTAATAGGCCAGACCTTTATAATAAAGCCTGTTGCGGCGTAAGAGAGGTCATCTGGGCAGTTCTTATTGGGCCGGACATTAATCGTATCAAAGCGCCAAGGAAGGCCGGCTCGGGGCGCCCCGCAGCGCCGCTCCGACCGAATTGTCTTATTATTTGGGGAATATCATTCCGGCTTTGACCGCTCCATTTCGTGATTGCCCCAACCAGTTTAGCGTTTTGTATTACCCTTTGGTCCGCTCGCATTCAAATTGTTTTCTTACCCTTGTACGGACGATTCCTTTCTTCTCTTATTCGGTTTGTGCGCGGAGTTCACTTTGTCTCGGGGTCTACAAGAGAAAGTGGACGTTGCGGTGATTAGGCGGGGTTATAACGTTAGTGGAATTAGATTTCGACCTGGGATACTGACGAAACTATCCTTTTATCCTGGCGAACTTTAATTTAGAAGATTTTAAAAATATGAATTTTGCTAATAATTAATATACCTTGAACACACGAAACGTAAATTTTAATATTTGTAACAGACGGGCAAAGCAAGAAGCAATGCAAAATTCGATCCCGTCGTTCTTTCAACGTAAAGCTAATACCACCCTTTCTAAGAATTACACAAGAGAATGAGGCACATCTGTTATTGTTGGCAATGAAAAAGTCATGCAGGTCTTAGAAAACTTATGTTTGCAAAAAGGATCTATTATTTATAAATAACTATATCAAGTACAACTGACTTTTAAACAAGATCAGAACATTAAAATGCACCTGTCGCTCGCGCGACTGATATGTCGCGTCGTTTCAACAAAAGACGTTCGCTAGAAAATGCTGTCGCTGTTTTTTACAGCGGTGAACTTTATTATAAACCAAGAAGAAAAAGCTGTTACCCCGCAATAAAATGTAATGTCGCGCTCGTGCCGGCATTACAGGCGTTGCTACTGAAAGTAAGTCTCAGCAAGTCGCACGCTCAAGAGTTGTTATTTACGATAAGTCGTCGATCCGATGCCGATGGTTCCGTGTAGTCGGCTGTATTAATATTGAAACAGATCCATTGGAATTTCAGTAGGCACTATTATTCTTGTTGGCCGTAACTCAAGCGTGGCCTTGGATCAGGAGCGAAGATGCATAAAAAACGAACGCTGTTCGTCGATATAGAATATGTATGTCTCTAACATATGTAAAATCATAAGTGAAAGAGGATTATACTTCCGTAAAGAAACAGAAATGTCGTCTCAAATCTTATAAATTTCCCATTTAATTATTTGCACTAAATTTTAAGTTGATAATATCAAAGATGTTCTGTATAAAGCATTTTAGTTGAACATGAGAGAGAAAACTAATAAAAAAATTATTACCCAGAGTGACTAACTAGGTAAAGGCTTAAGAAAAAAGGTTTAGAGCCAAAATTAAAAGCGTTATTTTATAATAGTCTGAAAAATCTTATGTAAAAACTGCTGATAACATTTTAAGATAAAGCGCGTTATGTAATCTTAGAAATATGAGTATAGGCCTACAAGAACAATTCATAAAAGTATCGAGACCGCGTCTTCAAAATCAAACAATACTGTGCATGATTCACACCCTAACAAAGACAACTTACAAATTGTAAGATAACTGTTCAGGGTTAGTTGTAACATCGACCACAACTCGGCGCCGTACAACAGTGTATTTGCCGTGTGCGGACGACTGTATTAAATGTAAATGCGGCATCGGAGTACGTAGCCCAGAATAGTGATGTACGATCGGCCCGGCCACCATGGGCAAATCCAATAATTAATGGTGGTAGGGAAATTGCAAACCGCGCCCCGACATCAGAAATCCAATCAAGTGTCGCACCGGTAATACACCGTCACCGACAGTCGCGATTTTTAATATAAATTATATCGGTAACACATAGGGTCCAATTACGCGCCCTGGCCCGCTGCCGCTCGCATTCGTTTATTTTACTTGCGGTCGCAAAATAACTTTTTCCGCCTTTATTGGCTTTGGCGGCAAAAAATGCGCTCCCGTGATTGGTGTCTGGCGATAAAATTTGAATTGTATAACCGATCGCCCACTGTCGAGTGCACGCGTAGTTTATATATTAAAACATTTCCCGAGCCCGCGCGGCGTAAAAATGTTTCGGGCTTCGCTGTCGGTGATCGAATGCGTCGTGGCGGTCGAATTTTTTGTTTATTGAAATCGAATATAATCTTATTTGTCCGATACTCGCTGCCGATACGCTCCTCCTATTCAAATATGCCGACAATGTTATTCGCACGCGGCGCGGGCCGATTGTTCCCCAACTTGCGAGATAACTGTTGCCCCCGTTGATAAATATATCACGAAACAAAAATACCTTGTTAAACCTGCATCTGCCTGTTACTGTTTTGACGCGCTGTTCCTCCGACAAAGGAAATTACTTGTTATTCGCCGAGTTTTGAGCGAGTTTGTAACTTTTTTATATCGCTCGGTTGTTAACAACTCAGTATTTACTCGATGAATATACAAAAATTGCTTCAACCGTCGAAAAATGCGAATAAGTCCGAGTTGTTCTGAACACTATTTTCTACAAAAAAAAGTTGTAGAAAGAGCTTTTGTTTTGGGGCAAAAATATGTACCACACACAACTTATTTTTTATGTATAAAACGCGACGGCAAGTATTTTTTTTAGTTTAATAAGTAAATCACGAGATATAATCAAGACTTCGGATTAAATTATGAAGCTACTAAAGGAAAAAATTATAATGTTAAATTAGACTGTAACCACGTGAAATTATTACATTTTAACGAAATCAGCTCGGCTGCTCAATTGTACAACACACATTTCAAAATAATTTAATAAGGACTTCAGATTAAAGTTTGATAATACTAAAGAAAAAACTTATAATACTACTTTTTTATATAAATTACATTGAAAGAGTAATCTAACTAGTCGGATCTGATGAATCAAAACATGTTCTAATACTGATTTTCAAAGTAATTATATGAAACCATGTGCAATGACTATATTTTAAGAAATTAGCTCGGCGGTCAAATGTACTAAACAAGATTATAAAATATAAACTGGGTATTTATTAAGATAACAGCACACTTACAAATATCTCTACTACCATAAGGATTTTCGTAAGCTATCTGCCAAAAAAAATACTAACTAAGTAAAAAACTCTTACACAGATCTCTTCCTTAACTTATTTTTAACGATAGTAAATTATTACCAGGAAGCTATTATTAAGCTGTCATCACGATTGAGAATATTTAAATACGTATCCTTAGTTTCCACGCAAAAACTAAAAAAAATCGTTAATACCCCCGTTGCAGCAGACCTGCATACTCAGCGAATTTCAAGTGCAAAACAACATATTTTGATCCAACATAGCGAGATTTGACATGTTTTTGTAAGCTCCATAAGAATAACATGGGGAATGAGTATGGAGGTTTGCTGCTACAGGTATATTAAAACTGGGTGGTTTTAATTCAATATTTAGTAGATCTGAACTAGAAGAAGCCATTTACCAAGTTTTATCAAGATATGTTGAGAAATAAGCGAGATTTAGAATTTTACTTATTTCCCATAAGGTTAACATTGGGACAACGTACTGTGTTTATCACTTTCAATATCTCGGCAACCAATGGACATAGAGCCATGTTTCAAAATACTAAATTGTTTGTTTTTTTTGGCTGAATTCAATGGTTCCAATAAAAATTTGAAAAATTTTATTTTTCTATGTAAAAATCTCAAAAAACCCATTTTTGGGGGGTTTACCCCCCTTTACCCCCCCTTCCGGTGGTCCGATCGGGCTGGTTTACGAACTCGTCCGAATAATTACTACTTTACACGTCTATGCCAAATTTCATTCCGATTGGACCATTTTTGCGCGAGTTATCGTGCTTAAAGACACACACACACACACACATATATATATATTTAGATATATATATATATTTATGAAAGTGAACGAATGGTGTTTTTGGCACCTGAGGACCTCAAAAAGAAAAGTTATGATGGTTTTAGGCTTAGGTCTTACCATGAGACCTACGGTAACAGCTTCTTCCCTATAGGGGAAATTCGCTAAAAAATCAACTACTGTAAGGAAAGGGAAAAATCGTATCGAAAATATAACGTAGAGTAGCTTTTCCACATTGAAAATGTATATAATATTTTTAAATATGCAGTTTCCAGTCAACGTTGTCCAATATTTATCTTTAATACTTTTAATTTAATATTAAACTGCAACATAAGCGCATGAATAGTAATGTATTGACTGAAGATTATTGGTAAATAAATGGGAACCAGTCCCACTAAAGAAACATATTGGACACCGTTGGCTGCAAACAGTATATTTGTAAGCAGCATTTTAAGGTGTAAGGTTCGAACGGACCTGTTTGAGAGCTCAGGCTCCAATCAACGTTATGATGAGATTGTTTAATGAGTTTCCTCAAAATATTGATCTCATTGCCTCGACCTTTGCCTCTTATAAAAAATATGTCATTAATAAATTAATAAAACGATATCAAAATAATTTTATAAAAACAAAAAATCTGTCATTAAATGAATACAAAAATGAAATCAAAATAATTTTAGAACTGGTCTATACAGTATTATGTTTTATTTATTGGTAGCATGCATGTAATACGTCGACTTAATTATTGTTGTTTTTACTAAAATCGATTTAATGAATTATTTATATTGGTTTATAAGTTTTAATTATTCCTACAAAATATATTTTTGAATTTTGATGATTTATCTGAAGGTGTAATGGTATCAGTCTGTTGTGTCCCAGGTAAGAAAACATTCTTATATGCATTGTTCAGCAAGTTGGCTCAAAAACGTGATATAATATATGCTACAATATAATTGTAATGTATTTTGTATTGTAGCACTTAAAATGAAATAAATAAATAAACAAACATTAAATATAAAACATTAATATGTATCTAACAGAGAAACTTTGTAAAATGTATTACTCGTAACGCTTTTTAATGAAAAGGAAAACAAAAATCCTAATCCACTCCAGATGTTTCAGGCCCACACCTACTTATCCCAAACCGAGAGACAATCCCACAGCGAGCGTCGCAGTGCAAGCGAGGACGGACCGCGGACACAGGCGGTACACAGGAGGGAGACCCAGCATCAATATAAAGTCCTGCACACGGTCGATACGCCAATCAGGTGGCTCAATATTTGCCGCCAGGTAAGTTCGGTTCACACATAAGTACACTAATTTGCCGATGCCGGCCCCAATTACTGTAATTGATGCATACATTCGCAAACAACCCGCTTCAAAAAGCTGACGGTCAGGGCGGGATAGTGACGTCGACGGGGCGGACTTGATGAGTTGCAAGATGTTCTTTTATATTAGATTTTAATATTGTGGCCGTTTCTTTCTTTTTAGTATTTTGATTTAGAGACTAAACAATCCCGTCGGGTGTTCGAATCTGAGCCCTCGTGAATAATACGCGATTAGAACAGCAACAAAGCAGGTGAACGAAAAACCGGTCACATTTAAAGTCATACTTGAAGTTTTTATTTTTTTTTTTTTAAAGAGGGTGGCGGCCTCTTTTTATCTTGCATTTGCCCCCCACAATTGTCCGACTTTGACGTTTCGGTAAAAAACATGAAATAGTTTCATTTCTCAAAACGTACCAAAAAACATCAAAGACAATAATTACTTATCATTTTCCAAAACATGAAATTCCAACACACTATCAACGTTCCTCAACACTAATTTACGTATTTACGAGTTTATTATTTTTATAATTTTATTAAAAGTAACAATTAAATCGTTAATACATTTTTTATCTTACAACAAAATAACCATCACGAAGTCAACACTAATTAATTATTGGCGATGCTTATTACTTTTAAGAAAAGTATACAATTTATACATACAGCTCTTACCAAAGAGGTCAATAAATCTTTTCATGGGAAACTTAAAACCATGAATTGAATTAAAAAAGCTAAAATTCTAAGAAAAAGTATTGCAATTGCAGCAGAGGGATATAAATTGAAGTTCAGTACTTAAAACGAAATGCAACAACAGTTCCAGGCTTTCCAGGGTGCGTACGAACTCGGTTTTTGAATGAATACTCCCCGAACCCAAAAACTTCTAAATATGTCCAATATTGTGGTTAATGAGCAGGAATTAGGGTGAGATTGATGAGCCGCTGTGTGAGATTACCTGAGTGACTTTTAAGCTGTCCAACATTCTCATCTACGTCTAATCAAACACCTTCTAAGTGGTATTTCACTGTTGCGCTCTCTGGTACGCACAATCTCATGAATCATATTGTTGTACATTAGAAAAAGGCTTCTAACTCCATGAAACCTTACCCCATACTTAAAAAATTTAGAGGTAATAAAGGAAAAATATAATTGTATTCCTTTATCAAAACTAATAAGTAAACAGGATACGTTAAGAATAAAATAATCTATTAACAATTGACAAACTTTTCATTTATAATACCCGTAGATTACCATTTACATTTTAAGTTATAAATTTATAGGCAAGGCGAGTTCAAACTTTAACATTTTAGAATAATTGTAAAGGAACCAAATTTCTGAGGCAAACGGGGTCCTCTCGCAGCCCTTTCTCAGAAACTTGAAATAATTATATGAGCTTATAGTTTTATAACAATTAAACACTCACGTACTTGAAGCACCTGCACTCTACTCTACAGATATATCTTCTTAACGGACGAATCCTTTTTTGTAATTTCAACTTAATCAGAAAATATTTGCAGGGCCAAATTTCAGGATACAAGAATACATATATATTATTAAAAATAATACAACTATCTACCTAACATTTTAAAGCAATAAAATTCATAAAATTTCAGATTTTTCTATAACTATACATCTATAAAGACATTATGATCATATTAAAATACTCAGAGGATGGCTTAAGAGTTGTCCATTTTAATTGTTGATGCCGTTAATTCATGGGCATTAAACAGAACTAGAGGAGTATTATTTTAGTTTACAAACGTTAAACAATCTATCAAACTTTTATATCCATATGTTTCAAATCACTGACAAAACTATATATTGAGGTTTATCTCATTTAATATAATTTGACTATATAATATGAAATTTAAGTATGATTCCAGTAACTCAAGTTTTCCCAGTATAAGTAGACACCCTGATAATTCAACAGTGCGGTAAAATCCAAGAGTTATATCTTACCTATACGTTTGAAAAAAAAAAACAATTATATAATTGGAATGGGTTCTTATTACGATTAAATGTGAGTTTTTGTGCACTAAGGAAGAGCGTTACGATTTTTTCCAGTGATCTAAGGAGTACTTAGATAAAATCGAATTACAGTGCAATTGGAAAATTTTATTTAATGTTACTTAACACCTCATATACGAGTAAACCGAAAAATAGGTAGGTAACTTGTCAACATTGTACACAAAGAAATAAAACCACGTCTATTTGAAGTACTTGGTCTGAAAAAAATACAACCAATGAAATGAAAGTGGCTTTTTGAGCGTGTCAACTTAGACCAACTTGTCTGTGGTGGGCTTTGGGAGTAAAAATCAGAGTCGCCTTAAAAACTCTTCCACAGCATAAAATATATGCACTTTAAGATATTCGCCCATCAATGTTCTTAGCTTCATTTATGAAATCTTTTTACGTCGTTAGGAAGCTTGTTGAAAAGGTTTTTTCCCATTAAATGATATTTCTTAGGAGTCCTCCCTACCCAGCCAAAAGTTGTCAAAAAACAGGTCTCACGCAGACCCATATAGACGCCCCATGAGGTAAAGGGAAATTTTAAATTCAACATAGTTGTAACAGGAAATGTCCAAACTATTTGAGTTGCTACTTGGAATTTCGATAGCTTAAATAGTTTTTTTTTCTATAATCAATTAAAAATAGTCAACTTTAGACATTAATGTAACCTGTTTTATGACCTTTTTCAAAAAATAAAAAAAGCAATTCCAGTAGTTTAGTGTTATTTATTTAAATAATATCACATAGTATGGATATGTTAAAAAATATGGGCGCTAAATGGGTCCGTGCGAAACCTCACATCGCAAAATGTGCACTGATTTAATATGGACTCTTATGGAGCCAAAGGTCCAAAAGTCGCCGTTAGTGTAGCAGAAAAACGAAAACTGTCGTGGGTAAGGAGGACTCTTAAAAGAATGGGGCTGTTAAATGACCAGATAGAAGCGTGTCGTGCCTAATCCTAATTCTGGAGGGATAAATATCCTGAGTGCTGTTGGGGATTGATTTCTGACAAAATCTAAGTATTGTAGTTGCCCCAGTATATACGTGGTAGTGGAAGGATGTGAAGTCTTGAAAACGGTGGTTTACAGTATGATCTACCTTTCCCTGCTATCAACAAGCAGTCAATTCTCTTTTGCATCTTAAAAACACGGAACGTGTGAGATGACAACCCCCGTAACATGATGTAGAATATAAGGTGTGAATATAGGACTCGCCACTTTATCACGGTTTACCTTAGAAGATGTTAGGATGGCAAAAACGCATTTGGCAATTTAGTTTTTTAAGAGAGGCAGGTGAGTGTACTTATTACTACAGTGATATCATTTAGCAGAACATCTGAAGTATATCATACGTTTAATATCATTATTATTTAAACATAAGGAATCACAAAAGATGTTTTGCCATACACGGTAAAACAGCACGATAAACGCAAAACTGTAGTTTTCAACATTGTGCTACATGTAGAAAATCAGCTGATTTAACTGTTGAACGTTTATCGAGTTGTTTTACCGTAGGTTGCAAAACTCCCTAATAAGTATAAAAAATGCAAGGTAAAATAAGCGCATTATTACAATGTGAGAAATTTATGTTAAGCCCGTACTTGGATCTGGGAAAAAAACGTTAACCATCATTGTTCATAACTGAAAGTCATAAAATATAAAACTACTATTAACAATAAAGGATTTTAATCTCGGTAAATACATTGATCATAAAAGTGACGTGAAATTACTAAATTAAAAGTTAAAGAATTGTAAAAATTATCTATTACCAATTGACAGTTACTGACGCTCCGACGATCACAATAAGTAATGAAATGGAAGAAACGATACAATAAAACCTGCTTCAGTTACTTATTGTAATACAATGTTATGTTTATTGCCTTAATTCGGATTGTTTCATTTCCAAGGGATTAACTTATTTGTAACGTGTTAAGCCAACTGCACAGACAAAAACTATCTGTATGAAATTGGATCTTTATTTTATAAACAGGATGAATTGTTTCATGATCAAAAATTGTGTTCCGGAACAATAATGGACTTAAATAAAAAAGTTATGTAAGTCCCTAGAGGATAACATTTGGAGCAAAAGGCGGACTTACGAGTACGTTAACTTTTCGTTTTATTTAGAGCGAATTGACTATATTTTCTAGAAATAAAATCGCACTAACATATCCATGGCAGTATAGTGAAACAAAAACGTTTCAAAAACAAGAAAAATGTACATTTCAAATTCACTGTATGATTGTAATTTAGTGATTACATCATCATGCTAACGAAAACAATCTAAATTTTAATAAGTATCGCTTCCTCTTTAATAACTGTTATCCTTTTATTCTTCGCAGTGGATAAAATGGCGATTGGTTTATCGGTAGTACAGAAAGAACTGAATACAGCAATGAATTCAAGGGACCAACAAAATCACAGTAAAAACCTCCCAAGACACACCTACTGCGTAGCGGGGGCAAATATCCATCGGTGGCCGGTGTTATATTATTATTCATGAGTTAGAGATAAATGCGGTGCCAGCGATCGAATGATTTGTGCACAAATATATAAACATACATCTATAATTTTCCTTTTCAATTTAACTGTCGCGCAATTCATTACGAGGCGTGGGTAGTTACGCTCTACCGCGCGATTAAATATAAATCCCTGTGTCAAAAACAAAGTTCACTGTGAGAGTAAATCAAGCTAATTTACGATATATTACAGATGATGGGGAAATTAACATTGAATTCAGTCATCAATATACCTATAAAATAAGGCAGAGCATGGCCGATTATTTCTTATATATGAATATAAAATGTCTATTTATTGGTAACTTATGGAAAAACAAAGTTATGATCTAACACCTTGAAAAAACGGGAGTGCCATAAAATGTTTAATGGATACTTGTGTAGATCTAAATCAACAAATAATCCTTTTGGTTTCCATTATGTTGCAATTCAATTATTGTTATGCAAAATGGCCTACATATGCACATATAAATATTTATGTACAGTTTGATAAAAAACTTATCTTTCCTAAGAAAAAGACAAACTATATATAATGCCGTAAAAGCGGGACTAAAATACATAACATATTTTTGTGGAGACCTGTGTAAATGAACGAGAAATACTACAAGCAGTTAGGTCATTGTCTTGTAACATGGCCTGCTCTCTAGAACGCCAAGAGTTTACACATATTACTAGAGTGCATAGATTTACATATTACTAAAATTATAGCTATGGTTATTTAGTTTTACTCGAGGTAAGTAATATGAAAATTCAAAGACTTTACCTGACTGGCTGTAACGTTGACAATAGACTAATTAAAGTGTGAACCTGATTTTTCGTTACACTTACATATCAATAAGCATGTCATGAAAAAAATAAGACGAAGATAGAAACTGAATCAAATTAACAAAGGGAAGTTTAAAAATAAATCAGACTATCGTTAGGCTATTGTCAATGTCAGAACTAATATAACCGCGAGGAGGCGGTCACACATTATGCCGAGTCGTCAGGGCATGAGCATCACAAGTCCACTCCAAGGAGAACAGATTCAACGTAGTATTTTTCATTCTACCTAGAAAGTTTTTTGTAAGAAAACACGCATTATCTATTACTTAATTCTACACTATCCGACTTGATTAATACCGTATATTTTAAGCAAAAGTAAAATAAAATGTATAGTTTAAATATATCCAGGCTAGGTGTAAAACCAACCAAAGCAATCTAGAGTGCATGCAACGATGCCTTTACTTATATCATTAAAATTATTACACCTCTGAACATATACAATTACGTTTAATTGTTACGTGTACCTAGGCATTGCGGGCCGACTTCTCTTTATTATGCTCTGATTGACTTAAATACTAAGTAAACGAACTCAATAACATTTAATTGAGTAAGTGAGCATTCCCGTGTAACCGAAGTCTTACCGAGACTAGAGCTAACTGAGTTAATTACTATAAATGTGGGACAAACCTAAAATAATTACTAAATTAGTTGTAATATAATTATATAAGACCTTGGACATTCAAAATTACAATACTTCATTATTAGACATTTCTCACTCCTTCTTATCACTTAAATAAATTTATAATCATATATGAACCTCCTGCACGAAAAATCTAAAACATAACTCAGATCTCAGAAGTAAATGTACAAATATGAATTTTTAAATATAAAAACCGACTTATTGGATATGATAACACAGCCAATTTCGTTTACACAATCAACTGAAATAGGTATTTTACGGAGCTGGTACACAAATTCCAAACTTCTTCATCGTAAGTGTACTCAGATTACCGGATTGATTTTTGACAAATTATCTCATCACACACTTATTACTTACACACTCTCACGTTATAACCACGATTCAAACCGGACAATGTAAAACAAACAATACCGATTGAAATCGAACGCGACAATACGCTCTGCATGAACACGGATCTAGGATCGGCCAATGAAAACATCGGCCGCCTAGTTCGGTTCACAATTATGCTAAAATAACAAGTCACAATATTAATAGTAAATAGAGGCCGAATAATCTGACCGTTCTTTATCTACGCATACATTATAGTTGCGGTGTGTACACTGCGCTATTTTGATTTCCTCTTATATTATAATTAGCGCAAACATTTCGGTGCAGCAACCACGCTTGCGTTATCTGGACTTGCAGTTTACTCATTCCCGTCCGATAAACAAGACTGTTTATTGAAACTGTGTGAGTTATGTCTATTGTTGCGCTGTTCCCTGGTTAATTCAATATTATCTAAATATGTTGCAACCTATTTCATAAAGAGAATAATGAGCTTGGATGCAAGATAATGTGATTTATTTTTGACCTCAGGTTTTTGCTTGTTTGATTTCGGTTATTCGATGATTGTATGTAAACAAAATAGCATCTTTGAATGCAATGCTGGGCGATGTTAAGTCATTTACCATCCATAGCAATTCAGTTATCGCTCCTTAGACCATATAGGTGTCAGTGAATCTGTCATGATTTCATTGTCAGACTGCTAAATATCCCGCAACAGTTTTGAATATCGCCAATAAATCCCGACAGCGGTTTGACACAAAAAAACTGTTCAGAAGAAGTTGCAAAGTACTGTATTGCCTTGTTGTGCTTTCTTTTATTTTTCTCAAACAATGTTGATCATAAAAATGATGTTGCTGGTTTTCGCTAACTTTATTGTTATTAGGATAGTTAAATAAATTGCATCCCGGTTTCATGGTCGCTGAACTACCGAAGTACGGGCTTTAGCACGAGGGGATTTCATGGTTTTCAATACATTTCGACTGATGTTTGATTAGGGTGCAAAAATATCCTAGCGGTTGTTTTAATAGCACTGGCCAGAAAGTTTCCACGGCGTTCAAAGATAGTGTAAATCCTTACACATAAATCCCAAGATAGTTTATGTGTTTGGGTTTCAAAAGAATTTCTAAAACAAACCATGATGAAACGACAATGAAAATGAGTGAATTAAAGCAGGGTATTTTTCAAGTTTTTGCACATTTGCAGTTCACCACGCAGTTTTCAATAGATATACCAAATGAAGACAGTATTGAAATAAGTTCTTGATAAACGTTACGCAGCTTGTTTATTCTTAACTTTTGAGCCGCCCGTCCCTCAATCTTGATCCAGCACATGTTGGGGGAGTGGACTGGAAAGATGTTCATCTAGCGAGGAAGAGAAAGTCCAATAGGTTACGAGGAGAGATCGCTTATAATGGCGAGATTAGTTTGATATGCACCTCTGTACGGAACAGTAGCATCTAAAATAATCACCTGTCTTCCTGCATCCGCTAGTTTCGATAGAAAAGTGATTTCAATCATAAATCTGGTTTCAACAAACGAGCAACTGATGTGAAGTTGACTTTCAAACCATCAGAATAAGAAAACGAGCTGGGTGTAGTATTACTACAAATGTAATGTACGGAAGTGACACAAATATGGAAAAAAATGTTATACAAACATTTAATTAAATACAAAATCTATATTATAGAAAGACAATATTGCGTATGTGGCGGATGATTAACTACTGGTTTTGTTATCCGCTTGTGTATCAGTTAACTGAAACTAGCTTAAATTATTGCGATATATTTCAAATTACAGGTCAGGATCCCAAGATAATTTATTAAGAAGATTTCTAACACAAATGATTATGAAACGTTGACAATGAAAATGGGATAAGTAAAGCAGAGGATTCTTTAAGTTTTCGCACATTCGCAGTTACATTTCACTAGACAGTCTACATTTTCAGAAAGCCCGGATTCAGTCACATTACAGATTAAACCTGTCGTTTAGCTTCATCTGCATTCGAAAACACCTGTTTAAAATTCTTCTTGGGAAGAAACAAAGGTCTGAGTGTTGAGTACATTTTTAATGATCACCATTCTGTTTGTAAACAACCGTTTCCGAGAATAAATAAGTATATGCTGATGAACAAAGCTTTGGTCAAACACGGTTTCACTCACTGAAAAATAAAATTTCTCAGTTAATAAATCTTGTTGTGTCCTGTTCACATTGCCGAGGTTTCTGGTGAAAAATCTATACATACTTCGCGTTGCAAGTGTGCAGAGGCATTAGGATAATTGTTGTATTTTCCGATGAAAAGTTTAATTTCGTTTACAGATATGAGTTTCAGAAAATAGCAAATTCTAGCCGATTATTTATTTGTTTTACTTAAGAAAAATTAGTTAATAGATCAAAATTCTAGTACTGTCATACTTAAGTATAAAAACCGTAGGAAAACATAAAATAATCTAACTAAAAGAAAACCAAGAAAAACAAACATCAACCTTGAGTTAAAGGAGCTAAAACGATCGATCTGTTGTTTATCGCAACAAACTCAGAAAATGCTAAAAACTGCTAAAAATGTTTTAGTTTGCAATGTTTTAACAATAAACTTGCAACAACTATTGACTAAGTGTATTATTTATTGACGTAGAAAGTGTTTTAATAAACTGTTGACTTTGAAAGAGATTTGAATGCGTCTGTAAGACTTAGAGCAAAGAGAACTAAAATATTTATCTTGGGTAAAATTTAAAGAGGTGATTTTGGCAAATAAATATTGCGTGGTGATTTATTGCTTATCTGCCTTTGGAAAATGCTTGAAAACGGAAAATAGCCATAGTTAGACAAGTGAAAGGCATCAATGAACTATCAGACAGCTAGATAGGCATACCATCAATTTATATGGATGAAACAAGTCGAGGGATGATGTAAATTAGTAATAATTTTTTTAAAGGGAAGAGAGGTTCGTGAAACGTTCCAAATTGAACTTCTTAAATAATAAATCCATTCCAACAATAACAAACCTAACTTACAACCTTTTGTGGTGACGACAACAATGTCTACAGAACATTAGTTGATTAATAAAAAGCGAAGAAGCCAGTCAGGAAGCCAGAAAACACATAAATGGCCAATTACAGAAGTTTATTCCACAACAAATAAATCCGTTACGAAACAGATTACTCGATAAATGCGGAAACCTTTTAAAAATTAATAAGTGTTTGCTTCAGAACAAATACTGCCTTCAATATAAATTCGTTAACAGGAAGTAGGAAAGGTAGTTAGTTACCAGGAAGTAGGAAAGGTACTAAATTAAAGTATATCATGTTAACTAAACTTATTTTTCTTATGATTGGTAAAAAACTGAAAAGGTCAACAAGCATCATTTCATTTGTCAGCTCATTAAAAGTTTGAGATATTCCCTAAGCCTAAAAAGCCTATGAAATGAAGCACTAAACAACACTTCATAACAAAATTTTGAATTTGAAAATTCAAATTTACAAATTTTCAGGTTGTTGTAAATGATTAGAGGAAAAAAAGAGCATACAATCAAAATATAAATATATAGAAGCAACACGGTTTAGAAAGTAAAGCGAATGAGATTATGAAATTAATAGCGAAACTAACCATGTAGGCTTGGAAACTGAACTGGCCCTATATAAGTAATTAATTAGAGTCTAACATTTTTACCACTAATTCTATATTGAGAGCATCATAAGATGCAATTGAGGGTTTGAAAAGGATTAAATCCTGGGATATAATCTTCGGCATTGTATTCTTTATTTGACGTGCATGAGTTTTATTAGATAAATGTATAAATAGTTGATTTGTGACTAATAAGCTTGAATGCCCTTTAAAAATGCATTCAAATCAAAATTTTACAATGTATTTAAGACTTATATTTTTTTTATAAAATGATTAATTAAGTTTTAAAAGAATCATGATGAATAATTTATACAAATGATTCCATCATCAATTTAATATTAAGGACAATTTTCGTTGACGAAGTAGTCCAGGCAACGAATGTTCAAAAAAGGTATAGAGGGATTTTTTTGGAACACAATTCTTGACATTGCAGCTTTGTTTGGACTACTTAGGAGGTGAACATATCAAAAGTCCCCGTCCGTCGCCCTTGAGCGAGGGGAGGGAGGGGGGGGGTCTGAAGGTACAATTTTTTTGTTTTTCCTAAATATCTTGAAAACTGCAGTATCAAATTTTAGTATTCCCTATTAATTTGAAATTTAAATTTCCTGTAAAAAAAGTATACAATATGTCTTATTTGGTCCGACCATTTACAAGGTAAGCACTAATTTTATTAATATTAAAAACAATATCCCTCCCATAAGATATACATGTAAATTTGTGGGTAACATACACGCCTAATGGGGCAACTCTTATTCCACTTAAAGGAAAATGAACAGCATTGAGGAAATATTGATAAAATTTCAAGTAATTTGACACCTTAATCATAAAACTTGGTCTAAAATGAAGGTGTTGGTGAGCTCACAAAAAAACGTTATTTCTCAAGGAATTATAACAAACTGTAATAATTTATCAACATAAATTATAGTACTAATTATAATAAGAAGTCCAAACAAAGCTTCAAAGTCAAAAATTTTGTTCCAAAAGATTCCCTCTATACCTTTTTGTTGTCCGTACCAAAGGTGTAGGCAAATCGATGGATTCAGGTACATAACAGGAGTTGCACATGTGCGTCTTCCATTACATGCAGTATGGAAGTGCTTTGTTACAGGTCCGACCACAAATTAACAGATTAAATTACCACTACCATTTGGATGGTTAAAAAAATATACATTTTACTGATTAAAACAGACAAATAGCATTTCTTGACAAACCTTTTACAATTAGTTCCTTACTCCAATACGCTACTAAATGTCTCCTAACATAACATAATCTAATTTTGACATCGACAATCCAAACAAATTGGATCTTATGTATTAATAATAAGCGTAAATGTATGAATAAATTTTCTAACACACTGACATTGTCGCTTGAGTTACATTAGGAAGAATTAAAAAAAAATGAAAATGAAATATACAAACTGAGTTGAGATAATGTTTACCTAAAATATCCTTACGATAAAAACCAGTATCTTCACCCCCTGTGGAGGGGGGGGGGGGTGAGAGGACGTCGGCGTCCCGCAGCACGAATCAAATAATACAACCACCCGGATATGGAATATTCAATAATAAATCGAGTCCGCTTTAATTTATTAAATAAGTGAGTCGGCTTTTGAGCGGGCACAAGTTTCCCTTATTAATTCAGCAGGGAGGCTTGCGCCCGCTATAAAGCGACTGAAATATTAACAGGTCTTGCAGGTAGGGCGGAGAAATAATTCAACGCTCTTTGGCCGTGCCACCGGCTTATGTGGATCGATGCACGCTCCGACACGCTCGATTAAATAATCCGCACAACACCTAATTACCGTTTCTTTCTGTTCCCTTTGTGAGTGTCAAGGGGGTTCGTCCCTCTCCACCCCCTGTGGGGCGCCGCGCGGCTGGGGAGGAGGGGCAGCCTCCCACCGGAGACGTCCGCTACGGCACTGGAAGACGAGCTGGCTTTACGCTAAGACTGGGAGAATGGCAAAGAAGTTGAACCGCACCCAGTTATACTTGGGCTATGCCGACCTTAAAGCTATAAAATTTAGAGTCCTCGTCAATTAATGTACTTACAAATATGTAGTTAGCAGACAACGGCGTTTAATAATTTTCTATGATGATCCCCACTGGATATTTATCAGTCGTCAAAAAACTAAGCTTGCTATTTAAAAATTGCAGGAAATTATTTTTCAACTCTGAACTTTGTAAGAAATTGTTTAAGTGATTCAATGCAATAGTTTAAAATTGAAATTTCTATAAAATCCTCAAGCCTCAATAAAGAGATCTGAAGAGGTAACCTCATAAGAGAATCACCTCACTTTTGCTTTGCCCAAATATTAACGTTACATGCCTACCAAGTAGGTAATAACAAAGTCACAGAGTGCAATAGAGCTACTGGTTTTATATGGTAAACAAATCCAAACAAAATGTTAATCGTTTTACACACTAAAAACACTTTAAGACGAAGTGCTAACATGCGAAGTTACAAAAAAGAATATTATTGAATAAATTTCTAATGTCTTCCTAATTTAGGTTAATTCTCTTAAACAAAAATCGAGATGTATTTTCATTATCTTTTAATTACCTATATTTGACATGTCCAAACGTAATTCCCCAAGCTCAATACCTATTACACCTTGAAGGTTCTAGAAGTAAGCAGCCGTGAGCTGCAGCAACAAAAGCATAAGATGCGGCGCCACAATCTAAATCTAAACACACTGGGGCGATCTAATACAGAAAACGAGACATTACTAAAGTACAATCATCAGCGGCCCTTGCACAACTGAGGGAGCGCACGGCATCTCACCATTACAGTATACGTATCCCGTTATGCCAATATGCAAACTTGGAACTATGGGAACAGCGTTCCGCATGTATTTTATTCAGCTAAGATTTCTGATAGGGTGAATTACGCGAAAGAGGTCAAAGTCACCTCCCAGGCCTTAACAGGATAGGACGTTTCCTTATTATTTGACAGCCGTACTTGCAAGAATCGTGTAGGATATGGCCTTTCCAGGCCTGTGTTGTTAATAGGTTTTGGGTCAGCTGAGTTGGGTTAAATACTGGGTGTTTATTGCTTTACTGAGTGGCCTGACTAGGTTTTTTTACTCCTAATTTTGTCAAAACTTTAATGATTTACTAATTTTTCTACATTTAACTGTCAATTTACTTCAAACGCACTGAATAACAAAGATGTAGACAATTTATGTTCACTAACCATGTACAATAAGATTTAAAATATCTTAATGCATTTTTTAAAAAAATCTATAAATTAGTTAAAAATGTAAAATGTATAACAAACTTAGTAAAACGATCCTCAGATGCAACAGACGGGCCTCCTAGAAAGACGAACAGCTGAAAGTATTCGTCTGGAACCGTCGACCAATGAAACTGTGTTAGTATTGATTATAATTTGTCTGTAAAAGATTACGAGTGTCATAACTGAAATCGTTATTAATTCTACATTTATTGGCCCTAATCGTAAGCGTTGTCTTTAGATTGTTTTTTAATGATTAAAATCATTATAATATATTGCACTTATAACAAACTTTGTACCGGGTCGCAAGTATAGGCCCTAATCACATTCAGTTCAGAAAAAATAAAATAATATAATAAGTATTCGAAAATACTACAAATACCAACTTCCCTCTTATCAACATGAGAATAGGCCTAAATAATGAATAGTGCATTATTAACTTATTTGTAGTCTGTAGTTTACGATAAGTAAGTTACTGCTGAGTTATTAGGCTGAGCCAAAAGTAAAGTACATAACAATTGCTCACAACACAATTTCCGCCGACATCCATTGTCACATCAGAGCAAGCTCCCAAATTAAAATCTCTTTAACCCTAAAAGTGCGAGCGATTTAGCCAGACCGCAAACAAGGATGGGGGAGGGAGGGGGGCCGTGATAACACGGTGTAGTTTTTACGAGAGAGAAGGGTGGGGGAGGGGGGACACAGCTGTCAGATGCGAGGGCGATACCGCACCCCAATGCAGTGCACTGGGTCACCCCGTTCGCTCAGAGCGCCAGCGGGGGCTAGGCGAGTGCATTGGCAGTGAGGGAGGATACCCTGCAACTACCGAGAGTTCATTAAGGAAGTTCGGGACTTAATCGGTAAATTAAACACCATTTGCAAAAAATAAGTACACTGACGACAGTTTGATTGTGGGCTTAGCTTTGTACTCTTCAAAAAATAGACATGAGCCTTTTGTCTGATTCATCGTATAGCAGGTGCAAGGCTAAGACATCAACAATTTTCCTGAAGGTTTATATCGTCATTGGGATTTTGGGTAAACAATGATGTTCCTAAATAAGAGAACGGAACGTAATTATCACGTAGAAGTGTGAAATTAGACTAAAACTCCTTTTACCTAAGAAGAAACATACGGACAAGAAACTATATACAAAATATTGCAATAAATATTAGAATTATTATATTTTAACGGTGAATTAAAAACTATATATAATTGTTCAAGTAATGTTCACGGAAGAGCTCGTGTACGAATGAGAAAATAAATGTAGCTCTGACCATAGGTTTTACTGATCTCTTTAAGTCTCGAAGCATGTGATAAAATTATGAGCTAAAGTATAAATCGTCGGCATTTACTACCAATTCGCGATACAAAAGCAACAACAAAGCAGCGTGCGCAATTCCAGTTTTGATAGGAATCTGGCAGCGCGTATAACACAACAAGAACTAACCATGCCAAAACAGCGCTAACAGTGTAGCCTTGTTACATTAGAATACCGTGTGACAACCCGCTGTACATAGACCGATCTGTTGTCATCGGAACTAACACACGAACGCGGCCCCGGCATTGGTTAATGTATAGGACCAATGGCTATCTATCTGCATTAGATATTGCGAGGAGCCCCTTATTTACACGCCCGACTGAAAACACGACACGTATCCCTTTAATGCATCTCATTTACGTACAGACCGAAAATTTACATCTGAACATTGATGTGCATAATGCTTCACTCAACCACCGTGACAGAGGTAAAGATTTTGATTGATTCTGGAACTATTTTTATAGCCTTGTATTTCGTAGTCGTGGTCCCAGAAAATGATCGATTAAGTTTGATATGTGGCAAAAAAGGTTCCTACGAGTATTTGTTAGTTAACGTGTTTCATAAGTTACATGGCCTAGTGAAAAAACGGCTACACTATGGTAATGTCTTGTAAAAAAATTAATTATTGCCGTTATTCCTATGTGAATTTCCAGTTAACATTGTAGTCAAAACTGTCCATTTAATGAGCCGAGTCGTGGTAAAGTGTGAGAAGATATAGCGACTTTCAGGGAGTGAAATGCAAAACACAAAATATCTCAGAGGTATCCTCACACAGGAAATAGTGTGGATTGGTATAACATAAGCAAGTATAGCAGCAGCAAGAAAGAGGGCTGAATTATTTGTCAGCCGTACCTGCAAGAATCGTTAATATTTCACCACTATATAGCCGAGCGCAGGCTTCTACTGCATTAATAACCAAAACTTGTTTCCTCTCCAAATGAAAATCTCTTATTTAAATACAAAGACGAGGTTTCCGTGAATTTCATAAGGAAGCTTTATATTAAAAACATGGTTTATTCAATATGCACCTTAATAAGTTGCAATCTCGCTTGTTTACCTCAGATCCATTCAGCTTCTAAGTAATTATTTATTTTTTCATATAATTTTGTCTAGCTGTATAGAAATCAGATCTAGTCACTGAATCATTACAGTGTTTTGATAGTTAGAATAATGATTATATTAGAATAAAGCTCGGCCGTATTTAAAACTGAATATTTTATTATAAAAATTAACAATAGAATAAAATTCCTAAACTTTATTTTAAATTACTAAGCACCTTTAGATCCTATCAAAGGTTTTGATAGTTTTCATTTTATTCACTTTATCTTAAATACATAAATAAAGTACACCTTCCATTCAAAATATACAGCTGTTGAATCCCGGGAGTTGTGTAATAAACTAAGAAACAGTTCTCAGACCGTCTATTTTTTTTTCTTAAGTCTCATGTTGATCAACGTTAATGAGCTATGAAAGGAGATGAGATGAATTATAGATGAAAGCGGAAGAGTATAATGCATGTGTATAAACTAATAGGTGCATAACTGAATATACGTCCATTTTTTATGTATTATGCACTTTTAATAAATGCGTATAGATTCCAATTTATTTCATATTTATTTGTTTGGATTTCTTACCAATGGTACTAACGTTGGCAAGACCCCATTTTCTGTCATTGTCGGGTGGCCGCTAGGGGACTGACACTTCGCCAACACAAAAAATGCAATGTGTAGTGGCGAGAATAATGCAACTGTAACTGACCCACCTATATACAGGGTCACCGAAAAAGAATGCCGGGATTTAAAAAAAACACACTGAAGCAAGGCCTCTCGACCTAAAAGAATAATTTATTCGCTGTTTTTAAACTGTACTGAGACAGTTTTGTTGGATGAAGGGCATGGAGTCTCCCACTAACATCTAGAGGTTCGCAACACCCTCAATCCCAGATTTCCTAATGGTTGGATTGGCGCAGAGGTGCGCCTATTCCTTGGCCCCCCAGAAGTCCAGACCTTACTCCTTTCGATTTATTTTTCTGGGGGTACATAAAGAACGTAGTTTATGCTGAAAAGGTTCGTGATTGGGCGCACCGAAACTGGGCTCCAAAAACCAGGTAGACGCCGAATCTGGGCTCCAAGTCTCCCAGGCCCTTCAGAGGTGCACCGAAACTGGGCTCCGGCACTTCCTAGAACTCCCGCGGGTGGATCGCCAACGAAACATTAACACAATTGAAACAGCATGCATTTATTTACATCAATCATTTGGTGACGATTTAAATCCAATACATTTTTTGAATGACATAAGGTCAATGTGGCCATTTTTCAGCTGAATGATTTTATTCTTGACAAGCAGTTGCCCGTGGCTTCGCTCACGATAAAAATTTCAGCTGATCTTACTTGTGCTCTTTGAAATGTCAAATTATAGTATTCACAGCTGTTTACATTTCGGTATTTGAATATTCACATCCTTATAAAATGTAAACATTAAAGCTAAGGACGTTCACGGGGCGTAGCCCGAGGGGATTTTAAAGAAGTGAATAGGCCTAGGTGACATTCCAGAGTCATTCCGCCGCACGCACGGTCAAGTACCAGCGCAAGGCTAGAAGCCCAGTTTCAGACATGATTCAACGCACTTGGCATGAAATTTACTACATATTTTATGTCTGCCGGGCAACAAATGGAGCCCTCATTAAAACTTACTAAGGTACGAAAAAACTTATTTTTCCCCTGTGCATTTTCACTATTAAATAAATAAATATCTTTAACAGTTTTTGTGGTATTTGATTCAAATCCCGGAATTCTTTTTCGATGACCCTGTATTTACTTACTCTCTCATTACTTGACTCTCCCATGTACTTCCTCAGCCGTACTACCTTCCAGCTTGCACAGGAGACTGAAATTAGGCACCCCGATTCTTTAGGAATAACATAGGATACCTATGCTGTTTTTATTCTGGAATATGAATAGGCCTGTCAAAGTTTCCATGTTGCCAATCCCTAGATGAAAACCAACTAATTAGAACATTTGATAGCATAAACGTTTTAAAAGGCTTCATAATTGTAATAGCCAGAACAAAAGAAACAATTTCTATCTTATGAGAGAAATTACGAAAACTAGAATAATAAGAATGATAATAATAGTATAATTTCGCAAAATAAGCTGAATCATGTAGAATGTGGTAGAACGTAGCCAATGCCAAGGAGAGCAGCGTGGACTGGAGTGCAAGTGAGTGGCGATAGCGCAGTCCTTCCTATCAGTATTTTATCCGGGTTATGCGACGACTATCAAACCCGAATTTGCCTGATGAAGATATCCCGTGATAAATACTTTAATGAGTCCCTAGAGTTATTCAAAACATTTACATATTCCAATCTTAGTAAAACTTAAGTGTGTAACTGCAAGTAGTTGAAAAAACCACTATGCCAGAGTCAACATTGCAACCTTAGAATAATGAACAAACAACGTTCAACACGCTACACATCCAACACCGATGGAACATGCTAAAAACTCGCGGCATGCAGGCGTATTAATATTCTCTCGGTAATTAATAACAATCGAGCCAAAGAAACGATTCGCTAAACACTTCCTCCATTACCCGTTGCAATTTTCCCGGGCAGATCCCTCGCGAGATAGCGGCCGACGACTTTATTAACAAAGGAAACGAACGCCGGGCGTTGTTGATGTCTGCGAAGCACGTTCGGCTAATAGAAATGTCGCCAACATGCGAGCGTCGATGCAGTTCCGCGGCAATTAATCCGCGACGCGACGACCGTCACGCGAGCCGACGACCACGACGACGACCAAGACAGTCTAAACAAACCGCGGCAGGTGTCGACGACCAGGTCGTTGCTTAGTTTACGTGTATTTTTTCTAAGTGCTTTATTGCAATAGGGCTGTAAAGGAGAACAATCTCCCACAAACATTCCAGCAAGCACAACAACCATTGAATGGTTGCTGAAATCTAACATTTCCTTTACTCCAATTATTAAACCGTTAAGATCAAATTTAGTTCAAATGCAATACTGTATTGCCTTTTCCAAGAAAAACTATTCGTTCCCTAAAAATTGAGCTTCAATATGAACGCGATATTGGAGAAAAACAAAGCATAAACATTTATCGGTAAGCATCACCCGAATTGTTGTAAATCATAGTGTTTAGATGAAATCAAGGGAAAAGCCACTGATCTAATTGGATAGTTTTACATAAAATACGGTACTGTGGACATGACCTGAACCAACCCGTAGGGCCACCGCCGCCCACGTGTTACACCGAGCGACCACATAGTACAATGTACTGTTACACCTCAGTTCAGGCGGTTCAGTCAATCTTATCACTCGGCGCGGCCGCGGCGGACCTGAGGGTTAGTTCAGCTCGCGATCAAAGAAATCATTTATGTTGTAGATATTACCATAGATAAAGGAATGGGTACCCATTCCTTTCTCTGTAATACCATTGCAACCGGGAAATTTCAGTTCCAAACATTTCTAGAGTAAATTTTTGGCTCTATCAACAAAATGAGAGACCCGATCTTCAATGTGAATGATACAATTTTTGGAGATAGGTTTTTGCACATTATATTGTAACAACAAAACAGTCATCCTTTCAGCGGGCGAAGCCGCAAGGATATCTGCTGGTATGTTATAGGTGTTGTAATACTTTTTTATCTAGATCGAACAAGCATAAGTAAAGGTTGGTCAGAAATGTAGATATTACGTAGCTGTGACCACCGTGCGCAGTGCAGTGTACCCATATTCCAACTGGGGAATCCTCCTAGTACTGAATTATCAACTCACCTATATAATATTTGGTCAGTCCAACATCCACTGGAAGCGGTACTACTTAATTTACATCATTCAAATAACATACAAAATAACACCATTGACTTTAAAAGTCAATTGTAACATGTAAGAGAACTTGGTTTATGTCATCAAAGAATAAAAGGTCAAGAAAAGTTTTTTTTTAATTTGGAGGGATCTTTTGATGAATTTGCAGAGAATGAATAAAAGCGTATTCAATAACTTGAAATGTTTTTCCTCCGCATGATTGTGGATTTTATCAATAATAATACCATGACTAGTTCCAAAATGATGAGTGATGGAGTAATATGAGAACATTTTAATTGTTTAGACAAACAAAGCTTCAGCCTTTTTCTAAAAAGGAGGAATCCTAAGTCAGCTATTATGTAACATCTGTAACAGAAATTACAAAAAAATACGTAGTGAGCATTGAGTTTCAGAATATTTATTTCGTATCGACCCGATATCATAAAAAATACATTTAATTTGAAACATAAAAGCAATCTGATTAGATAAGAATCGATGAACTGGAATTAAAAAAGGTTTTATCCGAAATCTTTCGTGTAAATCACTCGACTTCTTTCGTAGGCTATATTAATAAAGTAATGGAGTAATTTAGAGCGATGGCATAAAAAGCGTAATGAAGTGTTCGCGTTCGTGCGGCACGACACGCGGCGTCCGCGGCTTGTTCACGCGTGCACCTACCACTCTGACTTACACTCATCTTACATTTCATCCACAACTCAAAAATGGCCGAATCAATTAAAATGTAATTTTCCCCCAACTGCTGTTATTTTTTCCTTAGAGTAAGTTAAAATAATATATTGTCTCTCAGCGGGAGAAAAGTTATTACTTTGTCTCCCGGCGGGAGACAAAGACAATCCATAAGAATAACATTGAAATAAATAATACCAAAATCTAGCGCCTTCAAATTTTTACACAGAAGTGCAAATATGTCGAGGTTCAACAGATTGCAAGCGCTAACAGTTGATTTAGTGGCAGGAATAATCACATAAGAATAACATTGACAATCAGCTGTAAGACCGTCGACGAATTAGGCGTGTAAGAATGTTGCAACAATCAGCTGATCGCTGGTGCTACATGTTTGCAGGCAATAATTGAAGATCGAGACGACATGGATATTGTTAGTTAGTTACTAAGTTGATGAAAATGTGTTTTAAAATTGGGCATTTGTTATTGTAGGAGGGGAAAAGTGACGTGTGTATTTCGAGAGTAAAGAATAAGCCTCGAGACAATTTTCACTGGTGAGACAATGTTATACTTTACCCACTCAACACACTGAGCGATTGTGAAATTGCTACAACACTGAAGGATTTTGTCACGTTAATAAACAAAACTACCGAAGTTTTATTTATCCTTCATCAACAAGGGTAGTCTGGCCTATTTTCAGTTTGAACCTACAGGCTAAACTTACCTTTAACAATTTTCAATTTGTTTCCGCTGTACCTCAACCTCGTTGGACTTTAATTTCTAGGAAAAGTAATGTAAAGTAAATTGGCTCTATAAACTGTCATAAGGAAAAGGCCTCACAGGTTATGGCGAAAATAAAAGATGTTGTCAGAGGAAAATGTAAAAATTAATAAAATCTATAGCTTAAAAAATATTTTTAACGCCGAATCCACACAAAGAAGCTTACATCAAACACACAAGTATTGCTGTTTAAAAAGTTGGCACGACGGTAAAGCATGAATGAGAGACAGATAAGGGACAAGAATGCGGCATGCATATGCAGATGTCGGCAAGTATGTGGACGATGTGTGAACAAGGACCGCGTGGCGTGATAGTGATGGTGCACTGATACCGACGTCACCCTTCCTCCCCCTCCCTTCGACGGTGTATGCTCTTTGTAGATGTTAATTCCAATAAAAAAAATTCATTTCAAAAAATTAAAACATTTCCAATTATTGAGAATTCTTATAATTTTCAATAAAACATGTTCTTCAACCCTCTCTAATGGCAATATTTTTTCTATAAGGAATAATAAATAGATTAATAATTATTTGGTATTGAGGGAGCAATCAGCGTCAGTAAAAATTTTGAATTCTTACCTCCTCTGCTCATACAATCATTTTTACTTCGACTTCTGTCTCTTATCAACAGTTGGACCAAAATCGTTGCTCATGTAATTTTACATGAGCAACAAAATATCAGGCGATTTCAATCCAATTCAAAAAGTGCAAACGATTTTAAAGTAAAATAAGAAACAATTCGGGAGGAATAAAATTAATTACAAAATGATACGTATGTCAAAGTTGTTAGCGCAACGGTTATATAACAACGCTCTTAAGAGTAAACTGTACAACTACTGTATTGTAATATTTATTTCTGATAAGTTTCGGATTTATTTACGTATTTTCGGTTATTTATTTACTACTAACATTAGGACCATGAGTAAAAATATTTCGTTACAATAATGCTAATTTTCAATGCAAATAACTCCAATAACCTTGAGATGTACAAACACTTATTAAATCCCTATAAAAATTAAACAAAACTAAAAATTACAGATTCCTTATAAAGAATTACATTTACAAAACATTCCAAAATGCATGCATATATTAACCGCCGGTACCTTAACTTCTCTGCGGTAGAGAAACTGCGCTGTTATTTTAGCCGGAGCGCTTTAACGTTTCATGCCGTTATAGCAAGCCCAAGCAAGAGGGCGCTGAATAAATAAGGCCGCTCGCGCCGGCTCAAAAGCCGAGTCATTTAATAAATTAAAGCCGTCTTAATTTACTATTGAAAATTCCATAACGCGTATGAGACGGTGAATATGTAGCGGATCATGAATAGCAGCCGGCAATCGATACATGCAGTGTAATGTGCTCTACATTAAGCATACGTCTTCCCCTCGCCAAGTACGACATGCGACTGCGTTATTTCTTTTTTAAATGACGATACACTTAAGTTAGCATGAGATAACTGCTTTAAACCTACCCTGTTGTTTATATGGTTGCGTTTCGTGACTAGTATACGTGCTTAGATAAATCAAAAACTAATAAAAACTCATCTGTCCGTCACGATTGGTCAATAGATACGTGCGGCGACCTATAAACTGCGAGGTAGCGTAGCGGCAATTGCCACACAGGCTAGCTAGAGGTGACCGCTCATGATGGACCGCTCATGGACTAAAGGAATTTAGAAGGAATCATCCGCGGCAGGAATCGAACCACCGACGTTCGACATACTGGGCCAGCCTTTTACCTCTGAGCTACCGTTTCGGCAAAAATAAAAACTCAGCGAAACATGGCCCACAAAAACAAATATAGCCAAAAGTATAAAGTTTTGTAGATTGTATCAACCACTTGGCGTCAATTTCTCAATGAGCAAAACATAGTGCCTTGAATTTTAGCAAAAAAATCCTATTACTTAAAGTGCATTTATAAAATACTATACCAAGTGTTTTAGTCCTGAAGTGGTTTTAACCTCCGTTATAGTTGAATAGCTGAATTTGCATTCATTCGGCATATAATTGACAAACATATGCGCGCTCGAACTGACCGAGAGCACCGTGAAACGTGCAACGTGCTTGACAACCAATCCTAAAGAAAGTATAGAAAACATTTTGAGAGGGTTCAATGCTAAAAACAATTGACATATTAAATTTGATCATGAGGTTCTAATGGTGATAATAAACTATCATGTTGAGGAAAACATTGCCACAAAGAGTAATATTGATACACCACTGGATTAAAACTTACAATTATAGAACTGACGGGCAAAACACGTTTTTCAAGACGTTTCTTTTGACCACTTAATCATCCGTGAGGTACAGGCCATTACAGTCTCACAAAACCTTCAGCGATTGCAAAATCATCCCTATGAGTGCAAATGAAGGGCCAAACTTACATGTTCGCTCCGACCCCCACCTATACCCTGCAACCTCCCACAACATCTCTAATGATGGGGATATCGCCTAGTCGACTAGTGGTTTTATCGACTAGTTGGTCATCTGGTCAACGAGTCGATTATTTTGTTAAGTCGAAATTTATTTTCGATTATTTTAACTAGCCGATATTTTATCGTTTTCCATCTACTTGTCGGCCACTTTACCAGATTAGATTTTGTGACTTTCTTCCGGTTTTTGCTCGTCCGACTAGTTACATCAACTAGACCAGTCGATGTTTGATACGGTGACTAGACGACCAGTGTGGAACGACTAGACCAGTCGATGTTCAAAAGTAATCGACTAGTCACAAGTCGATAATGAAAAGTCGTCGATGTTCCCATCACTACCATCTCGCGAGCCACAACCACTGTTCTCCGTGACCGATTGCGACCCCGGGGAAGGCGCGATGCGATGCAGTCAGTTAATGACCTTATCATTACAATGACAAACGACCGACATGTGGATCGTAACTAGCGGTGACACTTATGTACCCGGCCCCATTACACGCGCAGCTACTGGGGCTCGCTTGCTGGGCGAGCTTTCTACTGCGCCAGTGGCTGTACCTACGGTAATCCTAGCGGCAAGACTTTAAAATCCGTCTTCATCGTTAAAATCTATGTTAAAAATCGATGTTTTCGATATTTACAATCTCGACTACTTTAATCATGATAACGTTTCGATATCGTAATCTAGACATCACTAATCAGTAGTTCACAACCCAACTACAATTTTAAATAACGTGATAAAAACTAACAGTCGCACTATGTGAATAAAACTTATTAAGGGATATTCTAACGTTATCGACATATTATAACCCAACTATGCTTAAGCTAACATATTGAACAAAAAACTAATTTCATGTCCTTTAAGACCTTGCATTTGATTCATTGTCAGTCGTGCTTTGTATGTATTCGTGCCACCTGCAATTGAGTATACTTATGGCTCCATGCACATTTAAGTTAGCTTCCATTGACATTTTCGAATTTTCGAACCATGTACGAAAATTCATATGTTCAAACGTACATTTTCTCAATGACGTTTACCACTACTATCCATCCTTAAGGTCACTTTTTTATATCAACAATTACTGAAATCGACGTTTTAAAAATTATTATAACCTACATTGTTTATTCACAAGAATAAAACATATGTTTATCGAAAAATTCGATCAATTACATCAAATCCGAAAATATCGATTTTAACAACGACTTTAACCGTGGAAACGGTTTTTTTAATTTTAGCCATCCTAGCAAACCCTGCGGTAGATTGGCAGACAACATAGCCATCTCTAGTAATGGAGATGGATGCAGACAATGATTACGACATATTATTTTAAGAGTGAATCCCTGGGGAAAAATCACCCGAAGCGTTACACAGCTGAATCATGGGATATATCCAATAAGTTTCTTTGAAAGTGTTCTTTATTATATAATCCGTCACCATATCAAAATTTAATCAACTTAAAAAAACATGATGCAGAATTTAACCATACAACAATTTCAAAAAGTTGTAGTAGGTAAATTGTTCATTATTAATTGTTTGAAACGTGATAGTAAATCATACTATCGTTAAATGTACAAAGACAATGTTTTTCTTCTTGTCCTCATTAGCTTGATTGAGATGCGGCTGGAGCCAATAGTCGGACATGGCATCTAGACGCACTTGCTGGATGATACAGAGGTAGAAACAATCCTTAAAACAATTAGGAATGATGTGTTTACTGTATCAATCCTAGAAATTCTAGCAAATTAAACTGTATTTAGTTTTACATTGTTTTCCTTGTAATAACGTGTAGAGTTTAAATCTGTTACAAGGTTTTGAATAAAATTTCAAACAAAATGAGTGTAGTATGTTGGAAAAAGTTCAATAGGAGACTTATGAAATGGTGTTTAAAGTAGGTCTTAACCGCCTACCCTTTTAAATTAACATGACACTACGTCTTAACGGGGCATTCGCTGATGCACTCACCAGTGAACCTACAAATTTCAACCTCTTTGGGTTTCATCGTAAGAAGGTTAGCTGGATAATTTAATGATATTGATATTTTTTCTAACATAATGATCATGGTTTTTTACATTTAACAACAATTTTATTGAACCTAATATCCGTTTTTCCTAAATATCAAACGAATTACTCAAATAATCCCAAAATAAAAACTCTAGAGGCACCACATATTCAACTGAGGACGTGTTCTATAACCAATCCATAACCAATTTGAGAAATCTACCAGATATGCAATTTCTTTGGTGATGGAACCTGACCTAAACCGAGAGTTTTAACCTCAGTTCAACAGTTCGATATTTCATTAACAAGATTATGAACGTTCTGACTTAACAACTGTTATATTTCACCAACAAATATGATCCCTAGGGGAAAAACTAACCCAAATATGTCACGACCCCAGCACTCGAAGCTCCGCACATTCCACTGTGGACGAGTACACAGCGTCAACATGCGGCAGCGGCTAGGCGGAGATATCCGTGTAACAAGGCTTGATTGCGGGTTAAATATAAAGTAATGAATATCGCATTCGCATCCGCTGTAGATCGAGCGTTGACGTTTGTAGAATGGTCATTGATTTGTGATTACATTTATAATATCTGCGATCCGTTATTCTGCGATTATCGACGATGACAAATGGCACATGCACAATGCAAATTGTCATCTGCATGAAACAAACACGCTTCGACAAACGCGTGTTGAAAATTTACAATTTTTTTATTACTTGCAACGGGTATAAATTAAATCAAACCAGATATTGTGTATTTTTTTTGTTACAATGGGTAAAAATAAAATGAAACCAATCACTTTGGTTTAGCTGATAATTTCCACTCAAAAACATCCATTTGGAGTAAGAACTTTAAGACCGCCTATGTTACTATAATTTTCTCAAAATTCAGTTTTAACTTTCAAAATCAGAAAAACTAAAACCTAACTCCAACATCGTTGATTTATAATTTTAAAGAGCAAAACTGTTTTATCAATTCATTGAAAATTTAATACAAAAGCAATAACTGAATACACACTTGCAGAACTGGATGTCAAAATTTCATTCTCTGAAATCGCAAAATATTTCCTGCTTTCTCAAACGACTTTTGGTCAAACTTCAGTTTAACTTCCAAAATGGTAGAGAACATTGGTATTAGTAAACTCAAGTAGAAATACCACACTTAAACGTCTAGACCGTCCTCTTCATACTCGAGGGTTTCGCCTTGGTGAGCCAATAACGCCAAGTACAACAGTGGCAGCAATACCGTGGAAGCGACGAGGGCGGGGCCCGCACGCACGGCCCCGATATCTTGGCTACAATTGATGCCCATTTTATTCATTAACGGCCGCTTCTCCATGCACAAGTAAACGCTTATTTATTGCTCAACACAATTATTTTCGCGGCCGCTCACGCGAGCAACAGTTGCCGTTCGATAAGGCCTACCCGAGCCTTACTGCTCGGGTGGTTTGAGTAAGAGGCGAAGGGCGATATTGGACCGATCCCTTGGTTTGAACCGTGGAATTAGCGGTAACATACTTCACTTTTTGACACCATAGTTACAAAATAACTTCTTGATTAGCATGATACGTGTTGATCTACATTCTGGATATAAATAAAAGATGTCTTACAACACTTAAAATATATTTACGCTTGTACTGTACATATATACAAGGCAGTAAAAATACATAAAAGATGGAAAAAGGCGATCGAATTCGATTGGTCACAAAAATCATCAATAAGCCCAATGAGAGACTGGCAGGATCAAGATGGCGGCCTTCTTTATATCCTATTGGTCGCCGGAGACTCTACCGAAAACAGGTTTCTGTAGTTTCCACTCGAGTCGAAGTTGACTTGTTCGTTCATTAATTTTTCTCTTTCATTACATTTTTTCTTTTAACATAAATAATTCTTCCCATGCATTCATAATATTCTCTTTCCTGCAATTCTTGATGATATCTAGTGATTATTCAATTTTTCTTATTGAGTGACCTTTTTTAAAAGGTGTTTTGCGACATTCGATCTTTCTGGTTTCTTTTTACCCAAGCCGAAAAGTGGTTCTTGTCTGTCCAATGTAAAAATTATCAAAGTAAATATATTTTAAGTGTTGTAAGACGTCTTTTATTTACATCCATCATTGTTAGATGTCTTTGAATTTTTATGTGACAAAGACCAAGAATTCGCCGGGAAACATTCTGTCGCCAGTACGGAACTCCCTGTCAATCACGTCGTCACAAACGCTGCTGTAAATTACGAGGGCGTCTTGTAGGGTACGGGCGCACGAGGAGTTATTATTAAACATGATCTTCCATAAAAGTATAGGTTGGTATAAACGTAATTTTAAAGGTCTTATAAAGTGGAGATCAAAGCCTAGAACCGCACTGCCAAAGGTTTTATTCATTACAAAATGACAGTTATTTTAAATTCACCAAAGGTTCTTAACCGTTGGTCTGAGCTAAATTTCTACTACATATTTAGCGTACCTTTCTAAAAAGTTATATTTACAGAGCTTTATCACAGAGAAGAAATAAGAAATCTTATTTCTTCTCTGTGGCTTTATTTAATAGTTATGAAGATGTAAGCGTTTTAGCAAATCCCTGCAACTTTTTTTACGGCGGCTTCTTTAATGACATCATAATAGGGACGTCCTGATTTTATAGTCGAGTGTCAGGCTGGTATCAAAAACAGAAATATATAGACAGATTCCACGGACTAGTGCATTTGTAAATCAAGCACTCGGTCTACAGGTGTATACAATTTTTTTAAGATTGAATTAAAAATCCTATAAGAGTTTCTTGAAACAAATTTTCCACTCCCCCCCCCTTCTTCGAAGAACTATCACTAAGTCAAATAGCTTCTTTAAAATTAGAAAACTAATTTATTTGTGATATCAGAAGTGTCAATAAAGAGAACAAATACGTTTACCAAATTTATTTATTTTTTATTTGACTGCGCGATATCTCTTACCATTTTGTCCTCCCCAGAACATATCAGTTACAGTTTAATAACCGTAAAACGAGTTAAAACAGACTTTTTAGCGCTTGTATAGAAAATATTCTACTCTAACTTCATAAACGATAGATTAAGTCACATTAAGTATTCAAGTGTTATATAGTTCTTTGGTGTTATGTAACTAGGCCTCGTTACGGATGCTTGAACACTACGCATTACATTCCCTCCTGGTTAGGGCAAGGGGTAGGCTACATCTGATTTTGCGAGATGATCGCCAGTTTTCACACCTATATGTCCAAGTGTCCCAAGAAGGGCCCTTTGGACACGTAAATGTCCCTACTTCCTGACTACTATTAAAATAATTTTGAAAATTCAGAAAAAATTGTTAATTGTCATTGACAGAATATTTTTTAAAACCTGCCTCTTATACAGGAAAGCATGCTGTTATTTTAAGCAGGGAAGAATTGGAATAACCACCATGAACTTTTCAATCGTAGCCCAATCAAATTAATGTTATCATGATACAAAAAAGGTATAGTTTTTAAAATCGCCTTAAAATGTAGGTTAATGATTCTACTTTAACATAGGACTACTTAATCCTATAACACGAGACTGACTTGAGCTCGTACCACTATGTTGGATTTTAGGTATACTTTTTGTTTTTCTTAATCATCTCTTGATGTATCAATGTACTGTATAGGTAACTGTATGTAATTCCAGTTTAATTAGTATTGCAACTTTTAAGTGTGAATTATTATTATTTGTGGGGCCTTTAACCTAAATTGTACATTAAAACTGTACAAAGAATGTAATATTACTTTATCGATTTATCGTTCCATTATCAATAATTTAATCAATAAAATCAACGTAGTTTACTAAAAATTTGTTTTTATTTTATTTTTAAGAATAATGCGCTTTGAATTTTGGTATTTTTTTTCCTAAAGCTAACCCAGCTATTATAAAACATTTATATACATTGAAAAATAACAAAAAAAATTGTACGAAAGTAAAAATATTTTTGTTTTAAAGCATGAGCATTTTCCTTTCACTTTCTGAATACACTATGTGTAGTCTTCCTGTGATTGTTGTACCCGGTCCGCCCTC
This sequence comes from Flexamia atlantica, assembly GCA_035578135.1. Taxonomy (NCBI): domain Eukaryota; kingdom Metazoa; phylum Arthropoda; class Insecta; order Hemiptera; family Cicadellidae; genus Flexamia; species Flexamia atlantica. The sequence continues at coordinate 34,931,439 of JAQJVK010000008.1, read as the reverse complement.
CAACAGAACACTCCCAGCCGGTGTCCCGATGTCACTCAACCAAATTATGGGAATCCTACCCCTGGTGGGTTCCCGTCAAGCGGTAAAGTCGACCTGCTTTTTTATTTATAAAGTTAAAATAAAGTATAAGAAGGGTAGCAATATATCTCAAATATCATAATCCTCTTTTTCTTTGTATAACCCTCCCCATGCAATGATACTTCCCCGCACCGCCGCTGCTGATTTTCTCTCACCTCACCTTATTCAGAGACAATAGTGTTTCTCGACCTCATTATTGTGCACTAACGCTGTTGCCGTTGAGGTTCAGAGTGACACCGGCTCTAACGCGTTTACGGCGTCGCTCCGCTCCACTCCGCCAAGTCGCTCCGCTCCGACAAAGCAGCCGCTAATCCAACTTCCTCCTCCACTTCCGGCGCTGATAATTACGTTCGCCGCACATGAAAGGTTATTATTTCCTTGGCATTCGCCCTAATAGATTTAATTTGATTGACTTCGCCAGTCTCAAACAACCTTTTAATGCTGTTTGCCCGTGTTTCGCCTCTTCCACAAATTCTCGCGACAATATTGGGTTTGGCCTTCCCTCGTAATACGTAATGGGATTGCGTCCGTCTGTCTGTCCGTCCGTTCGACCTTAATAAACTGACTTATGAAAGCAGCGATTTGTGGAAAATTATTCGACAGGATCTAATTGTCCGAAACGCGAGGTAGCTTCTTATTTTGAGGTAATAGCACAATAACACAATGAGCCTTATAAAGAGACAGCGGAAATTGTGAAATTAATACAGTAAGAATGAATAAATATCTGATTAGCAAGGGTGACTTCTCAAACACAATAATCGGATAATCCTCTGAATACTCAAGACACGCTATATTTCAGGATTCAGAAAAAAACCAACATACAAGTTATTGTTAAGTAATTCTGACAGCTTGTTTTCTCCTTTGAATTGACTGTTATGCGCTCCATAACTAATATACTCTAAAACAATTTGTATTAATAAATAATAAATCAAATCAATTACCATCTAACCAATCGGATACCTATACCTAATACCATCGAATACGTGTAAGGAATAATTAATATTAGTGTACGGTAGTACAGCCCCAAGTTAATGTAGTTAAAATTAAACCAATTAAATCTTCTCACGGATAACATCCATACAGCATCTCACACACGTCGAATCCAACAAAACGACGTCCTATTTATACACTTTACTATCGTCTACAATATCTCTCGACCAATAATAATAACAACCGGGTTACGGCCGCCCCGTTTTTGCTACTTCTGCTTATCAACCCGACAATAACGACGATTGTTTCGCCGTTTAACGACCACTAATGCTAATGGTAATTGATTGGATTGAAGAATAAAGCCGTCGCAGTCATCAAGTATATTTAAAACCGTCGGATATAATTCGGCCACATAAACTAAAGCCGATTTAATCACTGTTTTATTTCCTCGTATTTGCGTTTTGTGTTTGACTCGCGATGCGGTACACAACATTGTTTGCCCGTTCGTTCGGTTTGTTACGATCATGTTTACGACGGTCACTTTGAGATATATAAATGGAATTATTGGTGTTTTGATTATAACTCGTGTATTTTTATTACGGATAATTTTTTTAATGGGTTATATAAAAACGACGGCGACATAAAACACAATAATTAACACTTACAAATTAAGCAACTAGAGTTGAAATTGATTTCTACTTCCAATCCAACGTGAATGTCCAACGAATTTTACGTCTTTTTTTAGGAAATACAATATACAGAGATAATTTAATCTCTATATATTGTATTTCAATTTAATCGGGTACGTACTAAATTAGTATAATTCAGTGAAACTGACCAAAGCGCTGCCTCTAATTCAAAACACTGGAAAGTAAAGGATGACTTTTCCATGTGCAAAATATCTAGAACAAAAATATTAAATCGGTACTAAAATTAAAATTAGTGGCAGAAAACTATGGTCCTACTTAATTAACATCTTTGAACGTCCTACGTAGCGAAGCCCTATAAGGTTAACATAAAAACAAAAATAAAGTGCCAAAGCTGATACTGTAAGGAACAAAACCTGAACACCTAATGCCTTCTAATAGCTAAGCTGTGCGGGGACTCGTCCGCAGTCAGTTATAATTTGTTTTCATAAATACTTTTCTCCCTACTTAGACAGTTTTATCCTGACCACGACCATAATTATTGTTTCCACGTTTCTTTCCAGTGCGGTTGAAAGCCACGTAACCTCCAGCCGCACATAATGCTTGAAAATATCCGGAACAATAAACAAGTCTACTATGAACCGTCCAAATCTAGAAAAATGTAAACTGTTCAATAATATCTGTTTATCGGATATTATTATAACCTATAACAGACTTTTATAATTCATTAGGGAGTTGTTGCCATCCGAGGTAAGAAAATAGGATAAATCTGATGAAAATACGATAAAAGATCAAACTGTATCTTTTAACATGTGCTAAATGTAGAAAATCAGCTGATTTAACCGTTTAACGTTTATCGTGTTGTTTTACCGTAGATTGCAAAAACTCCCTACTACCACATAACCTAATCCGCTAAAAAAATACGATGTAGCCTTATTATGAGCCCCATAACACGCACAACGGGCACGTCATGGTTCCCGCCTCCGTACCCAGAAAGAGTTTTAATATTGCACATTACTTTTAGTACTTATTATTTTAAAGGCCGACGCGGTAGTGGTTTATTGTCGGTTAATCGTTACCTGTACGAGCAGAACAATGTCCGGCGCCCTTGATGCGCGAATAGTTTTATAAGCTACCGACGACGTAAAGGTAATTGCGCCTATAAACGGGGCGGTGGCGCGCAACGGCGCAACGTCCGCGGCGATACGCAGGCGCGGAGGCGACGGCGCGGCACGGCGCAGCGGCCTGCTGCTGCAAGGTAGGTTGTAGGAGTGTACAGTGTAGGGTACACTTTTGAGCTCAATAGTGGATTTTATTTGTTGTGCCATTGTGTTGTCAGTGTACGGATTCGGCCGCAAATCGTACAGAATGAAACAATATACTGTAATAGTCAAATTGAAGAAGTAACTTTGTTCATTCAAATATAATGCATATTCAACATTTTATGCGATATAAAAAAGAAACATCTCTAGATCAAAGTGAGTAGCATAATATTGGTTTCGTAGAAGATATAAAAATGGACTATAACTCGCTTCGTCTGACCATCGTTCCTCATCAGTCTTAAGGAGGTCATGTAGATGACGTTTTTAATTTTTTTTAATAAGAGGGTGGCGGCCTCAGGCCGGTGCGTTGGAAGTTATCAAGCAAAGCAAGGAGTGAGCCGGTACAGTACAGGGGTGAACAGTACTGCTATAAGTATGCGACATCATCGGGACTCTTATCCTGCGACGCTGCCGCCTCAGAACCGGGGCCAAGTGCGCTACCAACTGTGTCATCGACTCATAAAGACGTAACTAAGAGATGAATCGATCACTTCATCCACCAGAAGACTGACGATGGATTATTAAAATAACGACAGGTTAGAACTTTACCTGACCCGTAGTTGATTTATATCGCCTAAAAGAAAACGAAAACTTTTTAATGCTGTGTTACGATTTTGGAAGAATGCTTGTACAGGCAAATGAAATGAGTTTAAAAACGTGTTTTATAAATAGGGTTTTCTACGTTGGAAAAATTATTGAATCTTGAATGGTGAACTAATTGTCTAATTCCCAGTCACATACAAAGACCGAGGAGCATTGCAGTAGCAGCAGCAGCAGCAGCTGTACTCCCAACTAGCGATCGGATCTCCACCACGTGGCCGCCGTCAGCGGACCGAGTGTACACATTTGTCATTTATATAACAGACCGGGCGGAGAGGGGGAGTGGAGATGTTTAATAATTCATCGCTCCACCAGACAGGACAAAGAAATAAACGTTAACGACTGTTAAATAAGGCAGACGTCTATGTTGTGTGCTTACTTTATTTATACTGTTTACATCGGCCGGGTCAACAAGTGCTCGACTCGCTTCGCTTCCGACACGACACGCTTCTGATCATTTAGTTTTGTTCGTGTCGTTCAAAAAGTGTCTCGGCGTAATGGTCGTGGGAGCTTAAAATTCTACAGAACGATCAAAATTAGGGTTGCGATACAAGTTTTCGTAAAATGTTCCGCATTGAACGCCTGTCGCTTTCGACATTTTACACTCGCAGTAAATGATCGAGACGCTAATGTTTCTATTGTGTAAACCGTGGATAGCAAACGACAGACATCAAATGATTTTTCACAGGAGGTGCAAAGAGATTATTATCAATTTTAAACAGCAAAGGGCGTAACTCGGTGTTGAAAACAATTACGTCGACGAACACAGGAATAATCTGAAGCTATTGCCGAATGAAAATCATAAACCCATCACTACAAATGTATAAAATTACCAAATGCACATTTAGACGGATTCTACACCCGCAACTGCCCAAAACACCTGTACAACTCACTCCCCCGGTTTTTACATGTCGATTCCGCAATTACAACAAAGATTAAAGAAATTACTCGTAATTAGATTCAATAATTAAACGACATCGGTCGCTTAACCGGCCATATTGAAAAGCAGGGACAGATCCAGTGAACCTATTCAATTAGGTTTGTCGCCCGTGTCCGACTGAGTGCCGGTGACACGGGTACCTCTGACAAAGCTAAGTCGCCCATTTGATTATTTACTAACGTGCACCGAAACGTTCGTTACTCGTTCACATTGTTAAACCCCTATGAATAAATAAATAACTTAAATTTTACGGCTGATGTGGTTAGAAATCAAACTAGAAAATAAGGGAGTGCCGCAAAGAAGGTCTCGTAACGCCGCAAAATCATCGCTTGGACATATTTTTTAGATTTTGTTCTAACGCATAATTAACATAGGAGATAATTTCAGTTCCAGCTAATAATAGCGAGTGAAGTGGTGATTAAATTGCAATTTTATGATTAGGACAACAGATCTTAACGACGAGGATGGACACGTTTGTGGGTAAAAACCAAGAAAGCGTTCTTTTCCCCTAAACTGTAAGCTAAGTTTCAATGACAATAATAATGCAGACTTTTAAAAACGTGAAAAATAAAGTTAAATTCCTCTTTTTGTTTACATGTAAGTTAATAAACCTGGCTTAGGTGCTTGTAAAAAACCCGTCCGTTATGTAAGTATTAAAAATTTACATAAAACAAAATAGTATAGTCTGAATATTTATGGCAGCGAATACATTACTTGATATCGGAACATTTTCTTGGGCCTTATTATTTAATTTCGGTTGTATTTGTTTATCGGTTGAGGATATAATACTTTTTCGAGCAAAAGAGGTTTTAAAAACTCTTCGTTGGTTGAAATTGTCAGTTATTAACTTTTTACTTTATATAAATGAACAATGACCCATGTACTGTAAAATTAGAAATCCTTTAGCCTTTTTACACTTTTTTAAGATTCTTTACCCATGGAAGATGGTGTGTATTATTAGCTACAAGAATTCATTACCTTAAGGGAACTACTTACAATATTTTAATTTTATACCCAGTTTCAAACATACCTTCTGCAGAAAACCTGTATACTCATTCTCCGTGAGAATAATAACATGGGGAATGAGTATGCAGGTTTCCTGCAACACGTCATATTTATGTTTCTGGCCATTTACGTCAATATATGTTTTAAGCGTTCCAAATTCGCTGTGCTGAGCTTTGGTCTTAACAGCGGAGGTATTTGTCAATTGAAAACGTTCTGTACTATTTCCAAGCAAATTTAGCTTTGAAAACAAAAAATGGCCGCTGATTTTAAATGTTACAAATTAGTAACATGATACTCCGCGCCAAAGTCAATCCTAACGGTCGTAGTAGAGACTCAAGTTTGTAGTCGATACTTTAATTAATACTATTTAGGTTGTGTCAAATAGTGAAAGAAAATCAGACAGACCAACAGATGGTAAACTATTCAAAATAACTTCTATTCCTGTTAACCTTTTTCTTTTTTGAGCCAAAACACAAAATTACGAATTATTGTAAGTTTGTATGTCGGACCGTAATGCGACGAAAAACGCCAAAATAAGTCATCTCATTTTAAAATCGTCGCCTTTAAAAGCAAAACGTCTTAAAAAGATATATAAACTAAAACACTAGCCCCGTTTTGAGTAAACTGACCGAAATAGACGATGCACCATGAATGCAGGTAAAACAAACCGCGTTGGCGTTGGCGGCGGAGGGTGGTGCAATTGAACGTCCACCAATTGCATCTAGGGTTGTCAACAATTATGTCAATTGGTCCGGGACTGATTAGATCGAAATGTGGCCAGTAATTCTCCATTCTCTTGTTTCTAATTGATAAATACCCGGGCCCGTTTGATACACTTGTTCGCCGGCCGCCGACTAATCAACAGGTATAATCATGCCGCAGTCTTTCCCACTTCATCAATCATCACCAGTCGCTGTCGGTCGTTCCCTGTTGTAACGCGAATGTTGATAATGCATAAAGATTTACTATTTTTTTTGTTGGGGGGTTGGTTGTCTTTGAGGAATTTTGTGTAAGACTTGCGAGGTTTCGAAACCGAGGACCAATTCTTTGCCGAGGAGTTGTAAGTTGGTTAGCCGTACAGCTTTAAAACGAAAATAATGGTTTAAGTCTTTCGAAAAACTGAAAAGTAAATGTCTGGAAGATGCTGAATGACTCCGGGCTTATAACAAGAGCTGATCATAAGCCTATACTTGATTTCGCTAAAGAACGAATCAAGCACTGCAATAAAAATTTTGTCGTGTAAACTGTGGTTTTAATAAAAACCCATGTGATTTTGAAGCGAGTAAAACACTGTTGTTTTAGCAATATCGAAGTATTGAAAATAACGTAGTCAAGACACAACATACATCTTTAAGATTCGTTAAGTATTGCACATTAATTTAGTAAATTGTGGTGCGAAATTCACATTTTTTTACATTTATAGCCTTTTGCAGCGTCCTGAACTGTATGTGGTATATAGATCGAACAAACCCCTAATTTAACATTATGCTAACAAAGCAGAATTAAACTTGCGATTGTCCCATGAAACACAAGAGCACTGTATGGTTTCTACAATAGAATGAAAATAAGAGAAAAGTTTTCGAACTAGTTATTGACAAAAAATGTACAGTGCGAATGTACATCGTATTCTTGTGCAGTTCTATTAGACACAAAACGTGTGTCCGACAACAATCTCCTATTTGCTTTCCATCACTCTGCCTGTATAAAAGAATGTTTCAAATATGAGTTTTTAATTTATGTATTGCAAACGCAGACTTTGTGTTTGTAACCAAATTGAATGGATCATTTAATTTTTTGCATCCGGTCCTTTTGTATTCGTTTCATTGGACGTTGTGTTTGCGTTTTTGTTTTTTTATCTCCGAGCCATAAGATAATGTTATTGATACACACAAACTTTTCTTTGTTGTTTATTCCGCTTATTTAACTTCAATTATAAGTCAGAGTTTCGTCGAATATTATTCTGAAACGTAAACGAAATACAATTTATGTAGACGTTAGCGATATTTTGTTTTAATTAGGTCTTGGAATAAGCGTAATATTTTTGGGTGATAAGGATCACGAAATGTCAAGTTTAATTTACTGAAAAAAGTTAATTTATCATTGTATTCGCGATAAATAAATATCAATTCCTGGAATGTTAATTAGGGAACATATTACTTGAATATTTTAACAGAATGACAATTAAATCAGTAATTACAGTTCTTAAACATTTATGAAAGGGTGCTATTTATGAAATGGACATAAACTGTATTCACCTAACTTGTTTTTTAGTTCAGTTTCGATGTTTTAACATTTTAAGATATATACTTTGTTGTAGTGAACATGTATTCTTAAAGTTATATTAAATTTTAATTTTAATTTTAATTTTAAAGCTTGAGAGAACGATTTTTTTATATTTTATTTACATTTCATAACCCCATTCCGACGATTCATAGTCAGGCCGCAAAGACAATCTGGTAATGATGGGTTCAGGTAAGGCTCGTATACTCTATTAGAGAATTCCTTTCAATCTTCATGCTGAAGTCCTGAAGAGAACACAATCAGAAAGCCTCGTCTGCTTCACTGCTCCAAGTGCCACCGTCGCTTACCCACTCTTCACACCGGCTATACGCGCAACAACACACCGTGGCGCTCTTACATTATTGACGCGTCTTTCAAATTAGCCTCCGCCCCTTCGCCATAATTCATCGTAATGCCGTTAGTCAAATCCGTACCGAATCGATTCCATTAATGTTGTACAATGCTGCATCGGCGGCAACAGTGATCGGCGCATCCGCGGCGGTGATTGGCGCCGGCGAGTGATCAGCGATCGCGGTGATTCGGGAGTTCGGGAGTGATCCGTGGAGAAGTAAGTGCCTGTACACAAAATATCTTGTAACCGTCGATAAAACAGCCGGTATCAGCTGAGACAGGTGGCTTTAAAACGGCACCTGTATGTACAATGTTTTTGTAAACTGTACGTTTTTTACTTAAATAAATTCTTTCCGCATTTAAATTTTCTTCGAGAGTAAAAGTTTGACGTTGTTACCTGGAAAATAAAATAATTCTCACTTCTGAATTTTTATGAAAGAAGTGCTTAGGTATATATATGCTTATGAATTTTTATCAATGGTGATGTAAAATATTTTGATGTTTGGATGAAAATTAAATAAAAATCCTTTTCTTGGGTGATTAACTGTCTTCTTGGGATTGAGCCGGGATTGTATAAGAGAGCTATGGGATTCGATTCAGTTATAGAATGAAATCAAATATTAGTATTTTTATATTGCTCGTAAGATTGATCTTCCACAAGAACAATAAATATTAAAATTGGTCATAAAACATGATTAGCTGTACAAGGTCGTGAACGATTTTGAAAAGTGGTCATTATTTTTTTACAAATATCTTATGTTAACAGCAAATTTTACAAAAATACATTTTGGGGCTCGAGATGATTCCATTTATTTAATTTTGGCAACGTGGTATATGAAAAATTCAGTGATCCTCTTAAGAACTGAAATAATCATTTTTAAACATTTATTTTAGTTTATTATTTATTATGACAATATCTGGAATTCTTTCGTAAAGCGCTTATCAAGGAAAAACTTCATTCTATTCATTAATTTATTATTTCTTTGTTTCCTTGGACGACAAAGTGCTTATTAGGTTGAACAATTTCACTCTGCAAACGCAAACTGGAACTACTTCGCGCCGAGAAATATTCCCAGGAAACGGAATGAAACCTAAGTTTATTGCCTAGGGCGAATATAAATGCATACATAATGCAGGCGGAGTCGTTCTGTAGACTTTTAATGAGGCTTAATATCGACCAACAACAAATAATTCACATGTCTCCCTCGCCCCGCGCGGGGATTAAACTTGCAGCGTTCATTTGCTCCTGGAGAAATCTCCGACCGCTTGCTGCGTGCAGTTGTTATAAATGCCAGGAAATTGTAATGGAAACAATAAATAAAATATAAACAGACGATTTTATTAAAAGGCCGGTCATTCTACGAGGAATAACATAGGGAACGTTTAAAAAATGCAAGAGGAAGGTTTTTTTATGGAATTATACTAAGAAAAATATGTATTTTAACATACCGAAAGTTAACTAAAATCAAACTACGGGAACCCCACTAAAATTATGTTTTAAATTGCGGCTTTTCCCACCCTACGACAAATTTAGAAAGAAAGTCTCTCAACTTCAATTTTCATTAATTTTTTTCGAGATATTGGCTTTAGACAGCCACCAATTATTTTTGGGTGATTGTTTCTTAATTTCGAAGGGTACTAATTTCTGGCCGTTTGGATCCACTATGTTGGATATAAGAAATACATTTGTTTTTTATGTAAAGATGGTTTTGTGTCACATCATCATGGACAAGATTTTTACCCTGAACACAATGCTGAAATCCGTTAAAAATTTGAATTCGTTAAAAAAATATCCAATATGGGGGATCCAAGATGGCGGCCAAAAATCAGTACCCTGTCAACATTTGGAACTAATCACCCAACAATAATTGGTTGAGTGATTTAAAAAATTTTTCACATGGTGGGAAAAGCAACCATTTATAACATGATTTAGTGGGGTTCCCGTAGTCCAATTCTGGTAAACTTTGGATATGTTAAAATACACACTTTTCTTCATATACTTCCATCAAAAACCGTCTTCTTGCATTTTTTTGAGGTCATCGAGTAAATTAAATGGACTATAAATTGATAGCGTATAATTGTAATGATATTTCAAAGACAGAGAGGTGGGATCGCTCTAACCTATATCCAGCAAAAGGTTATTAGAAAAAAACAATCAAACTCAACAGTAACCATACAGTAACCCGTTAAAAACAAAAATGCGCGTTAATAATAAAAAAATCAGCACCTGCTTATCCCAATACAGTAATATAAATTAGTAAAAAGTTTAAAACACAATAGTCACTATTTTACATGTATGACTATTGTATGTTGCCTTAAAACATAAACCTGGTTCGAACCGACTCTACCCCTACGGTCCTACCGAAACATATTGATTTCTATATTAAAAGTTACACGGAATAAAATGCGCTCCGAAGTTTATCAATAAATCAAATCAGCGGCCACCCGAGCGGCCGGCGAGGCTCGATTTCAGCGCGATTGTGTTGGTAACGAAGCAATCTCGCCGGCTCGCGGATAAAATCCCATTTTGACAACAATTTTAGTGTTAGGAAACAACTGTCCGCCGTCACAAAAGAACGTACGCTTGCTTAAATTCAGTGGCGGACGAAAAAATCAAGAATCAACCGTATACTTAATAAAACAACTCGCAAAATCTAAATTCTTTGTTAAATCACATAAAAATGATGTAAGTAGTCCCAAAACTCTATTTTAAATTTCAAAACCAAAGATAATGTTGCATGGTTTTCTTATATTTTCGAGGTAATATGATTACATACAGAAACTATCAAACTGTCTTAAAATTATAACTTACCTTTACTTAGCCGTTGTAAGGCTATATATTAAAGTTTTTAAACTGATACATAACGTTACATTAAAAACCTTAAAATTACTGAACAAATTTGATTTAACCTACTCCTTGGGTATTTGCTTAGTCCCTTGACTGACAGGACATGTATCACAAAAACTTGATGATGTGGGTGTAAGGGAAAGAACAAAATCGATATAATCTGCACTTACATGAACTGCCTTAGTTTTCTGGGTATGATTGCACTTACCTGAAACAAAATTAACGCAATTATTAACACATACCTCCTTTAATGTATAGGACAATACAGTCTATCTAAAAACAGAAATGAATACTAACTAATACATCGTACTGGTTTTTTGCATCAAGGCCAAGGAAAGTCACATTGCAATATTGTACTTTATTTAGGCCCCAATTCAAAAATGAGTAACAATTTCAAGATCGGTAGTAAGAGACGCTCGAGTAACGTCTTACAACGGAGTGTCTATAGCCTTGAGACGTGTATAAATTTACAAATAGTGCACACAAAGTCGTTCTGTAGACTTTTAATGAGGCTTAATATCGAGCGACTAATAATTCACATGACTCGTCGCCTCGCAGCTGGAATTAAGCTTGGAACGTCCATTTACCACCGTGTTATTTCAAGATGCTGCATAACACCGGGACGTGTGGAAACTAACCTCAAGTAACACCCGCCTGGGACCCAATTACACTGGGATAAACCCGGGAAAAATATTTCATCTAATATATTTTCAACGCGTGGTAGGGTATAAATGATGAAATTATTGATAACGTTCGAAAATATTAATCTGATTCCTCAACAATATTCATAATACACACATTGGGTATATCCCAGATCTCTTGTCAGTTTCCGAGTTCATAGTTCAGTAAAGGATTTAATAGAAATCACCATTCCCTTTACTTTTTACCCGTTATTTCCCCGTACCTTTGTTGTGCAAATCCTACCGTATCCGTATAATGTGATTACGAAAACATTATGTAATTATGACAGTGGCCGATACATATAATGCACTAGACTTGAGTACATGTTGTCCACCAGCAAAGCACGCTGATCGTGCAGATGAGTGGAAACGTAGAGTTCTCAAACCAAATTATGGAGTAAGAACGTTTCACAAAATACCGAGCATTCACAACAGTTATAATATAACTAACTGAACAGTGTTAATAAAAAACAAATCACTGAGGAACTAAAGTAAAGTACTAATCAAATAAGCTAGAATAATGTTAAGAATGATGAGTTAACATGGGTTTTAAGTATGGCGTACGAACACAAGAACCAAACAAGGCACATTATTTGCTCCTGCAGACCTTGTGCATCGCCGCAACGGACAGGCCGCCGCTAACCAGCAGGCGAGCACTGGACTGTGAGTTTATTCCGCCTTAACCACCGAGCTCGGGCGAAGGACAACACCGGCGCGGCGATGTACCATGTGCGATTGCGCGGGAGAGTGTGCATGATCATCTGTTATTTGGCGCGCCGGTAATCGAGTTACGTCCGCGCTAACGGAGGCACGTATTTCATCGCTAAACACAATCCGCCGGGCTGATGCTCGGCCAGAAGCCCGGTTGCGTGTCGAGATTGAATATTTTGTTTTATATTCTGTAATTGTAATGTTGTTGGAAATAAAGCAATACGACGAGGGCTGGGAGATTGGAGTGATAGAGAAGATTGAAGGTTGAACCGTCCGGTAATGACCGGTAGCAAACCGGACCGGCGACCAGTAGCCGGGCCGTGGGCTACGGCCGCCCCGCGCTACCGGGCTTACACGGTCCCGCTCTGCGACGACGTACACGGACCGGCGACCAGTGGCCAGGCCGTGGGCTACGGCCGCCCCGCGCTACCGGGCTTACACGGTCCCGCTCTGCGGCGGCGTACACGGACCGGCGACCGGTGGCCGGGCCGTGGGCTACGGCCGCCCCGCGCTACCGGGCTTACACGGTCCCGCTCTGCGACGACGTACACGGACCGGCGACCAGTGGCCGGGCCGTGGGCTACGGCCGCCCCGCGCTACCGGGCTTACACGATCCCGCTCTGCGGCGACGGACACGGACCGGCGACCGGTGGCCGGGCCGTGGGCTACGGCCGCCCCGCGCTACCGGGCTTACACGATCCCGCTCTGCGACGACGTACACGGACCGGCGACCAGTGGCCGGGCCGTGGGCTACGGCCGCCCCGCGCTACCGGGCTTACACGATCCCGCTCTGCGGCGACGGACACGGACCGGCGACCAGTGATCGGGCCGTGGGCTACGGCCGCCCCGCGCTACCGGGCTTACACGGCGGCGACGTACACGGACCGGCGACCAGTAGCCGGGCCGTGGGCTACGGCCGCCCCGCGCTACCGGGCTTACACGGTCCCGCTCTGCGGCGACGTACACGGACCGGCGACCAGTAGCCGGGCCGTGGGCTACGGCCGCCCCGCGCTACCGGGCTTACACGGTCCCGCTCCGCGACGACGTACACGGACGGGCGACCAGTGGCCGGGCCGCTCCGCGACGACGTACACGGACGGGCGACCAGTGGCCGGGCCGTGGGCTACGGCCGCCCCGCGCTACCGGGCTTACACGGTCCCGCTCCGCGGCGACGTACACGGACCGGGGACCAGTGGCCGGGCCGTGGGCTACGGCCGCCCCGCGCTACCGGGCTTACACGGTCCCGCTCCGCGGCGACGTACACGGACCGGCGACCGGTGGCCGGGCCGTGGGCTACGGCCGCCCCGCGCTACCGGGCTTACACGGTCCCGCTCCGCGGCGACGTACACGGACCGGCGACCGGTAGCCGGGCCGTGGGCTACGGCCGCCCCGCGATACCGGGCTTACACGGTCCCGCTCCGCGGCGACGTACACGGACCGGCGACCGGTGGCCGGGCCGTGGGCTACGGCCGCCCCGCGCTACCGGGCTTACACGGTCCCGCTCCGCGGCGACGTACACGGACCGGCGACCGGTGGCCGGGCCGTGGGCTACGGCCGCCCCGCGCTACCGGGCTTACACGATCCCGCTCTGCGGCGACGGACACGGACCGGCCATGAATTCTGATGAATTCCCCCACCGCGAGTAACACGCGGAAGCCACAAGGTAGCCTTTCAATCGAGACTTAAATTTGGACAAATTTTATTCCTAAGTTAAGAAAAGAACTAAAATATATACTTTTTGCTTTAAGATAAATTAGCTTAAGCTTCTAAGCTTCTAACACTTCAAAAGACGACGAATCCAGTTACCTTTTTGAAACAACTATTGAATTCTTAATTTATTGTTTTATGCAATTTAAACATTCAAAAAACAAACACAATCACCTTGTACTCTTCTACAGTGCATCACGCCTCTATTTATTATAAATAATTCTAAGATGATGACAATTTAATTATTCCTGCTCCGTACCTGCGGAAACTGAGCGGAATACTGATTAATAAAGAATTAAAATATTTCCTCCCGAGTTGAGAACTTAAGACATATTTGCACATAAATTGCTTGTACAGTATCTCGGGAGGGAAATGAGAATATTTATTAAGATAAATTTGATGCGGCGCTGAAGCCATACTTTATCGCATATTAAGGGAGCGGAGCTTTAATAAAGATCCCATCGACAATCGCCCTTTAATTTTTAAACGGGGCTTAAATGAGATTCAAAATATTCTATATATATGGTAATATATCTAAATAAAACCAATATTTTACTTAGAAAATATTAAATTAATAGCCTAAACTGTTTTTGTTGGTTATATTTAAATAGCAAAACGTACAATATATTGCTTCACAAACTTTAAGACTACTACTTGTGTTATGTTGAAACATTACTCCTAAATACCTCTTTAAAATGGAGAATAATGATCAAGTTCAACTTTGTGATGGATTGGCCATTTCATTGCGTTGTATCATAAAGAAAATCTAATTAACTTTGGCATGCTGGTTCATGTAGTCGATAGGTTTTTGACTATTACGTTTAACTTTTTAGTGAGTATCATTGAGTTGGTAAATACAAACAGCACTACATAGTTTTAGCTTATATACCACAACTAAAACCGTACGGATGATTAAAGTGCTTCGTGTTACATAAAATAGATTAATTAAAAGGATAAATATATTGTTACCAATCGTGAATCAAAAAGAGAATCTTAAAAAATTTTAAAAGTTCCGTCCCTTCCTGTTCTTTATTTTCCGCCAAGACATCAGCTCTTCACAAGACGTCTTAAACCTCATTTACATTTCCGACAGAAACCTTTAATCGCCAAAGGCGTAGCATGATACCTGCTGCGTAGCAGATTTCAGAGTTATACTAGTTCGGAAAACATACATTGGAATAACTCGCGAAAAAAGCTCAGTACCCGCATTACCGGCGCAAGAAACGGCGAGATTTGCAAAACGCCGCCTCCACCTACGGAGGCCGATGGTATCTGGTTGTTTAGTGGCCGGTAGCCGATAGTCGAGCAACGGCCGGTGAGTAACGCCGATCGTTAAATTGTAGGTTATCCGCCAGCTAAGCATGACCACTCGCGGGTCGAAAAACTAGCTTTATTTCTATCAGCGATCGCCGCCTAATGAGCGGGCGCGGGACGCTAACGGCGGATCTCGGGCCGCTCCTCCGTACGAGAAATATTAAAATAATATATTACGCCGTCTGATTAAGGGGGGGCTACCGTATTTGAAATGGCTACTGGAAAACGACCGCCGTCCGCAATGGTGAGCTGCCATTATACGTAATAAAAATTTAAATGTAATCGACTGTTCGTGATGCCGAACTCGCCTAATGTTATAAATTAATAATTATATTCGTACCGGAGCGGCGATGCAGGCCGGAGGATGCGGCGAGATTTGCTTCTGTTTGTCGCGCAGGTTGAGGTGAACGAGAGGCGATATAGTTGCGAGTTATCGCGGGCTCCATCTATAATGAATTAATTTATTCCCGCCTCGTCCGACCCCGCGCCCTCGGTCCGACGGCGACGGTCGACATCCTACATTATTGTCTTCCAACATTAACACTACGGGTTCTTAAAGCCTTTCATTTATTTTTGGTAACTTGATACTTCTGTATGATGTCCAGTTAACCTAATAGCATTATAAATACATTTATCAGGAAACCAAAAACGAACTTACTTCTCGATAATGTAATACGTTAGGGATTACTTAATACAACACAGAAGAACGAAATGAGTAAAAAAAATATTTAATTTCGATAAAGGTTGATTCAACCAAAGACCTACAAGGTAGTTGAAGTTGTAGGCTTCCTCAAGTGCTCAATTAAATTATATAAAAATATACTTAATAAGCCATAAGTGCAATTTGCGATTGTGTATTATAATAGTTTTTTTTGTAATTTATACACTGAGAAAAATATCTTAGCGGAAAAGCAGAGTTTTCACCCCACGTCTAGAATCTGTACTCGCGATACGTAAATAAGGACTTGGCTCACGTACAGGAGTGATGTGTCTGGACCCAGCTCAATGACTCGGCAGAGTTTTGGGCATTAGTACAGACGCAGGACTCGCTGTCCTTCTTTAAGAACTTTTTCTCTGCAATTAAGCTCGAACTGCCGTCTTTTCAAATAATCAGGGAATTTACTGTGATTTTAAGGAAAAACCTTAAAGTGACGTCATGGATGGTTTGTATACGTCACAAAACACGTCATAAGTTTATCCATGATTACTTTCTGCCTGAAGCCCATGCCTTCTGCATTTACGATAGGCGCATGGATGATAACTTCAAATTATTTCCATGTGAGTTTTTGGTAGAAGCAGTTAGTCTTTACCTTGTTTTAGTTCACACTATCATCAAATATTGTATTTTAATCGAATAAATGTTTTTAATCAAATCTTGATTGATTGTTTAAGTCCGTTGTGTTAGTTTTATATTAAGAAAAAAACATGTATGTAGGCCTATTTATAAATAAGATATACAAGTTTCAAAAATAACTTTTGGTTTCTATAATAATGTTTTATTAATGATTGTTATCAATTTACTTAATGTAGTACCATTGATAGAAAAAACATATAAAGTAAATGGTGGTAAAACACCTACGTATATAAAAGAATATGAAATTTCCTATTTTTCAGAGTAGAAAAAGCTTAGGTTTTTAGAGAAAATCAAATAGTTTTATTTGTCAGCAGCCTCCTATGTTTCATATTGTGAGTTTTATTTTTAGCGAATTTCCTTAAAGGAATAAGCTATTACGGTAGTACTCATGGTAAGACCTAAGTCCGAGACCATGTTAACTTTTCATTTTGGGGTCCCCAGAAGCAAAAAACACCATTCATTCGAATTTTTATATATATCTATATATATATATCTATATATATATATATCTATATATATCTATATATATATATCTATATATATCTATATATATATCTATATATATATATGTCTGTTAACACGATAGCGGCCGTAAATATGGTCCGATCTTAATGAAATTTGGTACAGACGTGTAAAGTGGTAATCACTTGGACGAGTTCGTGAACCAGCCCAATCGGACCACCGGAAGGGGGGGTAAAGGGGGATAAACCCCCCCAAAAATAGGTTTTTTGAGTTTTTCACATAGAAAAATAAAATTTATCAAATTTTTGTGGGTACCATTGAATTCAGCTCAAAAAAAACAAACAATTTAGTAATTTGAATTACTGCTCTATGTCCATTGGTTACCGAGATATTGAAAGTGGTAAACACAGTACGTTGTCTCAATGTTAACCTTATGGGAAATAAGTAAAATTCTATATTTCGCTTATTTCTCAACATATCTTGATAAAACTTGGTAAATGGCTTCTTCTAGTTCAGATCTACTAAATATTGAATTAAAACCAACCAGTTTAAACATACCTGTAGCAGCAAACCTGCATCCTCATTCCCCATGTTATTCTTATGGAGCTTACAAAAACATGTCAAATCTCGCTATGTTGGATTGAAATATGTTGTTTTGCATTTGAAATTCGCTGAGTATGCAGGTCTGCTGCAACGGGGGTATTAAATAGTTGCAAGGACGCATTGATCAGTTTTAGTCCTAAGATAAGTTTTATCTGCTCAAAGTTTACACGAACAAATGATGAAAAAAAGTAATTGCACTATTTAAACCCTGCTTCGATTTTAATAACTCGGGTATTTTTAGCAAAGTCTTAAATAAGGTGAATAGTAGGCCTAAGAAATAGATTACAGATCGAGTATAACCTTGCATTGATTTGCTGTCACTTTTAAATGTATTAAATAAATATGTCAAGGCAATAAGCTGTTACTTTAGAGAAGTTCCTTAAGGCGTAAAACTGCACTTACCCCGTCTTCAGATATTATTCAACAACAATTGTAATCAACAGGTAGGCATAACGCAATGGATATAGCAATCTTCACCTGAACATACGAGTCAAGAAACATCGGGCGTGGTTAGAACTTGGATGGGTGACCGCTGGAAGGACCCAGGCATTATTTTACTGATTTAAGTGAAAAATACCGGTAAATGCAGAGACTAGGCAAGTCAGTGCATAGATATCAATTGTATTTTACGAGAATAGGAATGTATATTTTGTAATAAACTGTGGTGAAGGAAAAATGAATCGCAGTATATTCTGAGAAAAGTCTCGGCAATTACTAGAAAAGTCTCTGATCGGCAGGACTTTCAACTGACAGTAATGACGTCATTGCCAGTTACGTCATAACTATGTAGACAAACTAAGTCCTGATTTTCCGTGTGGCGGCCTCACTGCCGGAGCATTGAGCTGGGTCCAGATTGCAGTGGGTAACCCTCACACCCTTATTTACGTGTATTTTCCACGTATTTCAGGAATAAATTTTTCTCAGTGTAGATATGCAATGAATTTTTAACTTGAATCTAAACAGTGGGTCATCACCTTAAGTTAAATATCGGTACATATGTTGGTAAATGCCGATTGTCAACAAGAATCTATTATTCGATCGTTTAAATTGTTTGTATATCTTAAGAGGGGACTCTAGTCCCGCGCGACTACCTGCTTCTTTCTTAAGACCAATGTTAACCTTCAAATTCGTTACAACGTTAACCGCTCAACCAAAATCGTTGATTTATAGCTGATTTGAAAGAACAAAAAACATCTAGAGCAGAATTTTGTTATATTTTTTGTTTAGTCGTTAAAAATCGCAAAAATTGAGATTTTCGGAACTTTTTGTAAATTGTTCTAGACGTGATTTCGAATTCTGCTGCCTGAAATCGTTAGGTTTTTTTTCTTTCAAATGAGCTAAAAGTTAACGATTTTGGTTGAGCGGTTGAGGCTGTAACGAATTTGAAATAAGGCCTAACGGGAGAAGCAGGTAGAAAGGCTATATTTTTTGTGACTTAAATACAAATCAATGAACAAAGTTTGATTTTATGTATAGTATTATTTGGCATTATTTGATTATTGGCCAAGTAAAATTTATGATGACCATCGAACGTCTTATATTCCGTCTCATTTCGAACATCGGAAATAGTTCAGCTTACTTAAAAGAGGTTTCCTAAGTTTCAAAATATTAAAACAAATTAAAGGTTTATTAATTGTTGTATTATAATTTTGTTAGTCTCACGAAACAATAAACCTTGGTTCGAGACACTTAAATAACAAATCAACGCAAAAATAACACACTGGCCGTAGATTTTAATCCAGAAAGCGGGAAACGGCTTGGTAATAAACTAGGCGAGGGAATAAATAAAAAATAAACGTAGACAAAGCAGCTACAATAAACAACAATGGGTATTTATTTATTGACGCTTGTTTATATTTCAAACAGTCAGTGTTATTCGCATCGGTCACCGCGCGTTATTTCGTGTTCGCCTTTAATTATTTTGTTTGTTTATATGTATGTTGTCATAGTGAAATGCATAATATATGGATCCGTCGTTATTTATAGTGGTTAATCATAGATTTACGTGTCCACTCCTACTTATTAAAGTCCCTTGTTAATTTATTTGCTTTAATTCCGCCCATTATTCATATTGGAGTCCACACAACTGCGGGCACGAATCCCGCTCTCGACGCTTGTAAATGTTGGTTTGTATAATAATCCGTAGCGAACAATGGAAACATTTGTATTCTGTATTCTTACAATTAAAGTGCTAAAACGAGCCTTGATATATTTTTGTGTATTCCACAGAACTTTCCGATAATAGGGACTATAAGAAAACCCAATGACACTTACTAATTATGAATACATACTGAGCCAGTGTGCTTTATAAATATAATAATAATACCCCCGTTGCAGCAGACCTGCATACTCAGCGAATTTCAAATGCAAAACAACGTATTTCAAGCAAACATAGCAAGATTTGACATGTTTTGTTAAGCTCCATAAGAATAACATGGGAAATGAGTATGCAGGTTTGCTGCTACAGGTATATTAAAACTGGATGGTTTTAATTCAATATTTAGTAGATCTGAACTAGAAGAAGCCATTTACCAAGTTTTATCAAGATATGTTCAACACAAACACACACAAAAATCAACACAAAATTATGTATATAATTTCTATACTTAGCGTATAGAAACAGAAACCCAATAAAAAGGGAAATTTCGGAATTCCCATAGGGCTATGCTATGACGGCAAGAGTTTGTGTGTTATATTTAGTTTTGACATTTGCCTGATGATAAAATGTAAATAAACAGCCATTATACCAAAATTTACGGGTTACTATCAGCTAATATACAATATAAAATTAAACTATAGCGTAGATAAAAATGATCAAAACTAAAATTTTAAAATTGTGGCCCTAATAATAAGAACAACGGTATTATACTAAAATTATAAGACAAATTTTCCAAACTAAACCAACGCGTAACGTGTATAGCCAAATCAATTTGATGTTCCTTAAATTAGTGTCATACTTAGTGCCTTCAAAAAAATTATAAGGGGAGCATACTACTGCTAAACAACACAGAAAAGCGTTGAACATAAAAACAACTTAATACCCATACATTAAAAATCGAATTGGTACTTATTATAACAAAATGTACACTTTCTCGTTTAATTAATGTACTAAAATGCTTTTATGAAATATAAAATAACTTGATAATATTTAAGATATATCAATCCCTTAAGTTTTACGTGACAGTCGATACAACTATTTTAGCACAGCTGAGAAGTGACTAGGGTTGTACAAACTTGGTTTATAACAAATACATGACCTTAAATTTAGAAGTATTTGTGGCATTATGTTCAGGGAAAAATTAAGAACAGCGTTATGTTCTTATACTTTTTAACATTGTTAAAACAAGAAAGGAAAATAAACATTAATCTATTTTGCTTACTACTACGAAAAAACTACTACTACGTTTTGTTGAAAACTTACAAAATTACAACCTTAATGAATTTAAACCCTCAATTAATAATTACAAAAGTAGAAAAAAACGTAGAATGTATTGTTTATTTACAAGACAGTAACTGTTTTATTAGATAAAATTTACGTAAAACACCTCAAAACAAAACTTTAAAAATAATTTGACAAATTAAAGTTCCACTTAAAAAAAGTTAGTTGACTTATTTGCAGCAGTGAAGGCCGCCGCCTTCACTGCTATGTAGATTTTCAGAACGGCGAAAATGTTGTCAATCGTAGTTCCGGAAGACCCTTCCGCCGATACGTGAAAATCCTAGCGAGGTCAGGATTATCACTCTCGATCTACTACCTCCTACTTACTCTTGCTACCACGGCCATCGGTGCCCAAGAAGCGATTTGTCCTCGCCAAAAAGTTCTCCTCATCTTTCTCTGTTCTCTGTCTCCTCTAATGTAGTTCTGTGTTCATCTTTCCCTGTCCTCTGTCTCCTCTAATGTATTTCTGTGTTCTGCTAAGTCCGTCTTACGAACCCACCATTTTCTTTTCGGTCTACCCAGAGGTCCCTTTTCTTCTGGTCGTCAGTCCTGTTCCTCTCGTCCCTGGTTCTCTACGTCACGAGTGTACTATCGATCTCAATCTTCTTGATCCTATGGTTGCAAATATGTCACAGTCATTGCATTGCTGTCATATCTCTTTGTTATATCTACGCCTCCATTCTCCGTTCTCATATGTTAGGCCAAAGATTTTTCTCAATCCTCTATTCTCAAAAACGATAAATTTATTTTCTTCTTCTTGATTTAATATACAGTTTGTAGCACTATATAGAAGTATTGGCCTTGTTATCGTATGATTAATTCGTATTTTCGTTCGGCTTGACAATAAAGGTTATGTCAAGATATTATTTCGAAAATCTATTGCCTTGTGGTTAAATATTAATAATGCTGTTAGAAATTTTAAAACCACAAACGTAGTAGTTATTTTTCAATCATAACGTAGTCCTTGCATAAACATACTTCTCAAACCTTCAAACCTAACCTATAACAAACAGAACATACATTTGATATGGATGCAGTGCTGCCACTACATTCCTCTAAAAAGAAACCAATAAACCACCGCTAAACAAGCATTAAACGTCGGTTTGCTGCAAATAAGCTGATTGTTTACTTCCGTTTTGTCCGGCCTAGGCCGGCAATGGGTAACTTTCGAGCCAACGAAAAGGAACTGAAAACAGATGTTTCTGTGTCATTATGATGAAAAAGTATAAAAATATTTAAATTTAATAATTGATTTTACTTTGAATACACTAACTCCAGATCCCGAATGACTTAAAAACGCATACAGATCAATTATACATCCAGACTAAGACCGTTGTTTTTTAATGTTTTACAAAGGCAAAAATGGGATTAGGCCTATCGGCTAAAAATTCAGTTTCATGTCATCCTCAATAAATACACTCACGATTCGTCGATACATGGAAACCCTCGACAGCGAATATAGGAGAGGATAGAAACGTCGCAACAATAGTCACTCGACTGTCCTCTTAAAACGATAAAACGTAAAACGGTGCTTGAGCGGAGCTAACTGCATTCGCCCACTTACGCCCGATCGCGATGGATTTCACAATAAAAACGATCGGAAACTAAAAAAAAACTCTTGAAAAACGGTTTAACAATAAACAAACAAAACGATGTTACCGGAGCTTACAATGCTGCGCGGACACTTGACATCTGTTATGGGTAAAAACCTGATCGTTATCTGAAAAGAGTTTTGTAAAATAAATTGAGCATTGCGGACTTCAAACGTGGGATAAGTCGGAGGTACTGTAATTGTTGTGTGACGTCAACGGTCGTTAGCCCGTGGTCTGTCCGACGACAATGCATATTTCTGCATTTCTACGACCGGCCGTCGATCAATTAAGCCAGTTAATGGAAAAAATTCGCTTTGTTTTAGTTTAGACAGATGTGTTTTTAAATTGGTTCTCTCCGTGTGTCGAGTGCCTGTTGTTGTTCGATCTGCAGATTCGAATTAAAAGTTTGATCGGTTTTATCGTTTATTTTTCTGGCAAAAAAGGTGAAATATGTTACAGCAGAATATTTTGCATTCGAAACAGAATCAAGAGTGCTTCAAAAGGATCCACTTGTAATTAGAGCGAATGTTCTATGATACCCGACAAGGTTATGAAGTACTATCAGAGTGAAAGCGAATGAAAATCAAGTATGATTGTTGAAAAACCCGTATTCTTTTACGACAAGGTATCAGAGATACAATTATCTCATCTTCATAATTAGTTTGATTACAATTTCGTTTATTAGAATTAAATAGAATAAATACTTACATGAATATATTAAAGAATTCTATAAAATGAAACCTGAAAAACAAAAGGTTTGGCAATTTCGAGGATAAAAAATGTTACCTCAATGTTACCTTAAGGCACCATAAGGAAGGTAGAATGTAAGACAGGGATTAGACAATTTTATTATTGTAAAGATGGTAAATTATTTGAATTAGTAATTAAATAGGCTATATTGTAAAATTACATAATAAAAATTCTCAAAACGTGACATCAAGAAAGACTTAATGATCTTAAGCTATTTCAATGTTGACCAGAATTAAAACAATTTTAAACATGAAACTGCTAAACCTTTAAGTAATGAAAAACCGATCCATAATTAACAGACAAATGCTAAATTACCCTTCCTGCATTTTCGAATTTACTTGGATGTGAGTATATGATGGAGAAATTTTAGATTGACAACTATTGGGAATTGAACTAACGATTGGGATTGAGTAACCTGAGTGTAGGCGGGGCTGGAGAGAATACAGTCACTATAATAATTAATAATTTATATGGCAGTTATTATATACAGAGAGGTAGAGATATATTGATGTTATAAAATACAATACTGAATTGACGGCTTAAAATTAGTTAAAGCCAAAAACTATTTGTCAGCTTTTCGACTAAATAAAAATCTAAGATCTTGCTGTCAAAGGCCATGGATGTCCATAACAAATCAATTCTAGGCTTAGTTGTTTCCTGTACAGAGAGCAAGAACTGACTGGATGTTCCCTCCCCCTGGTAAAACCCCGCCGTGTAATAGACGCTAATATTTCAAAGAGCCCTGTAACTAGTGCAATTAAGTAATTGATTGGTGCTATGAAACTTTTTTAGTTACAATAACGTAAAAACCTACAAACGCGAAATTAATAACTAAACAAATTGCGGTAAGGTATGACACCATTTTGCGATTTAGTTCGAGTAGAAGCCTAAAGTAGAATATCGATATTTGGGACCACATATTTGAAGTGCGAGATTTATCGAGTACTTTATATGGTTGAGAATATGCTAAGCAATTCAATTCTTACTTTGAACAATACTTTCCGATATAAGGCACCACATTAAAATCAATCGTCAATTTTTTTATGTTTGAAACTTTTACAAAAATATAGTTAAGTTCAGGTTTCTATAGTAAACATCACTTCTACATAGTTAACATGTTTTCAGTAATAAACAATAATGCAAGGAGGGAGTTTCGGAAGTGATAAACACATATGGAAAACAGATTATTTCATAGTATTGTCGAGAAAACATTAATATTATTGGTGCCCCAGGAGAATTGAAACAGAAAAACACCAGATAGTGCCATCCAGGGGGAATTACACATCGAAAAATAATACTACACGAATAAATTTTCGCTCGGTACAAACAGTTTGTTATTAAATGATAAACGACTCATCTTGAGGCCCGCGGTAAAAAAAGCGTAAAAAAACACGAACTCAATTTCGATTCGTTTATAAAAGTGCGACTCTAGTGTATTGGTAATAAGCGATCTGTTTGTTTAAACACGGAGGTGAAAATACCCGTGTCACTGGTTTGCCGCGACAACGTGCTGCGAGTCCCCGGAGTGACGGCGGAGGTTGTAGTACGGGGTTGCGCCACCGCAGCGCTGCTCGCGCCGCTGATAAGCGATGAGATAAGCTAAAACATTGTACTGGATCCGGATTCTATACGCTATTACCTATCCTTAAAATTAAATAGTTCATTTACTTGTCAAATAGTAGATGTAGATATTTTTAGCACATCTATCAATTCTTTCTGTTTGGTTGTAACAGATTCAATAAATATCCTGTAATGTATTAGCTCATGTTATTATTTCAGGGTTACGCTTCACTATCGTTGTTAAAAAACGTATTTATTTAAGTATTTATTGTATTAGTACTGTATTTATATTTTACTGTTTTGCATTCGGTAGAGTAATTAGTAGTTTTTTCATTATGTTTAGGGATGTTTAAGGCTGAAATGAAACATTGTATAGGCTATTTAATCTGCAAGTGAAAAACACTGTTGAATATTTAAATATTCTCTACTCAGATATTTATAATGCTTGGTAAATATTAATGTTGCATTGTAATTGGGCTTGGCCTGTTATTTAACATTTTCAAATAAATTAACCATACAAATAAATAAAATACATTAGGAGTTTTTGTGATCTGTGCTCATGCGGTTCTGAAACTATTGTGATAACTCGGGACCGTTTGCACAAATCTAAATTAAACCAAGTTTAAGGTAATCAAGATTTAAGCCTATTTCAAAGTTAAATAGCTAATTGAGTTCAATGTTACATAATTTAGTTTAAACTGTACCTGTTCAACTAACTTTTAGTTTAAACTTAAGATTAAGAAAAAATCAACCAGACAGATGCAAACGGCCCTTGGGCGTCGTAGGAAAAGCTCGGCGTGAAGTTTGGCAGGAAGGAAGAAAATGCATGAAAATAAAACTTAAAAGCACAAGAGCGTTAGACGATCATAAAGGAATGTATTTCTAAATAGAACTTTATAACAGAATAATATGAACAGATGATTATAGCAACCGCAGTTTTTTGCAAAGCCATGTACTCCTACTGATATTGTGAATATCATTGGAAATAAGCTGCACCGGTAATCTAGTAAGAATTTAAATAATGAGCGTTAAATTCATCAAATGCGTTAAATATCACATATGAGAATCTCAGCTCATTAAATCGCCCAAACCAATTTCTATTTCTATTGTACTTGCAATTTTGAAGTTTAAAATATATTGTAAGTTAGGACATTTTCGTTGTATACTATATTACATATAGTATTGTCAGTGTCGCACAATCATGTAAAAATTACTATGGTTTAACTTTAATAAACTGTCATCCTAAATGTCATTCATGTTTCACACTTCTACATTTCAATTGCTGTAGTTTAAATCATTATTTAAAATGTTATTATATCTAATCTAAGCTAGGGTACATAAAATATACAATAGCCTAGTATAACAACAAGTAAGAATTGTATTTAAACAGTAGGCCTATAAAGAATTTTTTTTACTGGTCACAAAATGGGTTTTACTTCTTTTAACTCTGAGACCCCACCGAAAACAAAACCGTAGACAAACACAAAATAAACAAATCGTTGAGTTCGCAATTACAAATCATTAAAACTAATTTAAATTCTTTGAGATTGCGAGCAATATTGAATTATGAGTATACTAACCCCGTTGCAGCAGACGAACACACTCGGCGAATTTGTAATGTATAAAAAGACATTTCAATCCAAAAGATAGATATGTCATTACTCTGTACTCCCTATAAATGAAATCGGGAATGAGTATGCACGTTTGCTCCAGCAGGTATGTAAAAATTGTGTGATTTTGATTCAAAATCCAGTAGATTTGTACTTAAGAAAATACATTCCAAGTAATATCAAGTTATGTTACGAAGAAGGCCTAGACGTAGAGTTTGTCACTTCCCATTAGAATAACATGGAAAATGAGTATTTAGGTTTGCTGCCACGGAAACTTAAAAAATAGGGATTATTGGCTAATAACTATGGACTAGGTGAACCCGTGCGAATTCGCACGATTATTAAATTATAAATGATCGTCTGCCTTTTATGCGCACATAATATGTTGACAATCTATTGTAAAAATAGGTTTTTGGAACGGTGTAGCGTGCTGAAAGTGTCTCTGATAGCCAATCGATAGGATGCGTATTGCAGCTTTGTAAGCGATGTTCGCTGTGCACTTGCGCATTCATTACAGTTTTTTTTTTTTTTTTTTTTTTTTTAGATCTGTACGTAAACCTTTATCTCCTTATGGAAAAAGCAACGGGTCAGCCATTGGGTCGAGGCAAAATTAGTAATATATTGTACTGTATTGTAACTGGAGAATATGTACTCTTCTAAGTGGCTGATCTTTTGGGTGAATCATCAAGTCACGCCCGCACTTGGTGGTTCACGTTGAAATCTTGCGCTTAGGGATTAACTTTAACCAAGTGTTCAGTCAAGCTGTTCATGAGTTCATTGCTGCAATAGCCGTTGGCTTTGTTTAGCATTCTTTCTTGATCACCAGTTTCGACGTCCGTCATAGATACGAATTTGAGCATATATCGAATGCTTTCCTCACGGTTGTAAGGTGCTATAATTGAGTGATAAATTGTTGCGTACACTTTATGCATGAAAAACCCTCCGCCATAGTTTTCTTCAATTTAATAGTTCTTTTGCTTGCCGTTGCGAGAGTTGTAGGAACTAATGATTTGTTTGTCGTTTCTGTTCAGACTATCGGTACCAGTAATAAGGCTTTGAATGAAATTGCTTTGTCGGTATGTAAGTAGAGTCACTTTCCCTTTATGGCAGCAGTATGAAAATCCTTAGCCTCTTCCTCTTTTTTCTCATTGATAATGTAGCGTGCCACATTTCTGACATGGTAATGCCATCCCACTAAGTGAGTGATGCAGAATCCTTGGATTTGTTGGTGATGTTTTTGTCAGTGTAATTTTCCACTAATTGATCCAGCTCCGCGTACGAAGCCTCTGTTTGCACACACACACCTTGCCGTACATTGCCCAGCCGTGTTCAACCGCTATAAACACTTCTTTGTCGTCTCGTTCTTAGCATGTTTGAAGGAAAAGTGTCCGATCACAACAAATTTTCGTCGTCTTGTTCCTTAAAAATAAAAACAGCTGGGCTGAGTTTGAAACTAATTTGATATCCTCAATCCCACAATCACCTTTCAGTACAGACCATATGGAGATAGCTGTTACCTTTGCTTGGATGCCACACAGCTGATCAGATGTTTATTTGTTTACATTTTCGCTCCTGTCAAAACAACTTTTATTTTCAAATAACGTTTTCGCACTTTTTTCAAGTTATATTGCCTAAATTAAAAATCTAAAGACGTTACATGAATCTGCAAATAGAGACGCGTGTTTTCATGTATAATATGTAGGGGTAAGTCTTAAAATAAAAAAGCCTTATCGTAAGCAAAGTTTCTATGTAGCGTATTAATAATATAGAAGATTTACTATATGAAGCCAAGTACCAATAGATTGAACAGGCGAAACTTATGTATTTGAAAGGTTATTATTTTAAACCGTTGAAAGTGGACAACTTAAACAAGAGATCTGAAAAATACATGTTGTTTAAACTAGGTGTTACAGTATTTATTTAATACGCCTACGCGTTTTTAAGGAGGAACTGTTAAATATATTAGACAAGCCAGGCCAGAAATATTAAAATACCACATTCAATGATAATACTTACAAAGATTTAAAAATACAGCTGTTATAACAAGTATTTACAACATATATTAATTATTTCAAAAAATTAACGTCAAAGATAAAACTCCAGGTAAATATTTGACTGCAGTCCACCTCTACTACGATTATATTTATCAAACGGTCTTCCAACCGCAATTTAAAACAGAGCGTACTGTATAATAACAGTTGATGAATATGTATTTATATCAAAACCCTTTCAGAATGAAAAATAATAATAAGACGTGAATATGAATGACTTGTTCAGCGCAGAACTAAAGGTGTATTAACGTGGAGGTGAATGTTCAGCCCCTTACTGAGCTTCAGATAGTTTTAAAATTTTTGTACGAAATAAAAGCGCAAAAGCCTACACCTGTATGTCTAAAATTAACTAAACCGTTGTTTAATAATTCCTAACCCTGTTATTCATAAACAAGATAGGAACGTTTACAGTTTACAAGACAAAACGCTTTATTTTCATTAGTTGGAAATTTAAAATATTCCAGTTTTTTAACAGATACATTCCAGGTCCAATATTACAAATATTACAACAAATTAAATAGTAGTAGAACTACTATTGCCACTGAAACCTAATCCGCATGTAATACTTCTGTGAAAAAAATATAAATGTTAACATGTTGTATAAATTTGCTCGTGTGGTATAGATGATTGCTTCAAAGACGTTTTCATTAATTTCAATGAATTTGTTTCAGACATAAAAGAGCAAAACATTAAATTAAATACATCTAATTAAAAATAAATTACCAAATAATGTGGAATAAAATTGCGGGGACCCAAGTAAGAAACAAGGTCCACAGGCTGGTAATAACTGAGTTGAACAGAGTTTAAGTTAAGCTCAAATTTAGCATACATAAAAAAACATGGAGAAAATTCCCTCGCTTCACTCTACTACCATACTACCTTTTTGCGACCACACCGTAAACTACAAATGTTCCCCGTTTACTACCGCGCCGACCACAGTAATGTACAACTCCACATTTACTTTTCAATCACGGGCCCGGATTATCTCCCCAGCGCTCGCACTCGCTGCCTCATCACCCATCTGACCGCACCGGGCCCAGCGGAGGTAACTCAGGGCCGATTCCACAACGCCGGGTCACTCTATAGAGCAAATTGGTTTAGTGTAATAAACGTAAATAGCGGACAAGCGGACACGAGATAATGGCTCTACACTCTCGTAATTTTCGAATCCACCAAAACATTCCGCGGCTAAAGAAATGTGAATTCGGAATTACACGCTAATGTCCTTAATCTAGGGTCCACGTTGATTTGATTTATATTGGCCCCGCCACCCGATGCGATGGTTGCGGTTTGAAACGATTTTTTTGTGTAGTAAAATTCTATGGTGCTCGTGAGAGAAATGAGAAATTTCGTAGGAAATCTTGGCTTAACGAAATTTTCGGTTGTGAGGTATGTATATGCGTTGTGCAAGAAAATATTCGATCATTGATTGTAATGATTGGTTAGAAATATTGCAGGATGGAGAGAAATTAAAAGAAACTTTGAATCAATGAACCCAACAGTTGCTCCTTCAATACAAACCCAGTAGTCAAGTGTGAGAGGGTCCTACAGGTAAAACAAGATAATAACCATTTCGAATTTTCCCAAGATTGCCGATTCTTCTGCGTCTCGTTTCCCCAGGTCTCAATACCTCCGATTATAGAATGCCCCTTAATCGCCAGGCTCCACATGCACCCGAGTATCATTTCCTCCGCGGTGGTGGAGCCCCGTCTTCCCTAACCACCTCTAACCCTTCAGCCATCAGCGCTGAATGCCTATATTTCTTCAGCCCTATTTTATCAATCTGTTTGTTCGACAATCTGAACGCACAAGCATAATTTGTTCCAAGACAGCATTTGTAAGAGATTTTTATCAGCTCTCTGTTAGTACTTTGTTCCTTGAGAAAAATAAAAAGCGGATCCGAGCTGTCAAATCATTTTAAATAAATGATGTTTCAAGGAAAAGAGGTACACTTCCCAGTAATAAGCACCTCATTCTCATGAAAAAACAAAACAAAGTAATTGAATCTCACATCACGAAGTAATCAGTTATCCAGATGTAAAATCTGAGTGAGTAGCATCTGCGGCAGGGAGCAGAACATGAGTCGGCAGACGGACGTACAGCCAGAGAGCGCGCAGGACTCCGGACTCTGCCATTACCCAGCTCGGTATTAACCCGACACTACATATTGTATGGAAATGACCAGCTTCACTCCACCATTGTTTACCCTGCTCTCAATAATTTCCACCGATCGAACTTTACGATACCCACTTCTACTGTCTTTCTGATTTAAATTTGAAATATCCTATACGGCCGGTAGCGCGGTCCGCCATTCTCCGACGATTGTAGTTCCTTTCAAATAGCAATAATTCCGCAAAGATGATTGTAATTCATGCGACTGTTTTACGATCTTGTGTCAACGCCGCTGTAAAAGCCCACTCTTCTGTCTGCGACCGCGAGCCTGACTGCGGGTTCATCACATCCCCCAGCCCTCGCGGCCGTCAAACGGGCAACTTCACTGAATTTCTTAAGTGAAAAATAAATTATATAAACTAGCCACCTGACTATCCTAATAAATCGCCGTTTATTTAGAAACAGAATTGAAACCGTCTCGATTTAAAAACTTCAATAGCTTAAAATTGTAGACCAAGTCCAAACTATCCCTATTAAACATTCTTTCTCAAGTGGAAAAGGTCAGCCAATATGTAAAACATCGGTTCGTGCCCCATATCTCCAGCCGTTGGGCAACCTCGCAGTTGCTCAGATTCTGCAGTCATATCTTACGTATAATATCGTCGTTATTAAAACTGAATTGCCCGAGGAATTGCTTTGGTCCACTGACGTTCATACATATACCCACAAATCAATATATATTTTTATATAGATAAAAAGAGAATTGTTGGTACATTTTGTGGTACAGCCGAAACTACATGTCGTAGACCCTTGATCGTAGTGTCAGTTAAAAGCTTGAAATTTCATGATATGCACTGTGGTGGTTTGTTTTTTACATATTTTAGGACTTAAGCATAGGACCGTCCAAAAGGGACCCATGGCAGGATTTTGGAAGTGCTTTGAATAGTTACTATGGTCGCCATTTGAAATAGCTACTATAGTTGCCAAAAAAATGTAGCGCTAATAAACAACAAGAATAAAACCAAAAAATATTCTCCCGGGCAAAGCCGAGGTTATCAGCTAGTAAACTATATAAACTTGTTCGTGCGAATATTTTCATCGACCCCGGCTCGCCACGAGGCGTCGGCGTCGCCGCTCCACACTCGCTCACACATCCCTCTCGTCCTGTGGAGGGCGCCTTTGTCGACCGGTGTTTGATGTGTTCCTTTCACCCGGCGCCGCTTTGAGCCGCACTCCACCTCAAGACGCTCCATTCCTGCGCCGCCATGCGTGCCTCCACAGCATCTTTGTACATTTTAACACTCGTCATTTCGCGTTCCCTAACCCGTTTAATTAGAGCCGGATTTATTTTTATAATTGGCTGCGAGTCGCGAGATATCGGGCGCCCTCTCGCGGCGGCTCTCCCTCGCTTTGCCGCCTCGTCTTCGCGCTTTGTTTTAAATTGTTAATGAAGACACGGCACAAAGCCGCGCCAACATATTGTCTTTTATTTCCGATAATTAGTGCTCCCGGAGCGACTTTGAACCTCAATGGCCAATTGAACTTTAAAATTATCCTCTCTTTGTCACCTCCCGAGTTTGTGTAAATTGGCAATCTTGAATATATAAAAGAGGTTATTTGATTTCAGGTGCGAGCTTATTCAAAGCGTTGTTGTTTCCTATGCAAAACCCCCTTTATGAGTGGAGCAGATTTAGTTTTTCTCATTTATTTGACATTAAAAGCGGGTTTATTACCATAATTGTTGGGATCCGTTTGGTTTTGTGAGACCTCTTTGATCGGCGAAATGTCAAGGGTTATACCTTTTAATAATTCAATCGTCCACTTAACTTAAAGAGTGGCACGTTTTAAATCTATTTTTGGTGTTAATTAAAGGTGATTGAGACTTTCAACTTTTGAAAACCAGTAAAAACACGACCGAGGCCACTCAAGGAGTAATAAGTACCTTCGAAAGCGGCATCCATCGAATACATATTTATTTCACCGTAGTTGACAGAATTGTCGATTTTTAACTGGGGAAGAGAATATTTAAATCATAAATTAATTATTATTTAGTATTTTTGATATGATAGGTTGTAGAGAGTATTGTATAATTTTATATACAAATTAGTAATGGAAATTAATATCTTTCACATTTACGTGTTTTACGTAACTGAAGGGCACTAGGACGATAAAAAGCTATAAATATATCATAAAATAATTTTCCACTACGATGTAACCTCACTTTCACAATACCTACTTACATTTATTTAACTGCGATATAAAAAATACGACACCCGAAATATAAAATTACAAAGCTGGTCCTCTTTCACTTCCCAACAGTGACATTCCAGTCACCGAGCCCCCTCCCCGGTCCGCCACAAAGGACATGATCGACATAGACACGGAGTGGAATCCCGGCCCGACATTAATAACAGTCTAATCGAGACCGGCATCGAATGTTACCGACGCTGGAAAATTAGTTATTACACAAGTATTACAGTACGGCACATCAATAATGTATATCATTACCGGCTCCAAGGGCGGCCGTGAACACGTGATTCATGGCAATAATATGGCGGGGCCCGTGATTATTATAATCGGCCCTCGGTCCAAACCGAAACTCTAATTACGCGCCGGTGATGTATGTCTGTGTGCGGGGCTCGCTAAAATAAATCCTACAACTTAATGCGTTTTGATAGATTAATAATGTCGGGCCGGGTTAGTTATGTAGGGATTTCGTCGTGATCTGGGGGTAATTGGCCCCTGACCCGGCCTTTCTCCGCTTATTTGTCAATATGTTCCGATGTGATCGATACGTTCCGCTGGGAAAGTCTACGGGCTGCAGGTACGGACACCGGCCGTGCAGGTGGGGAACTTGTCAAAGCTACTGATACGGGCTAAGTGCTCTAAAAAACAAGTGTAACTCGACTGAAACCCATCAACTCAAAAATTATAAACTATGGTAATTATTAGTTTAATCAAACGAGCCATGCACTAGTTTACTTTATTTAACCGAGTTCAATACATTTCAGAACAAAATAATACATTACTGTAAAAAATTTGTGAGGTAGAACGATTTTTATGAGGCTTTTTGGTCCTTTCCAGCCTATGCAAGATTTACCAGGAGAGACAGCTGTGTAGAACCATGATGGACCATGAATTGGTTTTAAGCGACCTTTTACAGTGTCTTAAGAAATATTAACAATAAATAAAACTTTCTTAATTATTACTATTTACTTAAATGAAACGACAAAAATTAAATATTTCACCATGCTACAGTAAATAAATATGTCTGCTTGAAGACCAACAAACTGTTGCATCTAAAATGCACCAACACTACAACGAGTAAACGGCTCTTTTACTTCTCACGACCCTATTTAACACGAGCAACGCCACGCATTTACGTCAGAGGGTGCGAAGTAGTGCAATAGTGTACCCGGGTCATAAAACATACACTCGGTCGCGAGTGCCGTAGTTATTAACACCCTGAGTACGACCCTCCCGCCCTCGCCCTGCCCCGACCCTTAGCCCTTAGCCTAACCCTTCACCCGCCGGAATCCGGCGTTAAGTTTTCTCGCCTTCCCTTTCCGATAACGCTCCAATCATCCACTCGGCCCTTCCATTCCCTTCATGACATTACCAGTATAATGACTGATAAAGTTTGCGGGAATATCCGAAAATAGTGTGAATTGAATTATTATATTTACTTAGAAAACAGCTGTATCTCTAAAACGTGAGGATGTTTAGAGTTTAAAAGTTACCGCATTATTCTGTTCGACACATATAACCGATTTCAAATATAAAAAATTGCATACAAATAATAAATTATAACTTATTCCTCGAAACAACTAATTATTAATTAATCGATGAGTATTAAACATACCACCGTTACAGAAGCTCAGTATGCTCAGTGAATTCAAATGCTTGAAAATACATTTCAACCTACATAATTACATAATTGAAGGAATAAAATAAGTAAACATAAATAAATGTAATGTATGCAATCTCTTTCATCCACAATATTGATTTTGTACAAATTGGAATTCTTCCCGACGATAATGATTTTGTATGCACCAGAAAGTATTATACGACGTTCATTATGAGATTTAAGAAAATCCTATAGTTCACCGTTTCGGTTTAGGATTATGATTCAATATTTAAGAACACTGCTATCTCTTGCAACTTTTATTTTTCTCTAGCCTTTTCAATCGACCATTTTACGTAATCAATATTACTGGATGCCGGCCGCTTTGACGTATTTGACTGCAGCGATTTTAAAACTTAAGTCAATAATAGCTTCATTGAAAGGAAAGTTGTTGATGAAAGTAGTAAAAATTATTAATATATTTCCTTTCTGTTCCAGATCTTACGTTCGGAGTTAAAGCTGGAGATGAGCTTTCAAACATACACCACAACTGACAGAGCTTGCAGTAATGAGCTAGTATTGTGAGGAGATTGTGATACAAATGAAAAACTGCCGTAAAATGATGTTCATAATATGAATACTGATAATACTGAAAAGTCAAAGGAAAATTCAGAACTTCAGGCGAATAGGTAGAGAAAAAAACTGTATTGTTATAATACACGCATATTAAATACACAGTTTTCAACCAATTTGATATTTAACAAATTCTCCTAATTTACATATTCCGGCATATACATTCCTCCTTATTCTCCCATACCCGTCCATCCCGGATCATCATCCCACCTTACCCAATCAACATTTCACCTCCCCTGCGGCACGGCAGCGTGTCACTCTCAAACCTCAGATGTCATCCGTACAACTGACAACCCCGCATGACTCGTTCCCTGCGAGATCTCCCCGGCCAATCTCCTGTCACTGTTTGGCTGTTTGCTGATAACAAACAGGTGGCCGTGCGATAACAGCCATCCATCTTTGCCCACTGTCTTTGTGATTGGTGTGACGTCACATTAACTAATGAGGCCCGGGGACGTGTCTCCGCAATCACCAAACACCCCTTCGCTCCATCATCTCGCCCCGCCAATCACTGCGGCGGCCGCCCGATATATCTTGTCCACGTCCCATCTTTGCTTTTCCTAATATCAACGGCGCGTCCAATGTGCGGCCCAATGCATACTGGATGTGTTGAAAGAGCTGCAGGCTCGATGCAGGTCCCTGATCCACTCCCGATTGGTCTGTGGTTTGCTACCTCAAAACTGACACTTTCTGGCTGTCTCCAAGTTGAAAAAAATTGATTAAAAAATTTAAATCTCACGTTGTTAACTTATTTCGGATATAAATGTTTACTTAACTTTTATTTAATACTTAAATTCAAGTTTTCTAGCAAGCCAAGATTTTGTTAGTGACTTAATAAAAAAAATCATTCAAAACTTTTTTTAGAGTTTGAAATTTACTGTTGGTAAACATTATCTCTTTTTCTAAAAGAAATCATGTTTCCTATTACTGTAACGATCATACAAGTACAAGGTACATTTCGTTCAGTATTAAGAAACTAATTAATGTAGACTAAAATAATTATAGCATTTAGAGAGTTTAGTGACAGAAAACTACCACATTGTCCTTTAAATAACACATTAAGAACGCAAAAATATGACAGCACTGTGAGAGTATAAAAATATATTTAGAGGAGAAAATACAAGAAATACTTCCCATGAAAAAATTTAGAACAATCAATCCCTTTTCTTCACCACTTCTTTTTCTTACAAAAAAGTAAAATTACTACTAACAAGAACGTGAAACTATTATAACCAAACAACCGCGCCCTCTATAAAATCCCTCATCCCCCACCCAAGACATGATGCTGTTTTACACAGGTAATGTGATAATAATCATATCGCCCCGGGCTCGCCACACATGGATCAGCGGCCGAGGGGAGGGGAGGGGAGGGGTGTATATTAACAGTTCACACCTCGGCCTCAGTGGGGATTATCGCCCCCTGCCACAATTAACAAGTGACACCTCCTAAGAAGCCACCGCAGGCCCGCCCCCCCAGCGGACGGCGCTGTACCGCTTACTTCGCCAAGTCACGGGGTGTCAACTCCGGCCGCAATAACGAACCTAAAGTCGACAGGAAAATTATTCGGAAGATTATTGAACTATGCAATTTTTATTTTGGACTAGGGATCAGCGAGATTTATCGCAAAAAGAAATAAGTTCAGTCGATAAGATTAGGACTTTTCTACTTGAAAAAATGTATTTGTTTTAATTTGCTTTTCTTTTAATTACTACAGGGCGTTTTTTAACGCAACCCGTTTTTAAGATTGAACAATGCACATATAAAGATGAAATGAGACACATTTAACTTACATTATGTGTTAAAACAGTCCGTCATTGACAATTAAAAGTTGTGCCCTCTCCATCAAATTCCCGAAAACTTTTTACAAAGTACTTCTTTAAATTTCTTGAATATGTGTTATGAGGTGCTGCATATCCTTTGATTTGCTTTCGTAGGCCTTACTTTTTTTGTATCCCCAATGAAAAGAATATAGTGGAGTCAAATCCGGGGATCTTGGGGGGGGATAATCCTCCACTAATAAAATACAGTTTTAGGTTGCGTTAAAAAAACTGTATTATTTTATTATTCACCTAATCAAAATTTGCACAATGGAACAATGACGTATTTCCACAATTTAAAACAGGTTTTATTAATTCAAAGGGAAATAAACGGAGGACTTTTGAAGGAAGGCCCCTAGAGGATCCTTCCAGAAGTTTGGAGGAACTTGCGAGATTTAATGCAGAAATTTTAAATCAAGTCCTGTGCATAGCAACTCCGACGAGTTTTTACCCAAAAAAATTAATAAAAATATAAATAACAAATATTTAATTAACAAAATACTATCACGGATAATATGTAAGTCGACAGATATAGTAAGGTCGAAATTTTGGATTTAAGTCAAAAAGAGATCTTTTAGAAGGCCGTTTTCAAAGTAGGGCTTGGAGGTCGGGTAGCACCCTGAAAAATTAAAAATTACTTTACTTTGGTCCCTTCGTTGAGGTAGGACGGAATTTAAAATAATTCGATAAAAAATTTACAGAATGTATTCATACATACATATAAGTGTGTGTGTGTGTGTGTGTGTGTGTGTGGATTTACTTTATGGAAGAATCTGGTACTCACTCGCCTTGGGGGATAATGGCAAAGAAAATTTCTAGCAAAAAATTTGATATTTCCAGCATAGGATTTCACCATTTCTACTCATTCCGAAACGAATGTTAATATTTTGTATTCAGAAACCCATTTCTCCTGCCATCCACCAAAAAAACTCTTATTTTCCACACACGCGCTTCCTCGTCCATCTGGCGAAGACAGGCGGCCAAATGAACCTCCGCGTCACTCGGGGCTCGGAGCCGGGCTTCATTACCGCAGTTTATTGAATCGTACAAATACAAAGCGACGGTCCGATATTCGGAATTCCATCCCATCCCGCGGACGCTGTGGACTGTGATTACGGCGCATAATATAATATTACGGTCTGATTGTACGGTGCGCGTAGATCGTGCGTCTTAACAGAAGTCGTATAATATTCGTATAAATGCAATTATCCGAGCGCGGGCACCTAATAATTGTCCAATTACAATAAGTACGAGTTGTGGCCGGGCCGGGGGCGGGGAGCCGTGGGACCGGTGGCTGCTGCCTGGTACATCGCACATCACACGTTACTGCGGGATATTACCGCTGAGATACGGCCGGGCTGCGTCCCTGCGGAAAATCATCGTGGAGCGTTTATTTGCATCCGGAGTCGCAATGCACCGACAGAGCAATGCACCGATCCGGAATCGCAATAGTTGGTCTCAGAACTATTGTCCGAGATATGTCTATGATTTGAGGCGCGTGGAGCTTATCAAAAGACAAGTGAAAGAACTTTCATTGATCTTTGGTCGTTTTATTTTAGTAATTTTGACTCAAGGTAGTAAGGAGTGCCTTACTACCATGAGTCAAAATTACTAAAATCAAACGATTAAAGATCAATCAAAGTTCTTTCACTTGTCTTTTGATATTAAAAACTGGTTTTCCTAGATATTTTAAAAATGATTTTAAATTAATTTCACAATCAAGGTATAGTCTAAGGAATACACGGTCTGATTCCCTCACTTTGCGTATGGCTCAGCATAGGGCAGCAGCCTATGACAGGACATTATTTGTTGTGACTGTTTGTCGTCTTTGGAATAACCTATATTCCCTGCGATCCCTTGAAAGTAGTTGTCGGTTTGTGAGGGCGCTGAAAAAAGTATTCTTTGAGCGGTTGACCTTGGCTGGTGTGTCCTAGGCGGCTTGACTTGAGCAGGGTTGTTGACAAATGAATGCTTGAGTGAATGAGTGAAACATAGTATATTTTTTCTTGCTTTGTTGAACAGTTTAGTTAAATGAAACTTATGTCTCTCAATGTGTTAAGGCAGGTTAAGAGTAAGAAAAGGCCATGCGGCCCTAAGTTTGCCTGGCTAAATAAAGAATTTTTCATTTCATTTAATTTTTCATTCAATGCAAAAAGACGCCGAGTGCATCAGAAACCCAACGCATCTAAGAAACGCCGGAAACTAAGATACATAATCTTACTTAACGGCACCACACATGTTAAAGGGCTTTAGAATCGTCTACAATAATTTTAAAAAGCGCAGTATATCTAAATTTCGTATCACAAAGACAACGAATTATTTCTTGCGAAGTGCTAAGATTGTCCACGTCCCAAATAAAATTCTTTAGCGTTTCCCTATTTAAACTAAATTTTATTTACAGATGTAATCTAAATATTTTGGTTATTCAAAAAAATCTGAAAAACCACACAGAAAATTAGCCTTCAGCGGTTTTTAATTGCATGATTAAACATAAACTGAAATTAGATTTGCAAATGAAAAGCTTAAGGTAGAGATTTAATTGCATCAGTTATTAGCACCACACTACTGTAAGCAAACGAATTTCAGACCGGTACACGCATTATTTCAATCACAAACTGATTCACCGATTATATGACAAAAATACGCCGACCACCAGAAACGGGTGTACACAAGATAGACTGACTTAAAAAGAATAGATACATATTGTAAGTGAAACTATATCACTCGTTCTAGGAAACGAGTGAAAATTATATGTTGTAGTGAAATGAGTAATGAGTAATATGCCAACATTATTAAACCACAAAACCACCGACCAAGTTTTAATTTCATGTATGCAGTTCTACAGTGCAGTTGATTACTAAACCATATTTTGAATACAAGATGATAAGTTTTGGAGGTAACATTTGAATGAAGAATATTTTATTAAGTATATTAATAAGAAAACATGTAAATTCGTATTGATTTTTCATTAACGGCTAAGTTATTTATTGATTTTATTACAAGTTATTTATTTATATTCTACTGAAAACATAAATCCTAATGCACATTGAAACGAAAACCCCCACGCATCAATAGAGAAATAGTCCACCAGCAGTGATAGAAAAATATGTCCTTAGATGTGAAAGTTTTACAATAAAATTTAAAATACCCCCGTTGCGACAGACCTGCATACTCAGAGACTTTCTGATGCATAGAATCACATTTCAATACAACATAAGCGAAATATGACAATTTGTAATTTTCCTCCATAAGAATAACATGAGGAATGAGTGTGGAGGTCTGCTGCAACAGGTATGCAAAAATTTGGCCGTTTCATGAATCAATATCCAATAGATCTGAACTGTAAGAAGCTGTAGATACCAAGTTTTATCAAGATATATTGAGGAATAAGTGAGATATAGAATTTTTCTTATCTGCCATAAGGATAACTTATGGGGATAATGTACTGTGTTTACTCCTTTCAATATCTCGGTAACGTAGAGCAATGATTCAAAATACCAAACTGTTTGTTTTTTAACTGAATTCAATGGTGTAAACAAATTACAT
Source organism: Flexamia atlantica (assembly GCA_035578135.1). NCBI lineage: Eukaryota > Metazoa > Arthropoda > Insecta > Hemiptera > Cicadellidae > Flexamia > Flexamia atlantica. The sequence goes on along the minus strand of JAQJVK010000008.1, from coordinate 34,890,652 downwards.
TTCTTTAATTTTTCAATATAAAACATTAAAACCCCATTTGGAGGGGGGGGGTTTCCCTGTTTACCCCCCCCCCTTCCCATGGTCCAATCGAACTTGTTTCCGTACTCGTCCGAGTGATTACCACTTTACACGTCTTACCGAATTTCATTAGATCGGACCACATTTAAGACCGCTATCGTGTTAACAGACATATATATCGATATTGAAAAAACTTCCACCATTTGACACAGTTTTACATTTGTACTAGTAAAAAAATCCACGGATGTGACGGTTTAACATATATGCGACATAAAAATATTCCACAAGGTGGCAGTTTTGTGGTAGATGTTTTAGATAGGCAATAGTAATTACGTGCCTTTCTTCCCGAGTTAATTTCCATAAATGTTGTGACTTAACGACCCCCACAAATAAAAAGATAACGTACAGTATTTTACTCCATCTCAGAAAAAACCGTGAACCCAATCGCGCTCAAAAACTATCACACATTCACCACGGCATAAATCTGAACACGCCATCTACACAATTTCAATAAAATCCACATTTCCGAATTTCCGTCTTGCGACCCCGCCACAAGAAATACTCCTTTCAACATCGTCAACCACAACGTGTGAACAAGAGGTGTAAAACTCTCGCTGAGCCAGCCGTTTCCTCACAATTGGACGCTCGAGGGCACTCGACCGCCTTTTGTTTTAAGCAATCTGCTAATTTATCGTGCCGTTTCAAATATCGACTGGCGCCGTCACAAATGCAGCGCCCCTCGCCCGCACTAATGGCTGCACCTACTGAACACTTCCTTCCTCGCGAGTGTCGCGTATCGCGTATGCACCGCGGCCAAAGGCTTTGCTCCAACCGCTCGAGTGACCCGTGTGTGAGCGAGTGGCGCAAAGTGGACCGTTTGGCGGAGGGGGACGGGCGATTACGGGAGGGGAACACTGCATTTTTATATAAGGGACTGTTCTGAATATTCTTCATTTTCGGAAGTTCACAGTGCTGCTTACTAATTTTATTTTCTACTTTACCTGTTCTGTGCTGTACAAAAACTATTAAACTGATTATTACAATACACGCAATCATGTTTACCTATTCCTGTATACCCACTAGCTAATGAATATGCTAGTTTTGTGCTATTGCAATCTTATTATGTACGAGGCTACAATGCCATTGAAATTTATTATTTTTTAACTGCATATTGTTTCCGTATTAGTAAAATATAAGAATAATATGTATCTCTTGGCATATCATTATTTAAAATAACGCTGATCGGTGTGTACAAAGCGTAGTTTAATTTCCTTCAAAACGTAAGGGAGAACAAAACAATAACTACCTACCAGGTTTGTTAGATAGTTCATCAACTAAAGCACTCATTTCAAGAGATAAAATCTTCTGGATAAGTGTTTTCTAAGGTCAAATGCGTAGGTATTAACAATCAATAAGCCAAAAAAATTGTATGTGTATCCAGAAATTATTCATTGCTCAAGATGAATATATATTGTACATGCAATGACTTTAATCGTCAACAAGACTATAATTAGGACCATTCTCTTTCAACACGCTACTTACTATTACTAATACAGGCATAACAACGGAAGAACCAAACAGTTCACAAACCTTCCGACTGATGACGCTAAGATACCAAGCGACATGAATCGGCGTCGAGACAAGAAGGAACAACCCGCTACTGGCGAGAGGAGGGTACAATGAAGTGAGTCAATGTCTACAAGACTGTATCAGCGACAAGTGAGCATTATCGGGCGAGCCATCGCCGCGTCGCTGGAATATTAATGTGGGCAGCCCTGCCGTCTGCTACCGTTCCGCGTCGGGCGCGAAATCTCAACTGAGAAACGTTTGTTTTCTTCCGTTTTTCTTGACGAATACTCAAACTATTGGCACTTTCCGGAAAGGCGGTTGTACACGAAAAAGTAAAATATTGAATACTATTTGATACGTTCAATGCAGCTGCCTTATAAATTGGCAGGTGACATAGCGCATCCGCCAAATTATCACTTCAAAATTTGGAGATTGCAATTTATATCCTGACAAAATTCCTCAGAAATCTATCTATTGACCATATTATAATTAATTAAGCCTCTTAATTTTTTTCATAAATAGATAAACTTATGATTTATGATTTTTTCAAAAATGTTTTTCTTAATTTTCTTTAAATTTCCAAGCCCTTAACTAAAATCCGAATTAAAAGTTTTTTTCGAAACAATAAAATTCCATAGGTGTGTAGTTGGCAGTCGGGCCGGCCAGCTTACTAGTAGTCTCTAACATACTAGCAAGGTAATATTCACTTTTGGCCCCGTTCGGGTAGTCTACATATTAGAGCTTTTCCTTAGCTTGATGTGCCAATCCACCTTAAAGCTCCGCCAAACCCCCAAAATATACGAAATAATCATAACGGCTCGCCAGCGACACTAAAATCAACCTTCACCAAAGTAAAACGTTCCATGACATCAGCAGCCTAACAGAAATGACAGAAATGCCTAACAGCGCTCGCAACAATAATGACGTAGAGGGTTAGAGTAAATAGAACGTTGTCGTTATTCAAGTACATGTGGACCAACACAATCTATCTACCAGTGTCGAATTACGTGGCTTGTCCAAACATGGTGGATAAATTAACAACGTCCAAGTACACATTTACCACAACTTACTGGAAACATTTGTGGTCTCTGTGTAAAAGAGTTTCAACTGAAGAAAGGCTCGCAATTTTACCTTTCCAAAACATTCTAATGTTATCACTTAAACGTGCTGAACCCCCGACATCACTTATAATGTATGCATCGAACATTTAGTTGAAATCTTGTTCGCAATAATATCTTTTTATTAGCTAAACTATGCTTCGTCATTTTAAACGACACTATGGGCACAAAATTACAAGTTACAGTTCTCGTTCACCTTTACCTTTAATACCTTCAATAATCCTTAGACCGGGACGCAGCTCTGGCTGTGTACTTTAACCGGAAAATGAGTAGAGGATGAGTTTAGGACGATAGTTGCGCGATCTTGTAGTCTTGTTACTGACTAAAGCCGAGATGTTCCTTAGACGGGAAAGTTAATTAATATCCCAACAGGCAATGACAACTAAGAAACCTCCATTGTAATGTGGGATCCGAACCACAATTTCACCTCGTTTACAATTTACAAACTGGTCTAATTGTGAGGATGAATTAGAGGTTCCAATTTTTTTCATTTTCAAAATATACAAGCTATTCGCATTGTTTGATCCATGAAGTACAAATCTGTCCAATCATCAACAGCCACTCGTAGCGTGTTCGCAGTCGGCGTTTCCGAAAATAATCTAGCTTCACTGACCGGCCCGGCTTATCCCGGACGCTGGACGAAACAATCGGGCGGCAACAATGCCAACGCGCGCCGCCCGTATCTCGCGCGTTTTATCCGCGCGTCAAACGTTGCAGCGATTAATTCTGTTATTGTATGTGTCGCTGTAATTTATGTGTATTGCCGCCGTTAGACGTGACTTCCTAAGAATGTTCGGTTGATGAACGACCGGCGCGGCGTGTGTTCGCCGGGAACAATGGCCTGCACAATGTGACGTCGAAACAGCCGTTCGGCCCGCCATTGGTAATCATTTCATATTTTGAAAAATCCGCATTGGGGGGTTATCCAGTGCGATTCGGCGAAAAATTCCGCAGTTGGAAGGTTTTTATGATAATGACATTTACGTTTGTCCATAAATTAGCCACCACTTTTCAACCTATCATTTTCATTGTAAAGTGATATTACATATACACCTGACTTATTTTCGTATTTTCGTGCAAAGGTAGACTATACATTAAAATTGTATGTAACTACTGAATAGTAATTTATGCTAGTTATATTATTTTTTATATTTTTTAAAAATATATAGTGATATTAATCAATGATATTCCTCCATTCACTAAAAAGGTCCTTGGCAACAAAAAATACCGGCAAAATAAGTATACATACAATATCAATTAGTAACCATGATCGCTCACTAATGAACAACTTATTATTCCTCCAGTCTCTTGTTAACTAAAATTACAATGAAAACTTTGCTTCTCTGATATCTTTCGCCTTGAGGTTGTTCGTAAGTTGTGACCTCGGTGGTTCTTCTAGCTGCAAGCATCGTGCCCAAGAATCTAACCCGTACTATTAGACATTTTGCGTGGCCGCAGGTACACTCGTAGAGTACATTAGAATGGACAAAGAAACGTCACTTTTTAAAATATTTTCATCCTCTTTCTTGTTTGTGAAGATACAAAAATTAACAAATAAATGCAAATCTTAAATATTTTTAAAGTTATCCATTCTTGTTAAAAAAAGGTTTCGCGCGAGAAACCCTTTTGCGCTTCACACACTAGGCGAGGAAAGTTTTTTTTTATGAAAGATGCCTTCAGAAACAACCCGTTGACAAGTGATCAGGTAAGGTAGCACCTAAGATCGAGTTCAATAGTCAGAATCAAAGAAAATGGGAAATGTTATTTCCCCGTGACTGCTTAACCTGAAATTGTTAGGATGGTCCTTAACTAGTTAGTTGTGGGGCCAATAGGATATTCCTCCCGTTGCCCAATAATTACATGGAAAACCTAGAAATTCTTACCGCAAAAAAATCAACAAAATGTAACTACAAAAAGAATACTTACGGTTGTTGCAAATGAAAACTGGTACTTACCTGAAATCATAAAATAACACATGTTTATGATCATCATGTAAAAAGCACATTCAATGATTATCAGAAAATTTTTAGTTAATCAAGATACGGCGTGTTTTCATTATCAAAACCAAATCTATATATGCACATTTTTACAAAAAATGGCTTCTGCTTGATAAACTGTACACAAAATAATAATCTTGATCCCTGGCTAGGTTGGAAAGTGGTAACGCACTGCCTCAAAAATCTCAAAATTGCCGGATTCATCCGAACAAAACTCCCCTAAAATTCCATGTATAGGTCTAATATTGGTCTCAGTAGCCATTTGTCATTAGGCCACGAATAAATATATATATAAAAAAGGTCAAAGTTCGAAAGTATAGCGTTTTGATTGCCGATGATTCATAAAAGAAATTGAATATAAATACTGCAGTATTTATAGTTATTGGTAGTAGCCACATTTTCGACTATTTCAAAACGTTTGTAATTTAATCTTGCCTTTCACTGGAAAGGTTGGAGATTGGGAACGTACTCCCTAAAGCTAAAAATTTCCGGATTCATTCGAAAAAAATCCCTTAAAAATCCAGGTATAGGTCTTATACTGGTCTCAGTAGCCATTTGTTACTGTCAAGAATAAATGTATCTATAAAAAATAACAAAATTCGATAGTGGCGTTTTGATTGCCGATGATTTTTTAAAAACAATTTAATATAAATACGGCAGTATTCATAGTTATTGGTAGAAGCCACATTTTCGACTATTTCAAAACGTTTGGAATCTGCTTCATCTAAAGTCACCGGATGAGTTTAATCCCACAGTTCTTTCTTAACTGATTATCTTAAAAAATGTCGTTCTATATTTAGCTAATTGGAGACGGTTTTTAAGTAATTTCACTTCAAAATAAGACATTCCCTTAAAATAAATCAACAAAAGCTTAAAATTAAAAAACTGTGTTATAAAAAATAGGTACGCAACTATATAAACGAGCAAGAAACTCACAAAACACCTTGAATATTTATATAAAGTATAAGTATAAGGATTCAAGTGTTTTATATGTAAATTGGGCGACGATTAAAGAAAGTTCAAAGATAACTTAGGAGACGGTGAATGTCAATGTACCTAATTACGTCTCTTAAAACTGGAAACACATTTAAAAAATTAATAAAAATAAAAAACAACAAATTGAAAAATTTAAACAGGCATCCAACTGAAAAAGACGCGCTAGCACTCATCAGTCCGGCTCAAAAGGCGGAAGACCCCGTACTCCCACACTAACCACTAATGACCCGGCCGCTAGTAGTGGCTATGTATTGATTGAGAGTGTAGCTGCGCCCTGCAGCGGCCATAATCTCGCACACGGGCTTATGTTAGTTATGTTTGGTGCCTGTCATGTCAGTATTACACAGAGTCTAAGCCAAATTAACGATAACCCTGTTACTGGCTGCCACTGTGCAGTACGGCTGCTGCTTCGCCGACTAACGTTAATTACTAAATTTACACCCCCCGCCCCCCCTCCCCCCCCCTCTCCGGCGATTGATGGCCCAATCAAACTACACAGTATTGCCAATAACAAGGCGCCCAACTATTTTATCGGTTACGTTTTAATTTAATTGGGAAAAATACAAATTTTAATATATAAATAAAAAGTTTATTATATTTTTTGTAAAATTAAAAAGGACGTTTTTTAAAGAATGATAGCCATTTTAAATACAAAACAACACATGAGTTTTAAAACTCAGCCATTACTTTTTCAATGTGAAAGTTTCTTATATTATACAGAATACAGGACACAGTTTACAGTTACACCTAATTTATAGGATTATTGAAAAAATGACATATTGAATTATGATCAATGCTAAAATAATGATAAGCGTGTTTAAGAAATTATCGCTTTGAAGAGAACAGACGAAGTCCTAAGTTTCCCTCTTGCGCCAACAAATATACCCGTGTTTTTATCCCCAGAGGGACCCTATTGAGAGATGGAATTAGGTGCTAATACATGTTCATGAATATATCTGCGGATGTTATGAACACCTGCAGCTAAAACCACGTGAAAACTTATTCAATTTGGGTTGTGCTATGAACTATTAAACATTGAACGATGAACAATTTAATAAAAATTTAATTTATCTCCATTATTTACTAGTGAATATATTTTTAACGATTGCTTTAATATTATTTTGGCATTGAAATTAGAATTAATGAATTGAACATTTTCAAATAAATAAATATATAAAAACATTTATTTCAATAACATTTTATTATTTATTAAATAACAAAATGTTTCCATGCAAGTTGATTTAACACTTTTCTTACTTTCAAGTACTCAATTTTTGCAGTCCCACTTTGGAATTTGAATCACGAGTAAGAATTAAAGGCTTACCACTCAAAAATAATCTTGATCGTTGTACAAAAAGATTAAATATAGTTATGATAAATTGTTGCAACAAACAATGTATTTTATTTCAAAGTGATAAACTCACAAAATTCCGAATTTCAAGTATATGTAGTAGTTCCTGCAAATATTTTGACATCTAGTACATAGGCCTAATATTTAATATTTTTAATATTAATATGAGTGCAAATATACTTCTTTTTACATTTTCAGTAAACTGCCTAATCGACACCACAGTGGAAGTTGGGGCTTATTACATTACCGAGAGCACCGAAAAAAATAATCCCTTTGAAGAGAACAGACGTAGGCCTAAGTTTCCCTCTTGCCAACAAATATACCCTGGTTTTTATCCCCAGAGGGACCCTATTGAGAGATGGAATTAGGTGCTAATCGAAAAATCGTAAGTGATGAGATTTGCCACTTGCGGCGATTAACGAGATAAACGCCCAATGTTGGATCAAAGTCGGGGGAAGGCGAGCCCTAGTTTATTGGCCGCATCGGCTCTTTGCTTGAGTTACCAGCAAAAGCACTGACAGAACATACAATATTTCATCACGAGGTTCAAAAGTGGTGTATTTTATGAGATAAAATTTAATAAAACTGAGCGAAATAAAGGAGCCTCCGTGAATGCACAACGTCTTTTGCTACACTATACAAATCAACTTCTAAAAATCGGGTAATTTTAAACAGTTTCCTCCACTTAAATCTTGGAAATATCAGCTATATCAGCTGTTTCCATATTTAGGTTGTGTAAACGTCGAATGTCGGATCGATTTCCTGCAAAATTAATAATGCAACAATGAACAATATACTGTAGGAAACAAGAAAACGAACAGGTCATTGTTTGGTTTACCAACAATAAAATAAATAAAGCCGAAGCTTATTTTATAAACAATGCTTCAGCTGAAATGCCGAATCAGTTTATTTACTCAAGGAATGAGGTGTAATCTCAACTGAAAGGGTTTTTTTTAATATTATTCAGTACTTGAATCGTGAAAAATGTGCGAAAAAACTTTTTATTAAAGGAAAATCCCATCCTAAACCGAACGACATTGTTACAAAATAACTGAAATTACAATGGTTATCTATCTAATTGAACATAATATACAAATGAGGACTTCATGAATAACCTCATGCGGACATACTGCAAAAAAAACTTAAAAATGCCCCATTTATACACTACAAATTTCAAAACTAATTAAAACTAATTAAGACCCACAGAAGCGTTAAAAAGTCGCGCGGCATAAGCGCCGCTAATCCGATGAGCGTTAAAAGTATTAAAACATACAAACGCCGACCAACAGCCGGTCCGCGCCATTATGGCGCGCCATTTAGTTTTAATAGCGACAACTGATATTTTAATTATTTAAAACGGCGCGGCGGGCGTTGACAAGTAATCAGCTTTTATGACGGCGAATCAATAAATAATCAAACGCTAATCGGCGTGACGGGCGCGGGCTGATCCACTGTTAATTTGTGTAGTGTTGTACATTTAGGATTTGACACCGACCGACGTCAAAGGGAAGAAGAAACGCGCTTTGCGTCGCTGCCACTCGCTGCGCCGCGGTCACCCCGACAGGTAATTGTGTGAATATTGCGGTGGGTTCATTGTCGACTGAGCATATTAATGTGTACGACAAAAACAACTTGATACGATTGTCTATCAAGTACGCGATGAAACCCGTGTTTTAATAAAATGTTGAACAAAAGGTTTAATTGATGCCATTTCAACTGCTGTATGACAAAACGTTATATACCACCGATTATCATCCATCGTTGTTTGTTTCGAGATATTCTTTGAATGTCTCATTATTATAGATTGAATGTAATAATTTAATAACAGTAAGCGCATGAAAATGTGCTTCAGAGTGTTTCTGCACAATATAAAAACGGGGGCGCACGGATCTAATAAATATTTTCGAACAACTGCTATAGTTAAGACATTCTTTTAATTATGTAGTATTGAAGGAAATAGTTTAATAATAGTAAACTCACGAACTATTTAATTTCTGAGTGATTTCTGCACATTATATAACAGTATGAAAAGAAGTAATAAACAGTTTGGAAGAACTGCTAGTTAGGTCGAACCTTTTTTAATATTTTGTCAGTCCTAAACAAAGCGCTCGTGTTTTTACTCGAAAAATTCCCTTAGCTTATTAAAACCATGATCCTATAAGGATTTTTCTAGGCGTACACAGCATTTATAGTAAAAAAATAAAAGGCTTTAATTTAGAGACCTTTATTTAATACTCGAAAGCATTTAAATATAGTTTCACATTATTATTTAAACTCATATATTACTTAAAACACAAACCATAACTGTTGAATTATTTTGCTTCAACAATAATAATCAAAACATGCATCAAAAACCGGCGATATGTACATCTTTTTCTATCAAAAAAGACATTATTTTTAATTTCGTGTTTTAATGACTTCTTTATGGAGTAAATTGAGTGATTATTAAAACCACTCAATAAGCTACGGGTACTTCGTCTTCCCCCGATCTCGATCCAACACCAGGCAATCACGGCTACAGTCGCCGCAAGTGGCTAATCTCATCAGTTACGATTTTTCGACTAGCACCCAATTCCACCTCTCAATAAGAGTTCTCAGCCGATGAAACAAAACTTAACTGACAACAGGAAGAAAGGTCAAGTACGAGTATTTTCACTTATGACACTGGGGCAACAAAATATGCATGCGCTCTACCACCTCCTCTATTTAGTTGTTAAAAGTTTTTAGTTCTCATAAAAAAAAATTCTTTATAAAACCTTCATCCCATTTGATCATTAGTACACGAAAGTAAAACATACACTATGTCATATACTGTGTGAAATAATCTCTTCTGAAAATGGTTTGATTTTCTTAAAATGATGCGGAGGAAATTGTAGAAAAGACTCAATATTTTTCATTGACTGTATGTAAATACGGTGTTCAAATTATGTCTTAAACTAGTTAATTTTTAAATTGGTGATTACTATTAAGCGAGTTGTAAAATAATGATAATGCACGAGAAACAATGCGCATGCGGGGTCAATGTTACGTGCATTTAACATTTACATATTCAATATATTTGACATTGAGCTCTGACTGTTGTAGATAGTGCTTAATAGATTCCACCTATTAACATACATAGGTTACCTATTAACATACATATTAACACCTATTAACATACATAGGTCCACCTATTAACATAAAACATAGTTTTCAAGTAGTTATTTTCCTTTTGTTTTGCATACAATTTAAATGTTAGTAGACCAATAAACATTGCGGACAAGGGTGCTTATTGCTGGAAGCAATAGCAAATTTCGTTATGTTGTCTAAGTTTACCTTACTTGTTAACGTAAAAGGATTACAACACAAATATAATCATTTACATTTAATTTGTTCTTGGGGGATATTCTCATATATATAATAAAACTGTTAGAATGTTAGATAAATACTGACGGTGACTGAACTGAATTTGAAATTGAAAATTTTTCCGCTCTAGGTAATATTGAACGGATGCCTTCCTCTAATAAAATTCCAATATTAAAAAAACTATTAGTTTCATAGATCACGTAAACACAATTTAAAGTAAAATTGTATATACCTTGAAATAAATAAACAAACATTGTTTTACTACAACAATTTTTTGAGTGATAACACAAGACCACCCTTTGAAAAAAATCCTCTGGAGCAATTCTGGTTTCCACTATCGTAAACAGTCATTCTAAAGAATAACTTACCAATACACTATTTATATTTCATGTGGCGTTTATATACTTAACACATAAAATAAAATTATTCATTACACAAAAGTAGTAAAGGAAACAATCTTGGTAATATATTCATGACGGTCGTTCATAAATTATAATCCAAGTACACAGCCAATATCGGCTACTTCAAACCACCAATGCGTAACCCTGACTGAAACCGACATATCATTTTTATTTCCCAATAAACGATAATTTTTCCGTTCAATCAAAAGTTCTTGATTTCGCCCGACAACGTTTTCTGTTTTAATCAGAATGTAAATAAAATATGGGAGCTCAGGGAAGCCGGAACTAATTTATTTTTTGTCGTCCAATATGAGACTCATCGATGGGTCGACACGACATTCAATCACGCTGCGCGTTACTTGCCCGACGTGCGACAGTCGTGTCCCGAGTTATTGCACAACAGCGGAAACCCTAACTTATACCTTTATAACCACTCACGATATCCTCAATCGTACGTACTTTTCGCTATGAATTTTAAACATTTGTCACGGTCACAACACTGTTTTTCAAATCCAATCTGCGTTACGTTGTTTACAGGATTTTACAAACCACATAAAATTAGAAGTTAAAAAAAATTCGACCATAAGATTAGTTTATATTTTTGAAAGAGTAGTTAATATTGTCAGGTTTCGTTTAACAAATGAAAAAGTTGGCTCATTTACGTATTTTTCCTTTCGATATTTAACCTAGTTTTTGTTTTAAAACAAAAATATGTAATACATTTAATTAAAAAAAATATGATAATAAATTAAACTGTATATGCTCTGATCCCGTTTAGGTGTGTACGGAACTGAAGGAAAATCATTTCCCGTAAAGAATTGTTATTGCGAAATTTATTACTGAGTAATTTCACAAAACAATAAAATGTAGTATTTATTGTTAGGTACCGAAATTAAATTTCGAAGGAAAAGCCTTCATAGATAGGTATACTTGAAACGTACTGTTAAACTGAAGATTTATGGACAAGTAGAGGGTTTTATAGGTTCTAAAGAAACGTTTTTCTGCGGCGCAACAGTTCAGAGAGCAATTGAGGCGGCAGCAATAGTGCCTTCAATCCTATCACGCAGCAGTACTGACACAGAAGTATTGCTAGTTGTCGCAGCGAGGGTTTGGGGGTCCACAAGGTACAGATCAAGAATCAAAAGAGGATCTAAGGTTCTGTTGATGTTTTTTATGTAAAGGATTGAAATTATAGTCAACCCTTTACATTTAGTAAAATAGCTCGTTGAAATAACAACACAAGTTTGAAGATTATAAAGCACTTGAGTATAAAAGGCTTTTAAGTGCCAGGGCGAAGAAATAAATTATTTCTAGAGAACTTCATATATAAGTCGAAAAAAGAGTTTTTTTAACAGTTGAAACAAAGATAAAATATTTTCACTGCTGTGAACAATATAACAATTAATTATGGTTTGAAGAATCTTTTTACCTCCCACTGAGCAAACTTTCACGTGCTCAGTTTCCAAATAAGTAAACTTAAACTATAAAAGGCTTAAGACGTTTATCAGAATTACAATGAACGAAACAGCTACAGACAGCTGAATCACTGTTCCACGGTTTATTTCCTATGCTAAAATATCAAAATTTTTATTTGTTTAATTAGTTATTGTCGTTTGGATGTAACAATGACAAAAAAGTGAGAATTTTATGGCGAATTATTATTCGGAAGATATTAAATTTTATACTATGACATCTGTTGGTGACCAATAGAATATTACTTAAGCCAGCCAGAATGATTTAATAGCCAAATCGATATTTTTTGTTATGATTTTCTGTTGTTTTATTTAAGGTTATACATAGCGCCTAAATCCAGTTTAGGATTCCGCCTATGTTATTAGTTTCTTTCGATGTTATTGAAGACCGAATCACTATAACAGTATACCACAAAAACAACCAACAAACCTCCATCTAAAAATGTCCACCTCATTACTTCCTCTCAAGTAAAACTAACACTGACAAAAACTAAATACGAACATTCATCCAGAAATAATACCGAGTCGCATCCCTTTTTTACACCCACCTTACAACACCTACAATAACACATTGGAATGAGCCGGTGTATGCGTAATTGAAAACATTATTTATTTTCGGTGGGAGAATTGACAATTAAAAACGCTGACACATGGGCGGCAATGTATTACTTGTCGATGATAAATCAGAACAATGAATAAACACGGCCGTTTGTCGCCGGGCCGTGACGTCACACTGGCGTGTCACGTGACAGTGGATATCCCGATTGATGCGGGGATTACGGCCTTCTTACTTTCTCTAATTTGGTAGTCCCCCCCCCCCCGCCCTCCTATACCTACCACCTGTCGCAGGGCTGCAAAAACCAGTGTTTATTTAGCAGGTAGGTAATTTGGGTGCAAGTGTGTAAGAAGGTTGTCACATACTTTAAGGAAGAAACGTATATATTACAGTCACGTGGTTTATAAGTTATGGTTTTAAGTATACGTTGAAACTTTTATGAATATTCTGAATCAGTAGTCCACTATTTCAATACTTGTCCAATATAACTTTTAAAATGTTGCCTATCTTTAGCAATTTAACGGTATTAATATTTTGAGATTTAACTGTTTCCTATGCGTTCCTCATCTGCGAAACTTCGTTCCCCATGCAGTTGTTTCATGTTTACAATAGAACATGTTATCCAGTCAAGATTAGACATATTCATAAGTAAATATGAAGTTTCGCAGGTGATATGTTTATCACCTGTTTTATGTGTTCATAAAACAGCGGACGCCCTAAAAGAAGTATGGTGAAAAGAAATTAAACCACCTTTTTTAATGTCAGTTTTAACATTAACCAGTCCAGTAAAAAACGTATGGTATGGGCATTAAAGATCAAAACAACATTAAATAATCGTAAATTCTGCCTTCACCACTTGCGAAAGGCGGCGAAGACACTCTCGTACATTCTCGTCATTCTCGTCGTCATTCTCGACGTCATTCTCGTACTAGTCAAAAAGTAATCCGGGTATGAGAACAAGGTGTTACATTTTACTACTTCAAGATCGTGATGAGTTCCTCCCACTTCTATAACAAACTAAATTCCGTAACTCTCTAAGCCCATAAACTTAAAGAAACTATTTGCACACAGTAAAAAATATACTCTCCACAATAACAATTGAATTTATAACACACAATTATGAAGATTCGTACACTATTTTATATATTGTGTAACAAACAATCATTTGTGTTAATGACTCTACATGAGTTTTGTATGATTCTGGCGATCACCCAAAATCCTCACAGTCCTCGTCACTACAGACCGTAGGCGCCAACCGCTTCCCTCTGGCCCGACAAGCGCCACGTAGCGAATTCGATCACAAACAATTTAAATAGTGGCAAGTAGTGCGTCCCGCAGTCACACTGACAATAGCGTGACACAATGGACCGTCACACTGCGTCACGCGGTGGAGGGCCCTCGTCAAACTGTGATGCGTGGCTAAGCGAATGTTTGTATACAATAACTATCTGCCCCCATGATCTGAGGTGCTCCTCGCCTGCAGCTGTTCCAACATTCGACCGTCCCCCCCGGCGCCGGCGGGCCATCATGTGCTCGTCACAATGGTGTACCGAGGACGCTTCACGACAACAGTGAATTAAAGTTACGAGAGTGGGGCACTTGTAGCGCAGGCTGCAGACTAGTAGTTAAATGGAACTGATTAAACTAAATGAGATTTAAATTGTGCTCGTCTGAAGTTCGGTTCAAGAGTCGACTTATTGTGCACTGCGGGTGCACGTGATTCACAACAATATCTAATAGAAACGTTGTTGTTTCATGAACTACACGGACGGAAAACCTCAACACCTCAGCGACTTATTCAACATTTTAGTCAAGAATCAAAATAGAAGTGAGATAATTCACCTGCCTATGAGTTGTTTTCTTATTTATTATGAAGTAAATAAATGAATTATGTATTTGATTTTATTATTGAGTCATTTTTGTTTTTCTACGAGTTAGTGAAAGAAGTTCCAAAAGGCTGCTTTCTGATCCAACGAAGAACTCAAGAAACCGGGTCACCTGGGTAGTGCTTAACTTTCTAAGGGATTCATTACTTCACATTTCAAACCGAACTTTGGGAACACTATAAAAAATATAACAGTATATATGTAATAAACGACATTTTTTGTAATAAATCTGTTAATTTTACAAGAGGATTTCTAGTTAGAATTTAAAATGAGATCACTTGTTTCATAATGATAAATATCTTAAAAATCAAATCCTTTATTCATTTTAAATAAATACCCATATGTTTTCCTGTGGTGATTTTGGAATAAAAACGTTATCTCTATAGAACCGCAAGAATTAATGAAAAAGGTGGACGTTTTGTGTTTTTAAGACTCTTATTACTGAAAACGCAAAGTCAACTTCACAAAACCATCAATTTAAAAAATAAAAAAAATATGGTAATATAATTTAATTTTTTTTTTTAATTTTTATGAATTCATTGTTTTGTTAAATTGACTTTGCGTTTTCAGTGATAAGAGTCATAAAAACAAAAAACGTCCACGTTTTTTCAGGTAAGACGCCAAAAACTAGTAGGGGGCATGTTAAGGCGAATGCAAATTAAATGTTGTGTAGAGCTTTTCTGAAAGATCACTGCAAAATTGATAAGAATTCGTTTGTAAAATAAACTTTAGTTCGCTGAATTTAATACATGATTAAAACGGTGATCACCTTTGCTAAAAAAACCTAGACATGTTGTATACATGATTTCCCTCAACTTGAACGATTTTTATGCAACCATCAAATCACCGGTTGCGCTAGCAAAGGATTAATCAACCAAACGCACCAGCAGCAACGCAGCTAATTCTTGAGAATGACGAATCCCAGAGTCTATTGTTACTGATACCACTAGGGGGTTTTCGTTATACTGTTACATTCCCCACTGTGTGATTCGCATATATTACTACGACTAGGAGGACATATAAACTTTTATGACTACGGAACACATTATTGCGTGTTTCAAGAGTTAAAACTTAACTTCGATCCTGTAATTTAGGAACCAAGCTTTCAATAATCAAAATCACTATTCATTAAAACTGATAACAAAACCCAACAGGATAGATATGGGGTGAACACCGAAATTCAATATAGCCTAATTCACTTTCCAAATTCATAGTTGTTTGTTTGGCTTTTAAACTAGCTGTCAAAGTGTCATCGGGTTGCTATCTCTGATTTAATAAGTTTGACAAATTTTGTTTTCGACTACAGTAACGCTGATTGGACAGTACAGCAATGACGGCACACGATTTGTAAATAGTGAACAGCAGAAGTTATATAGAACATTTTTTGAAGTTTCCGTAAAACATAAATATTATTAAGTTCCATAGAAAAGTTAAGTAGGTTATTTTAGATGTTTACGTATACCATAAATATTATAAAGTTAAGTTCATAAGGTTGCAAAGAACGTTTTTCGCGATAAGACTAAAAAAAGAGATACGATAAGAGTGGTTAAATAAATTAATTTTACCTAATCATCGCGGAAAAATAATTTCAATGTTTCCTGCTTTGAAATAATTAAAGTAGTTTAAAATTTAATTGACAATATTATTAAATATTATTATTTAATATTAATTTATTCAAAAAAGTTGTATCCGTAGATTTTCCTGGGTCTTGAACTAAAGGACACAACTACTTAGCAGCTTTTATTTATGATTATCAGTATTTCCTTGAAATTTCGGTTTTCATGTTACATCTTACACACTCAGCCATTTTCTTTATATTTTTTGCCCTCAGGAAGAATTTTGTTGAAAAATGAATATTTTCCCTTCAATTCGCTCACCGAGATGTATTTCAAGTTTAGGGTTAATGGGTGTCAGACTTATAAAGTCTAATAAGGACTTGTCAATTATATTTCCTAATCACAACTCCCAATAAATTTTATATTTCATACGAACCGCGGCCGCTATGACTCGCCGTAAATGTTATTTGCGCCAACTCTTTGACTCTTGTCACTAAAAACCATGCCCAACAACTCGGCCGCCAACTAAAACGGGCAAACAAAATTGCGCACCCCGCCACCCCGGAATACAAAAAGACCGCCACACCCAGCCCGTAATCCGATTGCGCAATACGGTTACTGTTACTTGTATAGCTAAACCGAGTTAGTCGGCGCAAACAAAACACCACTATTGATATAATTTGCGCCCCGATATCGAGGTTTCGAGTTCCTCCGCAACAATCACATGTTGATAAATCAATCGGATCCGGAAACGCTTTCTACAAATCACAGCCGGCCCAAAAACGCCCGACATTTTATTGTTCCTAGCTAATTTATCGTGTTTATAAACAACCGAAGTTTATTATTTGCTCGACTCGCACACCGGCGCAGCTGCCGCTGATTTGTGCAAACCGTTCATATTTAATTCGGGTTTAAAATAAATACACGGTAATTAACCGTGACGAGGCGCTGTTTGCTTTATGTGACGCAAACACACTGATTATCGCGATATTTATTATTTTCACTTTAGTTTATTCGTCGTTATATAAATTATTGATTCCCGTAAAACAGCAATTTTTGCGGTCCAATCAAACAAAATAAATACTGCTCATATTGGGTCATTATGCAATCAGTAACATAAATACAAAACATATTTTGCCAAATAAAACATATATGTGGAAATACAAAACCAGAATGATAATTACAACTCGGGATGGATATTTCTGTATCCTTGATTAATTTGCCATGCTCGTGAACAGTTAAAATTGTTCAACATTTTATGACGCTCTCCTTTGGAAAGGACAAGTTTAAAGCTGAAGTTCCTGAATTTATTTTTTTGTCAAAAATATAAAACGAGTCACAAAACACAGGAATTAAATAAATCTTAATTGCATCTGAAGACACGAAACCAGATCACATTTTGAAAATTAAAATGCTTTGATCGAATCGCTCTAGGCCATGTTTTAGAGCTGTACAAAGCATTAGTACAAGACTAAGTCCTAGCTTAACAGCGCGGCTATTTGCACGGGAGGGAGGTGGCGGTACTAAAAGCTAAAAAACAGTAAATTTTTCGGTCCAATCAAACAAAATAAATATTATTTATACTGGGTCATTATGTAATCAAAGACATAAATACAAACATATTGTGCCAAATAAAACATATATGTGGAAAAAAATACAAGAATGATAGTTACAACTCGGAGTGTGTATTTCTGTATCGTTGATTAATTTGACAATGCTTGTGAACAGTTAAGATAGATCCACAGTTTATTGTGCAGCTTTTCTGGAAGAAAAAGTTTGAAAATGGAGTTTCTGAATTAATTTTTCTCGAAAATATAAAATACGTACGAGTCAAAACACACCGGAATTGAATAAATCTTAAATACCTCGGAAGACACGAAACCTCGACCACCACCTGAAATTCCTTTACTAAAAATTGCTCTAGGTTACTTTGTAGAGTTGTACAACGCAATTCTGCCTTCATAGCAAAACCAAGCTCTAGCCTAATAGCGCGGCCTAGCTGTACGGGAGGGAGGTGGCGTTACCGAAAGCTAAAAGGAAAGAACGTGGGGGCCAGGCGAGCGGGGGGAAGAGTAGATGATTCAAACCTCTAGCCGGTAGAGGTGATTAAGGCTGATCACTAAATGGCGATTAAGCGTCATTAGAAGCTAATGGTAGCGGGTAAGCCTACAGGACAATGTAGCGAGGATTACCGGCCCTCGTCCAATAATATCGACACAAAATAATCACCAACTTATCGTCACATTTTACCGCCGATTACATTGTTAATTGCCACACCTGATCGTCGGACCAATTAAATAGGCCGGGCTTTAAATTAGTTTATATAGGACGTATCAATCATTTGACATTACCCCGGGCATTCTTGTAGTATTACACGGACTAGACTAATGACGGTCTATTCGGGATACACCGTCATCATAATATACCGTAAGCCGGTCGGGTTAGTTGGACCTGTGTATCGTCTAACTCTGTCATCCGCCGATGTGGCGTTAGTTTGATTAACTAGTTTAATCGAATTGCCGGCACAACAGGGGGCTTACGTTTAATAACTATTTAATTCGAGAATAAACAATGAGATTGTAAAATAAATTTCGTTTACCATTCCTGGCCTAGTAAGATATTATTTTGAGTTTGTCTACCTACTTTTGAGTAACTTGCCTAACATCGAACTTACTTAAAAAGAGAGCAGAAAAGTAAAGATGAACTGGTATTTTAAACACATAACGAAAAATGTTAATACCTGTCTTGTAGGAAAGTCTCTTATAGTCTCAACGGAAATACATTAGATACATTGCTTGAAATGGCGCCCTACCCAGGTAGGTGTTTCAAGCCAAGTATGAATGGCAGATTTTAAATAAAATAGATGACACGCACTGCTTAACATCTCTATCTACCCGCTATAATACTATAAACTTATAATAAGCAGTTCCTTGAAATCTCAATTCTAGCCTTTGTCTTCATACTTGTGTTCATAGGCACAATATAATTTTAAATAGCTTATTGATTAGCCTTATAAGTGTGGTTATATTTACTGAATGGGAAAACGTCTGATGGTAAGCCGCTTGAGAGACGTTTCCATTGGGCCTGATGATGATCTGCGTGACCGGTCGAAATCTATCGCCATTTCTCATAAAAGCTTTTATGTATATTTACTGTCTTATATATAAACACAGTATAAGTGTGAGAATATTTTAAAGTGTTTTAAGACGTTTTATAGTTTACACTTAGGAAAATTCTTTCAACAAACTAATATTGTTCATCCAGTTTCCTCACCGAGACCTTTTATTCAAGTATGGGGTTGATGGGTGTCAGAGTCATGGTGCTGTCATAAATTCCTGGGTAAATAAGGATTAACATATAGATAAGAATATCACTTTACAACTAATAGTTTCGAATTTCAGAAATTAATTTGTGAAACTTCTACAAACGCCCTTGCGGTAACAATGTCACAAAGTCAAAAAAAATATATAAATTGCAAATTATATATGTTAAACCATGTAAAACTAACAGCATAGTTTGGCAACTATCATAAAAACATTGACCCGGAGAATACATTGGTCAAACATCGAACTCTTTTTATGTGTCGCATGACTGGCCACCGTTTTGATGTTAAACACAACGATGACAAAAACAGAACTTGCTTCTCCAACTAAAAAGATTAAAACACATCAAAAATATAAATGCTATTCAGAAAGTTTAAATTGACACATAAATGGAGACTTAAAACCAGGTCACATATCCGGATTGTATATAACAAATATGATTTCTTCGGTAACTCATCCATGGTCAATTGGGTATCGTGTGCAATATCGTATGAAAAGTATTTGATTTGTTTATAATAAATTTTGTTTAAAACTATAAGCTATAATAAACGTTTTAGAAAATTATTATTGCTGTGATCACTTTCAAGTCACAAAATAAAATGGTAATAAGATTACAAATTGTTCTCATGGATCAGTAATCAATATATTAAATTTAATTAAGATTGTTTTTTAGATTTTAATTTTTAGTGATTAAAACATGTAAAAAGAAAACGTTTTAAACAATGAAAATAATAAGGTTTAAAAATATGCTTTTTGTATGTTGTTATTAATTATTTTACTAGTATAGATCAGCATGAAGCGATATCCATGTCCCAATATTATCCTAAAATAACAATGTAAAGTGATTACAACTATTATTTACTAGTAATTATAACCATCATTTGTCTGAGATTGAAACGTTAATTAATTAGATAATTACTAGTGATACAATAGAGACTAGATTTTGAACAGCAAGTTTTATTTATTACCCTATTCCTATTATGTTTCAATTAATTGTGATATTATTAGGAGTATAAGCAAAATCTCCGCTTGGCTTATGTAAATCCTAACGTATCGAAAACAAACTAACAAGTAAACCCATAAATAATCGTATATAAAATGCGTTCTACAGATTACTTTAAAAAAAAACATTTGAAAGGAAAAGGCTTAAATCTTACCAGCGTAATTTACACCTTGATCGTTCCAACAATGGAAATGAAATATTCGCGATATTTTAGGCTCCGAGAAGAAATAAAGTCGTTAGATGGGGGGACCCCCAAAGACTTAATAAAAGTAAAAGCGCAACATATGTCTTTCCTTAAGATGCACCAAACTATAAATAATTGCAAACATTAAACCTCAGATCCGTGGGCTTTGAACCATTTAACTTCAAAGTTGTCATATTTTTCTTAAATAATGTATGTTTTTACGCCTTTGTTTCTGCCGCTGAGTCGTTTATACTTTTTGGTTTTATATTTCAATTTGCCTAATCATCTTCTACTGAAAATTCATGTCAATTCGAATTTTCTAAAAAAAACCCAAGTTGAAACTACGTACAGTATTTAGAAGGCAGCATCTTGAAAGGCACATTTTGCAAAGGGAATATTAGAAATATAAGTAATATTAGAAATTACTTTTTTTAATTTTGGTGGTAGATAAAAAACATAAATACAAAAAATGAATTGATATACTTTAATACAGTTCATTTTAAGAAACCCAAACCCGTATTTTGATATTATTCACAATTTAGCTATATCTGCGTTAATAGAAATACGGCGGAATTAAAACAATAATTTTTGAGATAGTCTGCGAGCAAGTTACCAAATTGCCATCCATCTCGTTCGATTTGGAGATAGGCCATGATAGACATAATAACTTTAATCTGCATGTCAAACCCGGTTACCTACAAATTTCGCTCGAAATGACATGTAATATGTCTGTACAAATTATCAGACAATGTTAAATCCTGATATGTTTATGTTACAAATAGGTTAATCAATTCCGAACATTTACCTATTTAGGGATACTGCAATGCAAATGAGTAGGGAAATACTCTTAGGTCATTAAAGTTTCAAAGCCCAATGCGGTCCAGTAAGTCTGTAATACCATAGGAAAACCACAACGCATTGAAAATAGGATGTATTAGTCCGAAAAGTAATTGGTAATTGAATTATCTATACGTTCCTAATTGGTCGTCGGAGCTATCTTTTTTGGTGTGTAATTAGTGAATCAATATAAAGATTTTATATAGTAATGATTAGTAACAAAAAACTATCTTATCAAATACCTAAAATGAGACACAAATAAATTCCTCTAAAATATAGGGAATTTCACGTTTTACTTGACATCCTAGCCATTTAAAAATTTTACCTTTTAAATTTTCAACTACCAGCTTTTTATGTATATTTTCCCATCAAAATGATATTAACTTTTTAAACTAACAGTTTTTTAGTACAGAAACTTAATAATGGTTGTTACATTGTGTCTGTATGCTGACTAAATGTAAAATTTAGTTCAAGGAAATTTTCACACACTGAACAATCTGCATTAAACATTCTTTAATATATTAAAAGATATATGATGAAAAATGTTTATGTAAATAAATTAAACCTTATTTCATTTTTAACTGTCTCTAATCTATTACAAGATCTTTGATAAAACAGTGTTTAATGTAATATAAATAATACTTATTTCATTTTCAACTAAGGTATCAAGGAAAACATTTTAAAAATTAAATCGTTAAACCTGGTACAGTAGATAACTTTCTTTACACAACAGTTCAATATTTTGCCTCTATGGTTAGATATTTCGTGAGTCCCATCAATGGAAATATTTAAAAAATGTTTATATTTCAAAAACAATTATTGGATAGATGCAAGGTACATGGATTGATACATGGCAAAACGCGCATCTATCCTAATGTCGAATCCATCTATTCGACATGGAGGGGATGGATACATTTCAGATATAAAGTATCTTTATCCCTTTTCTAATGAATAAAGTTTAAGTTTTAACACTTTTTGTTGATATCATCGGATAAAACAGTAATAGTAAGAATAAAGGACTACTATTTAGATAAGCAATTTAGTAAGAGTTTTTCTTATTACGAATAAACATAATTAGATAAGTTGGCTAATAGAAACCAGTCAGAAACATCAAGCTCAGAGCATCACTTGTTACTAATCTAAATTTTGAGGCGAACTGATTATAACTATATTATACATTATTTACCTTATTTATTGTCCTGCATTCAATCAATTCCACTACAAACAACCGAGCTATATACTGTATTTTTAGTACTAGTCTTATAGTAGTTTGCCAGCAGCTTGTAAGACGAATATATTTTATACTCTTCATAAACAAGCTAAAAAGAGGGTCTAGCAGTATTAGGCATACTTTATCCTCAATAGAATTAATTTTTTACTTCACTAATTTTTTGAATCGGTGCGCTTGCTAAAGTCCATCTCGAAATGGACTTACGACAAAGCAACTTTCAAGTGAAGACTCGAGAATACTGCGGATTAAAAAATTATTTTATACTTAAAATTCTTCAATGACTTAGATTCCATCTATGTCAATCAACGTTTCTAGATCACTACGGATTTAAAAATTACTTGAGTTATTGATGTTGACATCTTCATCCATTGCCATAAAATGGTAATTATGTAAACATAAGCTGGGCCCTCTGTCCAAGGCCATTAATAAGGTAAGTCATTAGTTATTATTATTATGCGTAGAATAGATTCGCTGCCTTTGGCAATCTTTGGAATCCTCTTGCAATATGGAGCAAATTAAAGGCTATCCAGATTTGATCTCACATAATATTATTTTTTTATGTTTTCATTTATCTATTTGAATAACGTAGGGTCAATGGACACACAGCCGTATTTACAAGAACCTAGGCATGTAGCTCTGAGAACTTCGCTGTGTAGGTAATGAATTATAACTAATTCCCTAAACAAACGTAATCCCAGCGGTCAACCCCCATCTTTCAGTTGGCGCATAAATCTTGCAATTTGCCCAAACAACACACAACGGGCCGATGTTCGTGGAATAATGACGTATCTGAGCAGTGTTGCCAATATTTGAGATAGCAGGTGGGAACACTGCTCGGCATTAAACCATTTACCTGCTGCATTACCGGCAATGTCCACTGGCTAATGGATTTAGGAGATATCAATATGCGACCAGAGTATAACATGCCGTTACCGATACAAACACTTGAAGGGTTGAATCAGCAGTACGGTTTTATGATGGGTAAATATTATTAGCTTCTAAATTGTAGAAAAATAATTATATTTATAAATGCCTTTATGGAGAACATTAAATATGATAAAACTGATAGAACTTAGTATTTTTACCCAAGACAAGGGTTTAATCTTGCTTTGACATAATTTAAACCTGACCTCTCAGCAGCACCATTCAGGGCTCAGAAAAGATTACAGAACCACGAGAAAATTTGAATAGTACTATTATTCTTTACTGCGCTTTGTAAATAGCCGAGACGTATCTGTGTTATTTAAACCCAGGTCAAGTATACATGCTAAGTGATGGAAGCGTTTAGTTTTCGAAGGAAAGAGGAGGTTGAGGAAGTTCGGGAGTCCAAAAAACCTCCAGGTTTGTTCCATTGCTTTTACGGCTCTACGGCTCTACCGTATCTCGGTTTAAATGATATAACTTCACAAATTAGGTAGGTGTAGTGTTATACAACTTGCTTGTAAACTAGGATGTAAATTATAATAATAATAAAAACTGGCATGGTTTTATAATTTATTTGTAATTCAAGGGCTCAGTACTGCGGCAGGGACGTAGCCAGGATTTTGGGAAGGGTGGGGTCCAGACGACGTGACCCCCCCCCCATTTTTTGACGAGAGAGTCGTAAATTTGAGTGCACGAGATTATGCGTAGTAGAGGTAGTAGATACAGCTTGGTAGACTTTATTAGGCATCATTAACTTAACTTGACAATTAAATCCAATACAATTTAAGAATAAACAAATAATATTAAACTCCGATGTTAAAATACGAAAGAATTGATCAGTAAATATTAGGATAGTATTTACAACTCAAGTGGTAGTATACCAGTAACAGTAAAATTCGACCCACGTAACAGCACTGAGCTTACATAGTTATCAAATACCACAATTAATTAGCTACTTTAGCACCTTAAATATAATAAATTCATTTTCAAAAATGTGTCATTATATTTTTATATAAATTAATAATTTAAAATATTTACGTAAAATATTTGAAATGATTTATTTTTGTTTATATTTGATCTCCTTGTAAAACTTAAAATGCACCAATTATATTGCATTTCAAAGAATATACTTTTTAAGTAAAGAGTAGGTTCGGGCCGGAGAAGTTTTAAGTCAATCACAGGCGGGTAATTATCTGTAATTGGAATTTTTATTTGTAGAAGAGATCAATTCAAACGTTGTGTAAATGAAATGCCTCATAATCAGGTTCGGTGACTTAAAAACTGTTTCCAATAACGCAACAGGATGGATTAGGCTAGTTTGCAATTGTGACCGATACCTAATCATGAGGTTTGTAAAGTGTGTTATGTTGTGGCACCGGACCAGAAGGATACTGCGTTGTGAGTACGCGAAGCGACAGCCATGGACGTGTGAATAAAGATAGGATTGGATCTTGCGTATCTCGTCGAGCTCTCGGTCAATATTATTTATTTTGCCTTCATTACGGTAACTCTTGATTATAAAACTCTTTTCTGCTTTAGAAACGCAGGTTATAAATTTATTTTTATTAAATCATTATTATGATGCGTGCAAATGACATTCAACACTATTCATTCGTTTGACTGCAATTTTAAAGTTTATATTTCTTATAAAGTGTATTCAGTCATTAATCGTCAGTTAAGATTTAAGACCTTCATTGATCCGCCAGATAGTCGCATCGGGGTCCTACTTTACAAGAATGGATTCTTGTAATAATTATAATAAAAATCATTTGTAATTTTTTTTTACTTCTCACCCCTTTCATTTTACTGGATGTAGCCTACTTATTTTCTTCCTTATCACAAAAGCATTCATTTTTCTTTCTAAACATTACACGTTACATATGCCACACAATAAAACGCACGTTGTTACTATGGTGAAGAGTCGATTATAAATGACTCTCCCAACGTGGACTTCATCAGTGGTTGTAAATAATCTAACCTAATGTAAAAAGGTAGGCAAAAAATAAGAAATACGAAAGTAAGATAAGAATCATTTTAATCGCCTGCTTCTAAGAACTGGCCTGGGAACGTAGCTGGAAAGATAGCAGACGTCAGCTTCAATTGCGATAAGACAATTTTTGTAGGAATTGAGGAGTTTGTATTGTTGGAATGAAAATCCGACGGTTGAATTTTGTTTCTGTAAACTAATATTCTTGATGAGTTACCTGTCACCCTGATTCTTTTAACACGTTTGCCTTTGTATTGCTTATATTATTTTTGCAAAATTCACTTAAAAAATAGCAAGTGTAATTCGTGATTGGATTGAATTTATATCATAATTAATAAAATTATTAGCGGGAAGGGGGGGGTCCGGACCCCACCCTTGGCTACGTCCCTGACTGCGGCACTGTAAAATAAACGACAATTACTAAAAGCTCTGGATTATGCAAGGGGCAAAAGCTTCACCTTAACTGGCACAATTGACAGCAAATACTTCTCAAGCGACCATAGAAAACTAGAAATGTTCTCAAACAACTGTTCCGCATATCCGGAAAAAACATGTTCAAATAATAAAATAATCCCGAATCACAATCACGCCGGGAATATTCGCCTCAAGACCGGATCAAAAGTCCGTCGCATGGCCTTAATGAACATTAGTTAATTAGTGACAACTCGTAATCCGTCGGTAATCCTGATTACGCTGGCCTCTCGCTTAATCTTTCCAGACGCCGGCCTGATCAATACCTGCCACATATCCTTTGACTGGAAATAACACTATCTGAAAAAAACCATGACGAATTTTATACAAACTTTTTCATATTTTTCTTACACCAAAGGAGTGGAACCCCTTTGGAATAACACACCAGTGTTTTTTACAACAATAGTAGTTTTCATCACTAGGGAGCGAAAGCGACTCTTTTTGGTACGAGATCTTAATTTACAGGCGAGGCGCAGCCGAGCTTGGAAGTGCGATCGAGTACCAAGGAGACACTTTTGCTCCGTGTGATGAACAACTATTTTCATCGATCATTATGTATAAATAACCATTTAATCGTTAAAAAATTAGACTACATAATTTTGGGGTTATCCAAAATAGTCATCGTCATTTACACATCTGTTAGTTTTTTAAAACACAAGTTAAGAAATCGTTCAACCTTTCAAACGTAACATAAACAAATTTTGATATTAGATTACGGCAAAATTTACCATTTGTTTTTTCAGTACTCCTATTCGAAGTGATCCAAAAATGATCATTTTGCGTACGATTTGGAGAACTAAAAAAGCTGTTTTCCGGACAGTATGATGAAAAACTTATTTTTTAACATCCATAAAACATTTTTTGAATTTCTTCCTCACACTCAAAAATTAATTATTCATAAAATGAGTATTATGATTGACAAAATAATAGGCGAAACAATTTACTCTTCTAGCTTTTTGTTTTTTTTTTCGCGCAACGTAGTCAATGTGTTGCAAAATTAATTCCAATGGAGACGTACGCAATTTACGTAGTTATAAGAAATTAGACATTGCCTACAAATTGTCGAAATTCAACTAAATAATGTTTGGGGTTAGATTTGACTCATTTTTCCTTTAAAAAATGTGACTGCATTTGTTTGCATTCTGTTGTTATTATTAACTCAACATGGCAAACCATAAAGCCCATGTTAATATTTTTATAATTTCTAATTCATCTGTCTGAAATTCTCAATAACTATGGTAAATTACAATGGGATTGTGCACATGTACCGGAAAGAACTTTTCTAATGGTGTGCTAGATTTGTCTACAGTGTCCGCAGACTGAGAAAAGGGGATCAAAAAATGAAGCTTGCCTATTAATTATAAAGATAGTTTACTTTTAAATTCAATTTTGGAGGTTACCATAAATCGACAAACCACTGAAGCCAGATTACGTGGGCGACAAACAAGCCACGCTAAACATTTTTAATATAAACTTGACCTGTGAAGCCGACACTCACTAGGTATCGTCCGAATATATAAAACACCACATGTTACATACCTGCACCGATAAATCCAGCCTCCATATCACATGGCGAACAAAACATATCCGACGCCCTCGAAACCTAATATCGGCGAAAACAAGAGTGCGCAGCAGAGCACGGGGGCCAAACCGGATTACCGGCCGAATAAATGTATCACGGGCCTAATTTTTAAAATCCGTCGGCGGAAAAGTGCGAAATAAAAGCGATAATCGCCGTCCGATCATCCGGCAGAACATATCGTCGACATTATGTCGAAACGTAAAAAGCCGACAAGTGACCGAGTCGCGGATTAGTTAAACAAAAACAGAGTACGGACGACCGACATCGCATAATGACGAAATATAATTTATTTGGCGAAACCGATCGCGGGATGAAAAACGCTGACACGTTTGGACAGTAATGCATTACCCGATGAT
Source organism: Flexamia atlantica (assembly GCA_035578135.1). NCBI lineage: Eukaryota > Metazoa > Arthropoda > Insecta > Hemiptera > Cicadellidae > Flexamia > Flexamia atlantica. The sequence goes on along the minus strand of JAQJVK010000008.1, from coordinate 34,862,489 downwards.
AAATCAACAGATAAACAAATCGGATTGTTTATTTGACGGCGCACACTAGTGTATGAACTGGAAACAAAATAGCTGTATCAATAAACCGTGCACGGTCGCCCCGCCCGCCCCGCGCTGCTCACTTGCCGACTGCCGACGTCGGAGATAACGCCTCCAACCATTATGACCGTGTTGTTGGGTCTCGGGCGAAAACTTGCAGATTGATTCTAAATTTTTTATACAAGTGTTTTTTAGTACATGCATCATAAATAGTTCTTCCTAATTTATGCCAGACTTATGGCCCTTCACTTCGGATATTACACTTGGTTGTATTATAAATAACACTACTTTTCAAGTTACAGGAAACAGTTAAACCATGTAATGTTTTATTTTTACAAAAGTACTTCCCAACTGAAATAGTTGTAATTGTAATGGTTTTCTTTTTTCTTTCTTTTTATGATGGCTACTCTTTTTATTTATTTGTTTTTATCTCAACCACAGGGCAATTGATTTAATAACGCCTCCAACCATTATGACCGTGTTGTTGGGTCTCGGGCGAAAACTTGCAGATTTATTCTAAATTTTTTATATAAGTGTTTTTTAGTACATGCATCATAAATAGTTCTTCCTAATTTATGCCAGACTTATGGCCCTTCACTTCGGGTATTACACTTGGTTGTATTATAAATAACACTACTTTTCAAGTTACAGGAAACAGTTAAGCCATGTAATGTTTTATTTTTACAAAATGTACTTCTTAACTGAAATAGTTGTAATTGTAATGGTTTTCTTTTTTCTTTCTTTTTATGATGGCTACTCTTTTTATTTATTTGTTTTTATCTCAACCACAGGGCAATTGATTTAGATCCGCTGAACTATATGATATTGGAAATACTGGAATCGAAGTTAAACTCATTTGATGCTATAATATTTGACAATTATTGAGCCCACTAAGTAAAAAAACTATTTAAAAAAACAAAATACGTGCATATATGCAAGTAATGTATATCTGATCACAGGACAATACGAAAGGTAACCTTTTATTGATAGTCGTGTTTTTCCGTTTCATTCATTCAGAACTTTCCGTTTAATCATTGTCTATAAATCTAGAATCCTTCGGCATTTAAAGTCAATGCAATAACAAGCTTTGGCGAGCACGTAAGAGTTCAAATATTGCGCGTAAGTGTTACGTTAGGATGCGATTGCTTTCACAATCTTTTCTTTGCCATGATCCCTGCTTTACGGGGAATGCACGTTGCAATTGTTTGTTCACGTGGATACCAATGCTTTATTGCAATTACCCCTCGAATGACTGATGATCCAGAGTCGTCAAAAAGTGATACCGCGTGGTTTTGTGAAATTAACTAAAAAAAGGAAAAATAATTAAATAAATAAAATTACAACTTTAACTAAAAAATGTTATAAAAGCGCCAAAATATGCAGAAAGTCTTACGTTAATACCTAAAATAAGCACATAAACTCTCTCTAACATTACATCTGAAAGCGATGTAAACATTCTGCCAAGAACGTTAAGCGCTCTACTGCCACTGAAGCTTTATTTCCCTATCAGTGATTTTTCTCTCTGCAATTTGACGTAGATAGAATAAGCAGTTGCAAGACAAATCCCGTAGGTTTAAAAATTAAATAGGACTTGAGAGGTCGATTTTCCGTTTTCTTCACATCACAGAAAGAAAAAACGCCTCAGGCGGCTCCAGCAACGCTTGATGAGCGTACCAAGCAGACAGTCTTTCGCTTCAATACAAAATGTCGTAAAAGGAAAGCTCGTATAAAAAATATTTGGAGGGGGACTAATATTTTATTTACACTACGATGCCTCTCAATATAAACGGATAAAAATCGGAGACACTAAAAAAACCATCAAAACAACTTTTAACCTGTCTCGTACTCGTCTTTTTTCTCCGCAGATTTTTCATCACCCGTCTCCGCCATAACATAATATATTGTTTATAAACGTCCGCAGCTGCGCTCCGTACCGCACACACGGCGCACACTGCATTAGCGTCCATAACTCAGCGCGTAACAAGAAGGTCGTCGTCTCAGTCGCTCCAGACGGCGATAAAAGCGCAATTAAGCGCGAGCGCAGCGACCAGCCTTCGCCTTCGGTTTATGATTGAAATTTATTAGTATAATCAGCGAGGGTGCGGGCGGGCGGGGAACAATCAATACCCTAGTCCTACATATCGGCGAGCGTGATGGGGTTGTACGGTTGTACGTGTGCTGCGACTACGACACCGCGCGGCCCCGGCGCGGCCGACGGCCATGGTAACCTTTTAATTGTATTTAATGTCAAGAGCGTTGAAATCAGAAAAGCATTTCGTATATGGTGTTCAAAATTATTTAGGCGTTTGAAATTGTAGGAAAGCATTCATGTACAGGGTGTCCTGAAATTATGGTAAAACATTTTAATGTAGATAGTAGAGGTGAAAATAAGAAAAAAGTTCATATAACCATAGGTCCTAAAGGGCTTCGTTTTCCGTCTGTGTGTCTGTTTGTTTTTTACATATTAAATTATATCTCACGAACCTCTCAGCGTATAAACTTCAAACTTGGTTCAAGGATGACTACTACCAAGAACAATGTTTGTCAGAAGTATATCAAGATTATGATGGTCGGATAACACACTGTAAAAAATGTGACTGTACTTTTAACATAAAATAGTGTGCTAAGACTATTGTGTTAGAATTCAACACACGTGCGTGTAAATACGGATTATATTTACACGCCGTCGTTGTGTTGGAATAAGAACGTGTTGAATATATAAAATCAACACACATAAAGTGTGTTAGTAAACTGCAGTGTCATTTTGACCAAATACTGTGTTAAATGTTTCAAGCCGCGTCGGTTGCTCGCCAGATCAGATTGTCAATCTTAACCTTAATTCTTTGTCCGGATGTCGCTGGTCGCCTTTCGTTCTACTTCCATGAAAAAAGTAGTATTTTCTTCAAGTTAAGATGGGAGGGAAGTTTCACTGTCATGAGTTAATGTTCTACATCAAGTTTATGTAAATTACTGTACATTTTTATTAATTTGTTACCTAAGTTTACTACTCGGTAACACAGTGTTTGGCCCTCGGACCAAGTTGTAAAGTTTTGAAGTTTCGCACTAATTATTCATTCATTAATTTTCACTGGAATTAAACGTGTACTAATGTAATGTTAGTCTAACATAGTAAGTTTTGATCACGTTTAGGCTAGACAATGATGCTTGGAACTTAATTTAGGTCCGGATGGTTTTAAAGTTATGTAGCAAGTTTCCAAATTCAAAATCGTAAAACCTCCTAACCTCGTTTTTACGATATTTATAAGTGCGTGATATACTACTGTGTGCACACCGTAACATAGGCGATGATTGCTTAGCTGCTACGGAATCGATTCCCACCTGATGGGAGGCCAGGGTTCGAGACCCGTATTGCTCGAATTTTTTTGCTAACTTTCTGTGAACATTAACACGAAAGTTGAGTCAATTCAGCACATCAGTGTATTGAAATATCAACACTGTCTTTCTGTGTTAGCTACTAACACAGCCTATTGTATTAAAAAGTAACACAGCTTAAGGTGTTGTTTCTGACACAGGGGAGGTGGTGTCAATATAACACATAGTTTGTGTGGACCTGCTGTGACTAAAGGACTGTGTTGATTTGACACACACATTTTCTTACAGTGCAGAGAAGGTCACTATTTAGCAATGGTACAAAGTAGAATTTTGATACTTCTTACAAAGTTAGTCCTCAGTGATCATCCATGAACCAAGTTTGAATTTACACAATAAGAGGTTCGTGAAATATAGTTAAATATGTCAAAAACACAAATAGGCACACAGACGGAAAACAAAGCACTTTAGGACCCATGTTTATATAAACTTTTTTTCTTACTTTTACTATCATATACTAAAATATTTTACCATAATTTCCGACATCCTGTAATAAACCGACTAGTTGGGTTTCTAACATTCGCATTTAAAGTCTGGCCAACGCGATTTGATAAAAAAAGGCGAAAAGTGGATAAAATTAAATTTTCAAAACGTAATATTTTATTTAATAAGGGAAGTGATTAAGTAAACAATATGTTTAAAAAAGACAATATTAAACGTTTTATACAGGGTGGAAGGAAGTTAGTGTTAAAAAAAATTTATGTGATAAACTACATGGCATTTATGACAAAATGGCACAAATATAAGTTTCCATAACCTTGCAATAAGCGAATGATGGATAAAATAAGATTTTTTTTCAAAATTGTTGTCCTTGCTCAGATTAAATGGCTATAAGTGCATCAAAGATTGTGTTTTTATGTATTTCATTCCCATATTTAGAATCCTAATAAAATTTCAAATAAGAATAATACAGAAATATTCAGTTTCAATACCCTTATAAACTCTGGTTTTCTAATTAAAGTCTAGATTTTTGTTTTTGAGAAAGTTTAAATTAAATTTGAAACGGTTTTCTATGCTATACTGGACTTAATAATGTGTCAAATATCATAAAAAAACTTGCCCTTTTAATAAGCTTTAAAATTATGTATAAAAACCTACTATTGCTCTAATTCATTATTATGCATTAATTTAACAGTATGTGGAGAAAAACAGGGTAAGGCTGAAATTTATTTTCTGAAAAAAACCCGTATGACCTTTGATAAAATGGCTATAACTGCACTAAAAACCATGTTTTTGTGGATTTTATTACCATTTTCAGAATCCTCGTAAAATTATTAAGAAAAATATTAAAGTATAACTAGGACTAGTCATCATTTTGAACGTCCGTGTTATGGTTTAAGTTTGAAAGTTTGTTTTTTACGAACACGAATTGAAGCTTACGACGTCAGCTTTATGTCTTATTCGACTTAAAAGAGTGTGTTGAATATCATCAATTGATTCTTCATTTAATAAGCTTTCAAATGATATACTACACTTCAGGTTTTATTGACAATGTAACTGAAACATTATATCATTTTAAAAATTAGTAATGTTTACCGTGGGGCTAGAACACATGCTAATGAAAGAGAAACTCTGCCATGATTTTGCCTCATCACAGTTTATTAGTAATACATTATAAATACCTGGTTAATATCTTATGTGCAGTATATCATTTGAAAGCTTATTAAACGGAGAATCTTTTGATAATTATCAACACACTCTTAAGTCAAATATGACATAAAGCTAATGTCGTAAGCTTCAATTCGTGTTCGTAAAAAACAAAAATTTCAAACTTAAACCATAAAACAGAAGTTCAATATGATGACTCGTCCTAATTATACTTTAATACTCCTCTTAATAATTTTACGAGGATTCTGAAAATGGTAATAAAATCCACAAAAACATGGTTTTTAGTGCAGCTATAGCCATTTTATCAAGGGACATACGGGTTTTTTTCAGAAAATAAATTTCAGCCTTACCCTGTTTTTCTCCACATACTGTTAAATTAATGAATAATGAATTAGAGCAATAGTAGGTTTTTATACATCATTTTAAAGCTTATTGAAAAGGCAAGATTTTTATGATATTTGACACATTCTAAAGTCCAGTATAACATATAAAAACCGCTTCAAACTTAATTTAAATTTTCTCAAAAAACAAAAATCTAGACTTTAATTAGAAAATAAGAGTTTATAGGGGTATTTAAACTGAATATTTCTGTATTATTCTTACTTGAAATTTCATTAGGATTCTAAATATGGGAATGAATTCCATAAAAACACAATCTTTGATGCAATTATAGCCATTTGATCTGAGCAAGGACAACAATATTGAAAAAATCTTATTTTATCCATCATTCGCTTATTGCAAGGTTATGGAAACTTACATTTGTGCCATTTTGTCAGAAATACCATGTAGTTTATCACATAAAATCTTTTAACACTAACTTCCTTCCACCCTGTATAATAACGTGGAAACCTTCGCGACTGATGAGATGAAGTCTGCAGGACTGAGGAGAGGTTATAGATTTAAATCCCAGCAGCTTCAGAAAATCCCGTTAATCTGCCATCTTATCGATCAAATTAACCTTTGAAAATTACAAAATCAAAACATATCTCGGTGTGTTAATCATTTGTAGTTTTAGTAATCATATAAGATTTCAGTACTTTGTGAATCAAACCATTAACGAATGATTCACAGTACGATAGTTATTCTAAAATAAGAATAAAAATTAGATTTTATTACAAAATTATTTAAATTAATTTTTTTCGACACTGATACAATAATTGCGCCAAGGCTATCATACAATCACAAAGTGCTGTTTTACAAATAAATCAATTAAAAAATAACAAGGCTGTAAAAAAACAATGTATTTTGCAATTATTAACAAACTCGAGCACCTAAAGGAAGGCTTTAATTAATTTCCTTCATTTCATTCAGGTGTAGCTTAAGTGCAAATGCATAATGTTTATGGACAAATGTAAATGAGTCTTGAGCGGCTTCACACTAGACGCGAGAAACTTATATCACGGCAAGAAAAAAATGTTCTGCTTTTACTTATCACCGCGTAATTCTTTTTAATGCGATAATACAGATTTAAATGGCGATAAAACGTTTTTTCTCCTTCGACAGTATTCAATATTGATTATTAGAAATCTACATATTTTCCACGGATAAAAACAATAAGATGTAAATATAGCTAGGAATAAGTGATGAACATAGCTATTTCTCTGCAACATCATAATCTACTTCTTCCAATCAGTTTACATTTAGTGTATTTATTAAAAATTCATTAAACTACAAACAAATCGATCATACTATTCAACCTGATTACCGTAATAATTGCGTTAACGGACGCTGGCGCTGGTAGTGTAATCAACTGTAATCAATTGTTATACATTGGCCAGTTTGAAGAGCCGAGAAGAGTCCTCAGCGCCGCACAATAATTACTGTTCGTCAGGTTTCGACGAAAAGCATTGGCGGCCACAGGGCCACCACCGTCATACAAATGCTACACATCCCTTTTCTATTCTCGATCACATCTCGATATTTAATCATGTCCGAATGTGGTAAGCTTAAAATGCACGTGAAAGTAAAAAAAATAGGAATTTTAATTTATCAGGTTTGATTTACACATGCAATCCAATAATGTAGAAAATTATCAAGATTTGCTTCCGGCCTTTTTAGATTGAGACACATATTCCATAAATTAATAGCCTGTTTACGGTTAAAACAGGCCCTTTGTTGGAATAAAATTTGTTGACAATGATTTAAGTGTGTCATTATTCCAACATCTCTTCATGATAAAAACACACATTTTAGTTTTCATGGACTTGCACACACGCTATTATTACGTACATTGTCTATAAATACAAAATCAATATTATTGTTACTTGTACCTAAGTTTGGCTAAAAGTAATAGAAGAGTTTTACTATTGTATCGACAAAAAAATAGAGAGTTGTCTCTGATTCGTACTTCAATTAATTTTCTTTGTATAATAGATTACTCGATTTAAATTTAAAGATTTAATTGGTTGACATACAATTTGTTGACAATGATTTAGGTTTGTCATTATTCCAACATCATCAACATGTTTAAAATCACAAATTATCGTTTTCATGGACTTGCACACACGCTATTATTACGTACATTGTCTATATAAATACAAAATCAATATTATTGTTACTTGTACCAAAGTTTGGCTAAAAGTAATAAAAGAGTTTTACTATTGTATCAACAATAACATAGATAGTTGTCTCTGATTCGTACTTCAATTAATTTTCTTTGTATAATAGATTACTCAATTTAAATTTAAAGATTTAATTTTCTTTGTGCAGGTATTGCTGGGTTATACATATCACTATTTTTAAGATTTGCAATATACTTGTCACTGCACTGTTTTACTGGGATTTACTGGCCGATTTCACAACCATGAGCTAATAATTGTATTTGGACTTTGAAAAATGGGGGTCTGTTAGCATTTAAAACGGATGATCTGTTTCGTGCCTTTTCCTTATATGACAAAGCGAACAGTCAAATTTAGAGGATCTTCCAGGCATAACGAGCGAACTATGCATCACTACGCAGGGCTTCAGCAAGTCATCCACTTTAATTAGTTCCACCGTTAATTGTATTTTAGACTTTTTCGCTGTATACCTTGTCAGAAATATTCATTATCACTTTTAATCCAAGCTTCCAACCTAAGATTGAAGATATAGTCGTAAGATTTTTTTCTGAAATCGGTTAAAGGAAAATGGAAAACGAAATTTGATATTGATTTGATAAAAAGAAAAAACAAGCTAACGCTGATTACCACAAAAAGAAAAAAAAATTGGGCAATGACGCAAAAAAGGTTTTCCAAGACGCAATAAGTCAAACAATACTCAAGACGTGTAGGCTATATTCATGAAATCCTTTAAGTCAAATTGCAAAATACCTCAAACCACTAATCAAAGCAGCAGGGGTTCGACACGCCCAAGGGACAACCAATACCCGGTGCAACTATTAAGTTGTAAATGCCATCACAGATAGGCACACGAGGGGGCAGCGGTGTGGTGGTGGGGGGGGGGGGGGGCGACCAAATGTAATTATGTAGTTTTAACAGCGGCGTAAAACTGCGATTGTTGTGCTTTTGTGGCCACCACACCTGCCGGATTATTCATTATAATTGCCTATTGCATTAACTTTATATTATCCCCTAGTCAACAGGCATCAAACCGCCCGTCACTCCACTCTTTTGTTGCGATTGTTTTTCCCGCAGATTGCATTTATCTCTTTCGGTCCGGCCGTTCGTTTCATCGGTTCCAACTGCGGATTCCGGAGTATTATTGCCTCACTGTGATTACTGGAAATTATAATTTTGTTAACTACCTATTGTTTTTGTCCAACGTTATGTTTTAATTGCAAATTCCATGATGTAATTACTCACAATACATTAACTATTGAATTTAAGATATACATAGCTGGATTCTTCTACAGATCTTTTTTAAATTTAACCGCGACGCGTACTGTTTTAAAACTAATAATAATTAATTAGTTTAAAGAGTAGGTCAAAGGGGATCTTCAATCTCACGTTTACTTTACGTCTTCTACTTAAAGAATTCTCTTTTAAAATTTCAAATCCTGCAAACAATTAACTCATTTGAGAGTTTTACGTTAAATGTTTCTATAAGCTTCAAATCAGTTTTTATTAAGAATCCGAAATTTTAAAGGAACATTTTTCAGGAGATCATTAAGTCATTTTGTCAAGAGATTAAGAATACAAATAAGTATTTTACTACAAAACTAATTTAAACCCCTATGTTCATTATTTTTTATTTTATTTTCATAAAATTTTCCATAACGCCATACATAGAGTAAACCTACATGTAGGCACGCAACTTTGAAAATTAACCTTAAAATAAACAAAACTTTTGGGATCACTGAGTCAAAAACAACTCTCATATTACACAAATTAAGGTTTTTGTGAATACTGTATGTTTGTCTGCATATAGAGTGTTTGTCTGAACAGTGGGTTTGTCTATACTAGTGTGTTTGTTGTATCATCAATTAAAAAACTGCTCCACTGCATAAAATTTATGCTCTTTTAGGTATTCACTCAACAATGACTTACATCTTTTGAAGAGATAGGGGCCATTATGTGTAATATACAAATTATATGTCCATGTAGCGAGTGGCAAACGATGCACCACGTTGGCATTGGTCTTGCTCTTAGTAGGTGCGCCACCTCACAATGTTTTTAGAGTTTTTAGAGAGGCAGCTGAATGGTTTGGAGCTAATTCATTTCTCCTTAACTTGTTCAAGATACAGAATATAACTTTCTCTCTTGACGCAAGAGCACCTTAAGAGGCAGATGATAACAATAGTGTGAAACTTTTCGGCATTCATCTTGACCCTAAGTTTGTTTGGGATTCTCATGTCACTAAGATTTGTTCTAAACTCTCGAAAGTTGCTTTCATGTTGCGTCGTCTTACAGTTAGCCTTCCGAGTAATTACCTAAGATCTTGTTATTTTGCTTTTTTTATTGAGTATTTTGCTTTATCGTACTCAGACAACAAAAAATAAATGAATAAGTTTTAGTGATCCTGAAAAAGGCTGTGAGGATTTTATTTAATGTACCATTTGAAAATTGTAGGCCTTTATTTAAACAAGCCAAGATTTTAACTGTGATTTATTTGTTATGTTTTTACCTGTTTATGTTATGTTAAGAATAATTTAGATGACCTCACTTTGTCACAACCAAATCCACAGATTTTTTTGTGATGACCAAATCCACAACCATTTCACAAGACCAGTCATCTAGAGAACATAGCAGGCTAAGTATAATGTCAACGAGTTCATGGAAATTACTATTAATGACTCAGTGTTACCCTTCTCTGTTTAGATTAAGCCTGTTGATCTGTTTCAATTTTAATTAGGCTTAAGATTGTTAAACGTGACTTTGCCCAGTACATGAGTGTGTTTAAAGGCAATAAACGATTCTGATTCTGAATGTGCACTACCTCGCCACTTCCGGTACAATACTGTTAAAACTAACAAGACCCTGTACCGGAGTACAGTCCAACCCGCGGCCCCAGCGACATTATACACGCCCGCGGCGGTGACGGATGGCGGGGGCCGCGGAGGAGAGTGACCCGTCAGTCAAAGACCCCATCACCGATTTATATATTCCGCGGTTTATCGCATGTCTGATTAGAGTCGGGCGACGACGAGCCATTTGAATTGAATACTGCGATCAATAACATATTGGCTACAACTACAACAATCTAGCCGGTGAACAATAGCCCGGCTTCCTTATTGCCTAGGTGGAGTGCGGGTATGCGAGTGCGGCATGTATGGGTATACAGACGTGAGTGGTTACGTTTGCTGCAGAATCGTGTGGTATTACTTCGAGGGTATATACAAGCCCTATACATTCATTGTGTTCGTACAAATGTTTCTCAATGTGATTCTAGAGTGCGGTATGGTATGGGTAAACAGACGTGAGTGGTTACGCTTGCTGCAGAATCGGATAGTATTACATCACGATTCTAGGAGGTCCTATACATTCATAATGTACGTGCAAATGTTCCTCAAAGTGATTCTAGAGTGCGGTATGGATCGTGTATTACTTCACGATTCGAGGGGGTCCTATACATTAATTATTTAGGTAAAAATGTTCCTGAATGTGATTCTAGAGTTCGGTATGTAATGGGTATAAAAACGCGAGGTTAAGTTTGCTGCAGAATCGGGTAGTACCAATTTACGATTCAAGGGTGTCCTATATATTCATTACGTACGTATAAACGTTTCTCAATGTGATTATTCTGTATCCGCTAATTACAACTTTGTCAAAACGATTTGGTAAATAATTTTTGAATGGTTGAGTGGACGAGTGGTTTCAGTTTCTATCCCGTATAAATAAGTAAAGACCTGATCCGAGAGAAAGCAAAAACAAACTGGCAATGACATGAAACATTTCTGTGCGATTTTATTCTGAACACAACTGCGTTTTATAATTTATAATTCTTAATGTAAACTTACCAGATTTGCAATTGCCTATCTTGTTTACACTGATCAATGAGATTTCGAAAGGTCCGACGACATTTTATGCTGCAGGGGCCCTATTTTTGAAACTGTTGAGTATTAAGCAGTGAGTCACTTGTCAGCTGATGGTAGCACTGTTTAAACGACCACGTGGGATGTAAAAAATGTAAACATTGACCAATTTAAGGAATTACCTCACTTTTCGTGGCTTTAACTAAACTATCTTGGTATATTTTTAGGTCAATTTAGTTGTAAGGCATTTTATATAGTTCAAAGGCTATCCGAACTCATTTAAATATTTAGTATGAAAAAACACACATAACCTAATTGGAAAGGCTTTCCATGATTACTATCATTACTTCCTTCGAAAGAGAAGAAGAAGAGGCTTGTTTCCTGTCAACTCACACGTTTTTAGTCAACAGCCTATTGCTTGGTGAGTAAAAATTGTTGGATTGATGATATAATCAATGTATAGGATGTCTATATTGAAAATACGAATTTTTAAAAGACTAAATGACTATTGAAATGATAAACACAGATATTGTTGGGGTGAATTCATTTTGTAATTAGAAACAAATAACTTGAGGGATGAGTGACTCACTCGCCACCTCACCCATTTCAAAAATAGGGTCCCAGAACAGACTAATGCCTAGTTTCGTCTCAGCTATCAAATTGTAACGTTTAATACAACTGAAAAGACCTTCACCGAAATCATTACGCCTTAAGGCGAACGGAAGCACAGAATTAAAACAAAACCCAGAAAGTTAGTCCAACACTACGACGAAGGTAATCGAAAAATTATACACCCAAAAACACCGTCGAGATCCCCGCCAGCATCCGAAAAACTATAATCCAGGATTTTCTGAGCAAGAACGATGGCTATCTCGAACTGCGTGTGTGTCCGCATGACGACAATTACAAATGTATCCGACCGTTTAACCGAGCCCCCCGGGCGCAGAGGGAAATTATCATAGGGAATGACACGGCCGGCCGATATGATCGGCCCGCGGCGCTGGGGCCGATCGGATCCGAATTCCACGATCGGCCTGTAATTGGTTATTGCAACTATACCGTCACCGGCAGACGGCGCAATCTGCCCGGCTCGGCTTCTTCCGCGCTTTGATGCGATACGCTTTGCCCCGCTCCGCCTGTCACGCGTTATCTGCCTCCTGCACACTGCCGCTGCACCGAGCACGGTGCGACCGACCGTGTCGATAACGTTCAAGTACTAGTTCTGCGGCTGTTTTGGATTTATGAAAAACGACATCGCTAAATATACGAGTATTTTAAGTGCTAAAATACTTTCTTCGCGAAATACGGATGATCCGTGAGAGAAATATTGTTTATAAAACAAAATTATGCAAATAAGTTGCATTTAAGCCGGTAGTTCACAACAAAACGGATAAAATGAACACATTAAAATTGCTCACATAAAAAAATTCAATACAAAAAATTTCCTCCCGAGCTAAATTAGACTCATCTCTTTCACTTTGGTAAATCAGTGAATAAGTCAACTCGCCTTTGAGGTTAGGCACTAAAACAAAAACATGAATCGTAGTGGAATGGTTTATGTGCGAATTGCGTACTTTATATCGCGACACTACTTTCGTAAAATACCGAGCTCTCAGTGGGCACGTCTAGAGAATGTGTTATAAAATGACTTCTGTATCAAGTCAAGTGACTGGTTTGTTTGTGGTTTAATAATGTACTTTTTTATTGTTACTTGTAACATTATTACTGTCGCTGTTTATTGCGACGGTCGTAGATAGAGAGCATTAATTTATGAGAGATGATTGAGCTTTTTGTACACTTCGAGCTTGTAGAAGCTAGTATACTTTCTTTAAAAATCAATGTAGGTACAATAACTGTAAAAATTCAGTCTCTTTCCTCAACTAAACTTCTTTAATAAAACCGTCGAAAACGCACAACTTCTAGCATCACTAAACTACCAAGTAAACAGACGCGTAATACAGTTCCAGTAATGAAGCCGAAACACCCAATAACGGCGGGGTTCACTCAAATCTGGAATACGGATCGATAGGGATGTAGTCGAGAAGCGCCTAATTACTTTATCAGCCCACTAGCCGACCTCCCCTTACCGCATTTACATATCACAAATATCTGCGGCCGGCGCCGTGAGGCCGGGCGTGCGTGGTGGCCGCAGCCCAGCTGCTACCCTGCTTCTCATAACGATAAAAAATTTATATTGGCTCATTTGTGAGAGCAAAAAGTATCTAGTGATTTCGTAAGTACTTTTTGTATCGATGTTCAAAAAGATTCCTCATGTAACCTTAAAAAAAATTCATGTCTGACCAAAAGGGATGTCAAATTTTGCGAATTGAAATTGCCTTAAGGTTTTTGATCTATAAAATAAGGCGTCAGTCAAAGATTTGTGAATTAGTTGTTGATGCTGTAACGAATCTGAATTGGGCTTACGAATGAAGCAGATACACGCGTAGGGTAGACGCAAGTATAGTGCTCATGATACACGAGGACTAGAGCCACCTCCCTCCTAGAAAAAATCCGTCAAGAATTTCCACTTGAAGGCTGCCTCCTTAAAATTGTCCACGTATTGGACGGTTAAGCAGGCAATGTCGGCGTTTACAAATGTACACTGCACTTAATTCCAACGGCCAGGGCACCTACAAGGTACTAGGAGGCGGCGCTTGCGAGTCCGAGCAACTACGATATGTCCGGTGTCACTGCTGTTGAAGTGGAGTAAAGCTGGTGATTTCCCGTTAAAGTTGCTACAGTGCACTTCAAGATACGTAGTCCACATCGATCATCCTCTGCTAATGAAATGTAGCAACGCATGAGCGTTACAGAACAAACCTCGCCGGTTGGCGAATGTGCTTACGAGACATGAAAATTTAGCATTTTCATCGCCTTACAAACTTCCAGAGACCGAGGTTGATTTTCTATCTCCGTAGAACCCAAAGAGATACTCGGTACATCCTCTTCGGTTAAGCCTTATCCGATAAAAACGTTAGCAGTAAAAACTAAAACTAATACTCATGCAGCAAGCTGACACGAGGGAGCGAATTTCAATTTCAAGTTTTAAACTGCCTACAAAACATGTAACTTTACAAACATAGTACTATGGTGCTATCAAGACTGTATTATTTAGTCCAAGGGACGATTCATTTTAAACGTCTAGAAAAACGCGCGGGGTTTCTTTCTAGTCTTAACGGCATGACTGATATTGGCATTTGAGGTGCCAATTAGAAGGTATTTCTATTTCTACGTAGATTTGCGAATACGTCCCAGGATTTTAAGAAAGAATATCACTTCAGTACAGTAAAGGGCTAAATTGTTGTTACACTGAAGCTATTGGTCGACAGTAGATTAGACGCGATTTACTTTGTTCACAACCCCGCTTCCTATCTTCCAAGCCGGGATTATCAAATTTAATTTAGTATTAGTAATTAAAATGAAAGGAATTTGGGTTTAAAATTTCAATGAGATATCACATTATGCTGTTAACTATTTGTTCACTTAAAAAATTATTATTATACTACTAAAAGCTTGGCCATGGAGTGAACCATCAAGTTTCATGTTTAAGGTGAGACTAAATAACAAATAAGGATTTCATATTTTTCGTCCACCCGCAGACTAACATGCGAATTCAAAGTCAAATGTGCATGCTAACAATGCATAAGGGCATAATCTATGATTTGTTGTGCAACTAGGGAATCCGAAATCCCTTCCTTATTATATTATTTATTAAGTTGATTGAATATATTTAACGAATATAAATGTTCAGTTTTCTTACTTTATAAAATATTAAATTCATGTATAAAATGACTTAACGCTTAGATATTAAACTCAGTAGATAATTCACGAGCCCCTTCAATAAAGCGATGCGCGATGCACGGCACTGCAAGTAATAACTGGTATCACACAGGTTGCAGGCACTATTTCCCACGTAAATAACTATGTATGTACTTTACAATTTTCCAACCTCGATTGAAGGTCTTATGAGGTCAATGGTCTAGGTATCTACATAAATAGTCAACAGATTTACAACAATTTCACTTAAAAACTGTATTTTTATAGCTGGGGATTTTTAACGTATACATGAAACCGTTTTAACATACTTTTATTGTAGAGAGTCATAATTATATTCCGATTGATACACAGAGTCGTAAATTAATGTACATGCTTCAATGATATCAAAGAAATATTCTGATAGATAGCACAGTGAAAATATTTCTATACTTGAAGCGTTGCATCTTGAAACCATGACCTACTCCACTGCCGGAGCTGTGGACACACTTTTTATTGACCAAGACATTATAAACAAGGGTCGAGGAAAGATAACAAAAAAAGACCCTTAACCTTATAATCTAGTAAATACAGGGTTGTATCTTTAAAATATTGCTGTTGCGTTTTCCGTAGTATTTTACGTGCTGAACAACACGCTAGCACACTAAAACATTATCGTGGTTTCCATTTTCAAAATGGCGTACAAGATCATGTCAAAAGCATTAAATATATAAGAAATGAACGCCACAGGTGATGTGTACGTAAATTTGGTGTCATAATAGCACTGCCGATAAATAAGGGGAGCTAAGAACTTCACTTTGACTGAGTAAAAACATTTCGCCCCCATCTTCGATCCGCCATATTGGATGCAATTTTTCTCCAAACGTAAACATAATGTTGTGATAGGCCCTACATAAAAAACTGGATTTCCACATGCATTGCAATGCCGAATTCGTTTGAAAAAAATCTTGATCAGTTTTCAAGATACCCCCAAACAAATATTTTCCCCCTATACAATCCATATGATCGCTTCCAGCTTTTAATATAGGGTGTTAAAAAATAAAAATAAAAATAAAAACGCCATGCCACGCAAAACTTTATTTTATCAGCGTAGGATTATTCCCCCACAAGATCCCCGGATTTGACCTCACTATTATTTTCTTTGGGTTTGCATAAAAAGTAAGGCCTACGAAAACAATTCACAGGATATTCAGCACCTCAAAACAAACATAACAAATGTAACACAAGAAATTCAAAGAGGTACTTTAAAAAAACGTGTTCAGGAATTTGATGGAGAGAGCACTACTTTGTATAAATGTCAATGGCGGATTGTTTGAACACATCATCTAAGCTACATATGATCAAACTTAAATTAATAATAGGTTGTATAATATGTAAATATCAACAAAACAATACTCATTTCATCTCTATTAAACATTATTCAATCTTAAAAATGGGTTGCGTTAAAAAAAACACCCTGTAGTTTTTTTTAGGATTTATTTAGATTATTTTCTCCATACATCCGGTACTAATCAAATCACGTGGTCAGTAACAAAATCTAGTCTTAAAATGCTTAGCTCTAGTCATACTAACTTCCGTTTAAGCAACTGATCAACCAAGTCAGATGCATTAGGGACGACTTATAATTTTTAATTACCGGTTCTCTCATTAAATGTGGTTTTTCTGCAACATTTAAATAAAATGAATGTAGAATTTTATTACGGAATTTGTATCTCAGGTTTTAAGTAAGGTACAAACTTCTTTCTGATTTTGAATCGTCCACTAAATTATAAGCTTTCATTTATTTGAGTTATTGATCATGAAAATAGGACAAGTTTAAGATCAGAGTTTGTTCAACATAAAATATAATATTTTTAGGATTTATTTTTAGATTAAAAACTTACATCTCAAGCTCTAAAAGAAACATGATCGTTGTTTGGGTCTTAAATTCATCTATAAACTATGGGCTTTTATTAGAGCTATTGGTCATTTAAGTCGGATTAATTTTGAGGCGAGTATGAAGTCTTTATCCAAAAACTAAATTTAAGAAAAACGTTAAATTTCGTGATGAATAAACAAACATACATCAGCTTACACGTCCTATTCACATGTATAACAATATGAAAAAATATCTATAATATACAATGAGATTATTATTGTAATATTAGCTGAGTGATATGTTAATTTTACTTTTGTTTGAATAAGGTTAGCCGAGCCTTAAACACTTAAGTGTGAGGCTATGTAAGACAATTTTTATTTTTCGTCAATTGTTATTTTTTATTTTTGTACAGCTAAATCATAGTCATATAGTCTTGTCATCGTCAGTTATACTTATTTTTATGTTTAAGTTGTACAATGAACAGTGTTAATATTTCCAATAATCAAAGATATTTTAGCCAATATATTATATTTGTAATTGTTTAAAGTCATTCTTAACTGATTCATAATTTTTTAACTTTAATGCAATTCTAAAAGCTTTATTTTTGCTGTTTTAAGATTTTTTACCAAGTCAATTTTTTAAGTTGAGCCATACTCAGGTCAATGTAAAAATAAATATGAGAATGGACATGAGCAAAATAAATACTTTTTATAGTGTTAATTTTATAGTTTAAAACGGTAGCAGAAAAGTTAACACTGCCTTTAAATCTGGTACGTCATATTTAAGTAATACTCATAACTTTTTTGAGAGCGGTAATTTACTGAATCAAAATTTTAATCATAACAACTAGTGAATGATCTCTTTGATTATTTATTGAATTATTGATTAACAACGCTGGCCTGAATTCTTAAAATTATCTCAAAATAATCGCCTCAGAGTACCTATTAATCTATACCTATCTATAACTAGTATCTTTTATCTTTTTTAATGGTAATAGTGAAAATTTGAAGGGATTTCACTGTTCAGAAAATGACTGGGGGGCAGAATGATTATTATTTTTTCCATTTCATTTATTTACTTTGTTTCAGGAATTCAACATTTATTTAGTTACTA
Source organism: Flexamia atlantica (assembly GCA_035578135.1). NCBI lineage: Eukaryota > Metazoa > Arthropoda > Insecta > Hemiptera > Cicadellidae > Flexamia > Flexamia atlantica. The sequence goes on along the minus strand of JAQJVK010000008.1, from coordinate 34,844,298 downwards.
AAATTAATACACATTATAAATTGTCTAGTGTAAAAAAAATACAAAAATGTATTGTTGTATGAATGATCTTTTAATATGCTCACTAGAGCTGTTTTAGCTATTGAATTCAGTATTTTTGCATCAAGATGGAAATCCTTCCTAAGTTATTGCATGGGAAGTAGGATTGATAAGAGATTGGGATACTATGTTCTTTATGGCATACCCTTTATAAATAACTTTTTGATAAAAAAATTATATCCTTATCGCGGTAGACAGTTCATGAAAAACCGACTCAATGTATGTTCTTTCAGTTTTAAAGCATCATTGGTTCTTATATTAAAGGTGTCATTGAACATGGAGTTTTGTTGAATTTTCATTCTATAAAGTGCAACCAATTAGAAGTACCAATGTAGGTCACAGAACCCTCAATGCTGCAAATCAAAGATATGTACAACTGAGTTAAACTGACGAACAACGCGAAGCACAAAATTAACTTGAGCGGAATCAAAGTTAATGGCTGAATGTTGCGTTTAATCCCCAACGAGCTGCATTTATAAATAACAAGACAATAGAGTAAAGTTTCTATTGGACCAAAAAATGTTGTACGTTTACTTTGCAAGACATCAATTAATATTTAAAAGATGAAGTCCCTAGACATCAGTGCACCCATGGAAAACTGAAAATTGTCGCTATTGGTAGGATGCCGCAATGAGAACCTTAAATTAAATGGTTTTTTGGAAATATGGGCCAACACGTTTCGGACTCTTGTCTAGCAATAAAGTAATTCAAATGACATCATAGTGTTGCTTTCAAGTGACATCATTTGGAGCAATGTTACAACAAAGTTATTCGTAGTAACATTTATGTCATCCTCAAATATCAAAATTTTGAGCATTGTTTAGAGCACCATCTCAAAATGTTCAATAATTGATTCTGAAAATAGATTTTAGAGCTTCGCCAAGGGGGCAGTTTAAGAGATATCTATGTCAGGGTTTTATTTAGTTTTCACTAAATAGGTGAAACTAACAGTTTTAATTAGTTTTAGCATTTGATCATATAATACAGCCCTTTTTATGTAGATATTTAATGTTAAACATAAGATAGTAAGAAAATAATGAGGTAGTTCCATGAATTGCGTTTTATTTTGTGACTCACCCATTCCTGTAATTTCTTTAATAGTTTAAAGTAAAATATAGATGAAATACTGGTTGTGTAATAAGAGAACAAAAGCAAACACCAAACCCCTGTTTTCTACCCCATTTTTCCTTGTTCGTCTTAGTTATCACTATGTCATTGTTCTCAATTGTGGTTTATATTAGATAATAAATAACCAGTTGGTATCCATAGTTCAAAGTATCTACCAGTAAAAATAGGATCACCATGTAAAAAACAAACAAATTATTGAAAAATTTACTATGCCATCTCTTGCTTTAAAATAGAACTGAATGTTCAAGTTACTACAAGGAGGAAGCTAAAAATTAGGAAAGTCAAACACAAGAAAATAATAATAGTTTAAAGGGACAACTATTTAGGTCATTATATTTTGGCTGTATAAGGACAAATCATAAAACAATCTATATAAATACTAGAATATGAAATAAAACAACCAGCAACATTTTAAAACCATAAACCAAACCAGGAGCCAATAAGGTTGTAGAAAATGGCACTACCGTGGTGCTACGGCACTTCTGAATGCGGAGCTTCACCACGGCATGTTTAAACCATTTCCTCTCGTGTAACTTAGGAGCAAGATTTTGAAGTTTCAAAAGGCATTGATATAGGCAAATTGAACTATTGCCTTGACTTAATTTTTTCGTAATGTATAAAACTTTCTTGAATATCTGCAAATATAAAGTTAGGCCCAGGCCTACACAGATGACAAGGGCGACACAATTCTGGTGACGTGACCACCACAAGTATTAGCGATTCGGGTGTTTTTCTTTCCTTGGAGGCCGGGGTAACATTACCCCTTGCTACCTCAACCTAAAAGATCTTTTGTAGCACCCTTTCTTTTAGTCCACCAGCCGAAGTCCTTTCGCGTAGCCTAACAGCTGGTGCACACCCATCATATATTTAATTTTGTAAGGCAATTCTTTGCGTCAAAATTGTGGGCGTCTGGCATGACGCAGAAAGATGGGAGGGGGCTCAAATTAAAGGTCTCTATACCGTGATGGCGGGAAAAATACTGAAATTACTTGAAATTCACCAGAAAGTGAGAAATTAGGTAAAATGACTGCCATTTAAAAAGCATTGGGATCGTAAAAACGTCTGCTTTGTTTACATAAAACATGTGATGCTGGTACTTGATTGAAAACCATGTGCTAGGTATTAACTTATGGTAAACCTAAAGGCCAGTTTGTTATGAAGTTGTTTTGTACTATAATAAATAGGCTGATTGTTTGAATTTTCCTTATAAGGGGCTTTCAGCCCCTTCAAGCCACTAGTTTCTCTTTTTTCAGTAGGCATCAAGAGTGCCTTTCCTAGGTATTTCAACCTTTTTTGGGCTAACGCCGGACAATCCAGCCATATATGTTCAGCGGATTCTACTTCTGAAAGACAGAATCTGCACTGATCTGTTTGCCTAAGCCCTATTGTTCTCAGGTATTTCCTCACATGGCCATGCCCTGTGAGGAGACCTATCAGAAGGCTTTTTTTTTCCTTTTTGGAGGTCAAAGATGGTTCTCCATTCCTTTCTAAGAGGATTGATCAACATCTTCGATTGTCTCAGGCCTGGGGTATCTTCCCATACCTTTGCCTTCTGGCCCTCTGCCCAGGTTAGGATTTCTGTTCGTCCTTTGCCCCCTCACCCGCCAGGCCGTCGGCTCTTTCGTTGCCTTCATGCCCAGCGTGGCCTGGGATCCATGCCAGCTGGACTCTGTTGTGTTCGCCCAAGGCCTTCAAGGCGCTCTTGCAGCTCTGCACAACTTTCGATTCTACCACACAGGCATCAATTGCTTTGAGAGCACCCTGGTTGTCTGAGAGGATAAGAACCCTTCTCCTTTTCAGATTTTTATCCAGCTGCAGTCTCACGCAATGCTCTATCGCCAAGACTTCCGCCTGGAAAACAGTCTGTGTTTCACCGAGGGCCTTTGAGAGGTGGGTTCCTATCCCATACACTCCAAGTCCCGACCTGCCCTCCTTCCGCGATCCGTCTGTGTAAAACACCATCGCCGACCTGCCTATTTCTTCCCTTGCCTTCTGCCATTCTCCCCTTCCACCTATGGCCACTTGGTAAGGTTTAGTAAAGTCGTACTTCCTAATCATAAGATCTGAGACCGTCACCCCCATGTCCAGACTCGGGAATTCCCTTAGAATCGACATGTGACCTGTCTTTCTCGAAGGAGATATTTCTCCTTTACTGCAAGTCTTTAGGGCCGTTAGTACTGCCCTTTTCTTTATGTCTAGCCCAAGTGGGAGTGAGCCTAGAATTGACTCCATTACCACTGTCGGACATGATCTTGTTGTGCCACATACCCCTGTGCAGGCCAGTCTTTGCAGTTGTTGCAGCTTTGCAGCTACCCCAGATTCGGGTGTTACGAGCGATTGAAGTTTTTTCTATACTGTTATGATGCTCTCAAAAGAGAAACTCGCAATTGTTGAAGGGATCGCTTGGGATGAGGGGGGGGGGGGGGGGAATCGTATTGCTCTCCAGACGTCCACATAGGACTAATGCTAACTCATTTGATTGTACGGTCGAATTCCGTTATCTGCCCACAAATGAACAACTTTTTCCTATTGGCTTTATACGTTTTATGCCTCCGTTTTATGGTTATTGGATAGTTTGCCAAGCATATCAGAATTATTTCTTGATAATTTGGTCGGTATTTCTGACGCTCTTACCGTATATGTTGGAGATGCAAATAATGGTAACCCCGACAACATATCGCTGCGGCAGCCGCTGGTTGGGTTAGGATAGGATAGGTTCGGTCAATTCAATATAATGCAGTACTGAAAAGTAGATTAGATCAGATCCTTACATAATCTAATCCACCCTTACCTAACCCAGCCTCTTGTATTGCTACTACTACAGGTAGCGACAATACAAGATAAGATAATGGCTCATTAGGTAACACTTAGTTGTGAAACCAGGCCGTATATGAAAATAATTTGTTTCTATAATTTGTTTTTGACATCTTTAATTACCTCTACATATCCTATTTATTTGTTATTTATTGGAAATATATAGTTGAGGGCAGATAACGGAATTCGACAGATTGTACTTTAGGTTCGAAGGCCCGGTCCTCCATGGGCGACAAGAGCAAGTAGGACCGGGCCTTAATCAAGGGCTGCAGTCGGTGCTTGTGGCAGCGAAATGTATGTCCACATTAAGCGGCGTTACAAGGGTGATGGATGTGCCGTATGATGGATGCCGCTCTGTCGCGTCATCGGTATCGTTCGACCATTACTCGCCAACAAGTAAAAATTCAATAGCATAAATAATTTTTACAATCTTGTAAAAATTAATTACTCGGCTAGTGTGGGTGGCACTTAGGAAGACTTAATGTTAGGCTAATACACTGTGGGCGCAGCTGCCACGGTGCTGTAGGGTGTGCATCCTTAAAAGAAGAATCTAAAATAAGCGGATGTACTATTATGATAATTTCGTACTGACAGAATAATATTTGGATAATATTCTTACTGAATAATATTTGAAAACTCCCTCCTTAGATAAAAGGAACAAAACATTTATTTTATTTACAATGTCTATACTTAATATTTTTGTTGGTATCTTTAAATTAAACTCTGTTTCTTTGCACTGAAACATGATACGTATCACTTCAGGTCGGTGGCTCTTCGGGTGATAGTTTTTTCGTATAGTTTAGACAAAACATACTAGAACAAAGTGAATAAACAAAAAAAGTATACGCAGCAGTTAAATTGATAAAAGAATAAAAGCACTAAAAACGGAAATTATTTGGTTGTTGTTAACATTTTTGTAGGAGAATCTCACTGCTATAAATACACATCAACAAAATGTCATAACCTAAATAGTTACAAAAATAAAAACATCATGTTTTGAGAGATGATGTTTGACAGATGACAGTTTCTTGAGCTGACTGTATTAGGTCCCATAGTGGGGTAAAGCATAGCCATCTCTAGTAATAAGCGTGGTGTAATAAGAAAATAAAGGTGTGTGCAGGGTCAGCTGAAGTGACGTAGTTGGGCTCAGGCAACTAGCGCTTACGACAACTATAATACAAACTAATTAATACAACTCAAAATATTTTGTGTACAGTCTTAGTTCTGCAATTAAACCGCTAGGTCTGCTAGTTTCTCGAGCCCAACTACGTCACTGTGCAAACACCTTTCTTTTTTCTTTACACCATGGTAATAAGGCTGTGGTGCTAGTAAATGGCAACATCGCGCCTAAGGGTTCAGCTGATTCATCCATCCATACTCTCTTGCGGCGCTACTTCTTGTTTACATGAAATCAGCTGGCTCATGTGTACTGGAGGTTTTTGTAGATCTCAGCTGCATGGTAACGGGCTATTTTTGTATACAGAGTGATAAAAACTGTATTCATTGGTTAAATTACAAGATCCCTATGGACTTCTAGCCAAGGTTCAAGATAAGTAATTTGATACTTTCGCACCCTGCCTGTCTGCTTCTCTTTTACAATCAAATCTTTCACACCCTCCCTATCTGATATTCTTATACGAGCAAAACTTCCACATCGTACCTAACTGCTACTCTCACATCAGCAAAACTTTTTTACACCCTCCGTATCTGCTGCTTTCTTACAATTAAAACTTTCAATCTCTATCCAGTCTCAGCTTAGTTAACCACTTTCTTTTTTTGTGCAGGAACACTCACCCCTGGGCTAGCTGGAAGGTGGACAACTAATTTTGTCTTATTTTAAATATTAAAAAATCAAGCTATTTCAATGAGTAAAAATTTGATTCCCAAACATAAATTCAGTTTACTAAAATCACTAGATTTTTCCTCATTGAAATAACATATTTATAAGTGAGTTGAAGCTAGTTGTTTACATTCATCTAGGAGCAGGTAAAAATGAAAAATCTTATAAGAATGGAGGGCCCCTCAAAATAGTGTTACCAACTCTAAATGGCAATATGAGAGTCAAAAAAGTTTTATACATTATACATTGCTTGAAATGGTCTCCTACCCAGGTAGGTATTTTAATCCAAGCATGAATGACAGATGAGTGAAAGATGACTGTGGCGCAATCTTGTAGTCTTGTTACAGACTAAGGCCGACATGTTCCTTAGATAGGACTGTTAATTAATAGCCCAACAGCCAATGGTATCTAAGGGACCTACATTGTAATGTGGAATCCGAACCACAATTTGCCTAGTTTCAATTTACGAACTGGTATGGTTTTAATTCATCACCTAAATAAAACATTTGGATAAAATATGGTGTTTTTGCAAAAGATTTGCAACTAGACAAAATTTTGCATGGTGAAATGTAAAATTGTGGAATGTGTGATTTAAATTTCTCTTGAATCGCCTTTGCAATTATCTTAATTAATTAAAAATTAATCAAATATGTTTAAAAAGTGATGTTACAGTAGAGCGCCGATTATCCGAACGTCGGTCATCCGAACCGTCGGTTAACCGAACGTCGTAATAATCATATTTTGAACATGATTCTTAAAAAATTCAAATTCGCGCGCCAACCGAAACTCCCGTCGCGTAAGGATATCCCTGTATTCGGATACATTTCATAATAAAGTTACATAAATAATTTTTGTTTGATAATTTTTTAGCCTTTTTACTGCTAAGAATTACGTTACATATATAATTTTAAAATGGTGTATTTTCAAGTTCGATCATCCAAATATTCAGTTATCCGAACACCCCTTGTCCCCAATTAGTTCGGATAATCGGCGCTCTACTGTACAAAAAAATTGGCCCTACATCTTCCTTTAATCCTAAAACAGCCTTGTGTATTTTATTCATTCAAGTCTTGATTCACCATTTGGGGCAAGCAGATACATACCAGTGTCTAGTTATTGACTTTTTTCTCCCGAGCTCTTTATGTAACCATGAGTCAACCGTGCACTATCTCTAATGATATTTTCTCTTGGAACAGTGATTTTGTCCAGTGTAGAACTAACAAAGAAAGAATGCACTGCTACTGTGGAAGTTTTTATAGAAAACAACCTGGCAGTAGAAGTGTGATAATTTATAGATACTGTGCTTGCCATTAATCTAGGGACAAAAACTAAGATTACAAAATTGCTCAGAGGGAAAATTGCAAAAGCAATGAGATTAAGAACCAAACACTCTGGCCACATGGATAACGAGACAATATTTGCTTTCCAAAAGAGACGAATTGAAAAAAAATACAGTACACTCCCGATTATCCAAGGTCTTTGGGACCAAGGCTACCTCGACACGAACCTCGGATAATACGGAGTTTACGTGTGTTTTGAGGTTGGGCTGTAATAAAACCACTTCAAAATGTTTTATTATACCAATAAATACAACAAAGAAAGTCCTTCCGAGTTGTAAATAATATAATTTCAAATAAAGAGACTTGTTTCACACTTTATTATAATGCTTAGTAAGAAAATAAAAAAAGTATATTTAAGCTTAGAGCTGCCTCGGATAACCCAAAGTCTCGGATAACCGGGGCTCGGATAATTGAGAGTGTACTGTAGAATCAATAACTCCATAACCAGGGCATCCCAAAGATGGATCCATAGATCAAGGTAGATCCGGAGGAGAAGAATAAGACTAAAGAGCTGCTAGAATCTGAAAATTTTATTACAGATAACATTAATAATTTTGATAAAAACTTAAGAGATTGGAAAATATATACTAGAAGGTCTGTCTGACCATGACTTGAATGCCAGCAGGGTATGCGCAATGGGGGGGAGGAGTAGTCACTATCATACGCCCTCCTTATCACACGCGCAAGGAGGAGGGCTCTACTGGTGGTGAGTACATTCCTAACGCTAGCATTAAGTCTTTGTTGGAAAAGGATAATCATAAACTGGTTGAGAAAAACTCCAACAGCATAGTATTTTATGGAATAAACTATGTTTTTCATTCATTCATTCACACCCTCCACATTACTGCTGGACAGTTGTAACATCACCGTCACAACTCAAACATTCTGACAGTAGAAAGTCCTGATGAAAATTAAGAGAAAAGGCACATGGCCTCTGAAGAATAATAGCACAAATTAGAGGACTGGAGTTCGTTTATTGAAACTATCCAAAGTAATGGCTAATCAAAAGTTTGATTTTTTTTTTAACAATGCATACTAGCCTATATGGTTTTTGAATTTAACATGTAGCACTACAGCTATGATTCAAGTAAGCCTCCACAGCTATGATTTTTCTTAGAGACCTGAGGATCTCAATCCTCACAGGGTCCTAATAAAATCGTACTTCATAAATTTTAATGATTTAAAAGTTTCAGGCACCATATTGAATAAACCACTAAATTAAGTACAACAAATTTTTGTCTATGAATAAATGGAGATTGATCCATGATTTAATGTATAAATTTGTACACAACAATTTATCACTCAATTATTTATCACAACCGTGAGGAGAACATTCGTTTTATGCTCTGTATCTATGACGGACGTCAAAATTGGTGATCAAGAAAGAATGCTAAACAGAGCCAACGGCTCTTGCAGCAATGAACTCATGCACAGCTTGACTGAACACTTGGTTAAAGTTAATCCCTAAACACAAATTTTCAACGTGAAGAGTTGCGTTCTGAAAAATACTCCTGATGAGCAGCATACACAATGCGGAATGCACGTCAGAGATCGAAAAGAATATTAGCGCCGATACAACCACATAACTTCTAATGATGTTGCTATTATTTTTAGAACAAACTAAAGCGAACCACCAAGTGTGAGCGTGACTTAATTATTTACCCGAAAGATATGCCAATTAGAAGAGTACATATTCTTCAATTTTGCCTCGACCCAATGGCTGACCTGTTGCTTTTTCCATAATTTCAATTTTCAAGTACACAACGAACATGGCTTACAATGCTGCAAGACGTATCCTAATGAGTGGCTATTAGAGACACTTTTAGCACGCTACATCGTTCCGAAAACCTATTTTTACAGTAGATTGACGACATATGTGCACATAAAAGGCAGCCGATCATTTATAATTTAATTAAATAGTGCGAATTCACTAGTTCACTAGTTACTATTAACTGTCTAATGTACTTGATCTTAAAAACAGGACTGAAATTGTGATTGCAACAATACTCAGCACGACTCAGCAGTATTTATTAAGTTTTGAGTGAATGTCCTCTCTTAGTTTGATGTGTATATTCTAATAAATGTTGCTACAATAGAAACCTGCAGAAAATAATATCAGAGCCCAACATTTAACTGTTTGGGAAGAGAAGTTAAATGTAGCCTATAAAAAGTAGAGCAAAAACATTGATCTTAGCATTGCCTTTAATTGAGAAGGCATTATTAGATGCCGCCATATCATTAAAAAACAACAGTAGATTCAAGACAGAGAAAGGATACGTCACATTAAAGACATATTAACAGAGACAAAGGAAACTTTCAAGATTAATCATTATTGACAGAGAAGAAACAAAGGGCACTACTCACCTCTAGTATCCTCTTTAATTTCCCATAATTACCATGTCGAGGTATACTTAAATACTGACATAAACTTTTCGACCTTGGGTAGTTTTTAATAAAAATTTCTAAGAAATACACTTATATTTTTTCCACATATAAAGACATCTCAGTCTGCCCCTTATTAAAACTAATTACCACCTTAAATCACTTTTACTTCTTCACTCACATAATTTCATAAAAAAATGCACAAACACAGTTTCACTACTTTTTTACCTGAAGGCCCTAATTAAAACTAAATTTGTCTATGTCACACTTTAAAAAAATCTATAGCTTATTACCAACTGATGCGCAGTACACTGAAGCACTGCCATTAATCTGTTTTAAACAAGGCAAAAACAAACTCCCTCCCACCCCTCACGATTGACAGAGGTCTTGAAATAAAACAGATAAAAGTCCACTAACAGGAAAAAGTCAATATTTTCTGTTTCAAGAATTGTCTATCTCTGACATAAGGTATTCAACTTGAACAAAAATTCAGTCTAAATTACAACAAAAATCTAAATTAATTAATTTTACTAAAGATTTGTGGTGAGTTATATTAACTTAAAATAATGCTTTATTAGTTTTATACCTAGCTATTAGCTCCGTGTTAATACATATTTAATTAGAAAAAGACTTTCAGTAATTTTTTAAGTTGCGCAAAGAGAACTTCCAGTTGCAATATTGCAACAAAACTTTACCTTTACTGCAAGTGCTACTAAAACAGATGTTTGTTGACAATGTTTTCAGAGCACAACCGGATTTTATGCTTGAGTTCATAAGAAGATAATCGTTTTTACTTTAGTTTTGGCCAACTTAGGTGACTCCTACTCTACTACAGAATAATAATGGTGGGTTACTATACATTTTGGAAATCAAGAATGGAAACATCTGTATTATTTAACCGAAATAGACTGATATACTTTATTAAATTAAATAACAATTTTTATCTTCGTCAATCAGCTCATTAAGTTGTAACAAACTATACAGCCATTTCAACATCACTGTGCTAACTTCAGTCATTGAAGTTCAGCCATAAGGTGTCGTTAAAACATAACACTGGACCCGTACACATAACAGATTACAAAAACTAATTTCAATAATAAAACAGGCCTGTTTGGTAATGTACATTTCCGTGATGCTGAAACAGCCATAACATTTGTTACATACAACTTTGTAAGCTGACTGACAAAGGTGAACTGTTATTTAATTTGGTCAAAGGAGAAGCTCAGGGGCTAAAAAATATGGATTTTAAAGATATTATTTGTTTGTGGCATTGATTGTTAACAAAGGTTAGGGGATTTTTGACATTGAAATTTTTTTAACCGCTAACAGGGTGAGGGATAACTTATTTTTTTCTGATAGCAGCCCCTACTGAGTGACCCCTCATTTTAAAGGGCTTTTCAAAATAAATTTAATGGTGACATTCCGAGGTCAATATCTTACCCCTAAACACAATAGCAATCATTGTAAATCTTGAAATGAGCACAAAAATTACATATTGATATCCCAATTTACCTTTTTAAATGGGCAAAGTTTGATGGGCAAAAAAATCAGAGCATCCAAATTTAAGACTTTTTGGTCTAAAAACTTGGGTCATAAAAACCTCAAATGAAATTGTAATAGATTTATCAACAGAGAAAGTATAAATAAAAAAATGCCTTGTCCTCCCCAAGATTTTAATACAAAAAACCTGAATTTAATTATCAATAAATGAATAAAAACATGAATTTATGAAACATAGTAAATTTTCTTAAGGAGACGGCATCAGCGGCCACAATTATTATCTGATTTTCTTTAATTTGGTAAAGGCATTAATTTCTAAGATCTGATTGACAATTTATTTGAGGAAATAAATGAAAAGGCTCCTCCCTTTAAGGATTTAGGGGGATTTTAGGGGGGGCTAAAATGGGACATTTAAGCTTCTTGAATTGAAATTCTCCCTCATGTCAAAGTTATGTGTGCATACTCGTACGGAAGGCAAGTTATACAGCAGTTTTAAACCTCAAAACTTGACGAATAACCTTCATAGAAAAGTTCAATACCAGTAACTTAATGAATTTATTATTATTTTTATTTAGGCTACTTATTATTTCATTCTTTAAACATTTCTTCTTGGCTCTGGCCACCCTAATGACTATTTTTCCAGCAGAGAATGGATTGTAATATCTGCCATGATAAATAAAAACAGAGGTATGGATTTTGTGGAGTTGGAGCCTACACGCTCTTTGAACAGAGTTGATAATGGAGTAGTGAGATTGAAACCACCTTTTTTACTGACCACAAAATATACACATTTGCATTTTCTAAAAATAAAGTTTTTAAGTATTTAATCCTCAGATTGAAACCACATAAGTGCAATTGTGTCATAGAGCATATTCTCAATTTTTACTCACAGAAAAGTGGGAAAGAGAGAGTAGATCATAAGACAAAAGCAGACTTCGGTTCGATGAGAGTGGTCACACCTGACGCTGAAACTTCATGATGACTTCTCTAGACCTGAAAAATAATAAATAAATGTAGGCCGAGTAAGGTACCAAAAGTACTGGAAACAGAATTTGGCGAGTGACAAATAAATAAGGGCTGCTGCCAAAATTGGCATTTAAAATCTGTTTGTTTTGTTAATTGATCACATGATGATAATAATAATAATATTATATGATCATAGATAATAATATTATATGATCATAGATAGTATGTTTTTTTAACATGTCCAGCCCAACGTGCGCCATCAATTGTACACATCGGAATTTTTGAACTGATTTGAAATGTGTTGTAATAAATATTAACTTGACCAAAAAGACAAAACTAATTTAAGTCATAATTTTAACTAAATCTTCAAAATATACATTGATTTTACCCTGGGTATATCTAAGATAGCTAATTTGAGTGAAATTTATGAATTTCAATAGTTTATCACCAGTAGCGCAAGTCGTCCCCACTGAAATCCCCACAGACCTGCCAATGTGTGCCATATGTGGTAAAAGCATGATTCGCCGATGGCATGGCAGGTGGTAAAGAAGCGAACGATACACTGTTAGTTATTGTAACTTGATGTACGAGTACAGCATTTTAACTTTCTCCCCCCTATACACAGTACATGTAGAAAGTATTGTTTTCGCTAAATTTTTAAATTTGAGTTGTTAGAGGAAATATTTGTTTTCGTGCTCCCAGAATGCAAAAAAGTGGTTTACGGAGTGGTGTCTGTCCATCCAAGTGGATGTGTGTATGTGTATGTGTGGATGTGTGGATGTATGTAAACAATCTAGAGATGGAGCAAGTGGTCCGATTTTCGTGAAATTTGGCAAGAAGGCCTATCTTAAAACCTTGTATCTCCAAGGAATTTTTTAATTTTCCAAAATTTTGATTTTTAAAGGTATTTACCTAATAAAAACCCATAAAAACTCCAAGTATTCAAATTCACAAAAAATGGCTCTGATGATCAAAATAGTGTCTGTCTCCTGGTACCATTTATTAATCACAAGATTATTAGTTATTTTTATTTCATAAGTACAATGTACACAAAAGTTCCAAGAGAGCAATTGAGTCGCGGCGACTAGTCCCACACGTCTATGCATATGTAGGGGTGAAAAATATATTTTTACATTGACTCCCACGAAGTAGATGGATTGACAGAGGCTTAATATGCGGGGTTTATATATAGTTAGTAAGTATAAATGTTTTAAATTTGACAAGATCTATCCAGCAATGGTCATCGATCGAGGATTGGTAATAGTAATGGTAATGGTTTGACTAAGGATCAGTATTTGCATCCTTTATCATGTCCACTACCGGCCAGTCACTGACGTAGATTGCAATGCCACAACAGACAATAGACAAAAATCCTTCATTAGCATATTCAACAATAGGCTAACTGTTTTACCGTAAATTTAAAACTTTTTCTCTTGAATTTATAAAACATTTTTCCTTAAATTTAGTTGCCAAAGACTTGCTGGTGGTATTCATCCAAGGATTTTAAGAGACAGTCTGGGGGCTGTTTCTAAACGGTGTTGGTAAATTAATAAAATGGACTTTGTATTTTGTAATTATTTTGTAATATTCCGTTTCAAAATTTAAGGATACAATGGAGATGATTAGTAACTAGTGATTAGTGGTTAGTAGCTAGTATTTGTAAAACACGTTTAGAAACACCCCCCTGTTAGCCATTTGGACAAAACTGATCTAATATCATTTTTGTTCTTGCTTCTCATATGTGGAGGTAGCTGGTTCGATGATTTCCTTGTATCTAGTGTCAAGGGGTGTTGTGGAATCATATTGTGATGTATCCCTGAGAATAAGATTCTGTACATCACATCGCCTAGTACTTTTTACTGTATGCATCATAATTCCTGACTGTAAAGAGCTACAACAGTAAGCATTTTTAATGATTTGAAGGCTTCCCTGTAGCTCCCGGGTCTATGAAAACCAGCAAGCAACCCTTCTGAGTTTTTTCAAAAACTTTTTGCATGTTGGAGGTAGAAGTTCAAACCTACTCTACAAGTCCACGTCAGATGTGCAAAATTAGCGAGGCTGGCTTGTAACAGAGCCGCCAGGCTTTTCCATCACACCGTTCGACTCGTATGTGAGCCGGCTGGACTATATTTTGGAATCATTTCTGCAAGTCAGTGACTAATGTTTAAGCCATCTGATGCAAATACAGTCGACTCTCGATAACTCAAAATTCTCAATAAAACTCAAATTATTCAACTTGATTAAGTCGAAATAAAAACCATTAATTCTAAATAAATTTACGGTCATTCTTTTTATCTCTGTAAGAAGCAATGAAAAAATTATCTCTAGGCCTATAACTCAAAGTTGACTTGATACTGGTTAGTCGATTTAACCCTTGAGCGGGCGCTTCACTGGTGAAACAGCAGAGGTCACATGCGGAGTTTTACTCGGATCCATATATTTATAAGGAAGTACCGTAGTGTATTTAAATGTCGACAAACTTCAATAGGAATACATTTCATCATTGATACCATTAATTGTTTAACTTAATAGGTGTAATATTTCAACTGAAAATAGTAAGTAATTTTCTAGGATAAAGTAGGTATCACTGTCTGTATTACGGGAGAGGGCATGCTGCTGACACGGCACCACTGAATTGCAAAACAATGTATGTACCGAGGGGGGATGGGGGGGATAAATAGCTTTAGGGGATTCTTGGAATGAGGCGCTTGGGGTACCAAGCTGGACACGACTGCCGACACCCATTATGCCTGTAAGACCAACAAGTGCGGAGGAAAACTTCACAAGTGCCCGCTCGAGGGTTAAATTTGTACTAAAACTCTTTAAGTTGAAGTTTGCCATCTATAAGTTGAAACCCACGGCATATAGACCGCAATGTAGAAGTGAGTCATATGTGGCTCAGCATAACTTTTCTTTACATCTGCAATTTAAATTTTCATTTGGTTATAACCTCAATTTTGCTCAAACGACCTCTGTAAGTTTCTGATATGCTCCTAAGATCTCAGAACTATCATCACGATCATCACACTCATCCCTCACTCATATTCAGGGTAAGGTCCTCCATGAGGTACCTGTCTCAAAAAGAATGATCAAGATTAAGAATGATTAAGAAATGTTGCTGGAGATTTGTTAATGGTCTGAGAAACGTAGAGCATCTCAAAACCTTATTATATTGAGTTAAAATTGTTTAAACTAAACTATCAGAGAACGGTCAAAATCCTTTCTCCCAGTTTGAAAAACTTGAAAAACCAGTTTGCCAAAATATTTTGAAAATTATTTTAAATTTGTTATTCAATTCCAAAATAACATTCGAAGCTCATGCTCTGCCACACTAACTTTGCAGATGCCTTAACACAGGACTGGACATATCAGGACGGGCCTCGTGTAGAATAGGGGTTCAGTTATCTTTGTAGGCCTATTTGTAGAATAGAGTAGGCCTAAGGAGTTTCGGCTAGCCTAATTAAGTTCATGGTGTAGCTCAATCACTGTCTTGTTTTCTTCTACAACATTAGCCAGCAGCCCCACATCTATGAGGCAAGGAGTGGTCTTAACAGCCTGCTCATGTTGTATTTCTACCTATATCTTGAGTGCAATAATTCACAATAGGCCTAAGTTAAAACTATCCTACCTGAATTAAATTTGATATGGATATGTTAAGTAGTTTAGTCATTATTTGGATAGGTATCGATTAGGAATGGATACTAAACGATTAGGAATGGCCTTTAAGATATACAGACTGAGTGAAAAAAGATAGGCTTTCATGGGTGCTGACATGTTGGCAGCCGTAATACCATTTCTCATTACTGGAAAACAACAGACAAACCGGATGCCAAACTTAACCAAATGTATTGTGATCTCGAAAACTAAGATAAGTTTTACTATAATCTTAGATAAAAGAAATAAACAACTGCAAAATTTTTGTTTACTTTAAAAAGAACGAAGTTAATCAACTATTTTGATTTTAAATAGGCCCCTAACACATAGCCTACTGTGACTTAGCTTGACTTACATTAACATTAGGCGTGTTCAGCCGCAGTCACCAGTGAGTAATCTACCTACCAGTAATGAGTGAACGGAAGTGGTGTATTTATCACCTACCGATCAATAGCAAGGCTGGCTCATAACAGAGCCGTCTGGCTTTTCCATCTTACCAGCCGATTCGTGTGTGAGCCGGCTGGACTGTATTTTGGAATCATTTCTGCAAGTCAGTGACAAATGTTTAAATCATCTGATACATATACTGTCGATTGGGGTGCTCCGCTCCATGCTCCGAAAAAAATTACAGTGGGTTTGGTTAGACACAGAATGGGCGCGTTCAGCCGCAATCACCGGTAGGTAATATATAACCTATGTTAAGTGAACGGTAGCAATGGACATACCACCTACCGACCATTGTTGTGCATCCACCGATGTTGTGTTTACGGTGGATTCGGTAAGTAACCGGACATTGTTGATTGTCAATATGTGGTGGATTTGCCTATTAGTGACTAAGCTTATGGTAACCGGTTAGCCACCGGTGACTGCGGCTGAATGTTACTGCCCAATGTTGTTGATTGTTACTATGCCGTGAATTTGCCTTTACGAATCATGGTAACCGATGAGTGCAGATGAATGCGCAGATTAAATGAAAAACTTATATGAAATTTAGTTAACTTATGGCGGTTTGACATTTCCAAATAAAATGAGGCAAACTAAAATAAAGTTATGGAGACATTTTAAAAGTATTTTTTATGGTTGGTTGCTTGATTATAAAATAGGCTATGCTCGAAAAAGGCAAACATTTTCATATCACAGAAGCAAAATGTTGTCGTTTAATGTCATTCGTGGTTATCTAGGTAAACTTTTAAGATTACCTTTGTGTCTTTGTGTGATTTAACATTTTATAATAGTGATAAAACTCAACTAAAAATATAATAAAACCAATATAACTAATTTATAGAAAATCTGACAGGCCTAGACAGCAGTATTTCTTAAGAGTAGAATATCCAGCATGAATCTATATGTGGCTTGCCTGTTAGGTTAGGTCAAATTTAATTATTAGAAGTAGTTAATTTATGTCAAGTATATGATTCAACCCACCACAATTTAGATGAAGCCTACAGTACACTATTACTATTTAATAGTTGTAAGATGAATCCATAACACAGAGCTTAGAATTAATGTTATGACAGTATCATTGTAATCAACAGGTTGTTTAGACACACCACTTGACACACACGTGGATAGACAGATTAAAACACATACCTGAAAAAGAAAAATCAAACTATATCAACGGAGAATCCTGAAGAGATAATTTTGAGTAAGTCTTGTGATAAAATATAAAAACAAAAAAATATTAAAATAAAAATAATGTAATATGAGGTTGAAACACTACACTAACATCAACATCAACAACTTTTGTTTCAGTTTTAAATGATTATACAGGTTAGCCAAACGAAACGAAAAAATGTACAATTCTAGTACAGTATGAAGAATGTATAATTAATTGACTACATTATAGCCCTGTTAAAAAGGAACCATATGAAATATTTTAACTTACAATTATTTTAAATAGCATAAAAGGATACGCAAATTGCCTGCCGTCTCATCCTAGCTAATGATCTTCGCGTCACGCTGTGAAGAATCCCCTCCTCTTACTTTCATGTAACCAACCCCAAGCAATACCTCCTTTAAGGAGGGCCCTTGGGCCCCCTTTTTTTTGGGGGCCTCCTTGGGTGTTGCCGTGTTGCCCCAATCCTTATCAGCAAAAGGGCCGCGCTCAAGAATCAAAATATATTTTTCACCGCACTACGACGCAATCACCTGTTTTAAAAACGTCATATTGTGACCCGCCAAAGGAAAAGGACCTTAACTTCTATTTTTTTCGAAATTGAGTTATATTAGTATATCCTTTATCTACATTAAAAACCAAACAAACTAGTGAAAGAATTTTAAATATCTTTTAAAAAATGTCTGAGTAATAATGCTTTGAATTTGAAATACTGAAAACAGCAATTTTAGGAAATCGCGCGGTCTAAAATTTTGCAAATTTCTGACTTCTATTTTTTTGTTACTACTTATATTATTGGCTTTTTATTGGCTATGTTTCACATATCATTTTGTCAGAAATTTAAAGCTGAATTTGAATCCACCAATGAATTTGTGACAATTCTTTGCATTGTTTGTCGAACGTTGCTTAAATAGATAAAAGTAATAGAAAAACGCAAAATTTTTAATTAAAATGTCTCGTCACGTGACAAAAAATAAATTGAATTTGAATTTTATTATCAGATAAGAATTTATTGCAACTTATTAACAAAATATGACATTATATTATGTGACTGGGTTTTTACTTTTTTATTTGTTGACCTTCTAGTACATTTTTGGGTTTTGAAACTTCATTTGGACCAGTTAGTACGTCGTCAACTACTTCTTCTCGAAGATCCTGTACATTTTCAGGATCTGATCCCTAGATCAGGGCTTAGAAAGTCCTTCATTTATTCCTTACTCTCTGATTTTCTTGACTTCAAAGTGTTAAAATAGCATTGGGGAAGACAATAAGGTCCCCTTTTCTCCAGATTGAAAGGGTTTAGAAAAACGTTAATCTAACCATGTTAAAAGTTAAATTGATGTGAAAGATGGACCTAGTATTGCTTGGATGCATTATATATTAAGAAACAATAAAAATCTGAAAATGTGTCGTTTGACTCTAACAACAACACAAAAAAACCGCCATGTCGGTGGTTATGTGTTGTGTTGACTTGCTGTCCTGTAAACTTTAGTTTGGGAAGATATAACGTCCCTTTTCCCTTGGCGGGTCATATAATAATGGAGCATTGCTTTAGGCCAAAAGTGAGCTGATTGTTTATTTGCTAGAAACAACGAGTGGCACAATGTCATATAACTGTATGACATTCAATAGGTTCCAACGTCAGGTTTATGGCGATCATATGATTTTCATTGCTGCCAAGGGCCGGAGACACACACGGTGTTTTTTTATCACGCTATAATTTTTCCGCCGCCGCCGACGAAATCGGCGTTCGTACACACGTGGGGGTAAAAAAACGCCACGGAAAAAATATCGCCAATCATGGTACCATTTTAATTTTGAGAGTCGACGGTGGGTGTTCACCAAATTCATTTTACCATATGCTGATCATGGACCTCCTGACGTCATCAACACGGTACAATGTTTAGTGTCTTGCCGTCTGACCATGGCGGCGGTAAAAAATCCGCCAAATGTGTACGCTCCCATTTAATTGCATACATCTCTGTGATGACAAAGCGGAAAAAAATCCGCTTTCGAGCGGCGGCAAAACGACCGCCAGTGGCAATATTATCGCGCGGTATTTCTTCCGCCCCGTTCGAACGCGTCCATTGAAATCAATGCACTAGGGGCGAGTGGCATTTTTACCGCGCGTTAAAAAACACCGTGTGTGTCCCGGCCATGAAAAAGAGCGTATCTCGATCGGTCCCAACTCACCCGACGCATAATGTAGGACCACCAGACTACCCTATAATATCCCCCATCACCATTAAGTGAGTCTAATCAAGGTCCCACTGAAAGTGTGGCCTTGGTCTAATTAGGTTATAAACTTTTCAAGCTTGCAGTGACAACTGTAGCAAATAATTTTTTGCTACGGCAAAAAAGCTGCTTTATTTATATACCTGGGGGATGTTTTAGTCAAATAAGGGACTTTCAAACTTAAAAATTGTGGAAATGAAAATGTTTTACGAGAAAATGAAAGATTGTATGTCACTAAAATGTGTCATAATTCATAGAGCATCTCCTCAAATGAAAGTAAAGTCGATGTGATTATTGCATTACTAAATAGAAACCAAAATACCCCCGTTGCAGCAGACCTGCATACTCAGCGAATTTCAAATGCAAACACCATATTTCAATCCAACATTTGACATTTGAAAGCATTTTGTCCAAGATTTGACATGTTTTTGAAAGCTCCATAAGAATAACATGGGAAAGAGTATGCAGGTTTGCTGCTACGGGTATATTAAAACTGGGTGTTTTTAATTCATTCTTTAGTAGATCTGAACTAGAAGAAGCCGTTTACCAAGTTTTATCAAGATATGTTGAGAAATAAGCGAGATATAGAATTTTACTTATTCCCCATAAGGTTAACATTGGGACAACGTACTGTGTTTACCACTTTTAATATCTCGGTAACCAATGGACATAGAGCAGTGATTCAAAATACTAAATTGTTTGTTTTTTTGAGCTGAATTCAATGGTGCCATCAAAAATTCGATAAATTTGGTTTTTCTATGTAAAACCTCAAAAAACCCATTTTTAGGGGGGTTTACCCCCCTTTACCCCCCCTTCCGGTAGTCCGATCGGGCTGGTTTACGAACTCGTCCGAATAATTACTGCTTTACAGGTCTGAGCCAAATTTCATTCCAATCGGGCCATTTTTACGGCCGCTATCGTGCTTAAAGACACATAGATATATATATATATAGATATATATATATGTATATATATAGATATATATATATGTATGAAAATGAACGAATAGTGTTTTTTGCCTCTGGGGGCCCCAAAACGAAAAGTTATCATGGTCGCGGGCTTAGGTCTTACCATGAGTACTACGGTAACAGCTTCTTCCCTATAGGGGAAATTCGCTAAAACACAATTTGTTTAAATCACCTTTTGCTTTATTCTGTCAAAAGTAACACTTTTGTTGATATCACACTACCAGCTCAGTTTTGAACGGTTACACGCATTATCAGGCAGTTATATTTAAATGAAGAGATGAGGTTGTCGAAGAGTTTGCCGAGGTATTAGAAAAGAAGCCCAATGGTGTAAGAAAGCCGATGGTTTACTGGGAATAGTTTTTATACCAGAAAAAACTTTGAGTGTTATTTAGAACGTGAAATATAAATCTTTTAAAGAATCGGAAAGGGGCCATCAATCAATTACGTCATAGCTTGTTGGCCATTTTTGGACCTCTTCTCCCTACAATCATTCTACCGTTACAATTCGCCTGAACCCTTCCCCTTACCATTGAAAAATGACATCATCAGGCCCGATTCCATAACTGGGCACAATGGGCACGTGCCAAGGGGCGCCAGGGTTTAGGGGCGGAAAGAGGGCGGAAGAAAAAGAAAAATTAACGACTCGCACCGCGCGAGCGGCGCTTGACGTCAACTGAGTTCGACCTCAGAACAACTGAGGGCGCTTACGCCCTTGACGCCTCGTGTAAATTTGTCCTCTCCTCCTCACCACTGCCACCAAGTCACGCGCCCCTTTGTATATCTATTAACATAATATGCACAATAATGTACTTGCAACAACATTCAGACTCAATACTTACTTGCAATAAACTCTCAGACAACGCCCCCACTCGTCGAGTTTGACCTTGGAACTTGCGAGGGCTCAAGTGCGCCGTACGGCGCACGCTTGCTCATGACGTTAGGCCTATTTTTTATACAATCACCAACTGGCTAACTCGCCCTCCCCTCCTCCCCACTCCCGCCACATAATATGAATAATACTTCAAATGCCGCGATTGTGCGTCTTCATATATGGCGACCCGGTGACAGTGACTTAACAAAAACAACTCAGGGATCGGCAACGCGATGCCGCAGCCGATCGCTTATTGTAACAAAGGCCTTATGTTTGGGGGGGGGCGCACCGGTTTAATATGCCCATAGCGCCAAGAGGGTTAAAAACGGGCGTGGACATCATAGGTTACAAACTCTAAAAGTAATGCCGGTATTTGTGAAGCCCTATTAAAGGGTCCTTCTATTGGGTTGTTAAAACCATCGAATCAAGTTTTAAATTTACTTTCAGCCATGTTGATGTTAAACAATATGATTTGAACCAGAACTTTTTGAACTTTGTAGTACTATATTTACTGAAGTAATAGACGCTGAAGCTGCTTGCAAATTAAAAAAAATATTGGGTATTAAAATCTACACTTAATTAATTGTAGCTTTGTTTTGACCTGAAGGTAAGACGACTATTTTAACGGATATTGTAAAAATCGAGTATAGTTTCTAAGCTGTTCATCTTTAATTTAATGAATTGACATAGAATGTGTACACTATTTTCCTATCTAAATTAGTTTTAAAACTTAAATGTAAATGATTCTTCCGCCATTTCCACTCTGGACCCTTCCTCCCTATTTTAAGATGACGTATTTAAGGACGGCACCTAAACGTGATTGAATTTTTACGTTCTGTTGTGCCTCTAAAATGTCAAATTTTGATGGCAAATATAACAAGAATGAAAGCTGATACCTATCACTTAATATTTTCAGCTAAAAACAAAATTTTCATTAAAATCCAAATAAGTTATAAAAACCGGAGATAAAAGAAAATTGTTTCCAAGAAAATTAAATGCATGAGTGAACAAACGTTCTTATGTATAGACCTGGGATGAATTTTCATATGAAAATATCTTTATAATAAATCAATTCATCGTATTTAAACGTATCTAAGATTGAGACAATGCAATGGATAATAGAATTAATAAATCTCTTTTTCTAGTATCCGTGATCAAGACACAACGTAGTTCAGACTTCTCATAACACCATCGTGACACCATCCTTTACTTTTGAAAATCAGGTGAATATTGCATCAGGTGTTTTATGTAAAACGTGTATGGGTATATTATAATAAATAAGTACCGGTATTGAATAATTTGCTTGTACAAAATATGAAAAAATTATAACAACATTTTAAAGAGTAGAAAAATAACCTCAGTTGAGTAAATAATGGCCACTCCAAATGAAGAAGAAAACGGTAATGTAAATCAAACAACAGATACAGAAACAGAACAAGGCAAGGATACAGTAATATCTGGAGTCAAAAGTACTGATACATCTCCAGCCAAAGCGACCGTGAAATTTCAAGCCCAAGGCATCGATGATCCAGCTCAAGCAAAAAGTACCGTGATAGCTGAGGCCAAAGACACCGATGATGCAACTCCAGCCAAAGGTACGTTGATACATGAATCCAAAGGCATTGACGATAAATCTCAATCTGGAGCTGTGGATGAGGTATCTCAGGGAAAAAGTACCGTTTTATCTCAAGCCAAAGGTATCGACGAGGAATCGCGAGCAAAAGATACCGTCCTATCTCATGCTCAAGGGGTCGATGATGCATCTCAAGGCAAAGGTACCGTAATATCCCAAGCCCAAGGCACTGAAATATCTCAATCAGGAAGTATCCATGTGTCTCAGGTCAAAAGCCTCGATCAATTCACAGCAAGTACAGGTACTGCAGATGAAAACAAACAATCTTATTTAAGTAAAACCGAAAGTTCTCAAACAATTAAAAGTGTAACCCTTGATCGAAAAAGAGTGGTGGAGCTAAAGAGAGTGTGTATCGTTGGATCTGGTTACTGGGGAACTGTTATTGCTAAAATAATTGGAAATAATATAACTAAAATAGACACATTTAATAATAAAATAACATTGTTTGTCCAAGACGAAATTATAGAAGGCAAAATGTTATCTGACATAATAAATGAAACACGCGAAAATATCAAGTACCTACCGGGTCATCAACTTCCGGAGAATGTTATTGCTGAATCCGATGTTGTAGAGGCAGCGAAGGATGCTCACATTATAATATTCACTATTCAACAGGAGTACATTAGCCAAGTGTGCAAAGCTCTCGTAGGTAAAATAAAACCAACTGCTGCCGGATTGTGTTTGACAAAAGGTTTTCAACTATCAGAGGATGGAAATATTGACCTTTACTCTGAAATCATCACAAGACAACTTAAAATCCAAACATCAGTATTAATGGGAGCTAATCTTTACGAAGAAATCGCAGATGGATTGTTTTGTGAAGCTACATTAGGATGCAAGGACAAACTACTTGCTGCCACTTTGAAGGATCTTATCCAAAATGAACATTTGTGTGTATCCGTTGTTGATGATGTAGATGGTGTTGAAGTTTGTGGTGCTCTCAGGAACATAATAGCTTGTGGGGTGGGGTTCGTTGATGGGATGGATATGGGTCGAAGTGCCAAAGCAGCAGTCATCCGACTCGGGATGTTAGAAATGATTAAATTTGTTGACACATTTTATCCGGGATCAAAAGTGTCTACATTCTTCGAAAGCTGTGGTGTCACTGATCTTGCAACTTCATTCTTAGCTGGGAGAAATCGTGAAATTTCTGAGAAATTTGTCACAACTAGGAGATCTATAAGGGAATTTGAAAATGAAATGTTAGGTGGGCTCGCTTTGGAAGGCCCTTTAACAGCAAGGAATCTTCATTTCATGTTACGGGAGAGGGATTTGGCTCACAGGTACCCATTATTCACTGCAGTGTACAAAGTCTACGCTGGAGAGTTAGAGCCCTCTCAATTTCTTGATAATGTACTTGGTAGTCCAGAACATGTCAATGTACGCCTACTTCACCTCACTTGGTGAGCTGAAGAAGACACGTTCATCAAAACATGACTAAATTTTAATAAATTCTTTGTAAGTTTACATTTGTCTTAGTTCTTTAACCTGCTTATGATATTCTCTCCAGCAGCTGTTGCAGTTGTGATTATTCATTTGTTTATTATTTTATTTATTATTTTATATCATAGGATAAAAAATCGAGTTTGCACGCATCATGCTGATATGAGGGGGTGAATTCTAATTGTGAGGCCTAGAATTGTTCACATTAATTAGACCCAAAAACCTCAAATTTTACGCATTATTTCTTTTAGCGAATTTCCCCTACAGGGAAGAAGCTATTACCGTAGATCTCATGGTAAGACCTAAGCCTGAGACCATAACTTTTCGTTTTGGGGCCACCAGAAGCAAAAAAACACCATTCGTTTGAATATATATATATATATATATATATATATATATATGTGTGTGTGTGTGTGTGTGTGTGTGTGTGTGTGTGTGTGTGTGTGTGTGTGTGTGTCTGTGAGCATGATAGCGGCCGTAAATATGGTCTGATCTTAATGAAATTTGGTACAGACGTGTAAAGTGGTAATCGATTGGACAAGTTCGTAAACCAGTCCGATCGGACCATCGGAAGGGGGGGTAAAGGGGGATAAACCCCCAAAAATGGGTTTTTTGGGGGTTTTACATAGAAAAATAAAATTAATCAAATATATTTGTTGGCACCATTGGATTTGCCTAAAAAAACACACAATTTAGTATTTTGAATCATTGCTCTATGTCCATTGTTTACCGAGATATTGAAAGTGGTAAACACAGTACGTTGTCCCAATGTTAATCTTATTGGGAATAAGTAAAATTCTATATCTCGCTCATTTATCAACATATATCTTAATTAAACTTGGTTTGTGGCTTCATCTAGATGAGATCTAATGTATTTTAGTCTAAAATCCCCAAAATTTCCATTTTTGTGGCAGCAAACCTGCTTAATCATTCCCCATGTTATCGTTATGGGAAATATCTGCCTTATTTTTGAACATATCATAATAAAACTTGGTATATGGCTTCTTCTAGTTAAGATATACTAAATAATGAATTAAAACTAACCAGATTTAATATACCTGTTGCAGCAAACCTTCATACTCATTCCCCATATTATTCTTATGGAGATTACAAAACCATGTCAAATCTCGCTATGTTGGATTGAAATATTTTCTTTTGCATTTGAAATTCGCTGAGTACGCAGGTCTGCTGCAACGGGGGTATTAAAAATTGGGATAGGGGAGATTTCGAGGGGTGAATCAGTTCATGAAAAAATAATAATCCTACGACCTTTTAAAAAATTACTTAATCCAATTTTTGGAAATTTTTGGACCCCCTTTCTCTAAATTACATAATTTTTCGTCTAATCGATCACCCCCTTCTGAAGCAAAAATGGTGTCACAATCTTAAAAGCTAGAGCTTTTGTTTTGATTATTGGAGTATTGGAGTATTGGAGTAGGACCGGTACAAATGCACATAACTGGTTCACTACTTTTACTTGATTTTCAGTAATTAAACATTCACCATTTCACTATTAAACACAGAATCACTTTATTACGCCTACTCTTACGATTATTAGCTCCAATCAAGGCCACACATTTTCAGTCTTGTGGTTCATATTGTGCTGAGTGATTCATATTGTGCTTAAAGCGATCGATAGAAAATAAATACGTAGATCTTTACATAAAACACTTAATAAAAATTAACTAAGTTACAGTATTTCGCGAAACAACTTGCACTAGCGGCAAATGTACTTAATCTAAACAAATCGGTAAAGTCATTAAAATTGAAAGTCAAGCAAACAAAACAAGAAAACGAAAATATAAACAAAGCAGACGACGATGATCGATATGTCGCATCGACGACCATCGATATATCGCATCGATCTTTTTAGTTCATAGCACTTTTATCAGATAGCGCTGCTGTTCCCTTTCCACCGAGTTAACATGGAAGTGCCAACTCTTTACGAAGTTTATTATTACTCTATGATATCAATATAAGGTAGATTCAGTTTGCTATGAAGGTATTTTGTACTATAATAAATAAAGATTTTATGAATTTTCCCTCATTAGGGGCTTTTAGCCCCTTCAAGCCACTAGTATTTGTAAATCTCGTAATTTATGGACGACCCCCTACTTAATACAAAGGATTGTAGAGTGATTCATCTCCCAAAAACAACGCACTAAGTTTAGTAAACTCATATTTTCGTTTATAAATCCGTGTTATTTTTGTGGTAAAATTTTGGAGGAGGGCTTAAAAGATTTTGGACATTTTATTTGTTTACCTTTATAAAAATCTCTAACAAGTTGTTGTACCCGATCTTTGCACAATTAAACTGAAAAAATTCAGTTCCTGATGTAGAGAATGCATTTAACAGTAGGTATTTCCAAAGGGTGCAGACCAAAATGAAGTAAGCATCGTTTAAAGCATTGATTATATAGGTGTAAGCGTTAATACGTAGTTGCCAAAGCTGGAGACATTGTGCGAAGTTCATATTTGAAATAATGATGTTCATTTTTCCGTTTCCAACCAACTGAAAAATGACCTGTTCTAAGAAATTTTGTGAAGTGGAAACCAAACTATTAAAAGTTGAAAATGTATTCAACTTAGCTTAAAAAATATACTAAGCTGACCACAGTACCTTTTTTTATAAAGAAACTTTATATAAATTAAAATGATAATTTTTGTATTAATCATTGACACCATAACGAAGTTTTTTCATTATAATCAATGGTACGATTGAAATATTTAATTTTAGAAGTATATGGTGGCTATACTGCATTTCACAAACATATGTTTGGCGTTTCTTCTATCACCTGTTTTAACTCCTTACTCTTCTTCTCTTCAGTCAGAGTCAGTCTTCTCCCTTCACGTCGCGTTCACATTCGCTCATTCGAAGTAATGTAATGTAAAGGAGTCGGTGTTGTTGTGAAATTAATTACTAATGCGACCACTACATGCTCTTATAGTTCACTAGTGAAATGAATTAGCCTAATTTGTTAATTTTAATGCTAAAGCCGGAATGGTTACAATGTGTATAATTCTTTCTGTGATAGGTTCTTAATGTGTCCTAGAAGGCCTTTTAGCTTGTGTTGCACTGTGATGCATTCAGAGATTGAATAAATAAGAGAATAGCCTAGATAGGTATTCTTTAAATCAACCAAATTTAGGTAAGATTAATCAACTACAATCTCAGAATATATGCATAGCCTACTGCAATATTTACATGAATTAGATTACTGACTCCAAAGCCTTAAAAGGATTCTAGGCCTATAAAATTCCTAAAATTATTTGGATTTCTGATTGATAAAAAATGCATAGGGTTCAGGGGCTCTTGAAAGGACTTTTGATTCGAGACCTAGCCTAGATGACATTTATTATTAAGAAGTTATGATTTAACCTGATAGACATCATGGTTCGTGATAGGTTAGGCCTTGTGACCTGAATGCGGGGTTAGAGTCTACACTGGCGATAGGCCTAGTCTACCACAATGCTTTAGGTGATAAAGAAGTGGTTTTTCATTTTGCTAGGTTGGCAATATAGGCCTAAGGGGAAGTAATGTTGTTAAGTCATGAGCCATAGTTCTTAGAACGGTAAGGCTACCGTTAACGCAGGCGCCCAGTGAAACAATCGAATGAAAATAACTGGTGTTAAATACTGACATACTGATACGTTAATGCTGAGATATTTCATTATAAAATATCGGAATTGATGCAGCTGACTGATAATTTGTTACTAGATAACACGTAGCTCGAAATCGAGCAAACATCATGTGGTAAAATAATGAAGAATAATCAACCTATTTATATACTTTTAAAGTTTAATCAAAGGGCTAACTTCATTAACAATATTATGGCTTAACTACTGAAACTATTAAAGTTAATTTGATCTACCGCGTAGGAGTTTCTGGTAAACGTAAACGATTTTTTAGGGAACACCTTCATTTCCCCATGTCCTCTTTTTTCTGAATTGTATATTTTAACACTGGCAAAATATCACGCTCCTGGTGAAAAAACGAAAACTGGTGAAAACAAAGCCAAACCATCTGTAAAAATAAAAACTGCTCTTTTCTAAAAATTAATCGTAATTCATTGCTGCTATCTGTGGTTTACCTGTAGAACTATTTCAGAGCTTGGCCATATGTTCAGTTTGTAAACAAAGTATACTGAGTTTGCTCAAATGTCAATGAATAGCGCCACTGTTCCGGAACTTCAGCCCTTTACTGTACTTTAGTGACGCCCTTTTTTAAAATTCTGAGACTTGTTGACAAATCTACATAAAATGCCCTTTAATTCGATACCTCAAACGTTAAAATCGTTCCAGCCGTTATTGCGGTTGGACTGTGAAAAGAAAACCGCTTGCTTATTAATATATAGACTAGATAACACGTAGCTCGAAATCGAGCAAAAAATCATATAGTAAAAGAAAGAAGAACTAACAGCCTACTTGTATACTTTTGAAATTTAATCAAAGGGCTAAATTCAACAGCAAAATTATGGCTAAACCATTGAAACTCTCAAAGTTAATTTGATTTACTGCAGGAGTTTCTGGTTAACGACTTTTTGGGAAACACCTTCATTTTCCATGTTCTCTTTATTCTGAACTGTATATTTTAATACCGGCAGAAGATCGAGTTCTGCTTTACAGCAACATGTAGCTGACCGAGAGCAAACACTGGCGCCGTGAGCTAAGACCTCATTTGTTTAGGGACTGCCCCTGCACCTTATTGATAGTTATCGCCAAAGCGGAACCATAGGGGACGGCTGTCTTTGTAGGGATCAACGCTTAAATGACGCACTATCTCTACCAGTATTTTAATTATCAAAATGCAACCCACCGCGATGAAAACGTTGTAGGTTCATTGGTCTGAGTTTGGAAGGAGCATCAAATGTTACATAGGAGGGTGATTGTAGGCGGTTGCGATCATGTTCCTTCCAATCGGTCAATATTCGCCTTCTTATTATTGGCATTATTACCGCACCATAACAAAAAATAAATTGGCTCAAGTTAATAAAAATTCAAAAACACTATGCTGAAATGTATTGGGATATCGTAAACTACATTGTAAAACTGGGAACTGCAATGTTTAAGCCCTTTAAAAACACTTCATAACATAACCTAAATTACATAACAAATCTTTTTTTTGAAAGCCAAAGCAGCTGAAAAAACAAAAAACTTTTCTTTTCAAAAAAATAAAGTGCTGCAGTCTGTGGTTTACCTGTAGAACTATTTCAGAGCTTGACAGACTTGACCATATGTTCAGTTTGTAAACAAAGTGAACTGAGCTTGCTCAAATTTCGATGAATAGCGCCACTGTTTCGAAACTTCAGCCCTTTACTGTACTTTAGTGATGCCCTTTTTTAAAATTCTGAGACTTGTTGACAAATCTACATAAAATTCCCTTTAATTTGACACCTCAAACGTTAAAATCCGCCCAGCCGTTACTGCGGTTGGACTGTGAAAAGAAAACAGCTTGCGTATTAATATATAGATAGCCTATTGGTTATATTTTTGTGTTGCATCTGGTATGGTTAGGGAAGTGATTTAAAATATTTCTCGTAGAGTTTTAACCAAAATCTTGTTAGTACATTCAAACAAACAGACTTTAATATAAATCTAATCTTTACCTAACAAAACCAATAACAAAGTGGCGTTTTCGGCACTCCTTGCAATCCTCACCTCAGTTGACCGTGCAGACAATATAACTTACAACGGCACTGATGATGACTGACAAGGAATGAAATGCAAGATGGCGAACGATGCGTAGGCCTGATAAGATTTTAGTACATCAATGAAGGAAACGCTGTCAAGTTTCTTTATAAGTTTGAGTTTTAGTTTATTTTGGTTAGTTTGGTTTAGTTTCATGTAGTTGTTGGTGATAGTCTAGTTGTGTGGGGTCTGATTGTCTAGTCTAGATTGAATTATTTGCAAAACGATATCAATTTAATGAGAAAATAGATTGTTCATACTGATATTTTCATTCGATTGTTTCGCCGGCCGAATGTGGAAGTGCAACCGAACGGTAATTTAAAACAATTATTTGAATCTTAGAAGAAGGACTAAAGATTCAAATCAGTTTATTTAAAAAGGACTATCTCTTAAATGCTCATAGGTGGCTTATAATCTCAATGATGACAGGAAAGTAAGGCTGAAATGTATTGGGATATCGTAGACTACATTGTAAAACTGGGAACTGCAATGTTTAAGCCCTTTAAAAAAACTTTATTTTTTTGAAAAGAAAAGTTTTTTGTTTTTTCAGCTGCTTTGGCTTTCAAAAAAAAGATTTGTTATGTAATTTAGGTTATGTTATGAAGTGTTTTTAAAGGGCTTAAACATTGCAGTTCCCAGTTTTACAATGTAGTTTACGATATCCCAACACATTTCAGCCTTACTTCGAAAGTTTCAGTCTTACTTTCGTTTGAATTAATGTACTTTCAGTTTGAGGGAACATGATTAAACCATTTTTAATACCTTTAAATATATGAAAAAATTGGCCGCAGTTTCATGACTGTCCCGCAAAACAATCGAATTAAATATCAAACTATCAAAATTAATGTAGGCTTATTGATAAGGTAGTTGTCAATCATAACAGATGACATTTCATGTGTGTGTAACTGTCTGGTTGTTTTATTTCCATTAAAACACAAAACTTGACATAAACCAATTAGGCCGAATTACAAACAAACAAGACATTTTTACAAAAATTAACAAAAACCAATTAAATGGTGATTTTGGCACTTAATGTTGCAGCACTCACCTCAGGCGACTGTTCAGGCGAAACAACACACGATGACACTGACAACAACTGAAAATGAATCCAATGCAAGAAGGCGATCGTTGTTAAATCAGTTTTTAGAATGTCATGACAGTTAAAATTGTTGGTTTATGATATGTTGTTATCGTTGGAATAAAAGGAAGGCTGCATATCGATATCCAGCCAATCAATAGTAATGTTAGATATATATGAATTTCGATAGTTTGATATTTTATTTGATTGCGGGACAGTTATGAAACTGCAGCCAAAAATATTCATATGTTCCATCAATCAAATTGTTTTGCTATTATTACTAAATAAAAATATTCCAACTCATCTCAAAATTATCTATTTCAAAAACCACCATTCTGTTTACCAACAACTCTCTTCTAAACAAAACTGTCGCTAGGTAATTAAATAAAACACATGTTACACATAAAGACAAAGAGGTAAAAATTATCAATACAACATCCCACCCCAAGATGTATACAAATCCACAAAACTCTTTTAACCAAGTAAAGCGCTTCGCAGGCACGTCTGCTGAGCAGTGGAACAGCAATCTCCTCAGAAATGTATATGCTAATTCATCAACCAAGACAGACACCCTTATGTTTCAGCCTCAGTTTAAGGGTCCCTAAAATTTTTATTCTTTCCGTCTTCTTTGCACTAAACACTGGCGTTTTGCACATCCCTAAAGGCGAAGTCTTAATTAATTCTCCAACAGCACTGACGGGGACCATAGTCACATCAGCCGCTGTGTCAAGTTTAAATTTTATACGTCCTAACTGGTCACCACAGCTTGTCTTCAACTCCTGTATCCAAGCTTTGTCACCATTACACACATTTCCCTCAAAAATCTCACAATCACTTTCAATCTCTGGATCTTGTTTTTTCACTTCTATTACCGTTTTCCTCCCTAGCCACCTTCTTCGGAAAGGACAACATCGAAAGTAATGTCCTACTTCAGAACATTCGTGACATTTAGTTCTTTTAGCAGGGCACTCGGCTAGGGTTTCATGCCAGTCATACCCACATTTACAACACTTTTTTAGTTTTCCATCTTCCAAGCACTTGTTAGTTTTCTGGGTTTCTTCAAACTGATTTTGATCTGGTTTATTTCCCTTGACAATTGCTCTTCCCATCCACCTTTCTCGAGACGGACAGCATCTGATGAAATGTCCAATCTTGTCAACATCCATCTTGGAACATTTGTCACATTTGGCCTTCCTAGCAGGACATTTGTCTAGTGTCCCATGCCAGTTAAAACCACATTTACTGCATTTCCTTCCCTTGTCATCCTCGGAGTACCTGTCGTTCCGACTCTCTTGAGATGAATTTGTTTTACCGACCCGCATTGACTTTAATTTACAGCAGAAACATAATTATTCCTTAGTTCACGTTCAGTCTCTCAGGTTATGAGGTGAGGACGTTATTCAGTCAATATTTGCCATATATGCAACGTAGTGGCAGGGTTTGGACGTAAAAGATGACTGCAACTTGTCGTACAGAGTCATCTCATTAATTTGTGGAGCTATTTAATTTATTCTCATATTACACATTATTCAACTAATAGGCCTGCTGTTGAATTTTAGGTATCTTAAATGCCAAGCTAAGTTTAATATTAATTTAATTTTAAATAACCTAAGTCCGGTAGCGCCGGTTATTATAATATAACCTAAGACCGGTTTTTCGGTAGCGCACCCGGCCTCGGAACTGTGGCCACGAAGCGTCGCAGGTTTGAGACCTGGGCATGTCGCATACTTTTAGCAGTACTGTTCACCCTTTTACTGTACCGGCTCACTCCTTGGCTTTGCTTGATAACGTCCACGCACAGATCAATAGTCTATGTGGGCGGGGCAAAGGCAAGGTAAAAAAGAGGCCGCCACCCTCTTTTTTTTTTTAAAAAAAAAGGAAAAACCTTTGGATGATTCCCATTAATTTCTAGGTACCCTCTGCCTGCAGTTTTTTCCAGTGTCTGTGCAAATTGCATTTTGCAAGAGTTTATCCCCCGAACTTCTCAATTTTTGAGAGCATGTCAGGAATGAAACCCAATATCTCTTGAAACGATGTCCAATAACACGCTAACCCCTAGGCTAGCAACACATCTTAAGATGACTGCATTTTATCTTGGGAAAAGTGGGCCTAATGACTGGGATGTAAACAGGCAAGTTAAGGCACATACCTTCTGACACAATAATTTCATAAGTTAGGGATGGTATTAAAAAAAGTAGGCCTGGGTGGTGAATAAATTGTTACGGTAATGCTTTTCTCACTGTTCTGAAAATAGAGCCCTGTTTCTTTATACCTCACTCTGCAACAGTTCTCTTTCAGAAGGCTGTAAATTTGAAGACTGAAGCTGACTGTGCTGTGGAGTAACATTGTTTAAGCATATTTCACCCAAAGAAGATAAAAACTCAATTGATTTTTAATACACAGAAGAAACTGCTTAGCTGTAAAAATGGAAAATGATTATGTGCGTCTTGCTGTCAATAATGAAGAAGAACAACCACAGAAACCACAAAGAAGGAGCCTTTGGAGGGTGAGTTTGTTTTTAATACTATCATTTAAAAAATATTATTCAGCTTCATCTCAATGCCTTGTCAAAATTTTACAGAATCATTAGAACGATGAATGTTTTTATAACTATGGCTAGAAACTTCCATCACCAATGGGGAAAGTATTTCTCACCTGAAAATTTCATACCTGCATCAACCCTTTCCATCCCCACCCCCTATAGCCTAACTAAGAAACGGTTAAGGACAAGCGGGAGTGTGTGATGAATGAGATTTTGATGCATGTATTGAGTTCATTTGATGAGGTCAAAATCGGCAAAATTGGTACCAATTTTGTTGCTTTATCAGACAAATAAAATATATTTTAATGTTTTTTGTTTGAGTTAAATCCCTATTTATTCTTCATTCATTTCTTGAAAAGTATTTTGTGGTTTGTATTTATTGTAAACGACAACTTTCATATCTGATCTTCTGCTGTTCGTTCCTATAGCAGGCGATTGAATTGTATTTCAACTTCTGATCTTTACAAAAAAGATCTGAAGGATCTGCCAATAGTTAAATTTGATACGAACAGTTTTTTGATAAAATCTCAAATTATAGCTCCTTTGTACGAGGTACGTTCGGAAAGTAAGTTCCGTTTGGAAGTGAAAAAGTTCTCAATGCATTTACAACATTATTTTTATATACATATTAAAGAGCGTACCTTAAACTACTTTTCCTCATAGTTCCCTCAATATTTAGGCTTCTGTCCTATGTAGGGAGAAGCTTTTCAATTTGTGCTGAAAAGAATTCTGCCGGCTGTGCACGCAGCCACCCGCTGACACCATCTTTTCATCAAATGATAATCATGCCGTAACATGATGAAACCTCACAAAACTAAACTAAACATAACACATCTAACCAAAAAATGAATCAAATCATTAGTAACATAAAATACCTAACAAACTGACCTTGTTTCCCATTATCCTCCATCTTAAACTGAGGTACCAAGGTTACAAAGGTGTACAGAAGAGTTTGTGAAATTTGTGGGAAACACTCAGAGAGATCAGTAATTTTAAATTTTCTTCTTTCCCAAACCGTAAAGATGGTCACACTAATGTCCACGATGAAGAGAGGAGTGGCCAACCATCTGTCATTACTACTAGTTGCCAAAATCAACGATAAAATTCGGGAAAAAAGGAAATTCAAAATTTCTGTCCCTCTGAGTGTTTCCCACAAATTTCACGAACTCTTCTGTTCACCATTGTAACCTTTGTCGGTTTGTGAATGACGATGTACTTAAAGATGGCGTCAGCGGGTGGTTGCGTGCACAGGCGGCAGAATTCTTTTCAGTACGAAATGAAAAGCTTCTCCCTAGATATGAAAAGTGCTTAAACATTTGTGGGAACTTTGTGGAAAAGTCGTTTAAGGTACGCTCTTTAAGATATATATAATAAAAATGTTGTAAGTGCATTGAGAATTTTTTTATTCCCAAACGGAACTTACTTTCCGAATGTACCTCGTATTTATTGAGTGTTTAGCCATTATATGAAAGTATATATGGTTATTCGCTATTGGTTAACAATAGAGCCTACCTCAGTTTAAGATAGGCCTAGTGGATGATGGGAAACAAGGTTAGTTTGTTTAATTATTTTATGTTACTAACGATTTGATTCATTTTTTGGTTAGATGTGTTATGTTTAGTTTAGTTTTAAAAGGTTTCATCATATTACGGTATGATTAACGTCTGTCAGAATCTAAAAATAGACTTGACCTTGATTTCAGTTATTGATGGTTATCAAAATGTTTCCGTTTCATTAGTGATGGTTGTCAGAACACAATGTCAAATGAGTCAACCAAACGTCTGTTGTTATCGGTTGACTACAATCGAAGGCTTCCTAATATCTGATCTTTCTTATGGCACAATACAGTTGTGAAGTAGGCCCTACAGTTACTCTTTGCCTTTGTAAAATTGTGTTGAGAAGGTCAGTTACTAAAACTGACCGGCAGTGAGGTTGTAAGACATGAAAGTTGTGCCTTGTAAACAACTTGAGAGGAGAGAAAAAACGTCAAAAACAACTTCAGCAGTGCCGAACAGCCAATCCTCCGCACTCGATGATTACATTAATATCAGTACCCACTCTCCCTGAGACAGGGCGAGTGTGAATCTCAGCAGGGATGTTGAAGCACCAGGCCTTATGAGATTGAGGTATTCAGTAGACCCCCTCAAAACCGACCTTGTTTTAACCGACGATTGTATTATCCGCCCTCATTAGCCAAATATTAATGATCGCTTCAACCGACCCTGTTTTGAGAACAGTTTGTTTTAACCGCCCTTTTCAAGGAATTGAGGAATTTCCGTTCCCATACCTGGTGTAGAGAATGTTACGTTCATCTCTACAGGTTGTTACGGATTGAAATATTTTTAATACAGCATTTAATAACTTATTAAAACGTACAGTAAACACATTTCAATGCTCATAGTACGATGAGGGTCTGTGAGTTTTCGTTTTTATGCGGAAACCAAAAATACTCAAAATCATAGTATAAGTATGATAACTTTCAAACGTCTGGGAGAGCTGCACACAAGGTTTGTGTTGTTTTGTTTACTCTATACTGATGAATGAGATTCATCAGTATAGAGTAAACAAAACAACACAAACCTTGTGTGCAGCTCTCCCAGACGTTTGAAAGTTATCATACTTATACTATGATTTTGAGTGTGGTAATCAAAATTTTCCCTGGAATATAGGTTGATGATGATCTGAAGCCTGTATTATACTCAATTTCCAATTCAACTGCCTGACTATTAAAATATGGTTTACACGTACCTTCAGTCAGCAGTTCTAATCGCAGAATTTCCTAATATGTTTCAAAACTACCGTTTCATCGTCTGGGAATGATTCCAAATTGTCGTAAACACTAAATTGACAAATGGTTCAAATACCTGCTTTTAGGTAATTCTTCAATTGCTCTAGCAACTAGTTTCGCCTAATCATGTAGGCATCTTTGGGCTTCTCTAGATGTAAAATTATTCCTCTTCATAGAAGATCGTCATATACACACACTGGTCCAATAAACATTAAAAACATAATAAAAACACAAACGACAACGGACATCAACAAAAAGAAATTGCCGACTTAAAAAAAAATATCGAGGACATACAATTCCAGTGGAGTCGGATTACCTAAAAGCAGGTATTTAAACCATTTAATATATTATGGTAGTCCGGAGGTCACACCAATAAAAATGAAGATTAAATTGTCAAATAACTTGAATTAAAAAAAATTAAAATAAAATTCACATGACACATACAACACTTTTTAAAACTTTGAGTACTTGTGCTGGCCATTCAAAAATGATCCTAGCAATTTTTTGAATGAAAAATTTAAATACAATTCAAACAGATTATTTGACCGCATTTCTTACTTTAAGGATAAAACAACAAGTCAGCAGATGGTTCAAGGTCAAGTTGGGGTGTGGTATACTGTTTCCTCAGTCCGTGTCTATTGCTGGCCAGCACAAAACTCAATGTTTTAATAAGTTTTGTATGTATCATGTGAATTTATAATAAAATTATTTTTTTAAATATTCAAGTTATTCGACAATTTAATGTTTACAACAATTTGGAATCATTCCCATATGATGAAATGGTAGTTTCAAAATATATCTAGGAAATGCTACATGATTAGAACTGTTGACTGAAGGTACGTGTAAACCATATTTTAATAGTCAATTAACACTTCTGGAGGCAAACAACAATGAATAAGTAATTGCCCGACTCGTAATGCAACGATTGCTTGTTTCTTATCAATTTTGACAATCAATGTACTGCATGATGAAAGATTCGTTAAAAAATGATAATTTTATTCTTTTTTTAACGTCTAATTTTTAGTTTCCATTATAAAAAGGTTTTGTTTTGACCGTATTTTGGGGTTATTTTTGTAATTTCTACAGTAATTATTTTGGAAAATATATCAAAAGTCATAAGTCATTTATTTGCACAAAAAATTTGTTACATAAAGTACATAAGGTACAAAAGTACAGGTACATAAAGTTGTCCATTTTGGGGGTCAAGTGGATTTAAATTATCTTTTAAAAATCTATCAATAGAATAATAACACTTATCTATTAACATATTTTTTGGGTTTTTTTGAATTTAGATTGATTATATGATTTCATTAAATTTGGAATACAGTATTGTAATACAATCGTATACCCATATAGACAGGACTTTTTTCATAAAGTGTCAGATTGTGTGGTGGATAGTTGAAAAAATCAATATTGCGGGTATTGTAAGAGTGTTGGGCTTTGATCGGAGTAAAGAGATCCACATTGTAATGCACAAAAATCAGAACTTCATAAATATAAATACTGGTTAAAGTCATTATATTTAATTCCTTAAAAAGAGGACGACAGCTGGTTCTATGATTGACACCTAACATGGTCCTAATGATACTTTTTTTAACTTTAAAAACTTTATTAACATCAACTGAGTTCCCCCATAATACTATCCCATATTTTAATAGAGAGTATATAAAGTAAACAATTTTTACTGTATCAGGTGACACTGAATCTTTAAGAATTCTAATTGCAAATCTAAAAGAACTTAATTTGTTTACCAGAAAATGAATTTGATGTTTCCAATTTAAATTTTTGTCTAGGTTCAATCCAAGAAATTTATGACATTCAGTTATATTCAGATTTCCGGAAGTCAGTTTATGGTTACTGTTATATCTAGCTTGAAAATCCATTAAATTTGTTTTACTTTTAGGTTGATAATTATAGTTTATTTTCTAAATAAGCCACGAACGGTTTTAAAATGAATTTAACACGTTCACTGCTAAAATTCCTATAATATATGTCGGTATATGCTGAAATATAGAGGGTTAATTTATTTTACTTATACACAAAAAAATATAACCTAAAAACTAATATTGTCAAAAGTGTGGGAAAAGTATGTCCTCACTAGCAGCAAATGCATATTGCCTGTCCCCGAGGAGCTGAGTTGTCCATGGCAACGTTAAAACAACAATGAACAGAACCGTTCCGGAACGTCACCAGCTCTTGGCACCGTCCCACCTTGACGTTCCAGAATGTCAACAGCAGCGAACGTGTTAATAGAACTCTATATCAATAGAGTTTTTATTTTTTAGTGTTTAGAGGATTACCCGTTTTAACCGACCTTTTAAGTTATCCGACCTAGGTGCGGTCCCGATAAG
Organism: Flexamia atlantica; assembly: GCA_035578135.1. Lineage (NCBI taxonomy): Eukaryota > Metazoa > Arthropoda > Insecta > Hemiptera > Cicadellidae > Flexamia > Flexamia atlantica. Next base: position 34,805,405 of record JAQJVK010000008.1, on the reverse strand, counting down.
GTCGGTTAAGAGGGGGTCTATTGTAACACGACATCAGGCCGATTGCACAAATTGTGCATGCTCACGGTCGCGTCATCCCCCCTGTCCCGGGGAACTTGCCTCTTAGTTGCCCTGTCATCTGTGTATCATCACAAACACAGGCAGCTAATTGCAAGTTGTACAAAATTAGAGGACTAGAGAAGAAGAAAATTTGAAATTACTTCTGCTCCACTCTACTACATATAAGAGTTAGTTTGAATATATTGTAGCACATTCACATAGTAATACAGTATTAGCTAGTAATATGTATTTGTGATTGATCGAAACAGACAATTATAATAAATTATACCAACAAATTTGGAATTTTGTAACAAAAAGTTATTAAAAATTCAATTAAAGTACCGGTAGCCTAAGTATATTTTCTGAAGTTGGCCAAAACCAGGAAGCTTTTGACTTGGATTACCTAACAAAATTTGGATTTTAGAGTTTGGAATTTTGATATGCCTAGTGTAATTTTCAAGCCACAAATAAATCATACTAAGAATCTTTGAGTAATCTTTCATCCAGCCCAACAACTATAAGCTGAGCCTAACTTAAATTTAGTAAATAAAGATAATACCATCCTTTGTATCAAATTGAAATTTCATTAATTGCATCGTGGATTGGATTGAAAATAATCTTCATTCTACACCCTTAATAGCAAAATACCCCTTTCTACATGTCAAATGAAAGAGAACAATAAACCAAAAATTTGGTGGAATTAGTCAGCAGTCCTGTAATCCTGGGATGGAATTTAGTTCCGGGATTTGAATCCTTAGTTGATAAAGAATCTCTTTTGTGTTTATGAAAAGATTAAAGAGGAAGGTTATTCTTGTTATATCGCTACTCATGGTCAAAACTTGGCCTTTTCAAGAGTCTATACTTTTCATCAGAGAATTAATACAGTATCATAGACTTAATTTGAATATTAATAAATATCAATCATTATTATCTCTTGAAAATAATTGGGAAGATTTAGGGTTACATTTTTATTTTACCTTTCATTAAGAAATGGATTGCTTTTTATCATAGAATTCAGTTGACAGAAGAATTATCGGTCAGTATAGGATAATGTAGATCCAGGAATATTGCTTACTAATTAGCAAAATGCCCACTGATAACAGATATGACCTTCACTTCTTAGTCATATCGTTGACCAAGGCACAATGACTTTGCAGTTTCTGTTAGTTTCTCTGCTTGTCTTTTATGAGTAGCTCATTGTAGTGATTTACAGTGCTTCAATTAATATTCTCTTAAACTGGTAAGGCACACTTTTAGTTTAGAATCCCTATTTAATACGTATGTGAGTTGTTTACCTAACATACACAGTAGGTTTAGTGGTAGTATTTTTATGTTTTTAAAGAAACTCCATAATTAAAAACAGCAGTTTATCCATATAATTTACAAATAGTTGATAAAACGTGACAATACAACACAATTTTTAATTCAAAACTTGTTTAAACTTTAGAAAAATAACTTTTATTTAGGACCACATACGGTCAGTGCTGCATCCAGTTAACCCCACTCACTCCTTGCTACAGTTTTATGCCTACACCTACATATGTACAGCTACACTTTACCATCTGTGTGACCTTTATCACTTCATGCTGACAGCAAACGCAAATGAAATCCCATTTGAATGGAAAGAGATTTCTGTTAGAAAACAAAGAAGTTGGTGTTCTGGATAAAGATAATATGTAGATCTTTCCTAATAGGAGGCGTGGCCAAGGGGTTTCTTTTCACTCTTTTCATCATTGTGTAAAATCTCGATGGATTGTCCTAACCTTGGATCCATAATTAAAACCCACCACCCCGACATTAATAAGCCTGTCTCTTCTCACCTTTACTGTGTCACGAGTAACAGGTAACTTTTGCCGGCCATTGCCTAGAGTGCAATGGCTGAAATTGACGATCATTCTCTCAGTGTGTTTTGCGAATCTCGGTTATTTGTTATGGAATCGATACACAAGTTATGTCCCCGAATTGGTAATTTTCAGAGATGTTATACACATAAAATATTCATTGTTGTTAATAATTTATAAAACAATATATACATTTGATTGATGCTTTTGTTACATAAATATGTCATTAGCATTCCTCATTTCATTTACTACTGAATTCGTCAATTCGTATAGGCTTAACCTGTACAAACAAATACTCTTATTAGTTTTTTTTCATTTTTGCAATGTGGGATGACATCAGAAACAAATCCTGAGCTGCAGATCGATAAACAAGGTCGTTTTAATGACGTAGTTGAGACGTAGTCTGTCGGGCTGCACTGATTCGTGGTGTCAGCGAACACTGCGAATCAGTGAAGCCAGACGGACCTTGTCTCAACTACATCGTGTGTCATCGGCGCACGGGCCACAACATCTTCTCCCTCAGTTATGTTAGTTTATGTGATGGCAACTAGAGTGCTCAAGCTTCTTCCTCAGCTGATATATTGTTGTGGGGAGCTTTGCCACAAGTACGGTAACCGGTTACTTTGTTACCGACACTCTGGAATAAAGATCAGGGTATAATTCTACCGCAGTGAAGGTGTTAATCAACTCAGATGTTGACCTGTCAGTTTATGAGGAGGTTACGTAACTTCCGTTACGTAATTCTAAGTAATCATAAAATAGATTACTGCAGTTTCGAGACTCAAGGTCTCATTGTCAAATCTTCTAAGAAGACGTCAAAAATTACATTAAAACACATGTTTTACATCACACAATTTACAAAAACACGAAAAGAACATTTTAATAAACTAATCGTGTGGCCTGCCAAGACAGTACCAGACACCGCACACATTGAAGGTTACGACTCGAGTCAACCCTCGACTCGAATCGTAGACGAGTGTTCAGGTTACGACTCAAGTCGTAACCCTCCATGTGTGTGGTGTCTGGGACTGTCTTGGCAGGCTAGCGATTAATTTATTTAAATGTTCTTTTCGTGTTTGTGAATTATGTGATGTAACACATGTTTTAATGTAATTTTGACGTCTTAGTAGATTTGACAATGAGACCTTGAGTCTCGAAACAGCAGTAATCTATTTTATGATTATTTAGGATTGACGACGGAAGGTATTTAACCTACTCATAAATCGTCGATTATCAATCCTAGAGGCAAAAACTGAATAAGTTGTCCTGTCCGCAGCATTGGAAGATGCTGTCCAGGTTCCAGCGTAACCTGGTGACGATGGTGGTGGTGGCCGTAGTGGTGACGCTGGTGTACTACTGGAGCCTGCGGGAGCAGGCGCGGCTGGGGGAGACGAAGCAGGCGCTGGAGCAGGCGCCGGAGATGCTGCAGATACACCAGCCGCTGCCGCAGCCGCAGCCGCAGCCGCAACAGACGCAGCAGGAGGTGAGCGGGGGCTTGAAGGGGCGGGTCTATGTGCTCGGGTTTTAGTTCGGGAGCACTTTAACGAGGGGAGAAAGGAGTATAGTTTTTTTATAACGAATTGTATGTATTTTTGTCCGGCACCCTTAAAGTTGGCGTTTTTTTTTTACCAAGTTACCTGCTAAATTGTATGACACTTTTAGGTTACCTTTGTTCTGTATTTGTTGGCCGATTTGTTTATTGCAATGAAATTGAACACAAAAATTAGAATTCAGTAAACAACCTTGTGAACTTTATTTCCGCGTAGTTTTTTTGTCTCTCTTTTGTCGTGGATTGTGAATAATATTTTGTAATAAATCATATTACTGGAAATCCTGTTTATTGTTTCAAAAAGTTTGATTATACAGTAAAACCTTGATAAGATGACTATCAAAGGGATTCGTAAAATAGTCTTGATATCAAAAGAGTCTTCTTGTTGAGGTTTGTGTTATTAAGATATGCGGTGTAATGATCATCTCCAGAGGATCTAAAAAGCGTTAGTTGTTATCAAGGTTTTTGTGTTATTGAGTGTCTTCTTATTGAGGTTTGTACTTGATTACTAAAAATAGGTGAAGTTAAATGTGAGCAATGAATAAATGTTGTTACTAAGCATATGTATTTTGGAAATATATTAAACTATGTTAAATATTTGTTATTCTTATCAGTTGATCTCAGTTTTTGAATAAACTTTTATTAAATAAAAAATTGCCATGATTATTCCCAGTAAATTATTACTAAGATAATTCAGTTATATTTAACATGGTACCTAATGCCCTATGATTTAAATTATTCTCTTTAGTTTTATTAACTCTTTCCGTGTGGTTGAAAAACAGTCAACATAATGTTAATACATTGAGTTTTTTTTTCGAATTTAACTCTGATGCAACATGATATCAAGGTACTGTGTTAAATGGGTCAGTTCAAAATGTTTACATAACAAATGCTTCAATGTTATGAACATCAGCAGCGTGCTGGCCTTCCCTTCAATTACATTAATTAAAGAACCAAATTATTTAAGTTTTGTGGCTGTGACATAGGCTGTGTGGATAATTACTGCTACACTTTCTATAATGAACATTATAAACTAGACGAAGATTTAGCAAACTGTTATGGTTTAATGATCTTAATTTTTGATTAAGTAAAATTTTATTATAATAGAGATAAGAAAACATTCTTACAAATTAAATAAGTAAATTGATATACAAATTAGTAATAAATATGATATCCTCATACCAAACAGGTCTAAGTTGTCATAATTAATTTCATAACATGATTAATTTCATAACGTGATTGATTTTTAACACGATTTTATTTAAAATTTGGTCGTAAACATAAACTAATGAAGTATTCTTCAACGATAGAAAAGGTATATACTCGATAGTCTAATTATTTTACAGGTTTAATTACTCAAATATTCTTGAGTTGTTTCAATACTTGAAATGTTAAAATAGCCTAGAGTGTTTTTACCTTTGCAAACTTTTGTAGATTTTTGCTTATTAAAATGTAAAACGGGTATTGGTATCCTAAATGAGGTAAACAATGATCAGGGTAAATATTTCTCATGACAAAATTTTACGCTTCCCCAATTCCCTTTACACCTCAACAATAATTTGAATAATTCAAATTCAAAAGTTACTTTGGTGACATAAATAAAGAGGAAACAGTTTTGCTGAAAGAAAATTTGAAATCATTTCACAGGTCCTGGAGATTAAAAAAAAAAAATTATTTCCTGGAGTTTTTTTAACTCCTTTAAGAAAGTGTATTTACCTTAAAACATCACCTCTAAGGAAAATCTACTTGTCAGCCTATATCTACGAGGTACAGTCAAAAAGGTCCCGGAATGAATTTTTGTAGACATATAGCGTGATCGCCATCGGGAAATTTGTCTTGGGTACGGCTCCTAGGGAGGGCATATCGGTAGTGGTGGCATAGCTGACTTGCCGTAGTGCAGCATTGGAAAGCGCTTTTCGTGTACCTGCAAGTCGACGTTGTCGGATTTTTGAAAAATGGCATTTCATGAACAGCACACTAACATTGCTCTGAATTCAACTTTAAAAATCATCTTCATCACCTCTTCTCCATAAGCTTGAATTAACAACACAAGAGTCTAACTGGGTGATGTTTAAATTTAAACTCAGAGCAATGTTCGTGTGCTGTTCATGAAATGCCATTTTCCAAAAATCCGACAACGTCGACTTGCAGATACACGAAAAGCTCTTTCCACTGCTGCACTACGGCAAGTCAGCTATACCACCACTACCGATATGCCCTTCCTAGGAGTCGTACCAACTACTGCAAGCCAAATTTCCCACTGGTGATCGCGCTATATGTCTACAAAAATTCATTCCGGGAACTTTTTGACAGTACCTCGTATATCTATATCTAAAAATCTACATGTCAGTCTATATCTAAAAATCTACTTGTCAGTCACTGTCACAAAAATTCAAAGGTAATCTCAGAATTATTCAAAGTGTATTTATACTGCATGCAAGTAGGGTTCTCAATCCCGGGATCCCGGTCGCTTTTGAATACCTGATAATCCCGGGATCAGAGTCTCTCAATCCCGGGATTGACGGGATTGCAAAAGAATCATTGTTTCTGAATTTTTGTGTGATTTTAATGTTTTAGCGAATTTCCCCTACAGGGAAGAAGCTATTACTGTAGGTCTCATGGTAAGACCTAAGCTCGGGACCACTATAACTTTTCGTTTTGGGGCCCGCAGAAGCAAAAAACACTATTCGTTCGAATTTGTATATATATATATATATATATATCTATATATATATGTGTCTGTAAGCACGATAGCGGCCGCAAAAATGATCCGATCTTTATGAAATTTGGTACGGACATGTAAAGTGGTAATCAATTGGACGAGTTCGTGAACCAGCCCGATCGGACCACCGGAAGGGGGGGGTAAAGGGGGATAAACCCCCCCAAAAATGGGTTTTTTGAGTTTTTTACATAGAAAAATAAAATTTATCGAAATTTTATGGGCACCATTGAATTCAGCTCAAAAAAACAAACAATTTAGTATTTTGAAACACTGCTCTATGTCCATTGGTTACCGAGATATTGAAAGTGGTAAACACAGTACGTTGTCCCAATGTTAACCTTATGGGAAATAAGTAAAATTCTATATCTCGCTTATTTCTCAATATATATGGATAAAACTTGGTTTGTGGGTTCATCTAGATGAGATCTAATGTATTTTAGTCTAAAATCCCCGAAATTTCCATTTTTGTGGCAGCAAACCTGCATAATCATTCCCCATGTTATCCTTATGGGAAATAAAAAAAAATTCTATATCTTCCTTAATTTTTAACATTTCTTGATAAAACTTGGTATATGGCTTCTTCTAGTCAAGATCTATTAAATAATGAATTAAAACCAACCAGTTTTAACATACCTGTTGCAGCAAACCTGCATACTCATTCCCCATGTTATTCTTATGGAGATTACAAAAACATGTCAAATTTCGCTATGTTGCATTGAATTATGGTCTTTTGCATTTGAAATTCGCTGAGTATGCAGGTCTGCTGCAACGGGTGTATTAACTATAGTTGTCCTTTAAAACATATTAACATAAAAATGTTTTATTAAATTGAAATTCCAATACTAATAATTAATAGCAATTTTTTTAAATTTTTTTAACTCACACCCCTTTAGACTGTTACTTACCATTCCCAAAGTTCACTCAGTTCAAAATCAAAATTCAGTTCAACAATAACCTTATACCTGGAATATAATGGGACATTACTCAATAGTTTCCTTATCGCTGCTCCGAACTTCCTTTGGAGTTAATTCCCACGATTCGATGTATCCTAAAGGCCACGCCCACATAGGGGGCTTAATTTTGACATTTTTTGTCCTACTGAATTTTTATATCTATCTGATCACCAACTCTTTCAGTTGCTATCGGGGTTTCGTTTAGCGAACATCTGAGCGGTCGGGACAATTTTGTGTAGTGAGTAGTGATTTTCATCAATAATTGTTATTTTAGTAATAACCTAACGTGATCTGTGAATTATTTGTGAATAGTGAAGTAATATTAGTGACCAAAAAATTTTTCTTGTGGCCCATAAGAAAGATTGTGATGTTTCATTTGTTTGTTATCATCATCTTACACAAAAGGACGGAAAAACAGCACAATGTAAGATTTACAAATTTGTTTAAGAAACATTAGGCGGCTCTACAAAGGGACTACACACTCATTTGTCAAGCACGCACTACATAAAAGCCATTGAACAATTTGGAACAACAGGTAATCAGCCATCAACAAGCTCATAATTGACGAGTTTGGAATATAGAATTATTGGTAGTTTAAATAAAAAATGCCATAAGCGTTGTTCTCACACAACAATACATTCTAAATAGGCCTATATAGAAAACAGGAATCCCAGGACTGATCCCGGGATCCGCTTTTGTCAATCCCGAAATCCCGGGATTGGAATTTAGGTCCGGGATTGAGACCCCTACCTGCAAGTCATGATCTTGAAGTAATAGCCTAAAATTCAAAGTTAATCTCAGAATTAATTGTTCAAAGTGTATTTATACTGCCTGCAAGTCATGATCTTGAAGTAATAGCCTATTATGTGTTTAAAGAATTACTGCATTCTTATAAAGATGATGACTATTATGTTTCTTAGCATCCGAATGTTATATAATTTTTTATCAGTGATAAAGATTATCCTTTAAAAAATCTAGTAACATAAATTATAAGTTACTTGATTAAATATTAATTAGATTTTTTGTTATAAAATTACACAAGCCAACAAAGTTAAAATTTGATATTTATGTCATACGAATGCCACCTCACTGGATATTTTTTAGTCATCACACAGTGCAAGCTTTGTATTGCCGCGTATCAGGTAAGTTGTATTGCCAGTTTTTTTTTTGTATTAGCACTATAACAGAGGAGTTCACAAGAGCTTTTTTTCCTTCAAGTTTTTGGATGTTATGGCGAAGAATCCACGATTCTCTGGAATTAATCTAGATTTGCTGAGTCGCTACTAAATTCATCGTTCAAGCTTGAATGTTCATTTCAGGGATAAAATAACATTATATCACGCCAGTGACCGATTTAATGTAATTTTTTGTTTTTGAGATTGAAATTTTACAACTATTTTTATTTTACTGAAAAAGGTAATATTAAACTTTTTGCATTTGACAGCAGTTTTATAATTATTCCTTAAAAAAAACACCTATATAATTTTTGCTAGAAATTAGGTTTTAAAGATTATTTCTACTGCATTTCTAGACTGTTCCCAAAAAATTACTTTAATTTGTGTTCCTTTGTGCCGTTTTACGTTTACTAATTTTCTTGACAGCCGTTCTGGCGGGTGGCAAAAATTATAATCTCCCAAAGTGTCTGCTAAAAAGATTTATGTTTTGTCAACCTGTCTAAACTTTATAAGTATTTTCTTCATTTACGCTACAAAAGTTTGCAAAGCAATATTACACCAGAAGTTTTCTTATGAAACAAAAACGTCTGCAATATCTGTGCACTGTATCAGCTTTTTTTTGTTAACCTTTGATATGCAATTATTTGTTTACTTGTTTATTTGTTGTTATTTGTTTAACATATTTCCATATACAGTCAACTCTCGCTAATACGAACCTTGATATCACGAAATCCTCCATATCACGAACTATTTTTAATCCCCTTGGAAAAACTTGTCTAACACGAAGAAATTATTATACATTACACGAACTAATTTTCATAACACGAACTCATTTTCCGGGTATATTTTACCTCTATAACTCGAAGTGACACAAAAATTACCTCTATAACACGAAGTTCAGTAGATAAGACGAATTCTATTCACGTTTTACCTCCATAACTCGAAGTTAACCTCCATACCACGAAGTTTTTGTAATGGACCTCTGTAATGCGAAGCGTTCTGAACTGTTTACTCTATTTTATTTCACACGTTTTTTTATTTTGTATACCCTACTGTAAGTATTATTTATTAATACAGTAATATTGAAAGTTATAAGTTTATTTTTGTTGCTGTAGGGGATACCGTAAAGTTTCTTTATATCATTGTTGTAATAAAAATTATGATCGATACTGTAGTAATTGTTTTTACATGTTTAAGCAGAGGAAGATCACAGACTTTTTAATCATAATCAATATGATCTTATGTGTTTTTGAGTTTTACAGGTTATTATATTATGAATACTGTATTTTTCATTGATATATAACAGTTAAATAAGTTAAAAGCTTGGAATTGTCGAAGATGTAGGGTATAAACTACATTTTTCTTTACCTCTATTTCACGAATTTTCATTTAGTTTACCTCTATAACCCGAACTATGCCTACGACGAACTATACGTAACACGAAGATAAATCGTAGTCCCTTGGACTTTCGAGTTATCGAGAGTCGACTGTACTTCCAACAATATTTCCCTCGATTCTCTAGCAATCTTAACCTCTTGAATCCCACGGGCGCATATTTGCGTCCGCGCGGTAGCCCCGCCGGTAGCCCACAGGCACATATGTGCGGCCGTGTGCAGTTTGAATTTGCCGCGCTAACTACGACAGCTGGAAGAAGAATAATATGCCTTGTCTGGTACCATTCTAATCGGAAATAAACGCCAATTCTCGTGGTATATTTTGTTTTGCTCTAGATTTCCGAGCATCACTGCAACGGTGTTTAGAAAACAGATGATGTTTTGCTTATGCTACGTGCGTGTTGCAATGGCGTAGTTTGCCTGAAAACAATAGATAACCCTACAGAAATGCCGCGTCCTCTTAGAAATTAATGAATATTTAGACAATGATAGGTTAAGTGATATGTCTGTGGTTAATTATAACGATGATTATGATGAAGATAATTAGTATTCAGTGTGGTGACGGACATTTAGTGCCTCGCCCAAAAGTGGATGATGTTTACATAACCTCGAGACCAGATTTGACGATAAGTGATGGTATATTTTTTACATTTTCCAGTAATTTTAATATTCTGTAGATTATTCTGATCACAAAAAAGTATATTTATGTAGGTTAACTAAGTTTTTCTTTATACAATTTTTTAAATAAGCATGCAAAATGGCAAAAAATACCCGGGTTGAGCACAGTAGCATTACCTCAATTACTCGGGATTCAAGAGGTTAAACAAACCAAATAATTTTGTGTTTTAATGTTTCGCAATAAAAATTTGAATGTTACATCCAATTATAACATTATAACCTTCTTGCTTCAGACTTGCAGCATACTGAAATTCTCTATGGGACCTATGGTTGAGTATTTGATGAATTGTTTTGACCTTCCTTGCATTTAACATTAATTGCACTTGCGGTTGCAGCAAAATATTTTGTGGTGTGATGTGCCTTCACACAAACACAAGACCTTGTGATTTATTACCTAAAAATTGATGTTAAACGCTAATTTTGATGACATCGCACTCACTCACCCGTCATAAGTCCTTTGTTTATTTAGGCTTGCTTACAGCATATTTTCATAGAGATATATATGTGTAAAAAAATCCTAATAATGTTTTGATGTCTTAAAAATGTTTCTACATTTTGCCTGAGTAAAGACAAAGACAAGGGTGATGTGTGGATGGTAGGAGGCCGTTCATAAGTCATGCAATACTAAAATTTGCCTCTTCAGACCCTTCGCCTCCCCGTCTTGTAACAGAATTGTGACATACTTGTAACAGTGACACATGTACAACCCCCCCCCCAAATGTTTAATAGTCAGGTTTTTCCTTTTAAGATTTATCAGTACAAAAATATAGAACAGGGATTTGAGGGCACTTCACTGTCTTGGAGTATAGTTGTAAATAACTATTAAAACAATTTTGTATATATCATCTATGAATTTTAAATGAAGAAAGGAGAAATCTGTTTAACTAATATAAGTAATCATATTTTGGTTTATTGGTTTTATAATGCTGCACCGAACCCCTTCACTCTCCCCTGTAAGTGCAAACACCGCTGGATGGCCCCCAAGCCAGTGTCACACAAGTCTCTTGTCGTGTTAATTAAGCCCCACCCACCACCTTTGCTGTAATACAGCTAGGCTGCCTTCTGTTTTGTAATTAATACAATTTTTCATGGATGAAATGAAAAATTAAGCAAATATTTTAAAAGAGTCACTTGCTCGAGTCTCTGTGCGACCAAAGTACTATCCTCATTCTCCAAGTCGCTGGCCTAGTATACTTGCCATAGTGCTTAGGGGAGGTTAAATAAGTAAAAGATTATTGTCGTCGTGTAGTATGTTTGGCAGTTGACTGGTTTTGCAAAACTCAAGTCAGAACAAAATTTTGTCGTTCATACAGTATTGTCGTAGGTTGCTAGGCCAGCATCTGGGGTGATCAAGCTTTCATTGGAATCAAGAAAACCTTTTTTGGTTCTCATGCATATTATTGAAAATTATAGGTAAGAAATACAAGAACAATATTTTTTTATGAATAAACAGTCAAGGGAGTGTTAAGAATATTTAGTGAGTAAATTTAAGAAATAATTTATTCATTACTAGCAGATATACCCGCAGATTCGCCCGCTGAAAGGATAGCTCATTTTAATTCAATTATATTATGCCTTGTGCAATGTTTAGGAATAATTAACAAATGGACTGATTTATTTGGGTCTTGTGCGCGCAATTAAACCCTTAAGATGCAGCTGATAATTCCACTCTAGATGAAAATGAGAAAGTGTAACGATTCCTCTAAACATGTTTCCCTCATGATTAGCAAATGGTATAAATTAACTTCCTCCAATTTCCCAATACAGAGAATGAGGATAACCCGGAATATAAAACGAAGAAGACACTAAGGATGGATTTTCGACTTGATATCAATCTGAATTTAGCACGTTTTTAAAAATAAACCGAAAACTGTAAGAAAAAGTAGGAGGTAAATATCTTGGCCAAAAACCTATTTCCCCAAAAAGTTTCTCGTTAAATTTTTAAGTTTTATTCTTTTAGTAGATTAGTTCTCGTACCTTTTCTGTTCCCTGAAAATATTCTACAGGACTCCCATCCAGAGTTAGGAAAAACTAAAATGGCCTCCATTTTGAATTTTTCCAAATAATCTATTTTAGCCGTCTTAGAAAGAATATTTTTAAAACCTTTCTTTTTTCGCATCTAAAGTCCATAAAGAATAATTGTACCAAGTTTCATGGCCCAAAGTCTTGTGGTTTTTGAGAAATTAAGCTTTGAAAGCTAAAAGTGGCCGCCATATTGTATTTTATAATATACCATATTTAGGCCTTTAGAGACAAAATATTGCAAAATCCTCTCTTAGTACGCATCTAGAGCCTGTAAGGAATATTTGTGCCGAGTTTCATGGCTCTAAGCCTTATAGTTTTTGAGAAACTGTGATCAGTCAGTCAGTCAGTCAATGGGTTTTGGCTTTCATATATATAGATTTGTCTCCAGGATTGATAATCGACTATTCATGAGTATGTTACGTACCTTCCGCCGTCAATCCTAAATAATCATAAAATATACTACTGCAGTAATCTATTTTATGATTAATTAGGATTGACGGCGGAAGGTATGTAACCTACTCATAAGTTAAGAAATAAATATACAGGGTGGTTTTTTTTAAACGCAACCCATTTTTAAGATTGAATACTGCACATATAAATATAAAATGAGTATAGTTTTGTTGATCTGTACATTTTATACTACCTATTATTTAAGTTTGATCACATTTAGTTTACATTTTGTGTTCAAACAATCCGCCATTGGCATTTGTATAAAGTTGTGCTCTCTCCATCAAATTCCCGAACACATGTTGCAAGGTACCTCTTTGAATTTCTTGCATTAAATGTGTTATGTTTGTTTTGAGTTGCTGGATATCGGTGAATTTTTTTCGTACGTCTTAATTTTTATGTATCCCCAAAGAAAATAATGTAATGGGATCAAATCCGGGGATCTTGAAGGGAAATAATCCTTCACTGATGAAAAATAAGTTTTGGGTTGCGTTAAAATAAAAACAAAAAAAACACCCTTTATTTTACTATTTTATGTTTTTTAGGCTTTTAGCGAATTTCCCCTATAGGAAATAAGCTATTACTGTAGGTCTCTAGGCAAGAGCTAAGCCCAAGACCACGTTAACTTTTCATTTTGGGGCCCCCAGAAGCAAAAAACACTATTCGTTCGAATTTATATATATATATATATATATATATATATATATATATATATATATATATATACATAGTGTCCGTAAATATGGTTCGATCTAAATGAAATTTGGTACAGAAGTGTAAAGTGGTAATCACTCAGACAAGTTCGTGAGTCAGCCCAATCGGAACACTGGAAGGGGGGGTAAAGGGGGATAAAACCTCCCAAAAATGGGTTTTTTGGGGTTTTTTACATACGTAAATTTACCCAATTTATGTTGGCACCATTAAATTCAGCTCAAAAATGAAAGCAATTTGGTATTTTGAATCACTGCTCTACGTCCATTGGTTACCGAGATATTGAAAGTGATAAACACAGTACGTTGTCCCAATGTTAACATACGGGAAATATGTTAAATTCTATATCTCGCTTATTTCTCAACATGTCGTGATAAAACTTGGAAAATGGCTTATTCTAGTTCAGATCTACCAAATATTGAATTAAAATCACCCATTTTTAATACACCTGTAGCAGCAAACCATACTCATTCCCCATGTTATTCTTATGGAGCTTACAAAAACATGTAAAATCTCGCTATGTTGGATCGAAATATGTTGTTTTGCATTTGAAATACGCTGAGTATGCAGGTCTGCTGCAACGGGGGTGTTTAGTTTATTCGTGAATTTTTCAGATAAGGTATGATTCTGATGGCTCTCCAATTCGCTTTTACAACGACTCCCATGTTAGCTTTTTTCAGTCTGCCGATTGGGCCATTCTAAACCGTCCGGTAAGTCTTATTATAAATTTTGTTAGTTAAGTGTTATTGTGAAAATGTGATTGTTTTGTTTTAACGAGTAGAACCCATGAGGGTTAATTTTTCAATGTAAGGGCTGATATAAAATTAAGTATATTTGATAAGTTATATTAAATAAAGTACTATGTTTTGCCAAACAACTATTATTTTTCATAACCTACACACTTTTCGCTATTTTTCATATGTATGATTACTTGCAAAGTTTTAATATTTTTTCTTCTACACAATCAAGTTTTTAAAGTCCTTCCTAGCAATCTACTGCCAGATCTGGTACATCTCTTGATTGAATGTTTACTGGTGCCAAATTCACTTGCTGGTCATTAGTGAAGCTTTCGCATCCAAGATGGATTTTCACTGCCTTAAGGTGTGAACTCAGCACAAGATCCTGGCTCTATGGAAGGTGGTCGATTTCATTCCATGTAAATGAATCAAAGAATGTTTTAAGCTAATATTTGGCCATGTGGCTTTGTATCATCATCATTTCATCATCATCTCATGTCTTTTCTTTTGTATCATTCCACTGAACTTTTTTTTAGAGCCAGGTCTTAGCAATAAGTTGCAGTGTTAAATTTTCATTGATTGTTCGGCTTCAAAGATAAAAGATATATTCTTCAGATTCGTATGAAGAAGGACTTTGAAACTTATGAAAAATGCTTAAAGAAGCAAGTTATCCTATGGGAAAACAGAGAAAGGTGCTAAGAATCTAAAACGTTCATTGATTATAACATTTTTAATGTATTTATTATATTTAAAATGGCCTATAATTCACTAATATAATAAGAATTGGCTGAAAAGTTTGTTGATTATAACATTTTTATTGCATTTTATTGTATTAAAAATAGCCTTGAAGGCCTATAATTTACCGAGATCATAAGAATCGGAATTCGTTGGATAAATAATAATTGGCTTAATGAGGCACAACTAATGAACTACTTCATTATTTCATTTGCTTAGGCTATATACTTAAAATCTTTTAATTACAACATTGCAGTAAAAGTTATAAAATATTGAATGCTAACATGTTAACTGAATGTGTTCTTAAGAATGGAATCATAGTGAAATATTGAGTAGAGAATAACATGTAGAGTCTTCTGAAACCCTATGTTTTCTCATTTCTCAAAACTAAGTTACATAAACAGTATTTTTTTATACAAGTAATTTTTAAAAATAATGTGTTTTTGGTTAAATAAAAAGTGCTATAGGAGAATGTCTGGGGTTGCTGAGTGAAAATTCTAAAGAGACACTGTTTTATTACGTACTTCCCAGACTTATCTGGAAGTGTCTAATTTATGACTGGTGACTATTGACTTTCTCCATATGAATTGATAATGGGTAGTTTGTCTAGTGAGTCCCATGAAAATAAATGTATCTAATAACAACTGAATACTAGGAATAGTGAAATATTTACCGAAAGCAATTAAGTGTTTGAACAAAAAAAATATTTAAAACATAAATTAATGATACCTTTTTGCTCTACACAAGTCCATAATGCTTCCCCGGGTCCCTGAAAAAATAGAAAACCACATTCATGTATTTAGAGTTTTTTCATAAAAATAATACATTAATGGCCAATAAATATAAATAGTTATTCATAATTATTTATAAATAGAAATATATTGTATAGTTAACAAGAATCAGATATGTATTTAGTCTTAATAATTATGAATAAAGTATTTATGATTTCTGATTAAGTAACAAATATTATTTTCACTATGTTTTACATTTTATTCAATTTTGTTTTTAAATACATTCATGGGAGAACACTTTTCTCCCATAGGCATATTTTTTGTGGCCTGAAACATTGTATTGTTTAAATTTATTGTAAACAAATTATTCAGTAAATGTTCAATGTTTATGGATTAATGTCCTGTTTTTTCTTTCCTAGGACTTGAAAACTATGAACGATTGGGAAATAGACCGTGAAGAAGAACGAGCAGCATTTCGAAAACAGTTGGAAGAAGAACGAAGAGAACGAGAAGAGGAGGAATTGCGAATTGCAGAGAGGAGAAAGTGGGAAGAAGATAGAAAGAAAACAAAGGAAATGACAAAAGAAGATAAGAAAAGAGAGTTTGAGAAAAGAAAAATTGAGTTACAGAGGAAATTGAACGAAAGACATGCTGAAGAAGGTAAAAAAATCAAGGAAAAAGAAGAAGAGGAGACAAGGAAAAGAGAGGAACTTTTTATGAATGAAAATTTTGCTGAAAGAATGAAAGATGCTGATGAAGTATTTCAAGAAGAATGGCGGGAGGTTCAAAGGTTGAAAGAACAGCGTAGAAGGGAGGACCTTCTACGGATGAAGGAGGAAGAAGAAAGGAGGCTGAGAGGGGAGGAAATAGTAGATGAAGAAGAGATATTAGACTTTTCAACTGTTGAATTTATTGAAGAAGAACCTGAACCAACCACTACAACTATGTCCCCAGAAGAAGTGGAACGGTTGGCTCGAATACAAAAGCAAGTCAGTAGGCATTGTTCTGACTCAAAACATTTAATTGCTGCTTTCTGCTTGCTTTTTGTGGGATCCTCATCTGGATGTAGGCATATTTTTTGGAAAAGTCAAGACTGATGCAAGAGCTTTAAATGTGCAGCTGTTGCCGAGTTTCAGAGAGGGGAAAGGGGATGAACTGGAAGGTGGAAGTGATTTGAGTGGAATTTTCTTCACAATAACTATTATTTCTTTCTTTATATAACTGAACATACAAATTCTGTATTGTTATTATTCAAATAAATATGATGGAATTAAATAAACTAGCTTTGGTTATTTAACAACTTTGTGTAAAGATACCTCAGTGACCAAGGAGTTCGTAAGGTTTTCCTTAACACCCTTAAATTATAAGAAAGTGATTGTATACACTCAGTAGCCCCAAATTATGTATTGCAATTAGATTCAATGTTCTAATTCTAATTTTGAAAGTAAAATTGTAACTTAAATGTAACCACATTTTATCAAAATGCAGCTGTACTGACTATAACATTTTTAAACAGCATTTGTAAATAAGTTAAAAGTAAAAATCCTTATAAGGTATTTGTTTAAAAAAATAAATAAAAACCTTTGTAAATAAAAATTTTACCTCAATAATTGTACATCCATTTTTATTGGTAAAAGGCAAAAGGGTATCCAATAACTTAATATTGTAATCCAGCGAAGCATTTAACTAGCGTATAGATTACTGTTGCAGATTCGCTTGCAAAGACACACTCAAATTATTAAACAAATGATTATAACTGAATTTTATTCTTCCATATGGAGTCATTGGCTCAACATTGGAAGGACTGTAGGGAGTAGTCCTTATAAAATACTTAAATTCTGAAGAAATTTAGCAAACTTATGCATTAACCCAATAAACCTCAATCATAAACCTTGAAGATCTGTTCTGTAGTCACTGAGAACTCAAGAGTTTCAACTGTATATTAATGTAAGATATTTCTTTGGTTTGCTAGGTTTGAATAATTTTTAAATGTAAATAGTGTGGACTTTAGTGTGAGAATTTTCTGTTTGAATTACTGAACTTGTGATAGTTTTTGTTATGTTCACCAGCTGTTACAGGAATAATTGTTATTCATTCCATAGGTGATATACGTATAATTGTTGTTGATAAATTAAAGATCAGTGGTAAGGGCTACCATTTGGATTTTTATATTCTACTACATGTTGATTTCAAATAGTTATTATTTATTGTTATATCCATTATTTAATTTTGATCTTCAATTAAGTTAGGTTAAATCCTTGTTTCACAGAGATCCCCAAGAAATGTCACTCCTTTCTTTATTCTCACTCTTGACCGCAGCTAACTCTTTGATAGTTGCCAATATATTGTAACTTTACTATTGTCAACGGCAAATAAATGTTGATTTCTGAGCTTATAAATATTCAAATGTCATGATTTTGATTGGAGATTTTCTTTTCAGAAAGAAGAAGAAGAGAGGGCAAGGTTAGAAGAGGAAAGACGCATACAGCAAGAAGAACGGTTGAAGGAAGAATTAAGAAGAAGAGAAGAAGAAAGAAAGAGGGAAATGGAGAGGAGAAAACAAGAAGAAGAAAAGAGGAGACAAGAGGAGTTAGAGAAAGAATTAGAGAAAATAAGAGAAGAGGAGAGAAGGAAACAGGAAAAAATAAGAGCAGAGGAAAGGAGAAAGCAGGAGGAAGCGAGGAGAGAGTTAGCGAGAGCTACTATGGTAGCGGACGCAAACAACATTCACGAGTTTAGACTGAAGCCTGTGCCGTTCCCTCCGGCCACCACTGACAAGCAGCATGCGGTGATCGAGATGCTGCAGCACGCGTGGAACGGATACAAGCGCCACGCGTGGGGCCACGACCATCTGAAGCCCATCAGCCAGACGTACCACGACTGGTTCGGACTGGGCCTCACCATCGTGGACGGGCTGGATACACTCTGGATCATGGGACTTAAAGATGGTGAGTTTTTATTCAGTGTTTTTAGTTTTTTTTCTGGTTACTGTTTGAAGTGAAGTTTAAATTATTTGATTAATGCCTTCAGTTAAGATTTAAAAATCTAACATACCAATTGTGGACATCAGTGGAGTATGAATAATAACATTGTACTCAAGTTGATATTTTTCCCTTGAACATAAATTTCCTCAGTTTTTATTTTTGATGAAAGTTACAAGATTTTTAACACTCAAAACTTTCTCAGAATTGATTTTAGCCAGGTAGGTTTTGCCTGGGAAACTGTAAAGGAAATGGTAAAATTTGTACTCCAAGAAGACAAGAAATGACAGGCTTGATATTGAGTTTATGCATTAAAGAATGATTGCATTACAGAATGATTGAATGATTACCATTACTGATTAGTAACAACAAGTTTCATATCCTCACGAGATTCGGTAAAATTACAGAGATACTGGCTTAGTTTTACAGTACCAAGGTTCAAGAAGTTAGTCTGTTGAAAGATCATTTGACGATTGAGGGAGATAAGGAGGTTTGTTTAGAAGATTTTTAGCAATCACACTTCTAGTAATCTCTGTTCATGTGTTGTAGAGTTCAAAGAAGGGAGAGACTGGGTGGCCAGTCGACTGTCGGTGTCGTTCAACGAGTTCCACGATGTGAACCTGTTTGAAGTCACCATCAGAGTGCTGGGCGGTCTGCTCAGCGCCTACCACTTGTCTGGAGATGAGATCTTCCTAGAGCGAGCTGTAAGTTGAATACTATTGTACTTATTTTTTGGTAATATATAAATCAGTATTTACAGGACTGTTTTTGGTTATCGTCACTCTAAGAAGCATATGTCGTAACTCCATGTTTTGCTGTTCAGATTTTTGGTCATAAGCCTGTTTATAATATTGCTCATCAGTCAAAAGCATCAGTTAAAACAACATAAAAAATCGGTTTTGTATTAAGATGATCGTATCTGCCAGACTCAAGACAGACAAGATCGTATGTACGATCTTCTGCCTGTACGAGTTCTAAAAGAGGTAAGTCAAGCTCTTTTAAATTCAATTTCAATTTAATTCAATCCAGTTCACATTAGGTGATTGGTTATGGTCCTGCCACTGTGCCCAGAATAGCAATTTTTCAACTGGCTGAACGGAGAAAAAGACGTCAGCAAGTCGTCTATGACAATTAAAAGACTGCACCACATCCTATGCAAGTATAGGCAATGTACAGGCAAGTACATCCTAATGCAAAATGTGAAAATGGCCTTAATGGAAGTGCAGAGATCGTAGGTTAGGAGAGCCAAAAATCTTCCCAAAATTAAACAAACCTTCTTAACAGGAAAAACTATAGCAAGCTGGCAATCATATAATATATCTATTTATCATGTATTTTTAATATGTAAATATGAAAATACTTCTAAACATGAAAATTAATCTTGTGTTGCCTAGAAAATTAAATGAGTATTGACCACAAATCCTCACTCCTGTAGGTCACCCTTTATTGGATCCCATCCTCGAAGAGGGTAACAAGGTGTCAACTATATCTTGTGTGATTGCAGATGGGGCTTGCGGAGAGACTGATGCCATGTTTCACCAAGTCGCCCTCAACCATTCCCATCTTCGACGTCTACTGTATCTGGTGTGATTGCAGATGGGGCTTGGGGAGAGATTGATGCCATGTTTCACCAAGTCACCCTCAACCATTCCCATCTTCGACGTCTACTGTATCTGGTGTGATTGCAGATGGGGCTTGCGGAGAGACTGATACCATGTTTCACCAAGTCGCCCTCAACCATTCCCACCTTCGACGTCTACTGTATCTGGTGTGATTGCAGATGGGCCTTGCTGAGAGACTGATGCCATGTTTCACCAAGTCGCCCTCGGCCATTCCCTTTTCCGACATCTGCTCTCTCTGGTGTGATTGCAGATGGGGCTACAGAGAGACTGATGCCCGTGTTTCACCAAGTCGCCCTTGGCCATTCCCTTCTCCGATGTCTACTCTATCTGGTGTGATTGCAGATGGGCCTTGCGGAGAGACTGATGCCGTGTTTCACCAAGTCGCCCTTGGCCATTCCCTTCTCCGATGTCTACTCTATCTGGTGTGATTGCAGATGGGCCTCGCGGAAAGACTGATGCCGTGTTTCACCAAGTCGCCCTTGGCCATTCCCTTCTCCGACGTCTACTATATCTTGTGTGATTGCAGATGGGCCTCGCAGAAAGACTGATGCCATGTTTCACCAAGTCACCCTCGGCCATTCCCTTTTCCGACATCTGCTCTCTCTGGTGTGATTGCAGATGGGGCTCGCAGAGAGACTGATGCCGTGTTTCACCAAGTCGCCCTCAGCCATTCCCTTCTCCCGACGTCTACTATACCTCGTGTGATTGCAGATGGGCCTTGCGGAGAGACTGATGCCGTGTTTCACCAAGTCGCCCTTGGCCATTCTCTTCTCCGACGTCTACTATATCTTGTGTGATTGCAGATGGGCCTCGCGGAGAGACTGATGCCGTGTTTCACCAAGTCGCCCTTGGCCATTCCCTTCTCCGACGTCTACTCTATCTGTGTGATTGCAGATTGGGCTCGCAGAGAGACTGATGCCATGTTTCACCAAGTCGCCCTTGGCCATTCCCTTCTCCGACGTCTACTCTAGCTGGTGTGATTGCAGATGGGGCTCGCAGAGAGACTGATGCCGTGTTTCACCAAGTCGCCCTCGGCCATTCCCTTCTCCGATGTGAACCTCGCGTCGCGGATGGCCCACTCGCCCAAGTGGTCACCGGACAGCAGCACCTCTGAGGTCACGACCCTGCAGCTCGAGTTCCGTGACCTCAGCCGCTCCTGCCACGACTACTCCTATGAGGTAGGAATGTATCACGAATTGTACAGGTTCTGTAAACAGGAATTAGAAATCATAATTTTACTACCAGCAAGAAAATTTATAAAAACTTGACGAAATCAGTTCATGCAATATCAATTAATTGTAATATGGTTATAAAAGATTTTGTCTGCATTTTAACTGACTTTTCATATTTTTTATTGAACTTAACTTACATTACGTACTTTTATTGTATGATGAAACCTTGAGTGGTTTTGAAATATTTAGGTTCATTAAAAATATAATATACAATGGCTTACATAAGTTTATGAATTGAAAGAAACACTCATAAAAGTTTGAAGGAGTTTTTAAACCCATTGCATTCCAAAGTTGGCAATCTTAATGCAGTAAGCAAATAAATGTAAAACCTTTACAGTTAGGCCAAAGTATCTAGTTTTGCAATACAGTAGACTCCCGCTATTCCAAACTAATTGGGACTGACCCCGGTTCAGATTAGCGGGAAATTCGGAATAAGCGGATAATGAATAAAATCAGTAGATATTTAGGATACTGTAGTACGATTTTTATATAAGGCCAAGATAAATATAGGGATTGTAATTTATGGCTGATATCTAGCTTAGTAATCGCCATTTCCGACGGAATTATAACATATAGATTGTAATTTTTAGTGAGGTACCGAAGTGGATTGTCATTGAAAGCCGATATAAATGTTGGCGTTCGTTGATTGCGGCCGATAGTTGTTGTCTTTTCTGGCCGAGATAGAGTACAGAAAAAACTATCCTCAATTTTTCGGCCGCGATATACAGTTTGATTGTCATTACGCCAAATGTGCTTGGCGATTGTCACTTACAGCGGCGAATATGCAGTATAACTGCTCAATACACCCTATATATGCTTTACGATTTTCACTAATGGCCACGATTAGGCAGTATGATTGCTAAAAAAACCCGATATGCTTTGTGATTGTCACTTACGGCTGCAATTACGCAGTAATGAAACTACACTGGATTTATTTGTGCTTTGCAATTTTCATCAACAAAATTGTTTTTGATGATTAAGTATGTTTGGAATAGGCGGATTTTTAGATTAGTGGGATTCGGAATAGTGGGACTGTATTTTAATAATAATTGAGCATTGTTCTGAAACAACATGGGATAGCAAGCAATGTAAGCCTATTTTAAAAGGTCTCTTAAAGTAGAGCACAACAGTACAAATCTGTCTAAAAAAGATAATCCTGTCAAAAGTTAGTTTTTTCAAAGTTAAATATGGCTTTATAGTAGCATTCTATATCACACTATATTCCATATTACAATCTTTTAGCAGTATCATTCCTAAAGTTTCACTGAAATATATTTGTTCAAATTACAAATATTACTCCAAATTACCATCTTTACATTATCCTTCTTAAAGTTTCACTGAAATATGCTTGAAAAATCCAAGAATGTTTATTTAGAATCTAGGACATGTTAGACACTCAGTAATGTCATCAGGTTATAAATAGGACGCTACAATTTTATTAAGGTCGTTGTAACGTAGCGTTGTTATGCAGGACATAGCATTCCAAGTGACGGAGCACGTGCACGTGCTAGAGAAGACTGACGGTCTAGTTCCTATCTTCATCAACCCGAACACGGGCAACTTCCACGAGAACACGGAGATCAAGCTGGGCGCGCGTGGCGACAGCTACTACGAGTACCTGCTCAAGCAGTGGATTCAGACCGGCAAGACACACGAGTTGTGAGTATTTGCGTGATCTCCTGATTGCTTTAACACATTTGCTGCGTGCCACCCAATGCGAGTGCGGGTGGTGTGAGGCAGCGGATCAGCGAACCCGATGTATTTCCATCTGACTAAACGTAAAACACTAGCGGTGATGGTACTGCATAACCACTAGAGTGGACATAGTTCACTGGAACACCCACAGATAGCAGCACTGCCTGGATTGCACCAGCCCGCTTGTATTGCCTAAATGAGAGGAAAAATCCCAGAAAAACAGGACAAAATGGATGGTTTTATTACATTTTCAGAGAGAAATGTTTTGGGGAAATTTAGTACCAGCCTGCATCAAAATAAAGCCTGCATTCGTAGCTACATGCTGGCAACAAATCATTGTTCCCGGTCGCCACACTGGTGCACATTGAAGTGGTTAAGTTTGTGTGTTGTGTTTATGGGCAGACCCGTAGTGTGCGTCTTGAGAACAACCGCAACTACGGATATCCCGTACTACACAGCAAACGTGTTAAAAGAAAATGTCTTGGTATCGAAAGTATTTAGTGCACATTTATTTATCTTTTCCATGAAGAAAATCTGGGGCCAAAAAGTTAAATGAAGTCCTCTGGTTGGATCACAAGTTTTATGTAACGTGTTTCTAACTGGTAATTTTTTACTGTTTACACAGTAAATTTCCTCTGGTTTGGACTGCAATAAATTAGACATGGGATGGTTTGGACTGCTTCTTGAAAATCAGCCATCGCTAAAATTCTGCTTTTATAAAAGTTTCTCAGAAGGAATTTTCAGGAAAATCTAGAAGAAATATAGTTTTTCCCTTAGTTCGGCTCAGAGCACTAATCAGTAACCAAAACATTTTTTGTTGATCAGTGTGAAATTTTTCAATAAATCATGTTATTTCAAAGGTTTTGGTCTTGAGTTGTTTCAATGAAAGGAAGTGAACTGCATAACTTGTAAATAAATTGCCCTCCCCTTTCCCTCTACTTTACCTTCTCCCAAAAGGTAGGCAGAGTGGTGGATTTTTCATACACAGATTTCTAAGGTATTACAAACCTTGGAAAATAATAGTTTTGGAGTGTGGGTTCATTTTAAAATTGGATATAAAACTTAAATTGAAACTAAACAGATACTGTAAATGAATTAAACATAATGTTTGGTAAAAAAAAACAAAAACAAAAAAACGGTTAGACATACATTGAACAGTTGCATTGCCTCATTGTATTCTTGTGTTCTTAATCATTTAATCATTTTTTCTTAATCATTTTTATTAAGACAGGTACCTCATGGAGGACGTTACCCTGAATATGAGTGAAGGATGAGTGTGATGATCGTGATGGTAGTGGCGCGATCTTGTAGCCATGTTACTGACTAAGGTTGGCACGTTCCTTAGACAGGACTATTAATTAATAGCCCAACAACCAATGGCAGCTGGCTCCAGAAACAACCCTTCAAAAAGCTACTAACTTTTCTCGGGATCGATCCGGCTACCTACAAGTTTGTAGGCCGGCACTATAACCACTACACCAACCAGCCATGGTGGTACTCCCACAAAAAGTAGGCAAATTCATTCTTGAATTTTAAACAAGTCAATGCAGCCATTGGTTGAGTCAGAATTGGAATAAAGTAAATAAGTCTTAATCACCTTATAATAAAAGATTGGTTACAGAGCTATTAAAAACTATATTTTACTAATCATCAGTTGTTAATATTGCCATGACTAATTAAACAACAATTTTTTTTATTTAGCCTGAAAGAAGACTATCTGAAAGCAGTAGCCGGCATCAAGAAACGTCTTGCTAAGAGAACACCGACCAAGAATTACCTGTTCATTGGTGAGCTAAAGAGTTCCAGCGGCAGGGAGTTTGTTCCAAAAATGGTAAGTTATTATTTGTTTTAAACTAAGCTTTATTTCTAGATTTCTTTGCCTATTATACCATTAATCGAGATTCCGTTGTTGTTGATACAATACATGAAATAATAACTGTTATAGTGGTATCCGTTTCGCAAACTAGACTGAAACCAGTTTGTCCCTTGTGAAAGGCAACAATCAGAATGTGATTTTTTATAATTTACTATTTTTAATTTTTTAATTGCTATGTGAATTTTCAGTGTGTAGTTTTACTTAACCATGCAATGTTCATAAATAATTGTTTGCATGTAGTTCATAATGAATCATATGATTTTAAGTCATGAGCGTACATACTCTGAATAGGGCTGTGTGACAACAAAACAAGTTTGCAGGGATTGCCAAATTGGATGACAGTTATAAATAACTGTCCAATATCAGTTATAAATAACTTTCATCCAATTTGGCACAAAATCTTAATGTACTTTCCAAATAAATAGTCACTTGAACAGGTACTTAGTCAATAAATAAATTTAAATGTTAAAACATTTAATAAATTTTAACCATACGGAGGCTTATTAATAATCCAGAAGATGGAATTCAAACCTACATAAATGTAATTGAAGAAAATTCAGTTTTGAAAAACTTGCCACAGGCTAAACCAACATTTTACCTTACAGGACCATCTGGTTTGCTTTGTTCCTGGAATGCTAGCCTTGGGAGTTCACTATGGGATGCCGGAAGAACATTTATCCATGGCTGTGGATCTGATGGAAACTTGCTACCAGACTTACGTCCAGAGACCCACGTCCCTGGCTCCAGAGATTACATTCTTTAATTACAAGGTACTTACTAGCTGTGAACCTGTCTAAGCCCGGGAAATAATAAGTACTGCAATCTGCGGTTGATGATTCAAAACCATGTCCGTGCTTTTAGTTGCAAACAAAGTGAATTTAGTTTGATCCAATGTCGACGGACAGCTCCACTGTTCCAAAAACCGTGCCCTTTGCTGTTAGAAATGTCCTTTCTTAACATGTCAACAGCCATGCCGGTCCGATCGGGTTGGCTTAAGACGGAGTGACTTGGCTACACAGTTGGACAGTTTACTAATTTACCAATAGATGTCACTGGCGAATATCTCCTGTGTCTCCTAGATAGTATTGCGGAAACTTTCTGATGCTCTATCAGTTGGTCATAGAATGTTGTCAGTGATCAAAAAATGACAACTCAATTGGGGCGTGATTTAACTTTATTTAATTTGCTATAAAGTTTTAATGCTTACCCGATTAGTCCTATTAGCGAATTTCCTTAGAAATAAGCTATTACCGTCGTTTTAACAGAACAGAATGGACAAAAAATATCCGTTCAGGGTAACCTCAGCAATCATATTAATATTTATATTAATTGACAGCTTTTTATGTGTACTTTCTGGATATGAAGTGAGTTTATTGTGAAAACGGATTTTTACTTGCAAAAATCGCGATTTGTTTCAATATTTAATATGGGCTTATATGGGAAATAGAATTTTCATT
The DNA here is from genome assembly GCA_035578135.1 of Flexamia atlantica. Classification (NCBI taxonomy): domain Eukaryota; kingdom Metazoa; phylum Arthropoda; class Insecta; order Hemiptera; family Cicadellidae; genus Flexamia; species Flexamia atlantica. Next base: position 34,778,805 of record JAQJVK010000008.1, on the reverse strand, counting down.
TTTTGAATTTCGTTAGCACAATAACTTTCGTAAATATCTTCCGATCGTAACGAAATTTGGTACAGACATGTAAAACTAGATTCTCTTGGACGAGTTCGTAAACCAGCCAGATCGACATATCCAAAGTGGGGTAAAGGCCCCATTTTACCCACCAAAAATGGGTTTTTTGAGTTTTTCAAATTGAAAAATTATATTTTTTGTATTGCGCCAAATCATAATTTTTACTGTGAAAACTATATAACCAAGCTGCTGGAATTGAAAACAAAACTACAAATGTATTTTGGCACTACAATAATCAGGTCATAAATAGGCGGGCAGTTAATGTGTTAACATTCTGGGATGCTCCGGCAAATGTACTAAAACGTATAATGTATCCTATAATTTGATATCTCGATTATTAAAATCCATTCAGCTGTTCTTAAGTTATCACTCAGAAGACTAGACACCTTGCACATTAATATATATGACATCTAGATTCTGTTATATTTTAATTTCAATTGACACAATCATAAATATGGTATTATGTAAGAACTTCCTTGACATTTTGTTAAAGGCAGTCTCAAAAAACATTTAGCATTTTGATTAATGATTTACTTAATTTATCTTACCTTGTTTTGATGACAGTTTTATTTCTAATGGGGAGGTGCTTGTAATGGAATTACCAGTTTTTCTCCTGCGCCTTCAGTTTCACTCCATTTTTACTCTATGCATAATAAAGTTTGTGTATTCGTAGTGGGCCTTTGACATATCTCTATACCATGTTACTTCATTCTGCTTTTAAGTACATTCGGAAAATGGTCTCAGCAGAGGATTTTACGTACACTTAACATGTCAAGTAAAATGAACACACAAACTATGGAGGTTGCTTCTGATACCAAATTAACTCTGATTCTCGTTTGATTTTTCTCTTCTTATCTGATTCTGTGTTCATTTTACTGACAATAATTCAAAATGACAGAATTTTAATTATTCATGGAGTTTGGAAATTTGGTTTGTTTCCAGGGTTTTTAGTAACAATAGTGTTGTTAAGCAACTTAAAACTTCATTATCTAATCCACTTCCCCTTGAGCTCATGAGATGCCTGTCTCAATACTCATAAGTCATTAGTTGTTTATTTGCAAAGAATCGTTTGTATTTGTTACAGAGTAATGCCAAACAGGGGCAACGTAAAAAAGTACAAAATACATCAATGTTATAGTAAGGTCTTTCAAGAAGATACTGTTTTGTTTTTTTGATGAAAGGGGCTATGTTGTTAATGACTTTGAGATGGTTGGGGAGAAGATTGTAGAATCGAGAACCAGTTTAAATAATCGTGAATCGTGAACACATATGCTTAAAGCTAATTCCAAATACAGCAAACTCAGTCACCCACTAATATGGCTAGCCAGAACATAAATAATCGAGCACATCCGATTAAAATAAGTGGTATTTAGTTAAACTAAGATTGGCTGTAATTCTGTCCCGCAGCCCAACAAGGAGGACGAGAACCAGCCGGACATGTATGTGAAGACCAACGACGCCCACAACCTGCTGCGGCCAGAGTTCATCGAGAGCCTGTGGTACATGTGGTCCATCACCGGCAACTCCACCTACCAGGAGTGGGGCTGGAACATCTTCAAGGTCGGTCACCGCTGCAACTTAATGTTACTTAATAAAGTTAGGATCATAAGTCTTTGGTGGATGTTAAAAATGGTCGTTGCTGGGTTTTTGTCATTCATCCTATACTCTTATTAGAGCAATGTTATCTTGCTTGCTTGCTTGTTTGCACAACTATCTCAAAACGGCTCTGAGAATTTCATTAGATTATTGAAATAAGTAATTTATATCTAAAAAACGTGTTCTATGCAGATTAATTGGTCAGAGAAAATCTAATACTGTAATAAAACTAAAGTCGTAAAATTATAACATTGGCCTTATGAGTTGCCACGAGAGCAATGAAATAAACAAGAAAGGTGTAAACGAATCGTAATCTGTTTGCAAACTAGGAAATATACAGCGCGGAAAAAGATTGCGTGGAGCGATGAAGAAGGTTTTTTTATTGCAGCAATTTTATGACACTGAAATATTTTATGGAAATTGAATGAACCGGTGAATAATACTAAGGTTTGGTCCACCAGGTACTAAAAATAATATGTGCTTTTTGTTTATAATAGTGTCTCTTGGCATCCCCCCCCCCCAATGCAGCTTGGTCTGATATGGGATTTAGCCAAAACACCATGAATGAATCATCTAGAGTATAATAGTATATTTTAAAACTAGGGCTGAAAATGAGGTTTTGTGGGCTCGAGATTGAGTTTCAAGTTCAAGATGAAATTTGAAACAAACGAGAGCTGAAAAACCCTTTCGGCCGAGGTGTGAATGCCATTTTTCACCTCTAAAAATGAAATAAACACGTAAACATTTAAAATCTGAATATTTTTATTTGACAGTTGAAAACGAAACTTTGAAATTATGAATGGTTGCCAAGCAACAATAGCAGTGAAAATTATGAGATTGCCACTAGGCTGTTGTTGGAACTGTACAGTTATGTGATGTTCACAGTTTTTTCAAATATATAAACGATCAGTCAAACGATTTGGCCAAAAATGTTCTGCCCTCTAATTATAAAGAGCTGATTTTGGCCTTTATATTATGACTTAAAGAAAACAGGTGATTTCATTGTAGTGTGGTGAAAAAAAGAATTTCCTCTCTTATTAAAGGTATACCTAGGTCTTGTGTTTTCATTTAATTTAATTGTGAGTCAGATAATTTTCAACGTAACGCTGAATTGTTTGTTTAGTTTCTGTGTGCTTCCATTTTTAATGTAAAAGTCTTGTTTATTAAATGTTTCATTTTAACCAACCACAATACTTAATTGTCTGTGCACTGTGCATAAATGAATTTTGAATTATTGATGTAGTTTGTTTTGGACACATCGCCTGATAAATTCAAATTAATTGTTTTTGAAATTTGGAATTTGAAAACAGAGGAGATTCTGAAACAGTTGACAGAAAATATTCTATTGAGCTTATGTTTTTTTTTAATGAGAAGTGTCAATGGCTCTGATGGTCCGACTGCCCATGTCACTAACTCCCGCTGCGGTTGCAGGCGTTTGAGCGGTACACCAAGGTGCCGGAGGGCGGGTACACTTCCATCGGCAACGTCAACAACCCGCTGGACACTCGGCCCCGAGACATGATGGAGTCGTTCTTCGTCAGCGAGACCATCAAGTATTTCTACCTCCTGTTCTCCGACAACAGGTCAGACTAGTTATTACAAATATCTTAAGTGTTTAGGAGACCTCAAACTTTCTTTTAATGGTTTGATTATTTTTTTTTAACTTAAAATATGTCAAGTTTGGAGGTCTACATAGGTCAGTAATGGGCTCCATTCTACAGGTAGTCTATAAAAGAACTCCGGTGTTTTGAGGCAAAATGTTTTAATGAAGTAAAAAACTCATGTACATTTTTAATACATGATTGGAAAGGTTGGATTTTGAAGTTGTTTTAGCAATGTAATAAAGTTCAATTGGAGCTCCGTTAGTGGCACGATACACGTCAACATTATTCCACATTTCCCCATGTCCTAGCCATCATGTCTGTGGGGACGGTTGCCACACAATTGATTATTCGTTGCCTGAGTTGGTTAATATCACGAATTTTCTAAAGTTTCCTTGTACTGTAACGACAGATTTAGTTTCTATTAGCCAAATAACGCATTAAGACTCATGTTGCGGGTCGCCATATCGTGACAATCAAGACAGCACTGAGAGCCGCGTTATGTTGTTTAAAGGTTAATGCTCCACAGCGCTGCCCCCTCTTGGTAAAAATATTCCCAATTGGTATGAGTAAAACTTGATGAGCTACTTGTTTCAGAGAAATTAACTGCATTTTGCTATCTTCTATAGTTATTAAGATATGAATTTTTAAAATCGTGGAGTTTTTTTATAGACACCCTGTATTTTTAATATAAACATAAATTCATTAATAGGAGATCTTCCTTGATAGTCTTGCCTCAAATGTTCAAGGAAATTCACTAAGCAATTTGAATTATAAAAGAAAAACATGGAAAGAATTGAATGGGTAGTTTTTAACAATAGATTTATCCTAAACTTAAATTAGAAAGAGATGACTATATTTTACGGTAGGGGTGTGCGATGCAGCAAATTTTTTTCGATTCGATGCTTTGATGCGATTCATAGAATTTTGATTTGAATCGATGCGATTCGATTCGATACAGTGCGGCGTTATTTGCTGTTAAAAGTTATTACAGCTTGCATTACTGTAATGGGTCAATAACCTTAAAGAGGGTTGAAGTCTAGAAAAATTGCACACAAAGTCTGAATGAGTCCGAACCAAAGCATTTGTAATAGGCCTAGGCACTGAACCATTCATTATAGATAGACCTTGGAATTTGGAAGAATAAATAAATAAATAATTATATCTTAATTCCTTTACATCCTTTCACAATCTCAAGAAATAATTATTATTACTAGGCCTATAGTTTTTCTTAAAAAAACACAAGCAGTCCAAGTAAAAATTAATCAGTTCAAAGTTTGTTAAGTCATCTAATAATTATAACAATTAGCCTAAGTAACTCTTCTCGGATACAATTAAAGTAGGCCTATCCCTACGGGTGTCGGTATAGTCATTCGTAACTGTCTGTTTCAACAAAGCTTTGGCTACTTGAGCCCGCATCGTCTGCGATCTCTTCGTCACAGTCTTCAGACATCTTTATTTATTTGTCATTCAGTTACTCCAAAACAAAACATTCAATTATTGCATTCGCGCTACAGTCAAAAGAAACAAACACTAATTACTGCGCAGTGCTGAGCTTACGACGACGGCAGACAGCTCGACAGCTGAGCATCACAAAACAGTGTTACCACTTGTAGACCGTGTTTACCCGCAAAAATACCCGTCTCTGCTGGAATAAACTATTGAAAGTCCCTAGTCTAAGAAAGTATTACGAAATCCCCACACGGGCTTGGAAATACCCGAGAGTCGGGTAATTTCTCTAACAGCAGTATTTGGTTTTGTTCCATTGGCGCGGTCAGTCTGTATCACCATCATGATCACGGTCACACTGCAAGCTGCCGCCGACTGTCGTAGTGCTCGTTTTATCCTCGTCATTGAAATTCGTGAATGGAATTATACAGCCATACAATAATTGTAAACTCATTATAAAATAGAGAAACATCTATTGCAATAATTTTCAAACTTGGCGAAAAAATAACAATGCACTACTTTGTCACGCAGCCTTTATTACGCGTTCTTTGTTGTTAAGCGTTGTTGCTTGTGTTCTTTGTTGTCTAGAGTCTGAAAGTATTACTACGCACTAAGCTTTTCATAACTTCATTACGATTCAATAAACTGATTTGAACATTAATATTACGCATTTACATAGTTTAATGTTTATTTAATTGCTTTCAACATATATTTTAGACTAATGGCGTCTAGTGAATCGAAGAATACCGATGCATCGAGGCAAAATCGATGCATCGGCATTTCGATGCAAGCCGAATCGAATCGTGATTCAATGCATCGAATCGTAATTTCGATGCATTTTCGATGCATCGCACACCCCTATTTTACGGTTTTGCCGCAGAGGTAAGCGCTAGAATTCAGATGATGATCTTAGTGTCATGATAAAATTTGTTAGCATAAGCTTTGACTATAAATAATTAAGACTTCCAAGATTCAAAGTCAATGGCATAAATAACGAGCACCTCTTGTAACTGAAAAGACATACCAAACTTGTTCCAAACAATATAAAAGCAATGAGAGTGTTTTGCTCTTGCAATTTAATCAGATTCAACTTCACTAGAAGCAATAAAAGATGATTATTTTGCAAAAATTAATTGGGCTGCATAATCAAACATGTATTAATTATTGTGGTTAATTCTCTGGCTCCATTAGTGTTTTTAAATCGTGAAGTCATTGTGTTTTTCAAAGTATTGTTAAGACAATGGAGGAAGTCTAAACACAGGCCATTTATGTACCGCTGCTTTCCAATGAAGTGCTTTTCCACTAATTTGTTTTCTAATTTCTTTATCAAACAGTTTTAGTGTGTTTTAGCATTACAACTTAGTTATAGATATTTTTGTTTTGCGTGATATTAATTACTGGAATTATTATTACTTCTAGTAGACACACGCTTTTCAGCAAATTGGAAAGTTTTGTTTATTTCTTCTTGTTAAAACATTGTCTGTTGTATTCAGGCGTTCCTTCAAATTTCTGTTCTGAGTTTATTCTTATAAGGAAATACTAAACTTCCAGGGCTTCCAGGGCCCTTCCCTTAATTCAATTCTTACCTTCATAAATTTTGCTTCCTACAAAACTTGATACCTGGCTCTTTTCAGCATCACCTACCTATTGATAATGGTTCTGAACCATGGGAGGAGTCTTGATCACATAAACCCCCTAGTGTATTTAACTATAGGTTATATTATTATTATTTTATATATTATTATTGACAAGGCACTTGATTGATAGCATCTGTTCACAAATGTAACATGTCAATAAAGTTGAGTTGGTTTCTTTCAACAGGAAGCTCATAGACATTGACAAATGGGTGATGAACACTGAAGGCCATCCACTGCCCATCTACAAGTCGTGACGAAATCTCGCAGCTAGTCTTTAAAATTTTAATTCACATCTAGCTTTTGCAGTCCATCACGAAATATTAGTACAAATTTGGCCGATAGCAAGGTGTTGTTGACTTGAGTGATTGATAGTTGAATTTTTATCACGTTGGATCTTTTAGCTAATTGACGGCGGTGATGTAGGAAGAGTAATTTTCTAATGAGAAAATTCAAGAAGTTTTAAGTTTTAAAACTTGTTAATGTGTGCAGAAAGGAAGTGTATTGAATTTGTAGGGAGACTCAAGATCACATAAAGAAGCAAGTCTATTACTAGAGACTTACATTATGTCAAGGATAAATATTCCATTTATGTTTTCTCATATGTTTTATCTCACAGAAATCACAGAGAGGGCCATAGCCACCCTAGTTGTGGAGCCGCATATTTTTTGCATTCAGCTTTGGCTACACTTAGTCAAATCAACTATTAGGAAATTGATATTTAAATTTTTGAGTGAAGTTTTACCATTCTTAATTTTAAATGATACCGAGATTGGAGTTTTTGGCTGTATACCCAGGCACGGAGATACGGCAGCAGGGCTAGACAAAACGGTTCTTTTTGACGACTCTCGTAAATAACTTTAGAAGATTAATTAATTGTGATATAGTTATTTCTGTTTTTGCTTCTACAAATTTATTAAAACAAAACAGTAAAAATTACTGCTCGGGATAGGAACATTATGTTTCTTCAGTAACATTCCTTTGGTATAGTAATAATAATAATAAAGGTTTATAACGCTGTTCAAACTTCAGTTCTACTCAGTTCAGTCTTTAAAATATTGTCTTAAAAAGTAAACATGTTTACAGTTTAAACAACTGCAGGGAACTTTGGAAGCTTTAAAGAATAATTGTGTTAAAGGATTAATAAAACAAATATGATGACAGTAAAAATTAGGGAGATTACATTAATATTGTCTTTGAGAAGTAAAATATTTACTTAATATTTTACTTTTTAATTTTTTAATTTTTTTGGAGGCTTTGGGAAAACAGATATGATGATAAAGACTGATGATGGGGAACAGTTACATAAATTTACCAATTTGGACCGGAAAGTAGCATTTGATATGTTTTAAATTGGAATATGAATGAAGGATTAATCCTTAGAATGGAGGAGAGCAGTAGCTTCATTACTGGCTAAGACCATTTGGTTCATGAGCCAGGATCGTTAATTGAAAACACGATGGTCAGTTGCAGCTGGGTTATCAATCAAACCTTTATAAAGCCCAGACTCTTCTCAGGGTCAACCTAGAGAGATAAATTTGAAGGCAAGCAATACAACCTCTCAGCCTCTCAACCAAAGTCATGCTTGCATTTTCTGATTTTGGATAGACTCTGACTTGCCTGGAACAAATCTGACACATCACATTTGAGGGTTTGCAAATGTAGTTCACCAATAATTTTCATGTTGGATCTACTGGGTTTTACGATTTGAAAGTGTGCAATTAATTTTAAAACATAAAATTCAGTGTGTCCTAACAGTGCCAGATTTATGCCTGTCGCGGCACTAAGCCCAGGTTTCTGTGGGGTCCCCCAAGACTTAACGGTCTTGCAAAAAGTGTGCAGCTATAAGGCCAGGACTTGATGGGCAATGTTAAATCTGGCACTGTGTCCTAAACTCACAGGACAGGTTTAGATAATGCTCTTTAGGTGCTTTACTTACTGCCAATAGTTCAAATGAAAGGTGGCCTAATGTATGTTGAACCTCCAAGAGTGGTTAGTTCTTGAATTTATTCATAGTTACTCGGATACTTGTCAATAGAAACTTTGTGCAATACATTTAACTTGACCTCTTTAAGTTTTTTGTTTAAGTTTATCATTCTTTGTTGTTGACCACCATAAAAATAATTTAAATACACCGTAGATTATAGAAAAGTAAATATTCTTATATAATTATGACATAAATATGTATAAAGCATTCTGTCAAGAATTCTAATATAATGTACTTCCTATTTTGTTTACCAAGTTCTTTATAAAACAAAAACCTTCTTGGGCGAGGTAAAACTATCATGAATAGTCAGGGCTGGCTCAAAATTTTTTGGCACCCCAGGAGAAAGTATTACTTGGCGCCCCCACCCCTTGTTTTCTATCTGTTTCAGTATGGACAACCAGGGCTAGAGAAAAAACTGATACACCATGAACAATTTGATGGAAGAATAAAATCCAATCACTAAGGTGCCTGTCTTTCTTGCTTTCATTAAATGATTAAAACTACTTAAAAATTAATAAATTTTACTTCCTGTGGTTAGTTATTGATAAACACTAATTATCAAAGAATTGAGAAAAAACTTTTAATTGTTTATACAATGTTTTTTTTACTTAGTTTTTGGTCAAATAAGGGGCTAACTTGGCTAAAACTTCAAGATAAAAAAAGAAATCCAAACAACATCGCAGTGAATTGCCAAAAGAGCAGAGAATTTTGTGTGCTAAGTATTGGATTATAGTAAAGTTAAAGGGAATGGTAGGGGATTCCATCATTGGAGATAAGTTTTCAGTTTTTTAAGCCATTAAAAAATAACTATCAGTGGAGCATTTACGCCTACTATCAGTGGAGCTACTCCTGATTAGAGTTGTAAACTTCAAATTTAAACATAATACTGAATTTTAATTTGAGCCTAAGTCCAACTTTTCGGTTGAAAGATATTGATTTTATTTTGTTCCCTACTTTTTGACCAATGGGGACGCCCAGCGCCCCTATGGTGCCCCTGAGGCCCTAGTGCCCTAGGCGGTCACCTAGTTTGCCTAGGCTAATATGGTGGAGCCGGCCCTGTGAAAAGTTTTATTTAAAAACTAATTACCATCACTCTCAACTCATTTGGTGTTCCTTGTAGTTTTTGTAGTATTCTTTTAGTTTTGTTAGTCTCTTAAACTGTTTTCATATTTTATTTGTTTTCAGTTGATCATTGTATTTGTTAGTTGTTCTTCTACCCTTTCAACCATTCAGTTTTGTTTTGTGAGCTTAGGACTTATTTTTGTTTAATTTAGGTGGTGGGTGTTTTGTTTGATCTACCTTAATTATACGAATTGACCTCTCTTTTTAGGATAAAGTCAATCATAATAGAACAGACTTGAGATGTGGTATTCATTTTATATCAACTAACCCAACAAAATTTTGAAATAACTACATTACAGATGTTAGTCTGATGTATTTTCCAAAACCACTTTTTGTGGTGCTCAATGGGTGTAATTCTTCAAAGATGTCATTAACAGAATCTAGGCAAAGACCAATTTTTCCTATTCAAAAACATTTACCCTTTACGATAGTTTTCAAGAGCTATGATTAGGAAATTGGGAAAAAGTAATAAAAAATCAATGTATGTAGACAACTTTTCACATTTTTGTACACTGTAGTGTTATTTTATTGCTCAGTGCTATCAATTTTTGTTATCTTATGCATATTGTTGCTATACTTATTGTTATCCTTGTATTTTCATTGTGGCTGTTGATTTTATTACCATTTTAAATGTACGATTTTTTAATTGGTTTATTTGGTATTGTTTTATTTATTTTAGTGTGAAAAAGTTATACAACTTTTTATCATTTTTTAATCATGTGTGAATAGTGAAGTTAGATTAAATTTTAAGAATTTAACATGTCTAATGATTTAGAGTTTTTAGTATTTTTATAATGTTTTATCATAAAAAGGTAATATTAGAATGAATTGATAATACTATGTTATATGCAATAATTAATATTCATAATTCATATGTAATATTAATTAATACATCAAGTTAAAAGTTAAAGTAGTACAAGTAATACAAACTCGTTCGGATAATTAAAACAAAAGCTAGATGTGAACAGTTCCAAATATGAAATCAGTTTGTGTATGTATACTTCAATGGTGTGATATATTAATAAGGTTTTGGCTCTTGAAAGAATTCTTCTTTTATAGAATTCATCATAAGCTTCACTATGAGGGATGTGTGAGTCCTTGAGCTCTATTTTTTTGTCTAAGGTTTTACTCCTTTTTCATCTTTACTGCACATTTCAACTCAACAGCAATTTCTCAAACATAATAAAACCCTGTAAATTCTTTTTTTCTGTAAAAATTACCTGAAAAACAATAATAATTTAAAACATTTTGGGAAAATGTTATATACAATTTTTTATTTGGGTGATTAAGAGATGGTGTGGATTTAAAAATGTGTATGGATGCTTATGATAATATAGTTTCATTTAGTATTTCTTTTTTGAATTTTTTTTGGACAAAAACAATATTTGACAATTATGACCTGTTAACTCCAGCCAACTTGATGAATCTCAACTCGCACATCCCTAAATCATACTTTGCTGTTAACTTTGTTGATATGCTAACTAAACTGGTAAAAAATCTATAGTGTAAAGAGTTGAGAAATTATCTCTTTGCTAACTTGTAATGATCAGCAATGTTCTGTGTTTATCATAAAAATATTTATTTTTTTAATTTTGAGAATAAATGTAGTATATTATAACTATTAGCAGTTAATTGAGTAGCACGTATTTTGCAGATCACATTATTTCCAGTTTTGGGAGGTTCTGAGAAAACATAAAAACTTCTTAAAGCCCACAAATGCACCGGTTAGTCAGCAGCTTCTGGTGGTATACTTTGACGTACCAATTTTTTATTATATTTCTTAATTTTCTTTTGTAATATGTTTATTTTGTCTGTACTTGGTCTAATATTTTGGTTATGACCTTTTCGATTGTCCATATGTATTGACAATACGCTGAATCAATTAATAAAAAATAAAAAAGTGTCTTCCTTCTCTATACAAGGGTAAAAAGAAGGAAAACAGGTGTCCACTGCAATTCCTATTAAACGTACAAATGCCGTCAACTTCCACCCAAGCCGGTCACGTTTATTTTTGGTGGGCCCCCCACCAACTTTACCACACATTTCCAAGCCTAATAGGGATTGCGCATGGTCGGGAATCGAACCCACGCACCTCAGAACGGCTTCAATGCTATACTTGTCAGTATAGCACATTAACTGACAGAGCTTCGACACCACCGTTGGCCAGGAGAACGATTGGCGCAAAAAGCTTATAGTCTGTTCCTAGCAGCAAACCAGTGAACTACTAGGCCAAGCCCTCATTAACAGTAGTGTGGAAACTCGGCATTTGGTCCTGCGCGGCCACCACGTAACTATAACGTGACTCGGTGCTAATGTTAAATAAACAGGTAATCCAGCTTCAGTAGAAGTTGTCTGGATTGTAAGTTTAATAGGGATTGCAGTGGACATGTTTTTACGGTGCTAATTACATGTGTTTGAGCTTTAAACACACACTAATATGATGTAGCATGATCCACAATATTCAGGAAAACCAATAGGCTATATGACTTTTTATAAAAGTAGAAATAACGTGCTTTACATAATATGTGCTACTAAACTATTTTATTGGTTTTGAATCCTCTTAGAAAGTGGGAAACATTTGCTTGGTTTGCACAAGCAATATTAAGATTTCCCTATCCTACTGCTTTAACTTTATTCTTCCAACCGAGGCTCATTCAAAAACTGTCAGATGATGTTTTAAAATTGAATTTTGATTTTGATTAGTTTGAAGTTATTGTTAGTTGTCTCAGTTATCTCGCCAACGACAAAGGAAGTTAGGATGGGGAAATTTATATGTTATAAATAAATTTTTGTTTTGGTGAATTATTATTAGTTTGTGTTTAACTTATTACAGATTATAAGTTGTTATCTATCTAATTTTTATTTGTCTGTCTATTTAAATTTGTTATTTGTTTTTAATTGATACCATGAAATTTTATGTTTTTCCAAAAAATGTTAAACAGTTAAAATAGCTCTCACATATCAGTGAATATCATTATGCAATAATTATTGTTGTTATTTAGGACAAAAAATATTTGAACAGAAATGTTTTAGAGATTTAAGTAACGTTTATACTTGATCTAAAAAAGGAATATTTTATTCACTCCACATTAAGCCATATTACAGTCGACCCTCAATAATCTGATACTTCGGTGTAGGATCACAGCAGTGACTTCGGTGACTCACGTAGCTTAGTGTTGCTTTACCTAGTGTGTTGAATTATCAAGGGTCTACTGTATTATGAAAACTGAGGCTCACTCAAAAAGTTTATCAGTTGCTATTTTGTAAATTGAATTTTGATTAGTTTAGAATCATTGTTAGTTTCCTTCGTTTGATCATCTCAGAGGAGATTGTTTATAGCAACAAAGTTAGGCAATGTTGAAGGTGGTGTTTTACCCACCACCCTAGTCCAATTTAGGCTCTGTTGTAGGAGTCTTAGGTAGTGAATTGTTCCGTACTTAGGTGACTGTTGATTGTTGTACAGGTGTATCATATTTCTGAAGATTGTGTACAGTTAGTGAGTAAATAAATAAATGTAAAAAAATTGCTACGGGTTTTAATTTACTCTTTACCTATTTGTTCCTTTCAACCAAACCAGTAAAACAACCGATCAGAGCAAAAAACATCCATTGAAATTAAGCTTTGGGGCAGTCCATAAATTATGTAATCAATAATTGTTGGCCACTTTTTGACAACCCCCCTCCCTCTAAAGTAATTCCACTGTGATACTTGGGGCTGTCCCTTCCCCCATAGCCTAAAATAGGACTTCTTTCTTTTTTAATTTAAAGTATCTGGTGGACTGAGCCTTGCTCGGTATTATTTTAGTTTTACTAGTTCATCAAATTACTATAAGACAATTCAAAAATATTAATGTATAAGTGCACTTTTTTATTTATCCATGCAATCTTTATCCCACACACTGTGTTTTCCTAGATAGCTGTAGTTTGCAAACAGCTGTTATGATTACTTGATTTGTTCACAGTTTCCTTGTTTATTTCGTTGCTGTCTTGGTAACTCATAAGACCAATGTTAAATTTTACAACTTTAAAATTAATTTTATTACGTTATTAGATTTTCCTGGCCAAGTAATCCACATTTGAATTTTGAAATTTGAAGAAAATCCTCTGAGCCATTTTTGAGATCTTAGTGCAAACAAGCAAATATTTAACATGTTCAGCCCGACGGAAGGCAACAGTCAGTTTTTGTACTTTCCATAATCCCGACGTGCACCAGTGGCGCACTGCAAACTTTCCAAAACTTCGACTTGTACCACCGGTGGCGCACTGTTCGCATTTGATTCAATGCACAGCGCTTTCGGAGCTTTTCTGGGTCATATTATTAATGTGTTCGTATTTTAGGGTTGTGTAGTCACACCGTGGCCGCCGGTGGCACATGCGTAAACATTTTTATAAAAAAATAAATGTTGGAGAGATCAAAGTGACGTAAAAACGCCAAAAATGGCAGAAGGGGCATAAGAAGACCCAGGAAGTGCTTAACTCGTACGGAGGTCACAATAACGAACAGTGTATCGGTCGCCACTTCGCCGCCAGCCGCGCCATGGTGGCGCACGTTGGCTGGAACGTTGGCCCTTGATGATTTTAGTATGCCCACCGAACGATGTGTGCCACCGGTGTTACACTATTCAAATTTATTAATTTCCCTCAAATAATAAATTTTAGGTAACCACAAGGTAAAATCAACGGATATTTTAAAGATTTAGTTAAAAATACGTCTTAGGTTAGTTTTGTCTTTTTGGTCAGTTTACTGATTATTGCAATGTCCTTTCAATAAGTTCGAAAATTCAGTCATGTACCACCGGTGGCACAAGTCGGGCTGAACGTGTTAAGCAAGTATACAAGATAACATTGCTTGAATACGAGTATAGGATTAACGGAGTATATCAGTGGTTCCCAAACTTTTCGGCTGGTAACCCACAAATGATCCTAAGCTATTTTACGACCCACCATTTACATAAATTTATATTCCATGAACCCAACTAAAAATAATCGATAGTAAATGATATAACTATAAATTTTACCTATAACACAATAGACAAATGCAAGTGTTAATTAGTTTATTATATTAGAATTGCAAGAAAAGTAACTCTCACTTTTGATGAAATAATATGCTTTGCAGAGTAAAAAAATGAAAATTTACAGATTAGCTAAATAAAGACTTTACCATTTATTATTATATTTTGTAAATACCGAATTATTGCAGCACTTTTCATGTTTATTTTTTCGATTGCACAAAGGAACTCAATTCAGCTAAACCTGTAAGTAGCTCCACTAAAAAGCTAAATACTGTAGTCTGTTCGAAGTAATGTTATGCGATTTTAATATTATGTTGAAGGAAAATAACAATCCTTTTCCACTGCAGATGATTTTTAAATTATATTTTGAAATAAATGAAAGGTAACAAAACATAGTTAACCGATTTCTTCATAGTCTTTTTCTCTTTTGGATCTTCTACTACAAAAGTACGCTTTTAAAGGTAGAGCTACTTTCCATAAGATTTAGCTATGTATTTTTTGTTTTTGGAAAAACACTTAGCAATGATGCACATTTTGTTTTATGTCTCGTTACTAGATTCCATTTTTTTATTTCTCTCACCTTTGCATTTTTTCCGCAAATGCATTGGGGCTTGTCAATGTTCAAAGCACAGGTGACACAATTTACACATAACACGAAAAACAATAATATTTATCCTAATCAACAATCAAAGTTTTGTGGGACCGGTAAAGGATAAAAACACCCCACATCCTCAGGATTTTCGAACGACCTGATTCTTCCATACACTGGCCAACATTTCAGGTTAAGTGTTTGGCTCACATCAAAAGTGAATGAAGCCCAACAACACAATCTAGAAACATGTAGTAATTAAGGCAAAACGATATTTGCAAATCGAGAAACATCTCAGATTGGTTGTGAATCCCGCAGATCTTGGCCCTTTTTTAAGGTTATACAATTTTTCAAACAATTGAAAAATATTACTGACGTCACATAAATTTCAAGTGTTTCACAGTAGTATCTTTATTTCCTAAAATAATCAAATGTTAATATGCAGGTCTAGAACTTTCCAAAAATCTCTAAGCACATAACAAATAGTTAAGAATGTACCATCTATCTATTTATATAACTAATTGGCAATCCAATTTCTCTCAGCCCTTTTCCCTTTTATCTCAGCCTATGGACACTGCACTGTAGGAAAAATTCAAGCACACTGAGAGAATCATATTTCCCTGTGTAGATGTGCACAACCCCATTATAATTAACAAGAGTTACCAAATTGAAAATAGTTGAAAAATAAATTGGAAATTATAAAAAAAAATCAACATGGGCTTTATGAGTTGCCATGTTGGTTTACAGAATAACAACAAAACGTAAAAAAATGCAATCCCATGTTTTGGGTGACTTTCTACCAGAAGGCGATCCATAGTAAAAGTTAAATGTTTTGGGTAGTTATTTCAACACTTAACAATCCAAACTTGCAGGACTATTATTTTCTAGATTATTCTATAGCAGCTTCGTTTGCAAACACTTTTATGATAAAAAAGTTAATGTAAAGGTGAGGGGGGAGAGAGGGTACTTTTCCGAAAACATTGTTCTAAAGCCCTGCTGCTTGTCAAACATTGTGTTTACTAATGTCATATGTTGAAAATGTCTTATGATACCAATAGTAGTATTAAAGCCATAGCCGGAGATATAATGCACGAACTGTAAATAAAATGTAACCTTGCAAAAGGTGGTAATGTAATTGTTAGTAATGTTTTTATTCTTACAGATAGAATAAATACTTTCATCTTCTGGTTTTATCTTTTTCACACATGAAAGATAATTTAACAATTTTAAAAATCTAAAAATGCTAAAAATTTATAAATTTAAATCAAAACTACTGTTGATTGTATCAAAAACTTTGAATAAACCCCTTTTAAAATTTCCACCACTGTTTTTCCGTCCAGAGCTTGAGTTATATATAAGATTTGTAAAAAATTTAAAAGTTTAATTTAGAGAGTAAAATAAATAGATTAACGACTAAAAATTGTTAGTAATATTAAATTACCATGGTTTATTTAATTCATAACTGTAAAGTACATGTAACTATAATAATAAAGAACATATTAAACATTGGAAGTGATCTGAAAATAATTATAAATTATTCAAATATTTATATTTTTGTTATTGATCAGTTTGAATTTGATTATTTAAACTGATGAATGAAATCATTGTAATATTAGCCCCCGCATTAAAATAATATCCTAGTAAATATTATGCTAATAGCAGTAAAACGTGGACAATGGATCTTTGTTCAAGATATTAATTTCTCTTGGGACTCTAAAGTCCGTAAAATTGTTCCAGGACAAAGAAGCAGCAGATAACAAGATCTCACTTTGAATCAATAAGGTTTCACTCAGTTTTTCATAAATTAAAAAAAAGATAATTAAGGAAATTCATCATATTTGCGCAACTATTTTTTACAAAAACTTCATAATTTTCAAATTTTTTACCTTGACAGCCTTTGTTTTTTTTCAGTTGCTCATCTAACCTGTGTGAATAGCGTGTGGAGTGGCTAGTAAAAACATAAATGCAACTCTAGATAACTACCAAATATTATTGAATGTTTTTTTTGTAACCAGTTTTAAAATATTTGATGGTATTGTGTAATTTAGATTACAATGAAATAAATTATTTACTCTCCATTCAATCAAGATAAATTTTTTAAAATAATATTGTTAAACAAATTTTATGAATTGATTTTATTTTTTATCAAATCTTTACATTATAATTTTAAATTGTGTACACAGCTCTGAAGATAAATTAAAAAAATTTTGTTCTATAAAGTCTCTTGTTGATTGATTTAGTGTTATAAGGTAATAGCCACAATATTCCGTATACTGAAGTATATCGTAACCAACAGTGAAGAAATAAATAGTAACTATAATAATTTACCAAATTTTATAGGGGAAGCTAATAATTTACCAAATTTTTATAAATAATAAAGTAAATGTACTCCTGCTTGAGGAGAAGGATAAAAAAAACTTCAGTAGTAGTAAAAAACGTCTGTACTAAAAACTAAAAAAAAACTTCAGTACTAAACTTCCTGGTATAGTAAAATCTTAAGTGAACATATGCACAAAATCAAATAGTCCCATATTCATAAAAATAATTAACATTACAATACTACAAATTTTTTTGAACAATCATTATTGGAATAACAATTTGAACTCTGAATTCTGAATTAATTGAATCAATACATGTTACACTTTTTCAACAAGGTTCTTAAGAGTTTTCGTCACTACACACATTGATTAAAACTACTTTATATCTAAAAGCAAGTAAGAGTTGGAAGAAACAATACTGTATATTGCAAGTGAAGCCCCCTCTTTAAATGTAACACTTAAAGTCCAGCTGTAATGAGTTTTCTAACTTACTACTGGAGTCCCAACGAACTCCCATAGGTGATTATGTGTTAAAGGGGTTAGTTTTCACCTTGGTAATTCTAGTTAGTGTTAGAATGATGAACACATTATGGGCACTTGCTATTTACTATTGTTCTGTGTTTCTTTAGCTTCTTCAGGCTATTTTGGAAAGTTATGAGGATCACTTTACTTGGCTAATCTATATACTTATGAAAAATTGTTAGGTAAAATTGTACTTGTTATAAAAATGACTAGCCGTTTGAGAAGTTGGGGTGTAATTAGCACTGACTTCCCCCTTCTATGGCTCAAAATACTCTTTGAATTAAGTTATAATTTTTGTTCGCACAACACTTTTTGATAACATTCTACGGTTGCTTTAATTGCGTTAATCTTATCCGTCTTTACACAAAGTCTAGGTTACTTCGATGTACTTTAAAGCATACAGACAGAACGAGTAGCGATGGCCACTACATTCAAAGAAGACGTCCAAACGATTAGACTGACATTATGAAATCTAACACTTTAAGTTAAATTTAGTTAGGTACAATATTTAAAAGACAACCTGGTGATTTTGTATAACATTTGAGTTCACGACAGCCAAATGTTGGAGTCATCAGTCGAGTGTTTAACAGTTCTGTGAAGGGCTAATTTATGACTGTTGAATGTTGAATGAAGTTGTTGAACAGTTGGGGCAAAGTCAAAGTCGCCATTTGAATCACGGTTGCACAATAGGAACGTCGATGATATTTACAATGAACAAATTTAGTGTAGTACACTGAGAAAAATTTAGTCCTGAAATACGTGGAAAATACACGTAAATAAGGGTGTGCGGGATTAGCGCTGTAGAATCCAAGCTCTTTAGATGAATTTATAAAACTCAAGCGTCACAAGTATTGATAAATGCCCAAAAGAATTATATTCCTTTTATTTACCTTTTACTTTAAAGACGTGGTAGCTAGGGATTCAATTCATAAAATAAAAATAGCGTTTCAACGACCATCACAAAATGTTTTAACATAACTGTAATGATAAAAATGTCTCCTAAAAATGTATATGCTATACAGATTTTAAGTTTTAAAACTTTGAAATTCAAAGTATTGGTCATTGTGAAGGATAAAAAAAACTGTTGCCAATTTTTTAAGTTTCAACGATTTGTTTGCGTGCAAAAACATGCATGCTTGAAATTAGGGTTTTGACATTTAGCGACGCTTTTGTTCAAGGACAAGTGAGGCTGGCAAAAGTCAACTAACTAACCTTGGGCTTAAGTTTGTCATTGAATGGATTTCCTGATTTTTGCCGATTCTCATTACAGAGTCACGTCTAGGCATTCTGAAAGGAAACGGACTTTGGGAGAAAACCGAGCCAAAGAGCGAACTGAGGTGTGATGTCGGGGGAAATGCGATAACAGAATTTCGTTTGATTCGGTTCAATGCGTAGCCCGAAGCGTTTTAGCGAGATTGGTGATATCTACAGCCTCGCCTCGCGCTATTGATTGGCCTGCACGTAATCAAGGTCAAGGCAAGTTAATAGCCTGTACAAAATGGAGTTACCATGAACAGTGAAGTAAAAGTAAAAAAATCGTTTAAATGGTTATGTGATTTGTAAATAAATGTATGTGTGGATTGCGGCATTTGAATAAATGGTAGAGATTACATGTTTTCAAGATAATCTTTGTTTTAAATGACATTAAATCATTCTTAGGATAGTCGGGAAAAGTTACAAGACCTTTCAGATGAGCTACCTTACAATGAAGACTGTTACGCAATGATGTTTCGTGGAGCTTCAAAGGCTTTACCAAGTCTTCAAAAGGGACTTTTCTAGCTGAATCGTGTTAAGGCTTTGAGAAACATCGGGACTCGAGTGAGCAGCCGTGTACTCGAATAAGGGCGGAGATATAGTGGTCCCAAAACCCAGACTTAAAAGCTATCTACAGAGGTTAAAAGTACCAAAATAGGCCGCCAATAATAATTTTTTGTGCATCACTCACAGAGAAACAGTTTATTTGAAAGAACCTATTTGAAACTATGGAGGGTTAATGAATGTATTAAATCTAACAAGAAAAAAAAATACTTTTGTAGTTTTTATAAAATAATCTTTTTTTGCCTGACTCATCTTTTGTTTTATTTTAGCCTTAGAAACAGTTTCATTCTGGAAACCAGAGAATCTAGTTTGGTATTTATCAAATAATGAAATTTTAGTCATCCAATCTTTTTGCTAGAAATATTAACTAACTGTAAAATTAATGTAGAAATATTAGCTGTTACCCCTACTTGCAGATTGCAAAATATGAGTGAAAAGCTATGCGGTATAGAAAATATTTATGTACCTGATTAAGCTAATGGAGCATAGAAACTCGACCAGGTATTTCTAAGTTAATTCAAAACTGAAAGAGAGTCGTCAAAGAGAGTCGTGTAAATCTTATTTCAAGGATCTCCATATCCTTACATTTCCCTGTATTTACATCTTCCAAACATTACTTTTTTTAACAAAACCACAGCACTTTCTAACCTCTTGTACCACAGTCTAAATACAACCTTAGAAATACCTTCAAACTAAACATCCCTCACCATGGTACTTCCTTTTTCAAGCGCCACATATTTTATAACGCCGTCACACTATTTAATGCCCTCCCTATCTCTCTGAAGACCGAGGATAGTTATGACCATTTCAAAAGAAAATTAAAGAAATTTTTGAATGACAAATGTTTTTATTCTGTAAAGGAATGTATAGAAAATAGATAGTAAGCATGAATGTATAGTTATTAAGTATTGATTTATTTTGTTTTGTGACGCAAGCCAATGCATTTATATGTTTTACGGCAATAAAGAATGTTTGACTTTGACTTTGAAAACTCAAATTAATGACGTAAATATTTTTTTCCATTGTAGGCTAACAGATTGGTAGGGTCTATTTTATACATGCGTTCTCATTGAATACCTTTGTTCGAATAGTAAAAATGTAATAGAATAAAATTAGGATACCGGTACGTAAAATGCGAGAACATTAAATTTTGTTCTTTATACTTATACATGCAGTCTGAGTAGGTGAAACGTTTTAAGCTTTAATATAAATTACAGTTTGGAACAAAGCTAAAATTTCAAACTCGCAATTCGTCTCCGAGGAAGAATTAACTGTAATGAACTCATCCTAACAAAGGCTTTGCTTAACCGTTATAACTTACACGGTTGTGAAGTTAGGCTTTGATGTTAAAATGGGCATTTCCAGTCCACGTGGCTGTAGCCGAGTCGAAGAATCCAGATCAATGATCATATTGAACTAACTGGGTTTATCCGTTCTTAACGGCTTGGAGCACATTTAGCTGGGCTATTGAACAGACTGGATGGATGAATAGTTTATCAATTCTGGTTTTAAATATAAGTTCAAAATATCACTTTGAGTTTCAAAATGGTACCGTGTTGAGTTATTCGGTACTTTGGTATTATACGGAGGCCACCCTCATACAGCGCGCTGCGGGGTTGTGTTAAGTTAGGTTATCATAAATATGTTAGTAGGAGTTTCCTCATTTCGTTACGAATCGAATGATACCAAATGAGTCTTACTTTCGCCCGCCAAAACCTGTTGACAGGTGATGCGCGAACTCCGATCAACGACCAGACCTGTGCCTACTTGGAGGAGATTTGGCGGGCCAAGTATGACTCATCTGGTATCGTTTGATTTGTAACATAACAAGGGAAGTCGTAATAACATATTTATGATAACCTAACCTAACATAACCGCCGCAGCGCGCTCTGTAAGGGTGGCGATCGGATGTGGACGATAGCGGCGGTGACGACTTGAACACTCAATCGTAGCTGACATCACTGCCTTCTGGGAGGCAGAACACAAATACCGTTCATCATAATTAAGTCAAATTTGGACAGTAAGTCGATTTAAGTACGTTCTTCCTAATGATGTAGTTATATTTGGTGTCCAGCAAAACAATCTCTCTAAAAAACAGTGGCCTCCGTATAATACCAAAGTACCAGTTATTCTTTGTAACGCCTGTAAAATAAAATAAAACGTTGATGTAAGACACTGTACCATGGTGCTAGTGTATAAAGGGCTACTATTTGTAAGGAAAAAACGAGTTAACCGTTTTTTATATGGGTTCGGATCTCACCAGCGAGGTTGGTCGCTGCGTCGCGGACCGCTCGTCCGTCACAGGGCTGGCCACACCACTAGATTCAAAAACCAGTATTATCGTACCAAACGAGGAAAATTATCTTAAATTTACTAAAATTATCGTACCCTTCCTAAAATCTACGTACATTTGGTATAATTTGACGAAATACGTGTAAAATAATGTAAAGACATTCAAGAAATCACTGTAATCCTGTAGAAAAACATTTTAAATAATAAAACATCATGTATAATCCTTTAAAAAGTGAAAATAAAGTAAATAATTACAGGCTTCAAAACATCATCGAATTATCGTACCAGAGAAAATTTGGATAGTACCACACTCAAAATTATCGTATAAGTACGACAATTTATCGTACGTCTTGCAAAACTGCTGGAGACACGGTATGAGGAACACGTATCATTCAGGATGATATAGTTTGAAGAGCAAAGTCGGTTTATTGAATGATTAATTATTCTATTAAAATTATCTATAATTAATTTAGTTAGGCACTTTTACTTAAGTATTCAAGCCTTTTGCCCGTCAACCAATTTTCAGATTGCATCCTTATATAATGAATAATCAATATATCAATATATATAAAGAGAGTTTTGTGTGGTATATTTCGGGCTACAGCCAAAACTACATATCCTAGACACTTGATCTTGGTGTCAAACTAAAGCTTGGAATCTCAAGATGTGCACTATGGTGGTTTGGTTTTGATATCTTTAAGGGCTTAGGCCCAGGATCGTCCGAAAGGGACCTATGTCAAGGATTTTGGGAGTGCTTTGAATTGTTGCTATGGTTAACATTATTTCTAATGGTAGCTATTTCTAACTACTATACAGCACAAAGAAACAATTATAATTCAATACTTCCAAGCCGACAATTTGATGACAAACCACTCCAAGACAAACTACTTGAGGTTCTCGTTGAGAAACCTGAACCCTGAGTTTCATCCATCGGTGCTGGTTGATGACGTTGCCATTGAGGAAGCGGAATCGGTCAAGTTTCTGGGGATGTACTTGGACAGGTTTTTGTCTTGGAGTGATCACATCGACAAAATTTGTGGAAAGATTTCTTCTGGACTTTTTGCCTTACGCAGTATTTCAAAGTACTGCAACATCGAAGTACAGCTCATGGCCTACTTTGGCCTTATTTACCCACACCTTTCTTATGGAATTCGGTTATGGGGTTGCTGTACAAAGGCAAACTTCAAGCGGGTTTTTCGATTGCAAAAAAAAGCTGTCCGAATAATTGGAAAACTAAATTATAGAGAGTCGTGCAGACAGACCTTCAGGAATTTAGGGTTGCTGACCCTCGCAGGCATGTACATTTTGGAAACAACTTTGTACTGCCGGAAAAATGTCGTACTCACGCAGAGCAGTGACATCCATCGATATGAGACAAGAGCAAGACACGATTACCGAGTTGCTCAACATCGAACGGCAGCTTTTGAGCACCTCCCCTCGCAGATGGGAGTAAAATTCCTAAACGCTCTTCCTGAAAACCTGAGGTCTGAACAAAATTTGTCAAAATTTAAGTCTTGATTGAAAGGCGACCTTGTGGCTTCCGCATGTTACTCGGTGGGGGAATTCATCAATCGTTAAATTCCAGCAGGGGCAGAGTCCATGTGTGAATGAGAGTGAATGGCGGTTTATTGTTGCGAGTTTGCGTGTGTGAGTGACAGCAATATAAAATAGCTGTAAGTAATTTTATTTGCTATACATGTAATTGTATAGCTGACTTTTGCTACACATTTGTTAAAAATGTCTTACGGTAATAAAGATATGATTTGATTTGATTTGATAATACGATAAGAAAAAATAATCTCCCGGGCAAAGCCGGGGTTATCAGCTAGTTTAAATTATAATTGCTAGTTATTTATACGATAGCAGTTTCCATTGGCAATGCAACAAACAGCCTAACCTCCAAGCATCACGCACTGTCAGCTATCATTAACAACACTGACCGGAGCAGACTCGGCCAGAGCGCATCAGAGTGGCCACCCTGAGGATGAAACTATACAATTCAGACGATAGATAAGGTACATTTTTGGGAAGAAAGGACGTCACTTGCGTTCGGAGAATATGTCAATTGTCTGCGCAAAGGTGACTGTGTCCTTAAGAGCGGCGACTTTTGGAACTTCGGCTCCAAAAGAGCCCATGCTAAATCAGTGCACATTTTGCGATGTAAGGTTTCGCGCGGACCCATTTAGCGCCCATATTTTTTAACATATCCATACTATGCGATATTATTTAAATAAATAATACTCTAAACTACTGGAACTGCTTTTCATTTTTTGAAAAGGTTATAAAACACGTTATATTAATGTCGAAATTTGACTATTTTAAATTGATTATAGAAGAAAAAAATATTTAAGTCATCTAAATTCCAAAAATCAATTCTATTAGTTTGTACATTTCTCGTTACAACTATATTGAATTTAAAAATTTCCCTTACCTCATGGGGCGTCTATGTGGGTCCGCGTGAGAGCTGTTTTTGAACATTTTTGGCTGGGTAGGGAGGACTCTTAATACACAGGTATGTAATATACAAATAAATATCTATAGATGGCTTCAAATACAGGGTGTCCGGGAATTATGGTAAAATATTTGAGTACATGATAGTAGAGGTAAAAATAAGAAAAAAAGTTCATATAAACATAGGTCCTAAATTGCTTCGTTTTCCGACCGAGTGTCTGTTTGTGATTTTTACATATTTAATCACTGTATATACTGTATAGTCATAAGAAAATTAAATGTCTTTTTTCTTTTTGCGAAAACCAAATATACTGTAGGAAACACGGACAGAACTAAACAAGGATTGATTAATTGGTTTGTCTAGTAATATTAATAATATAGAACAAGGTCTAATCTTTAGTTCAATTGTTTGTTTATCTTGGTAAAAACTTGTCTTGTCTGTTGAGAAAAAATGCGAGCAGTAAGTTATTATTCAGGGCGTGCTTAGCAGTTGGTCAAAAAGATGAGGGATAAAAATAAAAAATAATTAAATTTACCAATAATCTAAGAATCTAAGGATAAATTTCAATCAAAATGATAGCAGTAGGGCCTACTTGGAGTTACCTGCAAAAGTAGCAGTGCTTTAATTCTTAGAGACTAGTGCAGTGATTAAGAATGGTCTGGATTAAAATTCATTTAATATAAAAGTACAGTATTTATTATATTATTTTTGTATAAAAGGTACCGGAGAATTTAAAGAAAATCATGTCTGAATCATGATTTTATTAAAAAAATAAATAAAAATAACTTTACTTTTTTAACTATTTGATTCAGTAGTTGTTATTGCTGACTTTCCAAAGCTCATGAATAAATCCTAAGTCATTAATTACCCTAGAAGAAAAGTTATCCTGTGGCATTATTCCAAATTGAGCTATGTAAATTGGCATCGAACAATTCAGGCAAGTTCTTGTCTAACCCACCTTTTAGGGCGAATTATGATTCGATAAAAAACTAGATGCAACATTTTACTACAAAAATTGAAAGATATAAGAACAATTACTTCTTGCTACATTTATTTTTGACTGATGAGCACAGATAAATCTTACTGCAACATATCAATACTAATTCAATATGTTTTTGGCTACATGAATAAGCGGAATGCACAAAGATGACACAAATAGCTGATGCACAAATAGCCTAACTCTTATTCAACTTTAATTACATCGCGATAAGACATTCACTTTAATATCTTTTAATACGAATCTGCCTTCATCACTATGAAATTATTTTGGTCGACTAACCTTTTCAAAACGTTCCCCTAGCTGCATTTCCTAGGGGTGTTAGGATTATGATAATACCTTTGCATAAATAGCTTCTGTTTAAAATCTGTACCTATATAATGCAAACACACAAAAGATTGCCAGATAGGCCAACATAGTGTCAGAGCAGAGTCCTGAATAACGCATCGAGCCGTGAGGGTTTGTAATTGGCAATGAATGTGAATGATGTTTCCGCAGACCCAATCTCTGCTGAAGGGATGAAGGTGACATTGCCAGCTTTGGTCGCTATAGTGTCATCTCACTCCAAGTTACATTGAGGAAAATAGTAAAAATGTAGTAAAAACAGGTTAGACATTGAACATTACCTAAAACTTATTATTAATATTTCTTTTTATTACCTAAGGATGTTTTCGTATTCATCTCTATTTTTAATCGAGGTTCGAGTTATTTTCCGATTTTCTACCATATATATGACTAAATCATCAAATTAAATAAAATTCCTCAAGATATCAAAATGCTTTTCTAGTGGTCTCCAAAAATCAAATATTAGTACCAAAATAACATATCCTAATTTGGTTGCTTGGTGTCTTTCTTTATATTTAACCAACAAAGTATACAGGTATATATTTGCTCTTGACCCGTTTATTGTAAACATATTGAGGACTCTGAGAAACAAAAATCAGCAAAGGTCATTGCACTTTACCTGCTAATTCAAATTTTACTTTATTTACACGATATCTATTTATCTATATTAATTGCTGAGGTCCATTTCATATCTAAACATGTATTATCAAATTTTACCTACGGTATCATGTACCGATACATTCACATAACTACAGAAACACACATTATTGTTTTAGTGCAAAACTAGTTGGCAAATATTCTGCATATATGAATTACTTATTGGACCAATAAAAGTTGGCTAAAACTAAAATTACAGACATACCCTTATCGGTTTCTGAATTACTATTAGTACCTGGTGGACCGAGCCTTGCTCGGTGTTATTTCAGGTTTACCAGTTCATCCAGTTACTATAAAATATTTCAATGTTATAAAATTGATAATGTTTTATTGCTCCATGGACTCTTCATCCCATTCGCTGTATTTTTCCTTGATGGCTGTAGATTCCCAACAGCTGTTATGATTACTTCATTTGTTTACACTTTCCTTGTTTATTTTCGTTGCCATCACGGCAACCGATAAGGCCAATGTTAAAATTTTACAACTTTAAAATTCGATTTATTACGTTATTAGATTTTCTCTGGCCAAGTAATCTGCATAAAAGACGTTTTTAGTCATAAATGACTTTTTTACAGACTTTGAAGGAAATCCTCGAAGCCGTTTTTGAGATCATTGTGTAAGCATACAAGCAAGCACGATAAAATTACTCATATAAGAGTATAGGAGTACCTGGTGGACCGAGCCTTGCTCGGTGTTATTTCATGTTTACCAGTTCATCCAGTTACTATAAAATATTTCAATGTCATAAAATTGATAAATAGAAACCTTTTTCATTGCTCCATGGACTCTTCATCCCACTTGCTGTATTTTCCCTTGATGGCTGCAGATTCCAAACCGCTGTTATGATTACTTCATTTGTTTACATTTTCCTTGTTTATTTTCGTTGCTATCACGGCAACCCATAAGGCTAATGTTAAAATTTTACAACTTTAAAATTCGATTTATTACGTTATTAGATTTTGTCTGGCCAAGTAATCTGCATAAAAGACGTTTTTGAGTCATAAACTACTTATTTCCAGACTTTGAAGGAAATGAGCCGTTTTTGAGATAATTGTGCAACCAGGCACGCACGCAAGATAACATTGCTCGTATAAGAGTATAGGATGAAATCAAATAAAAAAGGTACACGAGGTTGTGAAGGTATTATGCCTTTGAGGATGATTCCATAACAGAAATTCAAGAAGCTGGTCTACATTGTGTTATAAGCGCGAGCAAACATAATTCGCATTCATAGGCATTCCACCAGGCTTTGACATAGAAGACAAATGAGTTCTCCAATACATAGAATTTGTAAAACAGTCCATTAGATAGGCATTGTAAGTTATTAGGATGTGAAGTGAAGAAATAAAAATATACCAAGTAACATTTTCCAAACAGATTAGGGGAAACATATAAGTTGGTCTCTTTTTGAAATTTTACATTATCTTTCTGCGTGGCATATGTTTAAAAAATAAAATAGAGGTCATGGTAACTGGGGGGATGAAACCCCCCCAGTTTATGGTAGTGGGAGCTGGGGAGGCTAGTGATTTTGAGAAGATTCATGTTTATAGCTCCCAAGCAAACGTCGATAATTAATTATTGTTAGATGGAAATAACTCCATTTTTACTGAGTAGTATTTTTCCGCAATATTGAATCTGCGATGTTGGATAATATTTTATTAAACTATTATATTTTAGAGCCTTGTTTTACTTGTAATAAAATTACACCTCAGAAAGTAATCTCTGGTAAATCAAATTTCCCTGACAAGTTTACTCCTGCAGAGGTAGAGAGAGGTATATCATAAAGTTCTAAAGTGTACATTACAAAAATAATAATGTATATAAATGGCTGCTCATTAAATTAATAGTCGTGATTTGTGATGAATAATCACAAATTGCAAAAATTAAAGTGAGGCGTTTAGTATTAGATTGTTGTTAATGTAATAAGGGGATGAAAAAGTAATAATTATTAGTGTGGCCCATTGAGTTTAACGTGAGTTCGATCGTTGCACTGATCCCTCACAGAATTGCCTCTAAGTTTTAAAGCACCCCTCTGAGCTTTCTTTTGATAAGGGTATAATTTCCACTCAGACCGATCACCTTACGTTTTGAACAATATTCAATTGGGATTTTGAGCCTCAAATGAAATATGTTTATAAAACAGTTTTGGGATGATGAGCCTCCTATAAAACATGTTTATAAAACAGTTTAATTAGGTAGGAATTATTTTACAATCAAGTGAAATTTGTTTGCCTTGGAGAAATGAAATGAAATGATAGTTTAATTTTTGCTATCACATATACATGTTTAAGGACATAAGTATCTATGTAATTTAATTTGAGATACGTAAACAAGTTGGCGATGCATGATTTTGTAAAAAAATACGTCTTCACCAATTCAAACACGACGGAATGCAATAAAAGCTGTATCAAGTTCCAAACAACCACTGTAATATTTGGTCTGGATGCTAGTGGCGAGGACTTGAATATTGTAAGTTTGACACATACTTAAAATAAGAGCATGGCAGAAGGAAAAGTATGTACGTTTTCCACAACATAGGTAACCACCTTTTTTTTAAAGAGGTGAATGAGGCCTGGCTTCACTTGGTCATGGTGTTGCAACGCAGCAGAATTAGCTTATTGTGCAGCCTCTGTCAACAAGCCTTCATTCTCCGTCAAATCACAAGGTCCTTAACGAACCTTGACATCTTTTTGACGAAGGTACCTGAACGTCAACCCGGGCCGGCTGAGTGAGAACTCAGAACGCTACCAACGGCGCTACGGCGCTGTCCACGGATGAGGTAACCACCTTTGTTTAAACAATGATGCAATAAAAGCGTATTTGTCTAGTAAAATAATACATTGTGTTGTACTGAAGGTCGGGTAGTAGTGACTTTTGGATATTTTGTTAGTGTTAAGCAAATAACATAAATTTTAAGTTTACGACATTGAACTTCCCCGGATAGCCACAGGGTGGCGCGCCACTTTCTGATTTTTTTTCAAATTTCAACATGTATATGGATCTGCCCTATATATGTCTGCATATATATAGATGCCTGTCTAGGGCTCTGCCCTTGTGACCTCCAAATGGACCTTTGTTAATGAAATGGAAGGATACATGGTTTTATGTACCTGTATATTAAAAATATAATGTAAAGTATGCATTTAACCATGTTAACATGGGAAATTTCGAAAATTTTTCAAACCACTAGGGCAGAGCCCATAATAGTTAGGAGAAAGAGCTCAATATTATTTTCCGCGCAAATTTGTATGCCAAGTTCAATGATAAACGGCTAAACTACCTTTGAATAAATTAACACAATTATTATTTAGCTTTCTATATGTGTGCTTGAGTTAGTTACATTGTTACATCTGGGAGGATTGTAAAAAAATTGGAAAAACAAATCGATATACTACAGTTATAAAATGATAACATGTAGATCAGTGCCTACAGGCATTAAAATTATTTCTGAAAGAAGTTAGTTTATGTTGTAAATAGATTATATTATCTCACGCCATCGAGCAAAAGCATATGAAAACAAGTTCCAAGAATTGCGGCGCCTGTTTAAAATTAGTCAGACACCAGCAGAATAATTATCATAATCAAAAGACAATCCCGGCTTTTTGTCCTCACGTTTGAGCTTCCTTTATTCAAACGTTGGCGTCATCAGTTTAATGTTGCAAAGCTCAGTGAAACAGCTGTGGTGCTTTTATTCATTTCCGTTGCGTGAAGTTAACGTTACATATAATTTGAATAATGTCTTTATTTATGAGGAAAGATAAACAGAGACTCCTTTCTTTGTTTGTTAGGGTACAAATCAAGACTCAAGCTATAATTCCAAATACGCTTTAAAAAATTAAAGCTTTTTTAAAGTTGTTGTCATAGGTTATTTTTTTAATCTTAGCTAAAACTATGATTAAAGTGAAACTGTCAAAAAATAAAATACATATCACTAATGAAATCCAATTAAAAGTCACTAATTAAATTAGATTGTATTTACTAGATCGGTTGGCCTAAATCAAATGTATATAAGTCAGGTGACCTAAAAAGACACGAGTAAAATTATTGATGAACAAGATGAAGATAAATTAGCATTGATTTATTAATGTAAAGAGGATGTTCATATATTACTTTTGCTTACATCAAGTTTCTTCTCTAACTAGCTAGAGTAGCTGTCACAGATTTTATTATGTAATGGATATGACTAAGCAAGAAAGTGTGTATTAACGAATTTCCCCTATGCAGAAGAAGCTATTACCGTAGGTCTCATGGTAAGTCCTAAGCCCAAGACCATCTTAACTTTTCGTTTTGGTGCCCCCAGAAGCAAAAAATACCATTCGTTTGAATTTTTATGTTTGTGTGCCTGTTAGCACGATAGTGGCCGTAAAAATGGGCAGATTTTTATGAAATTTGGTACAGGCATGCAAAGTGGTGATCAATTGGACGAGTTCGTAAACCAGTCCGATCGGACCACCGGAAAGGGGGGTAAAGGGGGGACCTCCAAAAATGGGTCCTTTGAGTTTTTAAATGCAAAAATAAAAATAATCTATTTTTTTTTTGGAATTATTGAATTCAGCTCAAAAAACAAACATTTTAGTATTTTAAATCATTGCTCTGTGTCCATTGGTTACCGAGATATTGAAAGTGGTAAACACAGTATGCTGTCCCAATGATAACCTTATGGGGAATAAGTAAAATGCTATATCTCGCTTATTTCTCAACATATCTTGATAAAACTTGGTAAATGGCTTCTTCTAGTTCAGATTTACTAATGAATTAAAAACAACCAGTTTAAACATAGCTGTTGCAGCAAACCTGCATTCTCATTCCCCATGTTATTCTTATGGAGCTTACAAAAACATGTCAAATCTCGCTATGTTGGGTTAAAATATGTTCTTTTGAGTTTGAAATTCGCTGAGTATCCAGTTCTGGTGCAACGAGAGTGTTTTAGTTACTCAGAACAGAGCCTTTATGAATGTTCATCATTAGTTCTGATCGATTAAAAATTAGTTGGGGTGTGTTTTCCATAAGAATTTGAATTAAAGTTTCATAAAATCAGATCAATTCTCAAACTAACTGGCAAATAAGGTCATAGAAAATAAAATCTTTATCACATTTTAAAAGAAGTGGATGATGACAGCCGCTAGAGTGTGAAATCTCCTTAAGATAACGCGCTGCGTATAGTACCTATATTCACATTTTTGATCATAAATAAGTTTTTTTGGTGCTATCAGTTTGGGAGAGGACTTCATATTTTTGAATTCTTATAGCTTTTAATATGAAACATTAATTTACGTTAGGAGCAGCTCATATTATCCTTTATGGGCCTAAAAACTCCAAAAGTGGGCATTCATTCTCAAAAGTGGGGTTAAGGGTGCTCTCTGAAGTTTTGCCCAACGAACTTGATCTAGATATCATAGAAAGGAATGTTCCTAATAAATTTGAAATCGGTCAAAAATTGTGGGTGCCACATTGCCGATACACACAAATATATATATCTTTTTTTTTAAATCTGGGGGCCCCAAAACGAAAAGTTATCATGGTTCCATGCCTCGAAGCCAACGTGGAACCAGTGACCAGTAGTTCACGTGCCAACAGGTAAGCCAACGTGGAACCAACAGGTGATGCCAGTAGTTCACTATTCCATAGGAAATCCGTAAATAAACCTTAATTTACCAAAGATAAAGTTACGTTCAAACAAACTTTTATTCACTTCATTTTATGAAGTGTAAAAAAATCTGATGTTCTTTTGAAATGGAATTGTGTATGCCTAGTTGGATAGTTTTCGACGAATAAAGCCGGGATCGTGGATAGCAAGTAAGGATACAATGTTTGACTTTGATGTTGCAATGTCCGTTTCCAGTTCAGTTGGTACCACTGGAGCACTCGGGTCATTAGCTAAATATCAATCCATGATCAGATGGTGTATAGGCCTTGATTAGATCACGGTAACTAGAAACATATGTTGGTGGTCTAAGGACAGACTAAGTAATCCTGACTCGTTCTGTTGTAGAATAAAACACTTGATGGATGAGTCTAAACTGGATCTGAGATTACCATCTACTTATCCCATTACAGGACTAATCGTTGTATATCTGCTCTCCACACTGATTTGAAGGCACTCATCGACAGTCAATGGCATTTGCTTATTATCGTCGAGTGTAAATCTTTTGTTCTTAAAACACTCCCGTTACAGCAGGCCTGCATACTCAGCGAATTTCAAATGCGTTAAACATATTTCAATCCAACATAGCGAGATATGACATGGCCTTCTGCTAGAATAACATACAGAATGAGTATCCGGGTTTTTGCTGCGCAAAATATTTTAAAATTGGTTGGTTTTCAGTATATATCTATTAGATCTGGACTGGAAATGCTGGGGCTGTGGGAGCTAGGGGGGGGGGGGTATTTATCTAGTTTTTCCAATATATGTCTAGAAATAAGAAAGATATAGATTTTTTTAAATTTCCTATACGGATAACATGCGGAATGAGTATGCATGTTTGCTGCTACGAAAATGTAAATATCGGGAATTTCAGAGTAATATACAGTACATCTCAGCAAGATGAAGCCACTAACCAGGTTGTAAAAGGATGTGTTGAGAAATAATCAAGATGTAAAAGTTTCCTTAAAGATAACATAGGGTCAATGAACCGTGTTTACCGGTTCAATATCTCGGTAATCAACGGACGTAGAGGAACAACTCAAGAGACTGAATTAGTTGTTTTTTCCAGAATTCTGGATGGTGTGACCAAAAATCTATTTTTCTAAGTAAAAAAACTAAAAAAAAAAAAACACTTTTATGTGAAGTTTATCCTCTTTTAACACCTTCCAGTGGTCCGATCAGGCTATATATTAAAATAATGGTGTTTTCACTTATGAAGGCCCCAAAACGAAAAGTTATCACTGTCCGGGCTATGTCTTACCATGAGACCTCCTTTACTGCTTCTTCCCTGTAGGTAACCCCCTAAAATGTAATCGTTGAAACTTTGTATGTACACCGTGCTAAGCACGAGGAAGCCAATAGCATAAGGAAGCCAATAGGCCTGTTACCCGGGTTCAAAAGCTATGTAGTATTTCAATTCTGTTAGTTAAGTAATGTTTGCATATTCACTTTACTACATCATATATAAATTGAACTGTAGAAGGAAGTCCACAGGATTTAGAATTTGGGAATTGAGATTTGGAATCAAAAGGATTTGTTTTCGTCTTTATCACCCTAAGAATAAATTTAAACAATATTTAAATTTTTCTAAATTTTTTTTCTTAAGTTTTTTCATTTTAATTCATTCATTACGCTTATGTATATAATTTTTCAAAGCTCATAACTATAGTCTTAGTCATAAATTTCCTAAAATGAGAAGTTATCCGGTGGCATTATTCCAAATTGGGCCATAAATTGGCATAGAACTATTCAGGTCAACTGTTGTCCAGCCCCTTTAGAGTGCAGATGGTTTGGATACTGAGCTTGTTAAAATTTGACTGTTCAAATTGTATTGATTCACAATTCAAAATATAAAAAGATTTTCCCTTCCATTGACCTTCGCTCGATAAAAGTGATATTTGATTAGTCTACTTAATAATTTCAGATTTTAATTGGTATTTAGAAAATATTCTTCCAGTTCTATCTATATGATGTATTTCAGCTTTACTCAACAAAAAGCATTTAAATTATTAATAATAGTTTTTCAAATACATAAAGTGTATTCTTAATTTCGTTTTCAGGGTTATATGAATATTAAAAAATAAATATAAAAACTTGTGGACGGATTAGGTATTATTAGCCTAAGGTGATTTTGCAGGAGCTTATGGATGACATTTTCATGACGGCCGTCAGGTTATCTGCTTTAATTTCGTTCTTAATGAAGGTTAATCGCCTCAAACTTTGACTCATCGCGTTGAAATATATTAAAAAGTTAACGATACGTTACAACGTCTCACAAATAACCATTTAATATCTTATTAATATCACTTTATATCTTACTTACTGTATTTAATTTTTGTTTTACAGTGATTTTGTAAAATATGTACTGACCATGTTAAATGCTTTTCGGCATCTAATATTACAATGGTTATTACAATACAATCGATTGTTCTATTATAATATTTTACAATGATTAATCCTTACTGTGTCCTTTAGATGAGAGTTATAACCTTTGACTATAGATAAAACTATGAAGGTTTACATGTTTCCTTAAAGAACTTGTTTTGTTTATTGTATTGTAAGTTGTGAGTCAATAATTAAGCTAAAAGTTTATACAAGATTGTAGTTAGGTTATTTTCTGAATAGTTCCTACAATGTACATCTTATGTCGTGAGTTGAAAACTTTAAAAATGAGAAGAGTTCCACAGCATTAAGATGCTTGTTCTATTAACGTTTCCTTTTTCAGCTAGCCTATGTAAAAAGCCAAGTTTGGATCAAACTTAAAAGTACTCAGTAGGAATAAATGAACATTAAAATTAAAAATGAGTCAGAATTAAAATAAGCCAAGAGGCAATAAGCTAGTCATCTTTATTTAGGAAAAAATCATAGTACAAAAGCAGGAAAACTATACCAATTAAAATGAGCCTGGAAGAAGTAAATGTTAATAAAATTTAGTTAAACGCTCTCATCAGAGAGTCTCTGAAAACTAGTAGAACTAGCCATTATATAGTTAATGCACAAACGTTTATATAAAAAGATGAAAATTTATGATTAGGCAATTGATTAATATACTGAGGTGCTTCACTCTTAAGTAGCATAATTCGGATGTGTTTAACCTGTAATGTTTCTGAAGTATAAAACAGAAGTTGTGTGTCGATAAACAAACTCAAATGAGTATGAGTAACAACATGGAAAATATTTGTTTCAACTTCGTTTTGCATTCAGCATGGATACCTTAGGATCAGAACTACTTTCTACGCACTACGGATACCTTATTAGACTATAATATTATTATATTTTTTTAATATATATAATAATAATATAATATAAGCACAGAGGAAGGTTTTTATTGGAAGGTCCATAAATTTCACAACCGATAAATATCAAAAGCCAACCCCTAAACCCTCTCTTACTAAATATTATGTATATGTTTTTTTAAGTAATATTTATATGACGACAAATGACCGCAAGAAATTAGCTAAAACTGCAAATACGAGGAAGGTTTTTATTGGAAAGTCCTTATATTTCACAACCGATAAATGTCAAAAGCCAATTCCTTATCCCTCTCTTCCTAAATATTCAGTCAGATTCAAGCAGTTCCTTTTGTCGTCCACATAGTTAAAAAATAAAATATACATGTGATCGTGTTTAAGAAATTGGGATTGAGGGAATTATTGTCAAATTTTCAAAAAATAATTTTCACTCACTTTGAATTTGCAAAATAAAATTGCAGCTCATTGCGGGAATTTGTGGACTTGTAGGCTATTTGGTATCACTATTCTGCACGTAAGTAATTGTAGAGTATTTATTTGATGATCGACAAAATTGTAAGGATTTTAATTAGAGCAGTAGATATTGTTTCTTACGTAGGTGTTTTATAATTTATAAATATTAGACAAAGAGATTTTTCGAATATTATAGTTTTAATTGGATTATTAATTTTATTTGGCGATGAAACTTAAGTGGGATGAATGTCAGGTCCACCCATAGTAACAGTTTTATTACTTTTCTTGAGCCCGCGGGATCAAAAATTTGACTGCAAAGTTTAATCAATTTGTCTGATAGGCCTTAATTTTTAATTTCGCCTCCCGTTTAGAGCCCATTTCTTTCTCACATGAGGCTCTTTCTTCACTCGCTCAAATGCCAAAGATTTTCTGTATTTTTCAGGAGTAAGAGTTTTTCAAAGATCCGTAAAAAAGCAAAAACGTCTTACAGACCATGTATGATATATTTATTTATGTATTTATACATTTTTAACAATGCTATAATGCAGCCATAGCCAATTACACTACAGCATTAATATAAGTTTACATTTAAAAAAATTTAGAAAAACATGCAACATTATCAATGTGTAAATTACATACAACAACTGTGCTCATTTTTATGTCCATTTCTTGCTTTTCCTGCTAACTATGACTATTCAGACTATTTGATTATTCAGAGTGATTAGTCAATGCTAGGAAATGTGGATTAATAAAGATTATGTCTTGGCAGTTGACTGGTTGCTTAGAAACTATTTTAATGTTTGGTTATTTGAATATTAAAAAATCTAAGAATCGTTGTCGAATACGTATGGTAAATTAAATAAGTAATGTTTTGTTAGATATAGTCAGAGTTCAAATAAGAACACTTTTCTTAAATAATAAATGTTTACACTGATTTCTTTTTTCTTTACAGATTACTTTCAGTTATTTTTTACGATTTCTTAGCGATATCTATATTATTAAAAGAATTTCTGGGATTTTGTACAAAGTATATCGACCTCTAGACATTAATTTTTCTGCACATATTTGGAATCAAATTGAAGCTATGACTCTCTAGATGTGCCTTTTGTGGGTTTGGAAAATATCCCAATAAAAGCCTTCAAACAGGAGACTTTTGAAATTCCAGCGAAACTGCTACTATCTATGTTAGAACCTGTGAACTATTTCCAATTCATATTTGTTTATAACATAACAGGTGATCAAGATATAAAATAGTTCCAGAGACATACCACGGAATGCAGGGCTGGCAAAAGTCAGTTAACATTTATCCACATTATGATTTTGATTTCTTAAAACATTGAATTCAATATTTTTCAAAAGGTAACTCTAAAACTGAGACATGAAGATGCGCCAAGCAATGAAGATCCATGTAATCTGTAAACTAATCCCAATTTTATGCAAAATGAATAATGCTGCAATGTCAAAAAAAATAGAACACATAGTCACTTTCAAAGCTTCTTACCCTTATTGAAGTTTCAAGACTACAAAAGTAATAAGTTATTTTTGAAAGTTTGCCCCGATGAGAAGTTCAATTACTGGTAATTTATTCCAGTGCTATGACACAAAGAATTAGTCTAGAAACAAATCACAACAATTCACACACTTCATCATTGAAATGTATTTTATGCTGCAAAATTCCATACATTAATTATAATCAACATGAAACTAAGTTATCAAGTTGCCTATTTTACCAGGTTGTTTTTAAGTTACGAAGTGACTAGCGGGCTGCTAGTAGTTGGTAAAATAAACATTTAAAACATAGTATTTAAAATTCATAACTTCAAAATCTTCCGTAATCAGCCAATGAATATACATTTTTTTCCATCCCTACCAATACCAACACAATGAACGACGTAACGAATTTCTGGCTGTTGATAAAAATCCCTTCAGGACTTCGGGAAATGGTCAATAACATCAAATGTAAGAAAAAAGTTCCTATAAACATGGGTCCCAAAATGCTCGGTTATCCGTCTGTCGAACTGTTTGTGTTTTTAACATGATTTTGCATAACTTTGGAGCTAATAAAGATAACAACTTCAAACTTGGTACGTATATGCTGACTAATAGGACCTGTTTTGATGCGGATTATCAAGTTTCTACTTTGTACCATTTCAAAATGGCAGCACTTTTTATATTTTAAAATTAATATCTTAAAAACCGTAAATTTTACAAAAATTATAAAAGGGGCCAAAAAGTTGCGCAATTTTATTTCCTACATAACTGTATAAAGATTATTAAGATCGAACAACAATAAACGGAGTTATTGAAATTTTTCTACAGAATAATGCGAATATTTACTGTAACTGCCAGAAACAAGCATGTATTCTATGAAAAAAATTGCAAGGGCTGCCATTTTGAAATGGTTCCAAGTAAAAACTTGACACTCCGCATTAAAATAGGTCCTGTTAGTCAGCATATACGCACCAAGTTTGAAGTTGATATCTCTAGTAGTTTCAAAGTTATGCAAAATCATGTTAAAAACACATACAGACGGACAGACGGATAACCGAACATTTAAGACCCATGTTTATAGGAACGTTTTTCTTATTTTTGATGTAAGTAACCATATCCTGAAGTCCTCAAGGGTTTTTTATCAACACCCTGTATAATGAAATCTTGCCTCTCTATGTCGCTGTAACACCAACTTTGTTACAAGAGGTAATCTTCCTCAAAACTTGACTAATCACGACTTTCTACTTGAACACGCACTCTCCGTATTTAACATTATACTTATTGTCGAATAAGCGACTAGGAACTAAAGATAATTTGTTTGAATGTTCTTGGTTTTTATGTTAATTATTGTAAACATATATTTTTCTGACTCTAATCTCGGGGCCTGTTTTATAATAAAATAACAACGAATAATTGTGGTAAATCGTCCATAAATCATCCTACTGAGTTGCTAACATTGTGAGTTGGCAATTCATTTTGAAATATAGAACACCGGTGAGGAGTATGTTAACGGTTTTCGGAGCTATTACCGTTTCTGAGTATACTCAGAAAGGATTAATTTCGAAAGGATTGAGATAAGCTTAAAAACATCTAATAATAAGTTCAATGAGTAATGAATCCATTTAAAGCAAACTCCCTGATGAAGTTGGTAAACTATCATAAATTCAAAACTATCAAAACTGAAAACCATCAATTCAAATGAAACCCATCGTTTATGTTAAACTTAACCTATTTGTTTTCACCCTATCAATCCTGTCCATCTGTTTATCCGCTAAGGATTATTTTAACGATAAATAAGTAAAAAAAATAAAATAATTTTTTATGTTTCAACATTATGTTTATATTATGGTTTAAGCTATGCCGTTAGCGAAAATCGCCCTAAACCAATTAAATATCTCACTCACATATAATTTAAAAACTTTTAACAACATATTTTTGGATCAATATTCCACTTCTGACGGATTACCGCCAAAAATATGGTTTTAAAATATCCATATTAAAAATTTTCAAACGAACCATTACTACTGTTTAAGTATTTGGACTTTTCCATTAGGTTCTAGTGTTGAAAACTATTTGAGAAGTCCAAATAATTAAAAAGTAATATCAAATCCTTCGCTAGCATGAATTTTAAAATAAATGTGAACTATTAGTAATTAATTTACAAGACAATGGTTCAACCTTCAAGACTTAATTTGCTTTAACTATAAATATCATCACTATAACGATAAAATAGATCCTTAAATCGAGGCGGTAATTATATGATTTACACATAAACTTCCTATCATACTTTCATTGAAAACTGTAACGTAGTGACCATTCGGACATAAATGCTTTGATGATATTTGTGATTTTACTTAATTAATGAAGTGTGAAGTTACAATACTAACGCCGTATATGTTGTAGAAGGTACTGCATATATTCAGTACAGGTCGTAATCCGGCTTGATGACTGTAGTGGTGTTGTTGGAAGACGTACGGTAGTTAAGATAAGGGTCGCTAGGATTGAGGTTGCGTATATTGTCGTCTTATCTAGAACACAATACTTCTGAATCATGCTTACGTCCTTCCCGCAATAATACAAAGCCGTTATAGACGTTTAGTTACCCTTGACGTGTTTTTATGTTCAGCAGTTATTAAAATCTATGTATATTTTAATTCGTCCACAAAATACAGGTAGGAGTAATTCTAGTGTGTTCGTAATAAATCTTAACGTACGATTAGAGGTAAGAATTTCAATTCATGCATACACAGGCTTGAATCCAATCGTCTGTACAGTTGTACAGTTTTTCTGCTACATAATATTTTTAGTGGAAAATAATATAAAATAAGAGTAATAACAAAAGAATGTCATTATTTTCATTTGGTGAAGTAAATATAAATATTAATGCCAGATTGTAATAAATAAATATTTAATAAATATGTTAAATTAACCAATTTTGGGTGGTATTATTACTAAATTTCAGTTGTTAAATTATATGAGTGATTCTTCAGTTGTATACAAAAGCACAATCTCTTAACACGGTCCCTAAGTTTCGCTATTAACACTTTATTTAATAAATATAATGTTATTGAATTTCAATTATTACTATGTGTCAATGAGTAGTAACAACAAAGAAGTGATTCCAATTTCCCTCGCATTCGGCAATGATTGGAAGTAGGTCATCATCGTATCCCGTCCTCGGCAAACATTTATAATACCTTGTTTATGTATTTCAGCCCCCGTTCACCGCTAGTAGTAGGAACTAACGATCATCAATTATAACTTTACCTAGCCGTATATCTCCCAACGCTGTATTGTAAGGAAACCCATTTAGCGAGGCAGACGAGGTAGATGCGGATAACAATTCCATGTTTATTTATGCTCTCCCAAGGTTTATCATCTTACTAAAATGAAGATCCCTTACTCTATCGAACAGGCCTATAAATTCTCTTGCAATAGAATATTTTGATACGTGCAAATGCTTGTATATGTATAATTGTTTATGGGATTTATAAATATAGTGTTTTAAAATTTGAGGGGTTAAGCTTCATGGAAATCAGATAAAAAGAATGTCTGACTTTACACCTTTTAGAATGTTGTACTTCACAATTTATTGGGTACTATTTAATGTAATTATGTTTAGGTTTTAATTT
The DNA here is from genome assembly GCA_035578135.1 of Flexamia atlantica. Taxonomy (NCBI): domain Eukaryota; kingdom Metazoa; phylum Arthropoda; class Insecta; order Hemiptera; family Cicadellidae; genus Flexamia; species Flexamia atlantica. The sequence continues at coordinate 34,737,884 of JAQJVK010000008.1, read as the reverse complement.
CTATTAACTTCTTAATGAGCGGTGGTTTATGATTTGATCCTACAAACTGGAAAAACATAGAAACAATTTAATTTCATATTAAAAATGCCATACTTTCACTCACGGAACAAGTATTAATGAAGTATATAACATCTGCGACAGCTAGAAATCTTATTTTAAATAAAATTTCATTGCTGTAAAACATTCTATTTCAGTACAAATTTTTATATTTATAAACATGTTCTTATGAAGCCCTTGTTTTGCAAAATGTATGTTCTGCTCTACATCAGTAAAGAGACCAAGCAAATAACACACAAGAGTATTTTAAAGTGGGACACAACCTAATACTGGTTAAGTAAAATAAAGTAAAACGACACTTTAAAGCTACCTACTTTGTGTTGCTATTGCAAATTACGACCCATAATTCCCTTGTCTAATGTTCCAGCTATAAAAAGTTTTAAAGTTAAATAGTACTTACTCCAACTTTCGGAATATAGCGAAACCCGTTACCATTCATGGACTTCAAAGTATCAAGTAAATATATATACTAAGAACATAACAGGATGGTTTAACTTTTTACTAGCGAATTTCCCCTATAGGGAAGAAGCTATTACCGTAGGTCTCATGGTAAGACCTAAGCCCGAGACAATGATAACTTTTCGTTTTGGGACCACCAGAAGCAGAAAACACCATTCGTTCGAATATATATATATATTAAAAATATAAAGATAAATATATATCTATATATATATGTGTCTGTCAGCAAGATAGCGGCCGTAAAAATGGTCCGATCTTAATGACATTTGGTACAGACATGTAAAGTGGTAATCCCTCGGACGAGTTCGTAAACCAGCCCAATCGGACCATCGGAAGGGGGGGGGGGTAAAGGGGGATAAACCCCCCCCGAAAATGGGTTTTTGAATTTTTTACATAGGAAAATAAAATTTATCAAATTTTTGATGGCACCATTGAATTCAGCTCAAAAAAAACAAACAATTTAGTATTTTGAATCACTGCTCTATGTCCATTGGTTACCGAGATATTGAAAGTGGTAAAAACAGTACGTTGTCCCAATGTTAACCTTATGGGAAATAAGTAAAATTCTACATCTCGGTTATTTCTCAACATATCTTGATAAAACTTGTTAAATAGCTTTTTCTAGTTCTGATCTATTGAGTATTGAATTAAAACCACCCTGTTTTAATATACCTGTAGCAGCAAACCTACATACTCATTCCCCACGTTATTCCTATGGAGCTTACCAAAACATGTCAAACTTCGCTATGTTGGATGTTGTGTTGTTTTGAATTTGAAATTCGCTGAGTATGCAGGTCTGCTGCAACGGGGGTATTTCACTTTGATTAAGGAATTTAATTTATGGAATATGACAAACTCATTTTGGGGGAACGGGAAACTCTGTTATAACAGAGTTGGATGTTGATAGACGGTAATTTTATTTTCATCATACTGACACCGTAACATCCGTTATCTGTATACCTTTTTGTTGGGTTGAAATTTACACTTTGCCGATACCAATCCAGAAAACCTTCCTGCCTGGGGCGGAAAGTTTTCCGGACTACTGTTACACGAAACGGAAATAAATATTCAGCTGATTTGCTGAATACATGTTTATTGGTTTCTTTTAAGAAGAATGTAGTGGCAGCACTGGCAAGAGTAGCAAATTTGTTTGTTTATTACAGGTAAGGTTTGATGGATTGAGAAACGTAATGTTTTATATGCAAAGAATGCGTCATTATTAAAAATATTTTTTTCTTTCGAGCAGTATGATGAAATGTATCGTACATCACACAGCCGCCAAGTTTTACCGTACTTGAATAAAAATAGCATGCTTGTCCGGTAAAACAGTACTTTCCCGTTTAGAAACGTAATACACAAATTCAAATTAGAAAATATATCAGCAGGAAAGACAAATATATATGTTGGTGCCTACTTAGTACAGGACTTATTTTAGTTTATGCCCTTGATTTTGAACAACCCATTTTAAATAAGGTGATTTCCTGTGTAAAACTTGATCGTTCTGAGCGTTGATATTTGATTTAAAATCTAAAGGCTACTTAAAATAAAATCAAGTCTCATGGTCTTCTTACAGTTGTAAAAAATACAATAATTTCTACCGAAAATCAATCTTGCTTAAACAATTTTAGTCTTAGGCCCATAGACAAACTCCGATGCAGTACTACATATCTTAAGTTACGTACTTCATCTGTTTAAGTAAACTTAAAAAAATATTAAAGTAGGGTAGTGCGGCGCGGCGCGTTTGTACGGGAGTGCATCGACAATATATCGTGACATAGATTCCTATCATGCATCGCATCACCACCCATGTGAACGTAGAGTCGTATATTGTGTTAGGATATGTAACAATAAACAACCAAGTATCATTCCATACAATCTTACCCTCCTCCCAATCGTAGGTTGAACTATTATTTGTAATTTAAATATTAAGTACAAGCGATTAGATGATGATAATCACACGTAAGTTGCACATATTTGCATTTCAAGAGATCAAAAATTACACCTTTTGTTGATTATATTATTATCCAAGCAAGGAAACGTAAAAATGTTGGGATGTATGAAGCGTATAAAATATTACAGTACAAGATTCAAATAAATTATAGTCCCTGAAATGGATATTGTATTAATGGAACAAACACATAAATTTACTAAACTAAGCAAGGACATGTATATAATATCTAATCCCTATCGTGTATATAATATCTAATCCCTTAATCGAAATATTTAGCATTTCAGGTTTAACAGTTCCGTGTTCAGATCGACAGATCACTCTGCTTGGTGCCAATGTTGGTTTGTCGCCTGCGGTTCCAGTGCCGATTGACTTTGATCAGAAACTGTCATCGCTCAAACGACGAGTTATAGATTTTTAATTGCTGGTGGCCATAATATTTTATCAATCTATTCAAACAAATCATTAGGCAAACCAATGTGTTTAATAATAAAATTGGTAAAAAAGGTTATTGCCGTGAAATTGTTAAAAATAGTTGACACTTAGTAAAGCGAATTTATAAAATAAAAAAATATTTTTATATACCGGTAAGACATTCTGGACATTCAATTATATTTAGTGCAGTCTAAACATTATTCCACATAATCAACCAATTCCTCTAAATCTTTGTTTAGGTCATATTTGTGGTTATCTGCTAGCCTTGATTACGATATTGATTAGTTATTACAGATTGATTGTCCGGACAAGTAGCTAGTTTTTATCAACAAGGATACAAAATTATACCACTCAAAATTCATCAATAAATACCTACCTCAACATAACTGTATTTCGCTGTCTTGTGTGCAGTGGTTAAGTCACAATCCCTCTACTTATTGTCCAATTGCTGTCCTTTCTTGTATTGGAAGCTTTCTTCTTAAGTTTGTTGCACAAACTCTCGACCAACATATATTATCATTGAAGCACAAATGGTTCTGTCACCGACAACCACAAAATAGTTTCCTTCCTGATAATCAATTAAGAGAAACCCGCTCTATGCATTAAAAGCCCCTCCATAGAAGGAGTAAAGTAAGTATATTAGGTGCAGTCCAAACCTCTCGAAGGAAGGATACAAAAATGTACCGGGTCAAATTCGCTGCTCAGTTAAAATACGAGTTAAAAAATTCTACTTCGATGGTAAATAATCAATTTTGTGGAAGTGAAAGTTAAAAAAAGTATTTATTTTGCATGTTTAGTGAAGTGAGTTACCAATTATGTGTTTGTAATCATAGCGGGCTCCGCGACCGTTCCTGCCCCGGGTGGCACTCTGGCTCCTCCCGTCACGTAAATTACTTTTTCAATCTCCTCCCGTGTCAAATTACAACTCTGTTTCCATTCGAGAATTATTTCCTGTGATACTCAATATGGTTGAAACGCCGAACTCCAATATCGTGCATGCGTGTTGGTGTAAACTATCTTTTTGAACAGCAATTAAATATATGTTCACATCAATTATGGGAAGCAGTAAACCTGGCAAAACACTTACATGGGCGGTTTCGAAAACCCCTTAAATAGATATTGTTAGAACAATGGAAAACGACTTGCTTCGAAATAAGCACAATGGTATGTAAAAGGATTAAATGGTAGAGACCCAAAAAAAAGTATTATTGTATTGACTAGATTTTTGAGGTTTTATAAATCGATAACTCTGGACCATAATTTACTAAGCGTCTATAATTTAATCTACACGTGTACAGATTGCACGCAATAAATATATTTTATTATAAAGCAAAGTAAGTTTTTTTCCACTGAATAAAACTCAGAATGCAAACTTTATTGACAGAATATAAACTCCATTTTCTCCCTGGAGGTCTAAACCCAGTTTAATTAATTGAGAAACATTATATGTTGCCTTTGAGGACGGCGAGTTGACTAACAACATTAGAGGAACAAGAGAGGCATCCGTGGACCGTCCCTGAGCCTGTTACGTTGCTGCATGCTCTTCATATTTCAACATTTTCTTCTCATACTCGGAATTGCGATTTTATGAACAACTGTGTTATTTAAAGCGGATAAAACGGTGTATCCATTAAACGGTGTATCCTTCAATTCCATTATCACCATTTTTAATTTTTAAAGTTACAATATAAGTAGGCCTAAACACGAAACGTTCATTAAATTTCCACGTAAAAATAAAGTACTGTACCTGCAATTAAATACCACCTCACTTGTTAAACGACTTCCTAATTAAATAATTCTTCCCCCACCTGCTAGTTTTTGAATGATGTTTTGTCTCCCGGCGGGACTTAAGTTATTACTTTGTCTTTCATGGGAGACAAAGTAAACCCATAAGAACAACATTGAAACCAATAATTCAAAAATCAAGCGCCTTCTCATTTCTACGCAGACTCACGAGGAAGACAATGTGCTTTGCTCGAAATACACTTAACATTTTCCCGTCACGTGAAATAATAAAACATCATGACCATTGTGTTTAGTTCTGTTATTAGCGCCTTCATCCAAGGAGCTGCAACCATTCAAGCACCAGCATCAGCTGATTGTTGCAATATGCTTAATTCTTAGACTTTCTCACAGCTGATTGTCATTACTGTTATTATTGTTTGATTATTCCTGCCACTAAATCAGCTGTTAGCGCCTGTGTTCGTTGAGCTGCAACATATTTGCATGTGTTCGTGGAAATTTGAAGGTGCTCTAATTTTTGAATTATTAATTTCAATGTTAATCTTATGAGTTCACTTTGTCTCATTGAATATTAGTTATTTCAGGTGTGGGAAAAAATTCCGTGTGATTTCGAGAGTTAAGTAAGCATTTTACTCACTCAACACAAAGATAACTATATCTATGAGAGAGAAAAATTCCAACCCACAACTGTTAAGTTTTAAACGCGTATCAAACATTTTGATTTTGTTTCCTTTTTATGTATGTAGCAGCCTTATTTCATGCGTTTATTACGAATAAATAAATAATTAAAACACCTTTGGCGAATGAGTTTGTTAGGAGTGGTACAGGTGGAGTGGGCCAAGAGCAAGAGAGGTAAAATTATGGGCGAAAAGACCCAACCCACTAGCTAGGGTTGAGCAGTGAATCAAGTGATAAGTAGCCTATGAAATACCATTATTAGTTGGCATTGTTTAAATTTAAAATACTTACAATATATCTTTAGGAAGGAAGCAATTCATACTGTCTTTAAGCCAGGCCACTGACATTTTGAATAAGGTGGATAAGTTAATCAAACCATTAGTAATTTATTCATGACGCTCCCATTGGGCGTCAATGGTTTGACGCCCACCCCCCAAGTTGAAAAACAGACAGACCCAAGTTGAAAAAGAAATTTTATTTTAATAATCAACAATTTATTACTGATCCTAGCACTAAGTGGGAAGGGACTTACCCATACTCTCTCTTCTCCACTTACAATCATTTACCTGTTTTACTCAAAACTACCACTAACAAAACTTTTTGATACGCTGGAAAAACCTTGTGAGGCCAGCGTAGCAACTAGAGAGCTTGGATACTTAACACCTAATCCTGCTCAGTTGCTTATGGCATGTTAATTGTTGTGGTCAATAGTGCCCCCAACAAATTATCTCTCTCTTATTTTCTAATGGTTTTGTCACCTTTTATAGCATCTATTCTATTTTTTTAATTACCATTAATTAGGTCTTTTACGTACTATGAATATATGGAATACATGAATATGATCCTTTTGTGCTGTTTAATTGCTTACAGTAAAATTAAACAACCGTTTTTTAATAAATTATAAAAGTTAAAAATTTTTGAAAGTTGATAATTAATTTTACCATTGACTTTATAACTGAAAGGATAATAAATTTAATGAACGTTCTCATAAATGTTTTGAAGCCAGAAAGGGAGCACTCGCGAAATCAGTTCGGCCCTCGTCACTAGAGATTGCGCTAGTAGTATTTGCTTCTAAAAGGCTAAAAAATGGCGAGGGGTCAAAAAGTGAATTCATTTTCAAAACATCAAAACTAGAAGTGCAATAAAGAGGATAAAAAAGGTACTTTTAATTTATTTAATTCCAAGATTCTCTACCAGAATGTCCTAATTTTTATAACATAATATGATCACATTTACTGGCTTCAGAATTTAACATTGCTTGGACAATCTATTTTTCCTTTATAATCAACGATTTTACCAACATTACACCATTCGAAAAATTGTACGTTTTATTTTGCTGGTATTATTTGGCGTTCAGAATGTAGTTGAAAATTTAGTTAGCAGTAAAGCAAGGCCCATATGATCATATTAGAATAAAAGTACAAATTTTTTACAGCTTTTTCTTACTTATTCCACCAAGCCAGAGTGGTATGGTACTTTCACTACTGGTACATAAGCTATAGTAGAGATGAAAGAAAAAAGTGCTTCTGTGCTTCATCTGTGGCTATAGTTATCGCCTTATCCTATACTCTTATATGAGCATTGTTTGTTTGTTTGTTTGTTTGTTTGTTTGTTTGTTTGTGTGTGTGTGTGTGTGTGTGTGTGTGTGTGTGTGTGTGTGTGTGTGTGTGTGTGTGTGTGTGTGTGTGTGTGTGTGTGTGTTTGCATAATTATCTCGAAAACGGCTTCGAGGATATCCTTCAAAGTCTGGAAATAGTTTATTTCTGACTCAAAAACGTGTTCTATGCAGGTTACTTGGTCAGAGACAAAAGAAAATCTAATAACATGATAAAATGAATTCTAAAGTTGGACAAATTTCACATTGGGCTTTACGTTGCCATGCTAGCTAGCAACGAAATAAACTGCGAAAACGTATACATATAAAGTGATCTATAATCATAACATCTGTTTGCAAACTACAGATGATAAAGAAGCGGGTGGGATGAAGATTGCATGGAGTAGTAATAAAGGTGTGTTATTGAATATTATGAAACTGAAATGGTTTCTAGTAACTTGATGAACTGGTAAGCAAAAATAACACCGAGCAAAGCTCAGTCTACCAGGTAATAGGTCTTCAAATTAGTATAATAAGTAGGTAATTAATGTTAAATCAGTTACATAAGTGACTTAAAATAATTTATAGTTATTCTATTCGTACTTAGCAATAAGTAAATTGAATGAAATTATGAAAACATGATTAAACATGTTGAAACGAAGGTTGAGCATTTGATAAGAGTGAACAGCACGTGTATGAGAATGAAGCTTTTAAACTGTCAAGTAAAGTTATGTTTCTGCGAGTGCAGACTATAGCAGTAAACAGTTTCTGCCTTATTTTCTGCCTCTTTTCTTGGATAATCCACAGCATTTTCCTAATTAAAGTTGTCAGACTTTTATGTATTTAGATGAACTTGTATTTAGATGAGCCAAGTTGAATTAGAATACATTATGTTATTTTTAGCTTAAAATCAGTTTACTTACATAATCATTAGAAGCGTACACATTGTGATGATTTAGTTATTAATAAAATAAAAGCTTTGTACAATATTATGTTTTTTTCAAGTTCTACGTTTTAAGAGGCAATCAAAACTAAACTGTATCGTTATATGAATTCTTCCAAATAATGTTATCATCATGTACAAGAGCGTCACGTCAGCACAACATTTTGGCACAAACATGTCAATCTAATGTGCGGAAGTCCTTGTTTCAAGGCTTTAACTTGTACTCCGTTGTGCCTCCAAAAGGCCAAGCGACGTTGACTGACGCTCCCTGACGTCATCAAACTCCTTGAAACATCGATAAAAAACTCATATATTTCCTGGTCTGTTTTGCGTTTATACTGAAAATTAGGAACACTTAATGTATGAAGTATTTTCTGACGTCTCCGGTGCTTGGGGCCTTAGAGTGCAGGGCCACTTTGTTATTTGTACTCTGTTCTAGATTAGATATAAGGTGGACCAGACAATCAATCAAATCTTCAATGCATTGTTTAAAGAAATGTACTGTAATGCTAATTATGTTCACAACAACGATTTAACATGCAACAATTATAACAATAGTTGAATTTCAAACAAATAAACCGCTTTATTAAGTTTGTAAGAGGTCCATAGTAAAGAAAAAAACATCAAATAATTGGATTTAGGGCCAAGAGGTGCATCTATTTTGACGTATTAAAGAATTATTTACAGACTCCAGATTATTTCGCAATTGAAGAATACTAACAAAATTAAGTTTTAGTATATTGAAGACGAACAAAAACTTACAAAACACGCGGGGTGTGACAATTCTCAGCGATGATATCTTTCAAAATACAATCCCCCATGATTGAGGGTGTAAGCTCAGTCTGGGGTCTGAGATTGGAGGACACAAAAACTGGCCCACCCGGGATTTACATGTCGCTTACACATAAACCCTCCTCTTGAGCGCAAAAAGTCCCCCTCGATATGGGGAAAACTGGCAGTAATTATATTTTTAATCTTCCAGAATGATCAGGAGAGAGAAGCAAGTAAAGGTTTTTTGTAACATTACGTAAAAGCTTCTACATTTTAAATATATGTATTTATGTCTACAAACTTTCCGGTTTTACATCTATTTTTTATATACCTGTCTTTCTTTTAGTAATCGGGAACTAGTAAAATTCAACATCCTCTTAACTTGTTTTACTAGATGATAAATGTTGAGTTCACTAAAATTTCAATTCAAAGTACCTTGACTCACCGTGAGTACAACCTGCTCACTTTATTCGCTTAAGTCCTTAGTTATTTTTGCAATTTAAATTTTGAATCTGTGTTTAATCATTTTCATTCAGCTTCAATCTGAGTAAAAATAATCACCTAAAAGTCATCGACGTTTTATACATAATCAAAAGCAGCGTTAGAACAGTTTTACATTCGAATAATTTATTGTTCATTAATGTAAAATTAGTTAAATGTTCCATGCGACATTAAACAAATAAAGTGACGCTAACTATTATTTGGATAACTTAATTTCCATCAAAAATGGTTATAACAAGGTTAGATTAACACTAGATCATTAAAAACTTTTATCACTTATATTTAATACAGTAAGGATTTTTGTAAAGCACAGGTACTTTGGTACTTTACATAAATACCAGAAACTATTACTTGTACATTCATACAATAATTCGGGGGCGAAATGTCCAAGAAAAAGAATTAGTTTAATTTTGAAAGTATTTTAGGGCTAAAATAGAGATGTGATTGTTAGTAAGACAGCTTTGGTATTAACAGTACTCTATAAACAAGCATTTACACTCCATGAACAATGAATACAGACAACTATGGTGGTCTGTATTCATTGCTATGAAGGAATTCCATTTATGTATTTAGATGAGGCTAAGTATGATGTAATCCTACTTAACAAACAAATAACATTAGAAGAGAAAAACTTACTGTAGCCCTTTCTTAACTTAGAGTTTATATATAGGGGATGGGCTATAAACAATATGTAAGCACTAAATGTGATTTTGCAGGAGTAATTTAATTTAGTTTGCAATATAAGTTGAAACATTGACTATAAGTTACTTGTATTCAAATAATTATGTAACCAAAGTCAATCGTTGAGTTATTATTGTCCTGAAATATTCAACAAATCTTTAAATCTTATGTCATAAATAGCCTTTCAAGTGGAATACAACCATGAAATCATAATCGTCATGATTTTAAAAAAAGTAGCAAATACTAATACCTTTTAGAGACATATAAAAGCATGACTGCTAGATAAAATTAACGTATAGGCTTTGTACATAATCCAAAATAGTTCCATATACCAACATGTTCGTACATTTCAATATCAAGTTATTAAACCTACCTAAAATTACATGGTAAAGATTTAACCTGGACGTTAATTTATTATCTCTTGAAGTTCTGCGTCGGAAACTTTATTCTCTTTCCTTCCGCTCACCTATTAAAACTTGGATAAAATTGGCGCGTTCATTGTACTGAGGCTTAGGCTTATTTAAGGGGAATGTTAGACCATGGTAAAAATATTGATGTAATATTTAACCAACGTTAACTTAATCTGTGTTGAATGGTGATTTATTATAATTTAAAAAAATTAGATTAACAAATAAACATGGATCTTTTTTTAATAAGTATAAACAATTATTTAATTGAAAGCAATCCAGAGCTTTTTTTTTAATGAGAACAAAACCCAAATAATATTCAAATTTTGGCCCGATTTTGCAGCTTATTAAATTTTGAAATAAATATTAGGTAGGAAATTGATTTATTGATTATCAGATAGAATAATTAACTTCTAAGCCATCCTTCTCATTCGCTCTAGCACATGAAATATCACTTGAGTAAATCTGTATTTTGCCGTTATTCATATCTAAAATATGTATTTTTTATTATTTATAAAGTAACTTTTAATAATATATATTTAAAAATTACATGTTTAATTTTAGTAATAAGTAAAGAACGCGCCTAATTAATACCTAAGTCAATAATTAAGTTACAAAAATCCTACCTTTAAAGTAGAATTCATCTTCTATAAAAGTTGCCAAATGTACGTTAAAATTGTTAATAGAAACCCTGAATCCAGTAAAAATATGACATCTTGATGTGAAAAACGTTTATTCATCCAAGAATATCTCAGAAGAAACACGTTTTCTTGACAGAAAATTTACTCAGACTTGAGAAGTGGAGCTACGTGTCCTGACTGCGCCAGTCCGGTCGGGGCCTTTGGTCTAAAACCCTTGGTTTTATTTCGGTAAATTAAATTATTAAGGTCTTAATGAAATAAATTAGGGATTTAAATGCTGTTTTTCATTCAAAAATAATGTATATTGTAAGTAAAACCATTTCAATTGAATTGAAACAGTTTTTACATTTTCTCAAAAAAAGTCCTTGTGTCCTTTTGTAAGTCAGGATTCATTATCACGTAAAAAGATTTTTTTTATCATGGATGCTGATATGCAAAGTGTGAATCCTCCTAACCAATTCAACGAAAAATCCGTGGACAAGAAATTGGTTTTAGGTAAATAATGACAATCTTTTTTATTCCCCGATAATGTATACTAGCACATTATCAGGGTATTCATTAAAAGGATACTTATTCCTGCAGTAAAATTATTCAAGCTAATGTTATTAATTGTGTGAGTAATGTTATTACATTGATACAGATAAACTGAATTAAGAAGTCTATTAACCAAAGATAAATATTTGAAATTTTATCATAAATTAAAAGGATTTTTATAACATAAACCACAGATACGTTTTGGCTATGTAAGAAAATTATTGGCGTATTTCCTGTCGAGCCAATTAATTGGCGTATCAATTTAAACATCAGCCCAGAGTACAATCAGACTCTTGAAATATTTTCCTCCGTTTCTTTATCCTAGTTTTTAATGACAGTAAAGGCGATGTCTGGGTCTCTACGTTAAAGAGCCTCGCAGAGAGTGTGCAGCTGCTACGTTTAATCGCCCAACACATAAATTTACTTGCCCTGGCGCATGCAAGTGCTGTATGTAGCCTTTACATTAGCGGACCTTGTCTTAATTAATAACAGCACCGTATCAGCAACAACCCTTCGTCAGCAGCCAGCTTAAACCTCCCTTAGTTAATCTTGAGCACAACTTTTTCAATGAATATATTTTCGGTTGGACCCACTTCGTCCGAAAGTGATTCAACTGTAAGTATTTATCAACGATTTTACTTAATTTATTTTTATTTACAATCAAAAATTATAAAGAAAAAATGGAATTTGAGTCAATACAAAAAAACATACTTTTCATGAATGTTTATTATCTTACACGTGGTGTAAGTAAATCCAAGACCGTTGCAAAAGCCAAGACTAATTTTAAAACTTAATAACATAGGCCTACTCTTCAATGTTAATGTTATGAGTGAGATTGATTCAAATGAAACGTAATGAATCGATCTGGTGACAAATTTTATTTCAAATGTCTTCATTGAGCAGGGAGTTCCAAGTAGCGCATACAATTATTAAATTTAAATACTATTTACATTAATATATTAAATATTGAAGAAGACATTTTTTAATGTCGATTTTCGAGGTCACCGTACCTTGTCTCAATTCAATACTAGAATATTCAAGATAATATGTAAGGTAGATCCTTTGTTTCGACAATATAATCAAAAATAATTAATCCATGATTGGCAATTTTGGGAAATGAATATATTCAAGTTAATATAGAAATTACGAAGAAAGAAAATTTGGGTTATTTATGTAGTTAAAGATTTCAATCTAATGATCTTGTCAGTTAAATATTAGAATGGTACTTCTAACACTAATAAAGAATATGCCTAAAACTATTAAAAGTAATTCAAGTACATGTTACAAGCAAACAAAAAGCGGTAATATAGGAAAAGGTAATATAAATAAATAAAGCTTCTTGAATTAATAAATACACTTTTTTAAGAGAATGAAGGTTTTGGGTTAAGGAATTTAAATGTTTAGATTGGAAGAACAAAATATTATATGCTGCTTGTTTATCATATGCTGGTTAAGGTGGCAAATCCACATTTGTATTGAGTTGTAAATATGATAGCATATATCTCTGACGGATAACAAGAGGTTCTAATGCAAATTCATAACCGATAATTAATATCTTTATGCGGCAAACTTTAAAAAATATTTAAAATAATGTAAAACATTTTCATTACGTTGGATAACCTTTAAACTTGTTGTCATTGATTCAGATGTTCGATCCGTCTGGTAGACAGGTATTTAACTTTTAAATCGTCTAAGCAAGCCAAATCCTCAGTTTGAAACATCCCAGACGAGAGTTTTGCCGTTTTAATTGGAAGTCCTTCTGTTACGGACCTTGCCATTAATATTTAACAAGCGGCTTTCCGCCCTGCCACAAACAATGCTTCTGGGGGTAGTTTTTCTTTGCTTCATGTGCAAACATGGCTTTTGACCGTGATTACGAATTTTAATTAAGTATGTAAGTGTCCAGGGCAAGTAAAAATAAATTTGACTGTTCAAAACTTTGATATCGGATTATTTAAAATGTAAACACACATTCAATTATAAAAGTTATATCTTAATACTTCAAATACGAGAACAACTGTCGATTTCATTATTTTTTGTGGATGCATGATTTAGCTTAACATTTTAACCCACATTTGAACTCAGTAATAATCATTATACTCTACGAAATATACAAACTTTCTTTTCATATGTATTTTTACGCGTACAACAAAACATTGCAAAATAAACATTTTTGTAATATTGATTTTTTTCTCACTTGCAATAGAGGAATTACAGGAATAGTTTTACTAGTTCAACACCCGGTCAAGTACAAATGGCCATTGGTGCAGACATGTTACGCCATTGTAACGCTCGGTGTGAGACAAAGAAGCAAAGCAAATGTTGTGGACAAAAGCGTTCTAATCAATGATAGTAAGTAGTTAACATTTTAAAGATTCGAGATCCATACCTTAATGCATCCGAGTGTGTCACCTAAATGTCCTCTAAAACCAGCGACCACATGTGGTCGATGTCTAAAACGAAGCTTAAAACAAGATTTTTTGAATAAAATTAAGATAGATTCAAGAAATTATTTATGAGACTTAAAAAGTCGTTTTGTTTTAGCGAATTTCCCCTATAGGGAAGAGGCTATTACTGTAGTACTCATGGTAAGACCTAAGCCCGAGACCATGATAACTTTTCGTTTTGGGGCCCCCAGAAGCAAAGAACACTACTCGTTCATTTTCATAAATATATATGTGTGTGTGTTTAACCACGACAACTCGCTTAAAAATGGTCAGATAATTAAATTTGGCACGGACGTGTAAAGTAGTAATTATTCGGACGAGTTTGTAAACCAGCTCGATCGGACAACCGGAAGGGGGGGTAAAGGGGGGCAAATCCCCCCAATATACATATAAAAATTATCAAATGCACAGCCTTTGATAAGCGCAAAGGGCAGATAAGCTGCCTTTGAATTTAGCTCAAAAAACAAACAATTTAGTATTTTGAATCACTTCTCTATGTCCTTTGGTTGCCGAGATATTGAAGTTGGTAAACACAGTACGTTGTCCCAATGTTAACCTTATGGGAAATAAATAAGTAAAATTCTATATCTCGCTTATTTATAAACATATCTTGATAAAACTTGGTAAATGGCTTCTTCTAGTTCAGATCTACCAAATATTGAATTAAAACCACCCAGTTTTAATATACCCGTAGCAGCAAACCTGCATACTCACTCCCCATGTTATTCTTATGGAGCTTACAAAAACATGTCAAATCTTGCTATGTTGGATTGAAATGTGTTGTTTGCATTCGAAATTCACTGAGTATGCAGATCTGCTGCAACAAGGGTATTATTGAGTGTTCACAACCATTAAATATTTCGTAAAAATAAGTTCTGTAAAGCGTATAAATCGGCCTTCAATAATAAGGAACACTAACCTGATTCTCAACTCCTTTTAACTTCCGTAGCATTACTCAAAGTAAGTCAATTGGCATAGTAACTATCTTACTTTAGACTATTTCAACTTTAAGTAAAGTTTTTGCTTAAAACTTGGCTATTCTCAGGAGATGGGGTACTTTAGCTAAATAACACAACTTTTATTAAACTTAAGCAACCATTTTATCAAGAATTTACCTTTCATAGTATAACGGTATACCTTCTATATGTCCTTAATTAATTCTAGTCAACTAAGGAGGGATAAAGAAACTATGTTTTATATTTGTTATCTTCGGGCTTTTAAATTTTTAATTGAAGGTTTGTTTCAATGTGTAAGCTATTCGAGTTTGTGGCAGTAGTTTAAACTCGTGAGAATATTTCCTCTTTCCGTGATAGACATTTTCTGTATACTAAGTGCAAAATTTATTTTAGTTTTTCTCAATAAAACACAACTTAAAAATCGCCCTGTACAATATCAACTACGGCAATATCAAACCTACTAGAAATATGTAGTAGTATATAGTTAAATAAATTTGCTTTTAAGAATATTAAATAAAATATCAAGTTCATAAGAATCGTCAGCATGAGCGTTATTGAGTTTCCTTGAACAATATGATCCAAAAACCTAACATTAACTGCAGGTTTAATTAAGTGCCTAAAATGGAAATGTTTATAATTTTTTTACTTAAGAAGTTATCAAACTATATGGTCCATCTGGAGTAAAATACATATGATGAACCTTTTTTTTAGGAAAATATCGTTCTGTTTCAGTGAAAGAAAGTAATAAAAAATACATGATTATCGTTCGTCAGGTGGCAACAATCTTGGGGGCGCAAGATTAAGAAAACTTGCTTTAATGAGCCTTAAAAAGTTAGTAACTTTTAGACTGACAAATTTTATTTATACAAAATAAGATATTTTGCCATAAATAACTCTTTTACTCCTTTACTCCTTTAACTCCATTACTTATAACTCCTACATTATTACGTCAGACGATTCAATACGAAAACGTTTACAACGAGAGTTTCACTATTAGTAGGGATTTGGTTGCTAATTTATTCATTATTGTGTTTATATCGCTTCAAAAATGATTCAAGAAGACAACCGAGCTACAATGGAGTAATTCTTATCTAAAAACATTAGATTTTATGCAGAATTGAAATTAAGTTTTAGACAGTAATGAAGATTATGCTGCAATCTGCTGTTATGAGTAAAAAGTATATCTTACAGATATTTTAGAAAGGTGTATTTAATGAAGAAGGTTGAACCAGGGCCAGGAATTCTGCAGCGGAACTGTGGTTGTCCACGAGTTGCAGTTTCTTCTGTAATGAGACGCCAACATCGCGCATTGTGTTGTTAGACTGCAGAAACAGTAGAAAACATTTCTATTTAAGTTTAATGTACACTGATCAATGTTTAGGGCCATGTGACCCTTAACTTTTCTTGGGTAAATAAAGAATTTTTATTCAAAGTTTTATGCAATGACAAATCAAATTCTTAATAATAAAAAGGTACTTTATGGTACACGTATCAAATTTGTGATAAGCAAATTCCTAATCTTTGTTTCTTTGGCATGAAAACAAAATGTTTGCATGGTTTGAGTTGTACTTCGAACGAAGTCATTTTTAATTTAAAATTAAAAATAATTTTGAGACCAAAAGTATACAGCCGATAGCAAAAAAGGACTTCAATGCCCCAATGTCCCAACTTCAGCGATTCAATGTCCCAAACTGAACTTCAAACCATTATTAATATGGAATAATGGCAAATTATTTTGACAGTTACACCCTGTTAACCAACAAAATATAATCCTCATTTCATTGTCATAGAACAAGTTTTAAATTTACCATCGAAAGTGTCAAATAGGTTTGTGAGTTAAAGGGTCCAAGAGGAGGGCCAAACCAAAAATGCTACCACCAGCACAAGTAATTTGTTGCTTTTACTCATGTTGGGTTAATGTCAGTTTTTATTTTATAATTAGAACCAGAACTTAAATTTGACCTAATATACTAGACAAGCTCTCACAAAGTTGTAATCTAATAATGCTTACATATTGTTCAATTTAAGAATCTAAATATTGCAAACTATAATTTTTCTCTTTACTCGAACCAGGACTAATGTTCCCTGAAAACTGTCAGTAGTTAGAGCCCACCGCTATATTAAATTGAATTCATGAATCAAATCAAATTATTTTAAAACGTGATTCACCTTCAATGCATGTTTTAAATGAGAGCTAAGACCTTAATGCGCCGAACTTATGAGTCATGTAATTTCCTCTAATTTGAATGTGAATTTTCCCTTGCAGTAAACCCGATGCGATGCAGTGATGGATGCGCTCTGCCCCTCTATACGAAGACCACTTCTTGATTTCATGGACAACAAATACAAGTCAATCGTGGACAACAAATGAACAGTTAAACAAATATACTTTATGGAAATTGCAAACATTTGAAACTAACATAAATATTCGAAAAAAAATTATATTAAAATCCTTTAAAGAGAACCAAAAGTAAATTGATTCGCTCTTTTCATCAACTTTATTTAAGCATTAATTTTGAAATTAATCTATCGTACGTCAGACGTTGGAGACAAACGACACCTAATAGTCCGGCATCTGACAATGTTATCTGTGTGCAAATTTTGTACAGAGAATTTTCCGTCTTTATTTCGTAGTAGGGGTCTAAAGAAGTGTTTTCCACTCGGGTGTCATGCACGCAAGTGGTACGTTCTCCGGCTAGGACGTCATCAATATGGCGGACAAGCAATTTTGAAATGCGTGTATTATGAATACTATTTGTCCGATCGGGATAAACTTTTTTTTGTTTGAAAGATAATTATTTGTGCTAAATAATTTACATTTACACATTTGTTGTAATTATAATACTTTTTTAGTAATTTTTAAAAAACATCTTTTTCAATAAACCTAATACTGAAATTCAATATATAACTTTTGAACTAAAAACATGATCAAAACGTGCCTATGGTAAAACTTTTAGAAAATTTCAATACCTTTTCAAAAATACCATATATTATGTACTTTGCACGAATAATAAAGTGAAGAAACTGGATTAATGTTGTAAAAACACGGAATTTTCCGTGCGGCAGACCAAACTTAGGCGGTCCAGTGTTCTTTATGCGAGACAAGTAAAGAGAATTTTACCGATTTATTTTGAAGTAGATGTGTATAGAAGCGTTTTCCACTCGGGTGTCAAGAATGCACCTTAATCGTTTTCCGGCGATGACGTCATCAATATGGCGGAATATTCATTAGTAAAAAATGCTCTATTTCACATACTGTTTGTCCGATTTGAATAAACTTTTTTTTGTTTAAAAGATTATATTTAAACCTACAATTTTTGTATTTAAACATTTATTCTATTCCCAATAATTATTTTGTAATTTTCAAAAAACGTGTTTTTCCAACTTTTTTTGCTCTATTTTTGCAAATGGCTTTTTTCATGGAAAAATTATCGAAAAATGTCTAACATAAAATTTTTAGAGCGTTTCAATACCTCTACAAAAATACCATATTTTGTATGGTTAACTCAAACATTAAAGTGAGGGAGCTCAATAAAAGTTATTAAAACAACGAATTTTTCGTATTTCCCAAGAAAATGCTTCAACATCAGCAGGGCCACTGCTCTGTGTGTAAGACAAATATAAAGAATTTTATTGCTTTATTTTGTATAAGATGTCTAAAGAAGCACTTTCCACTCGGGTGTCAAGAATGCACCTTAATCGTTTTCCGGCGATGACGTCATCAATATGGCGGAATGTCCATTAATAAAAAAGGCCCTATTTCACGTAATGTTATGTTAAGTTAGGTTATCATAAATATGTTAGAAGGACTTTCCTCATTTCGTTACGAATCGAACGATACCAAATGAGTCATACTTTCGCCCGCCAAAACCCGTTGACAGGTGATGTGCGCGCTCCGGTCAACGACTAGACCTAGGCCTACTTGGAGGGGATTTGGCGAGCAGAAGTACAACGTATCTGGTATCGTTTGATTCGCAACATAACGAGGAAAGTCCTACTAACATATTTATGAAAACCCAACCTAACATAACCGCCGCAGCGCGCTGTATAAGGGTGGCGACCGGCTGTGTACGATAGCGGCGGTGACGACGCCCGACGTGAACACTCAATTATCGCCGACATCGCTGCCCTCTGGAAGGCAGAACACAAATACCGTTCATCATAATTAAGTCAAATTTGGGCATTAAGTCTTTAAAGTGCGTTCTTCACAATGATGTAGATATTTTTGATGCCCAGCAAAACAATCTCTCTAAAAACAGTGGCCTCCGTATAATACCAAATTTTAAGACAAATATTTCTACAAGTTAAAATTATTTTAGTAACTGAAATAAGTACATTAATTTTAGAAAAGAAATATCTGACATGTCTCTTTGAATGTAAGTTAGCTTTGGTGCATTAAAAATATGTTTATCAGAGTTTGTCTTTCCATACGGTCATTACAACGACAAATTAAAATTTGGAATAATTATCCTCCGTCATGTCGTTTAGAGCCGAATAACAGTTTTATATTCCAAAAGTTTCTTATCATTAACGGTGTAACTCATTTAGATAAGAAAAAATTATCAGGCTCCATATTATGCTTAGTTGATTCTAAAAAAACGAACTACATGTTAGAGGATTTTCTTACGACTAAAGCTAGGTTTACACTGGCACGAAGCAGTAGCGTCACTTGAACTGGCTTGTATGTGGCAAAAAAAATCTCTAAAAATGACAAGCCAAAGAAGTGGCTCTCTATCCCCTAAGAAGTGGAGAGTGCCGCGACGCGATATCATAACTGACACCCATGCCCGGCGACAGGGTTTTCGGGCCCCTGTGCAATCTACAGCCCCAGGCCCTGAAACCTGACGACTTTTTTTTACTTGTTTCGTGTATTTTTGGGCCTCTTTTCAGCCCTTTCGGGACTTTTTTGGTGTTTCTGG